>OX418224.1:24023010-24716272 GCA_948455865.1 Conomelus anceps | reverse complement strand
CTTCCTCCTTCTTCTCCTCCTTCCTCTTCTTTTTCTTTTCTTTTTTTCCTTTTCTTCTTCTTCTTCTTTTTTCTCTTCCTCTTCCTCTTCCTCTCCCTCTTCCTATTCCTCTTCCTCTTCCTCTTACTCTTACTCTTCCTCTCTCTCATCCTCCTCCCTCTCCTCCTCCTTCTCCTCCTCCTTCTCCTCCTCCTTCTCTTCCTCCTTCTCCTCCTCCTTCTCCTCCTTTTCCTTCGCCACCTCCTCCTCCTACTCTTCTCCTTCCTTACCTTCTTCTTCTTCTTTTTCTTTTTTATTCCTCTTCTTTTTCCTCTCTCTCTTCGTCTTCCTCTTCCTCTTCTTCTTCTTCATCCTCCTCCTCTTCCTCCTCATTCATTGCCTCCTCTTCCTACACTTCCCCCTCCTCATCTTACTCTTGCCCCCTACTTTTCCCTCTCCTGATTGTCCTCCTTCTTCTCCTATTCCCTTTTCCTCTTTCTTACTTCCTCTTTTTCTTATTGTTCCTTATTCTTCTTCTCCGCCATCTTCTACTACTTGATTTTCTTTTCATTCTGAAGCTTTGGCATGCTCATGAAAATTTCATCAGTTTCCTGTAACTGCATGAAGGTACGTCGATTTATTGTAATTCTGAACTCATACTTTACTGCATCAAAATCAAGAGCTTAATATCTACTAATAAAAGTATAGAATAAGTTTAAAAATATTAGAATAGCTCCTTAGTCTGAAATTAATAATCAAAATCAAAATCATTTATATTATTTATGATTCATATCCATATAATAATAATAAAAATAATGATGATAATAATAATAATAATAACAATAATTAATGATAATAATAATAATAATATGTAATAATAATATTAAAAAAATAATAATATACTGAAGAACCCATTGCTTATATCTGACCTCTGCACACTATGTGGATCAAAAAGTGAGACGAACGAGTATGTTATAATGTGGTTGCTCAACTCTAGCCCCAAAAGATTATACAGCTCAAAAAACACTCTAAGGTAGAAATTAACTCACGTTATGGCGTGACGGCCGTTTTTTTTTTTAGTTTATATTACATATTAGTGGAAACAAGATGGATCTTCAACATCATTATACAGCTCGCTACAATAATGTGTTTAGGATCCTACACCAGTAGATAGCACTCACACGAGGTCTTCTAGAAACAGCAGTGTCTTACTATCGGTATGTTCCAGAATCTGTCATGGAGAATAATGTATGCAGATTATAATATTATGATCAAACTATCCTGACAGACAGGCCAGTGGATCACAACAGACCAGACTTTGTGGTAGAAGAGAAAAAGAATGATACAACTCTTCTCATAGATGTTACAGTTCCACTCCCCTCAAACATGGTAAATTAAATTTCAAAATATGCAGCTTTGGCAGACCAAGTGAAGAAGATTTGGGGACAGAAGAAGGTGAGAGTGTTTTTTTTTTAGATTACGTCTTGGAGACTCCAGTCAAAGAGTATAAGGCAAGTCAGATCAACAATTATACTCCAATAATGGTACCAGTTGTAGTTGGAGCAATGGGTGAGATCCCCAAGGCTCTGGTGCAGTCTCTCAGTGTGCTGGTGATTCCAAGCACAGAGTACCTTTGGATACAAAAGGCTGTGATATTAGACACTTGTAGAATAGTCCGAAGGTACCTGACGTCCAATAAATAAAAAGATTATGCAGTTTCAACACATCATTTAATGAATGAAATAAATGCCCATTACATTATTCTGACATATAACACCACATAATAATGCCAACTTGGCTGGCTTGACAGATCTTTTGGCCTAGCCTATGTCAATAAAAAGGATAATAATGATAATAAGTTAGTTATTTAGTAATAGTGGGTTAGTTAGTATATTTTTTCTTTTTAACTCAAAGTAATTCAAATTATTATGGAGTTTTCTTTTTAAACATTATTGTATTATGGGAATGGGAAAAGTGTTTAGGTGGTATACCTGACTTTCAAGAGTCCAATTCAGAATCATGTTTCAACCCATAAGTCAATTTTTAGACAAATTCAAAATAATGCTTCTGTTATCACAGATCAATGAGGTGGGTTTATCGAATGAGTGGCACTGTGATTGGAGAGGCCTGGTTGGGTGCACATATTGAAATGCTGAAACCAGATCTGGTTGTCTGGCACAGAACGCAGGTGACACTACTCCCTTCTGGCCCTCTGACCCCGAGTCTGCGGTGTTTGAGATCATAGGATGGGGGGGTTCTGTAAGAGTGCGGGGGCGGGGGTCATAATTGTTTTTCAATTAGTAACACCCTCTCAGCTCTGTCGTATTCAATTCGGGCTCCTTCCTATTCAAAAGCGCTCCTTTGTCTGACCAGAACAATAGATCTACCGACTTGCTTGGATATTTCATTTCTCTTCCGCTGCTGTTGCTGGCTTGGCTCTATTGCCTTCACTTCTACCGTTCATAAGGTATCTCAGGATGGTAGGCTACTCATCGTCTGACTCTTTCTCCTAATTCTCTTTCCACTCATCCATCTCTTTTTCATCTTCTTACATCTTACTTTCCTCTCAACCCTCTCTCTCCTCTACCTCTTCATCACACTGATTATTACCATCTACATCGTCTTCCTCATTTCTTTTGTTTCTCCTTCTCATCGTTCTTCTTGTTCACCTCACTGCTTTATATTTGCAGTTTTCATCATTTCTTTTCCATTCCATTGTTTTTCTTTCTTATATCTTGTGTACCTCACTCCTTCCCACACTTTTCATCATCCTACTCGTATCCCAAACCGTATCTTTTACCTTCCCCTTAATTTCTCCAGTTTTGCATCTCATTCTGCTCAATCCACACATTTTCCATCATCCTACATTTCATCCAATTTCCAATTTCCGTTCCATAATCTTCTCCTTCTTTCCTTCCTCCACCCTCCACCAAGTACTCCTCAACCATCTTTGACTCCTATTTCTTGCCTTACATCTTGTTCTCCTCAATCCACACATTTTCTATCACCCTCTCCATTATGATCTCCTTCTTCACTTTCCCTTCCTCATCCTTAAAGGACTGAACTCGACCATCTTCAACCTCAACCCCTGACCTTGGACCCCACTTCTCTTAGCCACAACTCATAACTGGCTCTGATAAATTAATGCGGCCTCTCTGGTCGGCAACCCTTTCCCCTTTCCCCTTTCCACCTGGTTTTCTCCTTCCATTACGACTTGTCTGTCCAATTGTCTGCCTGAACAATGCTGTCAACCTGCCCTCTGCTGATTTGCTGGACAACGTCCACCAGCAAACATCATCCGAAGCCGTCTTCCCATGTTGTCCAACCGTTGATAACGATTCAATGAGCGTCATTAATAGATTGAGCCACTATCATTCACCACTCAATCCTAGTCCTTATTATACCTGAACAACAATGTGACCGACAATGAAATCCAAACTTCATACAGTGATTACTCTACTTTTCTCTTGATTTCGCTGATAATGAATTTAATACTGTAGTGAAAATGGAGAGAAAGAAGGAACAGTGGTTCTCGGTGTTATCTGCTATGTAAATGTTGACTTCTGGGCAATTAATTACTCTTCTTTTGATACTTTTATGATGCTTACTTGCAGCTTTGCAGAATGTCCTAGGTAATTGATTAGAATTTAATGGAATCTTATCGAATATTGTGGAATATGCGAGAGCTTCTTATTTGTTTATTCAGGAATCTTATCGAATTCGGTAGAAGTTAATAGAAAAATGTAGGTCTTTCTAGACTACTGAAAAATATATAAATAAGAGAGAGACTTTTGTAAATTAGTCAGTCGTCTTTGAAATTTGTCGAGATAACGTGTGTCAGTAGTGATAATTAATTACTGAACACTGTGCCAATAGTGATAATTATTTTTCCTATTTAATTCATACCAGTGGACTACTAATAGTTTTTATTGTATTACGGACTTGTGCTACGTAAGTTAATTGCTCTTTTTAGAAGTTTCTTTTTGAAAATATTGGATATTTTATTGTACAGTTATTATTTAATATTAGATCGGTATTTTAACTTTTAGTGATTGATTTTAGAACAGTAATATTGAAAATTCTTTATCAGTTGAACAATATCGATTTATCTGTTTTTGATTGCTTATTTTGTGTAAGACATTACTGATCAGTGCGTATTGTGGATTATTTGTGTAAATAAAGTGCGAGTGATAAATTTAAGTGTTGCCAGAGTTATTTTAGACATAGAACCCATAACAATACGTTCCTACCTACCAAGCTACAAGCTAACTTGTCTCAGAATTTCCTGTTCAAATTTTTTTCCATTCCATGATTCGTTTCAAAGATACTTGGTACCCCATAACCTAAAAAAGCACCGATACTGCTTTTAAATGATTAATATGACTACACAAAAACATAATTTTTTGTACAGATCTAATAAAAACATGAGATACCTAATGTTTTGGAAAACAGGTTTTTCAAAATTTTTATATATGTTTGGGTACATCGGGAAAAATTAAGGATGATTTGTACTGCCAACAGGACATTATAGGAAATTATATCTGTTTGTATATTTTATCATTGGTTCGAAGATTCCAAATTTTTAGATACTTTTTTTATTGAATCGATTAGCGAATTGACCAATACACTAATTATGTAACTATGTTAAGTTATTACTATGTAGGCTAAATATGTACATACGGCAACCTTTGTTACCATGTAAATGTGCTGTTTTTGTAAGAGGATAGGTTCCGGTACGCATTTCTGTATGGAGTGTATTGAAAGATATTGTAACGATGAGTGGAAATGACTTCCGGTATGACTGCATAGAGTTCATAAAGCTGTAGCCGTATCGCAAGCATGCTAATACTAATGTTTGTGTTTATTGTCTTCTCTTCTCCTCCTCACTGCATCTCTGCATCACCTCGTCATTGAAGAGGTATCTTTTGGAGAGAATGTCTACATCTTTTCAACCATAGAGCAACTGCATGATAGCCTTCAACTTTCATTTTGTGAATAACATCCCATCTGTATTGTTCAGAAAATGAAAAAAAATTCAATTGTGTTCAATCACTTCAGAACTTTTTCAATTTGTATGTAAATTTTATTCTATTATTACTAATTATATAGTCTCTCAGTTCGAAGTATCAAGGTTAAGTTTGAATGGACGAATTTTTGTCCAGACTTCGCACTTATTACGTAAATGCTTCACATAAATTGTGGGAGATGCAAGAGCATCGAACAATTAACCCGTTAACAATTAACAATGGCACAAGGAACAAGAAGCATGCATCTTTGAGTCGTTTCGAGCGTAGACTAGCTTGATCGAATTCAGTAACAGATGATAGTATGGGAGGGGAATGAAAAGGAACGACAGGTTGGATGAGAGGAACAGAAATGGAATGGGAACGTATTTAAACTGAGCAGTGGCAAATTCAAAACTGTCTTAGTAGATTTACAATATTAAACATAAATCTCATTGTTAATATCCAAGCTTTTTCTCATATACAGCTTTTTCTCATTTCTCATGAAGCCTACAATCTATTGTGTTGTTAATTTTATGCTTTTTAATCAGTCACAATGGAATTTTGTAAATTTGAGTAAATAAAGTAATTTTATCCTTATCATCATCATCTTTCTTATTTGGAATGTTGTAGCATTATGAGAAATTGTTTTTGGAATGTTCAAGTAAAATGATCCAGATATTATTTTTGAAGAAACTTCTGAATAAACAAAAATCTCTTATAAAAGGGCTCTCCTTGTGAGCGGTAGTTCAGTTTTTGTTCAAACTTCCTTTACACTCGCATCATAACGAGTGTCAATTTGTGATGGCAGTATACAAGTATACATAATAGTGCAGTTGTTATTAATTGTGGGCATCCATGTTTGTGGCCGAATACTCTCTGCTATTATTGTGATTATCATATACCATGACAAGCATTGTGCTTCGAAGTGTCCAGTTATTTATTGAAATATTGATCAGGCCATTGACAGTTAATAATTCGTTTTTCTTGTGTAATGTTACTGATTAGTGCGTGTTGTAAGTAATTTGTGTAAATAAAGTTCGATTGTTAATTTCAAGTGTTGCCAGCATCATTTTAGTGATAGCAATATAGACTACCGCATAACTGTTATTAATTATTTTTCTATTTTTTGTCCTCAATAAAGAAACTATTTTATTCTATTCTATAGAGACTACCGCCCCAGTGTACAGGAAATGAGTTTATTGAAAGTTTAAGAATAAACCTTCAACTGAACCAAATTAGAAGCATGATATTTGTAAGTTTTGGTTTATAACTGGACTATTTTACTTTTTAATAGGCGCGTGCCATTACAAATTCAGCACTGATTGTGATTATGTTGAGTAAGTTGATAGGATTTAGGCTTGTAGGCTCAGTCTAAACGTCACGTCATTACTTTAGCTGATTATTAAGGACCCAACCGGGCCTCATTGTACACTTCAATCTCTTTCTTGATTACCATCTTTCAGAAAACTTTTTTTTTTTAATTTTCAATAATTGTTCTTCATCATGTATCTACTCATATTTCCTACGAATCTCATATTTATTCTTCCATGAGCTCTGTAAAAATTTTCAATTTCAAACTTAATTATTTTTGTTTAGGGAAAATCCAATTATCAACTCGAAAATAGTGGAATACTCCTCACAGACATCAGCCTGGATAACGAAAAAAGAATTCACGATTTTTTTAGACATCACATTACCTGATCTGGTGTGCAGATCTCTATGATGTTGACGCGTTTCACTGGTTCCTGATTTGGATCAAAACAAGAACGACACAGCGCTCCTCACATGCATCTTCAGCACTTTTTCCGTTCTCTTCATCACCATAGTGTCAACCTCTATTGTGTCTCATCTCTTCCTTCACCTATCCATCCTCTATCTTCATACCTCCATCCTCTTCCTCCTGACAGGTTTCCACCTCCTAAGCCTTCCCTGGCAAATGATCCGCATCGCTTTTCTTATACGTGATCTTCGTCCCAACCCCTCCCTAAAGGCTCCCACCTCCCGTTCCGTAAGTATCACACAACGTGACTACATTTCGGCAATCCTGGTCGAGATGGCAGCAATTTCTCATGTTCCTTATGGTCGCGACATAAATTCTGACAATGTTGTCGTTTATTAATGGGCCGTTTAAACGTGATCTGAAGATGAACTAGCAGTAGATACTACTGAATTATAATAGCTTAAGGGGGCTGCTACCTCATATGTTAATATTATCATTGAAAAAACATTCTCATTCATCAGAATTCATGCTAATATATCTCCGAGTACATAAGAAAGAGCAGCGTCAAACCCTGTAGAAGTGAAACAATAATTCTGATCTTTTTTATAGAAATCAACAGAAACTATTCTGTTTTGTTCTGTTCTGTTCTGTTCTGTTCTGTTCTGTTCTGTTCTGTTCTGTTCTGTTCTGTTCTGTTCTGTTTTGTTCTGTTCTGTTCTGTTCTGTTCTGTTCTGTTCTGTTCTGTTCCGTTCCAGTCTTAAAAGAGTAGGAATAACCAACAAATAGATTGGGCATATGACAAATCAGACCAATATCATAACACGCAAGAGTAATTCAAATTTAAGTTTACATTCTTTTGTTTTTGATTGTGGTTTTTAAAGGTAATTTCATTATTTACCTTTCAGCTAGTTGAAATTTCATAACTACTGTTGAAAGAGTCATAAGTTCTACAAGTATTATAAGTGTGGAGCAAAGATATCAGATTTTTCTATGTATTTTCATTGAGACCACCAAGTGGCGGTATTTCCATTGATCACTGTGATCGGCGGACTGCCTATGCAACGCCTGAATACTATTCCAATCACTGAAAAGTGACTGAAAAAGGTAAAAAAAGTTTTAATAAATTTAAAAAATTTGAATTTGCAGTATTTTGGAGTCCTTCAGCCTAATAATATTTTAAGATCTACTCTACTGCATACTCTGTGGTACATTCTTCTGTATAATATTTGTACTATCGGCAACGTGAATTAATTCTATCCATATTAAGTTACGTTGCAATTATTATTTTAGTCTATCACAGTCATTGCCTAGCCCATGAAAAGTTAGGATCTCGTATAGCTTCCAAGCAAGTATATTTTCTACAAATATTTACTCCGATGGTGTATTTATTTTTATATTATCATCTTTATTATTATATAATTTTCCATGATGCATACTTCCAACAGAACTATTCCCCAACATAGACAAACGTCGAGGGTTGATAGTCAAGACTCGTAATGGAGATAATTAAGAGCTAAATATTCGATATTCCTACATAAAATAGAAGTACTCATTTATTTATTCATCGTAAGGAAACAAGTCACATTTAAAATCTGATGCAGTAGTGGTTTTTGAAGTTGATAGAGCCATTGGTTTGTTTGACCACTGTATTTGCCAGCTCATTTCGCGTTTAATTACCCAAGGTTCACTCAGAGGGTATCTTTCTTTACATCTAATTATTTTGTGACGTGTTCACTGTAAAATCTTTCAATTATGTGGGTTTATAAACATTGTATGATTATTAATAAATTTTCTAACGATGTGCCGCTCTCATGTCCCCAACTCATCATTTACCATGTTGTCATTAGCTGAGTCCGCAACATAACCTCCACTTGCCACTAATACATTCTTCACAGCAAAGCAGTGCCTAGTTGTGCCACTTTACGCGAATCGCAGCTTGTTGATTTCGCCTGCGTCTGAAACCTCGTCGACACAATTAACGATAGCAACATGGAAATGGCGTTGCTGTTATCATTATGCAAATGATTGTTAAGAGACGAGTATGATAGGGATCGGAACGAGAGAGAGAGCAGAGAGTGATAGAGGAAGAGTTTGAGGGTTGAGTCGCATTCTTATGCACATTCGCTCCGAATGGCAACACAGCTCCTCCCTCACATTCCCCTCCCGCACACACCCAGCAACATAGTTATTGTTTGAATAACACGTTACCAGCCGCTTGTCACACCTCTGGTGTCTGCCGGTGAAAACCCAGGATGAAGTACACCAATATTATCCAAAATATAGCACCTCTCTAAGAGTGGAGTGACACACACACACACACACACACACACACACACACACACACACACACACACACATCTAGAGTATACTGATACGGATAGTATTGAAAAAAATTGCCATTTTTAGTGTTTGTAGAATTTTTTGGATGGGCATTTCAAGTCAGTTCTAAAAATTTATTCAGCGTTACATCAGAAACCGATTTACATCGGTTTAGAATCGTTTTACAAACCGATTCAACAGATTATTTAATTTAAAGAACTCAATTTGAGAATCATTATAAAGACGAAAAATATTGGAATTTTTAAAAGAATAAACCAATACAACCGAGTTGTCGACGAAGTGATTGGTCGAGGTCTTGCTGTGTATATTCTGACGTCTTAGCTACTTTTCAAATGCAAAGCTCAGTTTATAAAATTATGTTGAAATTATTATAAATAATCTTTAGAACTGCATACCAATATACTTTTTACAACAGGAATATGAGATGATTTTCGAATAAATTAAGGTAGCCTAAACTTGCCTAGTATCAATCTATATTTATCACAATTATTTTAATGTTTCACCTTAATAGTAAAAAATCAATATGAAATTCACTTGCATTGCAAAAAATCTATCAATTTCAAAAGTGTTGAATCTTTTTTCGAAAGATACCGTCTCGACGTATGGACGGACAGTAGCTCTATCTCAACAAGGCCCTGTCAAGTCTATGATAAGTTGTTAACTACTTCTGCATTGAGTAAATAACTACCTAGTAGTAACTAATATCAGTCGATCAATAACATTGGGTGTAGCTAACGTTTGGTAAACCTTCACTGCAGTAGAGACGAAATCAGTGAATGTCATCAAAGATCCCTTCTCTGCCTTGGTAGAGAAATTTCGTTTCAGGTAGTGAGTGAATAATTTAGGATAACGCTTGCGTCAAAAGAGGAGATTGGATGCAGTGCAGGTGTCATATATGACGCAGCAAAGATGGCTAGTAGACTTGCTGGGGATGACACTCAGGTGTTTGTGAATGTAGCGATTTTACATCCTATCATAATCGTAAATAGTTTCTGAAACCAGAGATTGAAGTTTCAGAATGTTGGTAAACCACAGATAATAAACTTAACTGATGAATTATAAATTTCAAGAAAGTGAGGAGAATGTTACTTTCAAATTGTTCGAACTTCTATTGGATTTCGATTTAAAAATAGTTATTCATGTATTAAGAGCGTGAAGCGCGACTTTATCGCTCGAGCCAAAACATTTACTGCGCGACGCGCAGCGGAGAGCGATAAAGAAGCTTCACGCGCGAATTTCATACAGTATTTTTCCTACAACTGCAGTTCTGGATTCTAACACAATAAAAGCTTGTAGTTTGTAACATCACAGACCGTGCGCCATTGTTGAGGTTATGTGAATTTCATGGTTTCCGTGATCCACCAATGAGAAGACATCAAAATCAAAACAGAAGCGTAAAGAAAACAGCTGGCGAGCGTAAAGTACTTTACCGCTTGCAGAGCAGTAAAGAGGTATTTTACAATTAGTTTTCAGTATGTAAAGAACTACTTTACGAGCAGTTGTAGGAAAAACATTTTTCGTTATTCTGAGTTGAAGATATTGATAAACCAGATTATGCAGCTGCTCTTTCCTTTAATAGAGAATGTCACCGTTTTAGCAGAAGGTGAGGTGTCTGTTATTCTCAAATTATTAGTATTTGTATTGGTGTTTATTTTCTTTTTTTTTAAATAATTTTCTACATTGAGGTAAATATATTTAGGCTCTCTTTATACTATTAAGACACGACAATTAATGTGTCAAGATTATGTTATTATCTGTTTACTAATACTGATACTAATGTTTACTGTTTACTGATACTAAATTTGATGTGCTTAATTTTAATTTAATTATAATGTGATGTGAAGTGAAATAAGTAATGTTCGCTTAACAAACAATTAAATTCATACGTATTTGCTCCTAGTTCTAGGTAGACGTGAACTTATCAGTTTCTTCTCAAAATGACTCTCAGTGGATTGAAGTTATCAATCTATTTTTACTCTTTACAAAGCAAATAAGTAAACCAAAATTCATAATAAATTCAACTACATTGTCAATTGTTTGTAATATCAACATTTTGTTCATCCTTTACAATACCAATAAAAAATACCTGTTCCAGAACATGGCATACCATAGTGGAGTAGGTTAATATCCTGAATAGAACTTTAAAAAGTCAAATGGATGATATTGAAGATTACATTTTACTAGATTCATGAAATGTGGCTTTAACATTATTTAAAATTTAATCATGGATGAATAAAATAAGTTCACTGGCAAAAAAGCGTCGTTGCCAATTGAAAAATTGTTAACATTTGTGAAAATTGGCAACATAGGCCTTGTGTTATTCAAAATAGTTGTCAATTTCACTGAGCAGCCACATGCCATAAGATATTTTTTAGTGTTTTGTAATCACGTTCAGATATAGAAATCTTACCTAATTTGGCGACGCTTTTTGCCAGCGGCAGAGAGCTCAACTCTAAAATTAATTTATTCAGACCGTAGTTATTTATTTTTATTTACAATTTTATTAATCCCATGATTCACAAATCTTGTCAATGATTCACCATTTTCAAATTGCAATTTTATTAGAAAACAGAAGGACTAGGATTAATCACGCCTTGGCAGCAGAGCATCATCACAGCCCTGTGTTCATTCTTCCCCTATTCATTTCCGCTGTATTGCTGCGTGATAACAGCTACGACTACCAAAAAATCTAGCTTTATGGAGTATAATTTCAGGGCTGAGATTGAATCAGGTCCGCAATAAGGCCTTCCGGGTAGAGTCGTGACCAGGCCGAGAGCGGCCATCTTGGTCCGGGCTAAGACCCGGCAGCAGCCCCTGATTCCGGGGGCCCGGGCATCATATAATAGTTGGTACGAGCCTTCTGTGGATACGCTACGTGATTCCCGCCAGATCACGTAGCAACTGAGAGGGCTTCTTCGCGCCAAAATCTCTTCCTTCGTCTTTGACGCTTTTGGCGCTACACTTTTAACCCTCTCTTCGTGCAACAACGCACACACACATACAGACACACTCTCAATCAAACTCTCTCTCCGCACACTCCACTCACACTCTATCCTCTTCTTCCTGTTCTGTTCTCGAATGACCTCTTCTTTTTCATTCTCATTCCTCTTTAGTATTCCCTTTACCCTTCTTATTTTCTCCTCAATCCTTTCTCTTCTTGCTTATCTTTCTTTTCCGTTTCCTCTTCCTCTTCTCTCCTCAAATAATTTCTTTCTTCTTCGCCATTCCCATTTTTTACCTTAATTTTCTTCCCAATCATTTCTCTTTTCACTTATTTTCTTTTTCCTCTTTCTCTTCTCTCGTCAAATTATATTTCTTTTCCCATTTCTTGTCCCTATTTCCTCCATCATTCACACTTTTTCAACTTTATTTTCTTATTAATCCTTTCTCTTTTTACTTACATTCCTTCCCTTTCCTCTTCACCACTATCCATTCCTCTACTTTTCTTTATTCTCTCAACGAGGAAGAAAAGAAAGAAAGAATAAAGAAAAGTAACATCTCCCTCCCCTAGGCTCTCAACTCATCCTCCATATTTGTTTATCTGCTTTGTCGGAATGCTTTTATTCTTGCTTATGACGCTCACGAGGGTCTGAGACTTGTGAGTGAGTGATGAGGTAAATGATGATAATAATGTTATGGTTGTACTTTCAGCTTCAGGTGTTCTCTGAATCACCAGGTAAGAGATAATAAAAGCAGATAACGTAATGACATAGCTGCCGGTCACCCTTCCTAACGGAGTAAAGAGTTCACGTGACTGAAAATCATCATCGTCCTGATACTGCTCGAACAATCTCTTTCTATCTGTATTTATCTTTATTTTCCCTTTCTCTTCATCTTCAACTCGACCTCTCCATCTTCAACATTCTTCTACTCCTCCTCCTCCTCCTCCTCCTCCGCCTCCTCTGCCTCCTCCTCCTCCTCCTCCTTCTCCTCCTCCTCCTACTCCTCCTCCTCCTACTTCTCCTCCTCCTACTCCTCCTCCTCCTACTCCTCCTCCTACTCCTCCTCCTCCTCCTACTCCTCCTACTACTACTCTTTCTCCTTCTCCTCCTCCTCCTCTTCCTCTTCCTCCTCCTCCTCCTCCTCCTCCTCATCCACCTCCTCCTCCTTCTCCTTCTCCTTCTCCTTTTTTGTCTTCTTCTCCTTCTCTCGCACACTCTCTTCTCTTTATCTCTTTTTCCCTATATCCTGCTTTCTCACTCACTTTCTGTCTCACCCCGCTCATTTCATGTTGTCACTCCTTCTTCCTGACAGTCTTCTACTCAGCGCAAGTAGACGAAATGGAGTCTCTCTGTGATGTGCTGCAGCGTTTCTTCCCTGTTCTCTCTTCTTCTTTTTCTTTTATTCTTCTTCCTCTTTTTCTTCTTCTCCTTCTACTACTACTATCACTTCTTCTTCTTATTCTTCATTTTCTTCTCCTTCTCCTTTGTACATAGAAGCCGGCACGAAGAAGAGATTCCTCTGCTCAAAGGGGTCGCGTAGCATTACTGTTACTGCAGAGGAAAACACAGCTTATTAGATTGTACAGTAGCTGCTCGGGGTTCGGGGCTCGATGCTCGAGTACCCATCCATCCCACTAGCATGTTGAGTGCATGCAATTCAAGTATCGCGTAGGTAATTGGGAGAAAGGGGAACCAGCTTAGACAGACACATGTAAACTACCACTTTCAATGCTATTCTATGTGATTGCTTCTTTTCAATCTCAATTTTTCTTCGCCATTCAATTGGCTGCAAATCTGAAATGAAATTTCTCACATTACTTTTTCGGGTTTGATTCAATCAATTTGGTAATTTGAAATTTCAAAATATTAGATGTCTACTTGTCTTCAATAGGAACACAATCTTCATTATGTTAGTCTTTGGAGCACAATGTTATAGCTCGATCCCATCAGATAATGAAAGAGAAGCTAAAAACAGCTAACAAAAAGAAATGGTTAGTTTTAAAAATGTTTACATTTTATAGACATTTAAGAGGTAATTTGCAGTTTCCCTTGAAGTTTTAAAATTATCCGAAGAGCTATTAAATTTGAATTAATTTAATAATTACCTAACTATTGAAGCTTGAAACTCCTCATGGGTTTTCTCTATCAGACATGTTGCAATATTATAATAAATTGCATTTTTTCTGTTGTAGATCATCATTATTCAGGGGTTGCACATATCATTAGAATAAAAAATCTAAATATTTAGTGATAAGAATAGTTGAAAGAAGATTCTGGATGATAAATGAGTACTATAATATGCAGATTAAGTACAATAAACGTTTTACCTATTTAGTCTACTGCAATTCATCCACTAGGTACCATGCACCTAGTTTGATTCCCTTATTGTTTTTGAATGAAGGTTGTAAACAGGATAAAAAAATATCAACTTCTATTAATTTTCCACACTTCAGGTAGAAATATATAGGCGAACTCTATTTGTCTTGAGAATGAGAATTCGCTGCCGCGTGCCATAGTTTAAGGCTGAATTATTACTCCAGCTGACCGTGTGACTAAGCTCAACAATGTCAAAGTACATGAAGGCACATGTTTACAGCCATCAGCTGATTTCATTTAATTTTCCCGGGTAGTTAAAATTAGCCTGAAGTAGTAACGCGCGACCGCGATTACAGTGGCTCTATATAAGAAGGCTTTTAATTAAAATCACTTTCCCAGTGGTTCGGAACCCACCTAAAACTGCAGGTTCAACTCATCAATCTCCATCATCCAATTAATTACCCACGTACAGGTCTCAAACTTATGTGGGCTTCATCCTCCGAAAAAAAATTGTTGCCAAATCTTAAATTTATCTTGGAGAATCAGCTGAAGATAAAAAGTTTAATAATGACTAATTATGTTAATTAATTGCTCTGTCTTCTATCAGGCTATTTTCTTATTTTCAGCCGTTTTATAATATGAATTGTTATATCATTATTAAAACTGTCATATTTATAATTATTTATATTATTACGGGTTCTATCACTAAAATAATGCTGGCAACACTTGTAATATCAACACTCCCACTTTATTTACACAAATTAATCACAAGAAAAACCAATAAGAAAAAACAGATCAATAACGTTCAGCTAATAATGAATTTTCGGTATCTCTGTACAAAAACTAATTACTAACTATGAATAGGCCGATCAGAAATTAAATAAACAACTATCCTATAAACTGTTCAATGAAGTAAAAATAAATGTCTAAAGCCACTTACAAAGTACAGTCTGTTATGGTATTTGATCATCCCAATAGTTGCACTGAGTATTGTCAAAGGATTTACCACATAAACTGATCACGAGCACTTGTTATGCATAATCACACTGTCTGTATAAACTGTCACTGGATATGTTTTTCATTTTTTTCATTTCATTTCATTTTCCATCATCCATTGACCACCTATAAAAGGGGCATGCGGATTCGTCAAAATTATTATTCACGTCTTTAAAAAATAAAAACAATTAAAAAAATAATAATAACAATAATAGACATAACGTATTGATGAATACGGTGAACAACCGTAATCCGTATACACTAATATGATCGGTGGTCATAATGAGCACCAAATTCCTCAGTTGAGTACGCACATATATCTATTAATTCTTTTTTCAATTGTACTCTAAACTGCCTTCCCATTAGCTGTTTTAAACGAACCGGTAATATGTTGTACAACCGTATTCCTGAGCTTTTAACGCCTTTTGCATATAGATTTGTATGGTGAGCATCATCCCTCAAGAGGTGTCTGTACCTTGTTTCATAATTATGAACTATGTCACCTGTGTTGAATCTATTTTCGTGCTTTTTTATAAAACAAAGTATTTCGAGGATATATAGACTAGGTAGAGGAAGGATTTTTAGTTGTTTGAAAAATGGGCGACAACTGGTTCTGATTGTCTCACCCTCCATCACTCTTATCGCCCATTTCTGCAGTCTAAATATCTCGATGATGCCACTCGAATTCCCCCAGAAGACAACTCCATATGATAATAGGGAATGAAATATTGCAAAATACACCTCTCGGAGAGCCTCCTTTTTGAGAATCGATCTCAAGTTCCTGATTGCAAAAATTGCTGAATTTAATTTTTTCTTAAGTTGTGTTAAATGAGGCTTCCAGGAGAGCTCAGAATCTATGACTAATCCCAGTACTTTAATGTCTTCGACAGACTCTATATCACAGTTCCCTAGCCTTAAATCAAACTCTTTTGATGTCCTAAATGATATTTCTTTAGTCTTTTTATAGTTTAATGTCAACATATTAGCACTTAGCCACTGATCAAGTCTTTGAATGGTTTCTTGACATTGGATTTGCATGTTATATTGGCTATCGTTCTTCAGCAAAATGCTTACATCGTCTGCATACAGTACACAGTGAGCTGGCTCAAGATATGAGGGCAGATTATAAATATATAGAATAAAAAGCAAAGGACCCAGGACGGAACCTTGAGTTACTCCACTTCTTGTCTTCAACCATTTAGAGCTATATACACATTGACTAGACTCAATCACTACCTTCTGATATCTATTTTCAAAATATGACTCACATTGTAATCACATTGTCTAAATAAGACTGCAGTCTAAATATGTAATCACATTGTCTGTATGAACTGTCACTGGTTACGAACGTTGAGAAAATCAAACAACACTGAACCTTTTTTATATGGACTACCTCTTATATAGATTTTAAAAGCATTCCAAGAAACTCCGGAAGCCGCCAGTACAATCTAGAAATTCTCCATTGTGATTGAACTCCTTCGCCAAACAGGAGCGAGAAAGAAAGAAAAACAGTCAATTTAAAATCTCTTTGAAGTAGAGATGGGTCGTACTAGGTTTTTCTGATACTAAGTATTCCGAGTACTAGTACGTTCTAATACCTATTCCAAATACCTGTTCCAAAATACTAGGTAGTATTTTATATTAGCCAGTTCGCTAGAGTATTGAGTTGCTCTCAAATGTGCTGTAGCGAAATGAGACGCGGACGGCAAGATGCGAGTCTTGAGACGCTTGAGTAACAAACGACTCGTACTCAAGTACTCAAGAAGTATTTGTACTGGAAAAGTACGCGCGTACGCCATACGCAACCTGTAATTATTCTATTGTCTTTGACGCAACTAAGCATGCGCCTACAATCGAGTATAGTGAATAGACAGAGAGAGTGTGCGAGAAAGAGGGAGTGAGTACAAAGCTCCACTCCCACTCCGTAAATTGGAGTGGGGACTTGAAGTCACTGGCCATACTGAAGTCGCGTAGTTTACTAGTTTCTAGAAATACTCACAGATATCTGAGTATTTTGTTCTTCAAATACTAGGTGCTAGTCCGTACGTTCAAATACTCAGTAAAAATACCTGTTCCAGTAAATACGCCTCATCTCTACTTTGAAGCAGTCCGTCAATAAATGGAAGCGATTTTTACAAAATGAGTGGCGTAGACAATAGTTTGTCTTCCATCTGTCTAGCATTCTCAACAGTATTTTGAATTATTGTCATCTACGAATATATGTTCGCATTGTTTAGGAACATAAAAATGTGAACATAAATTATTGGCTTTCTTTAGATACAACGAAGTGCAACTTCTAGTAAACTGTTGGATGGAACCCTATAATTCACAGAAAGTGCAGTATATCTCCCTTATTGTTGCTATCGAAAAATCAAACCACATTATTACCTCTCCAATCTTCACTCCTACAGACTAAATGGAGAAAACAAAGAGAACGAGCGATGGTCACTGAAGATAAACCAGATTACGAGTATCCTTCACGAATCACCATCACGTCCTGAGATCACATATGTGTTGAACGGTCTCCTGTATTCAGCTAAGATGATACTCATTCTGGGTTGATGCTGCAACAGCAGATATCTTATGGCTCTCCCACTAACATCTTCATCCATAAATGAAGAGACGAGTATAAAATGTTAATTCCGCTTATATCGTTAAACTATGATACTGTATCGAAGTGCTAGACTAGTTCAGTTTTATCACCTCGTAAAACGGTCGAGGGTGAATTATCTGCACACAGCTCCCGGTGATTGAAATAGTTATGCTCTAAAGCTGTGATTTACCATCTGTTTAATATATTATCTACCAACGCGACACAAAAAGGATTCATCAGCCCCACACCTATATACTCTAAAAGTAGATATTATACTTTGGAAGCAAACAAAAAATATACAAATTAGATGGCTATCATAGAAAGAAAAATAAGCTGTAATAAATTTCATGAGGAGTGTATGTAAACTTTCAAAACACTATATTTAATATTCTAGAATATATACTATATTTAATATTCTACATACATCTATATGAATTTAAAAAATTCTCAATTACAGTATCTTCAAAGTGAAACAATAATGTACTTACTTATTAGTAAGGTGTAGCCTATAGTTAGGTGAAAAGACTGTTTAACATGGCGGGGTTTCCACCAAGTCCACTTCTTTTTTTCACTTTAACACCCTCATTACTCTGATATTACTTAATGATGTCCCGAAAAAATGCATATAACTCAAAAAATTATAAGAGATATATTCAAAATCATAATAAAAGTTAAACTGAAGATAATAAGCAAAGTATTTGTAACCAATATTAGGAACATTAGAGTAAGTACTTCCAAGATACTGGAATTTATCGTTATTATTATTATTATTATTATTATTATTATTATTATCATTATTATTATTATTATTATTATTATTATTATTATTATTATTATTATTATTATTATTATTATTATTATTATTATTATTATTATTATTATTATTATTATTATTATACTTCGTACCACAAATCCTGAACAGTATCCCTAACCATCTTAAAAACCTACAAA
Source organism: Conomelus anceps (assembly GCA_948455865.1). Lineage (NCBI taxonomy): Eukaryota > Metazoa > Arthropoda > Insecta > Hemiptera > Delphacidae > Conomelus > Conomelus anceps. The sequence goes on along the minus strand of OX418224.1, from coordinate 24,697,428 downwards.
CATATTCCGCAGTAAAACATGAAATCGAAACTTATTATATTACTGAGCAAGGATAACATATTCATCACAGAGGAATTATTCATCACATACAATCCATAATAAAAACCTGATTAAATTAAATTTAAAACTTAGCAAATCACCCCAATACAAGCTAAAATTAGCTTCTGGGGTTGCCACCACTAGAATTATTATCATAATTACTATTTATATATTGAATTTTGTTAAATTGTTGTATATTATTATTTATTAATTGCATGTACTGTTATTTACATTCAATAAAGCTTAAAAAAAAAAATTATTATTATTAATTTTATTATTATTCAAAAGCTGATGACTTGTACTGAAAATTGTGAAATTTTTCAAGTTCATGCCCATTGTTGAAAATTCTATTTATGTTGGACATTGAATCAATATTGGGTTCTGTTAATCTCTAAGAAGTATAAATGAAGGCATAAATAATTCGTACTTTCTTTGTAATGGTGATGTTGATACTGTGGATAATATACCTTATGAATAAGACTCGATGTTTTCAGAAACACGTTAATAGTTATCAACAAACAGGTAATACAGTTTCGACGGTTATGCCACTGGCCATCTCAAACAAAATAAAATGCAGAACAGGTACGTAGCCTTTACATTATAGACTACAATGACTGATACTATTAGCTGATACAATGGCAGCCTCCAATAGGCTGGATTAACCTCCGAAGGAGGTCTCTGATTGGCTGATGGCTGAGACCAGTCATTTGATGCCTTTGGTTGACTGCTCAGAACAGCCATTGGCTAACAGCTCAGCCAGATGACAAAAAATTACTACGAACATATTTCAAGGTTATTTTCATGTTCCACCTGTTACTAACGGGAATGTCAAATCACAGTCATCAGCAAAGAGGACGTAATATTGGGTACTTGGTACAGTGTTACATATATTTTTTCTAAATACTTGAATTAAAATCATAATTATGAGGTATTATAATAATAATGAATTTTTTAATAATTGTGCGTGATTCATAAAAATATTATTTGTGAAGAATATTACAACGTCACATTTTATCAAGTGTTATAATTGTACCTAATCTGATTTGACTCACAAGTAGTGATGGGCGACTCATTCCTTTCCGCAAGTCGACTTGCGAGTCGGTCTGAAGAGAGCAAGTCGACCGAAGCTAAAGTCGAGTCGAAGAGGTGCAAGTCGACTCAAACACGACTTAAGTCGGGTTGAGTTGCAATTTCAACGGTTTTGTTAATACTCTTGGCTCTACTTTTGTCGACACTGTCAACATATCAGTCGTGGGTCGTTCATGCTTTCGAACTACTGTAGTTGAAGATAGAAAAAGAATGAGGATTCTTTAGTATATTCACCAAGACGGGAGTGATATAAATTAACAATTCATTAATTCGGACAAATATCAATAGCATATTTATAGGGCCAACAATTTACAATAGAATTCCACTGGAAATAAAAGAAGAAGGCAGTATTAATAGATTTAAAAAAAAAATAGGGATTGGTTTTATAATATTGGAGTCTACCGTACCATAGATAGGAGCTCATAGTAAATACGATGTGAATAGAAATACGATTATGCATACCTACTTTAGGTAGTGTTCCGTTCAGTTACGATTTCAAAGTTGGCGGTCACCTATTTCCTCTCGACTATCGATGTTGCATCTATCGATCAATTCATTTTGTTGACTCTCATGCGAGTTTTTTCCGATATTATTTTATCATCTGTCTGGAATATTTTTTATATTTACTCCACACCTTTCTACATATTTGGGTGTTTTTCTATTTCTTGAATTGTGTTTCATATTTTCTATGTTACATCCATTTTGTGGACTGACTACTCTAGTTAGCTTCTGTCTATGAACTTGGGTTCTTTTCGCTCCAATACACACTCTGGTCAACGCCCATGGACGATTTGGTTCGTTTTGGTATCGGTACATCGTACTTCATATTATTTTCAAGACCTCTTTATGTATGGGGCATCTTATTTCTAATAGAGAATATTCGTTCTCAATGTTTGATCTTCTGCATATGCTTGGTTCTACAAGTCTCGTTATTAATCACGAACACATCAGTGATGAAACTTCAATGGTCACATATTCTTCAAGTTTATTGATGTCCATGTTCAACGATTTATCATTTTCATCTTTACAACGTCAAGCCTACAGTGCTACTCATATATTCAATATCCTATATCCAATTCTATCAGTGATGCTTACGGTTTATTGAGTATGCTCAATATCAAATTCCTTCAACATATCTGTTATCACGAATTCACTACTTACTGGCTGACCGTCGCTCGATCATCCTTGGACCAGCAAATACCTGCAGCTAAGTGTTGTGCATTATTATTACAATCATTTTGATTTTTATCCTTCAAATTTACATGTGTTCTGCGACATATCAAGTGCGTCATTTGGTCATTGTTGTATTATATCAATGACAATTCATACAATTCTAGTATGCTACTCTCTGGACTTGACTTCATAAATTTACTTGAATTTACAATTCATTCTTTACGTCACATCATTTGTGTACGTCATTTAGTTATTGTTTCATGGTATCAATAATAACTCATACATCTAGTAGCCTATGCTATTCTCCGGACTCGATTTCATAAATTTACTTGAATTTACAATTCATTCTTTACGTCACATCATTTGTGTACGTCATTTAGTTATTGTTTCATGGTATCAATAACAACTCATACATCTAGTAGCCCATGCTACTCTCCGGACTTGACCTCATAAATTTACTCGAATTTACAATCTTATACTTTATGTCACATCAATTGTGCATCTTTGGTTATTGTTATATTATATCAATAATAATTCACATATGTCTAGTATGCTATTCTCTGGATTTAATCATGTAAATTTACTTGAATACACAATCTTATTCTTTGTGTCACATCAATTGTGTATGTCACTTGATTATTGTTTCATGGTATCAATAATAATTAATACAATTCTATTATGCTATTTTCTGGTTTCGACCTCTTAAATTCACTTGAATTCAAAAATTATTCTTTGCATTACATAAATTGTGTGCTTCACTTGTTTATTGTTCCATTGTATCAATGATAACTCATTCACTTCTAGTGTTTTTTGATCTTTACTTTTTATTATGGTTAATGATTCTAGTATGCTTTATGATTCTATTAAAGCAATCGTACTCAAACTGTCACTTGAGAGACTTTTTACTACAGTTCCCTGTTCTCCAATAATCTTACTTACCTTTATTCTTATTTTTATTGGATTATGTTAAATTCGGAAGTGTGGCCTGAGCTATCAGCCCCCTCTTCCTGGTCCTCCATTTTATAACTACTGAACCACACTGTTCCAATTCAAACAGGTAGTTTTAGGTACCATAAATAGTTTTTTATTTATTGTTGTATTAGTTATAGCAGCTAGTTAAGAATAGTATTAGCTTGATCTATCTCAAGTCTATCTTATATTGATGATCACCAGGACACCTAGTTTTATAGTGAGGTATCATATTTTTTAAATTTAGCAATCATTTTTGACTGTGATTGACTGTGTTTTCTATTTTATATATTTGTAATGTTTGAACTTATATCAATAAACTCGTCCTCTGGATGTGTTTTCCATCATGCAGAAAAATATTTTTTTTATTTATCATTAATATATAAATATGTAGGCAGTAGAGAATATCGAACTGAGAAATGCTTTTCAAAAACCAAAAATCACAACCGAAATTGCACTTGCAAGTCATAATTATGAAGTCGTTAAAACATCTCGACATTCTCGACTTACTATTCTAAAGGAATTTCTCATGTCTTGAGTCGACTCAAACTAGACGACACGACTTTATATTAGATGACACTGAACCGAACAACTCAGCCATTCAATGATACAACTCAAGTCGCAAAGTGCATAGTGAGAAAAACGAAAGTCGTGTCGACATCATGCATGGCAAGTCGATTGAGTCGACTCAGGGTGCAAGTCGACACAAAGTCGACTTTTGAGTCGAAGTCGCCCATCTCTACTCACAAGTGACATTACTTACCAGAAGCTAAATCTAATTAAATATCTGTGTTCAAATTAATATCAGAAATGATGGTATTTCTATTGAAAAAGGTATTTCAATTGAAATTTTCTACTTCTTTCGGCTCGAGAGCGATGTTCAATGCTGTTAAGACCTAGTAGGACTAAAGTTGGATCGCTAGTTGGATAAGAAGTCGGAGCGTGAGTGGAGTCGACTATCCAACTAGCAGTCCTACTAAGTCAAACTGCAAATCGGAACGTGAATGCCCAGCTTAATGCCTTGTTTAAAAAGAACAAAATAGGAAAGATATAAAAGATTAAAGGAACAATTAATACGATTAAAAAAGTATTGTACGGTATATCATTGAATAACTCATTAAAATGTACATATCATTTGAAAACATTCGTAAGACACGTTCGAAAACAGCAAATATATCCACCCACTACAAAGTAATTCGTTTAGCTTTGAGTCTTTTAGTCGTTCAATGCACCATCAATAAATCAACACTTGTGCGGGTGTTCTGTATTCTACACCATCGACATTCCTGCCAAGTTGAGATAACAATATTTACACACGATAGTTCCCACACCGTTCCTTTAAATAAATTCAAAAATATATTAGAACAATGGTTGAAAAACAAAGCCTTTTCCTCTATTGAAGAGGTTCGAAGCTCAGATATAGTGAATTTCAATAATTCATAAAAATAAATGTTTATAGCTGTAAGTACAGTATAAGTAATATTTATATTGACTAGACTTTATGTATAAGTAGCTAGTAGGTTGTTCGAATAGAATAAACAATCAATATATTTTAGTTGTACCATCACACTGCACTTCTATCCCATCTCTGACTTATCATTCTCTCTTCTTCATCATAAATAAATAAGTCTGTGTTATTACTCACCCCCTCACCATCACCTAGGCTTAAAATACTTGTTCAAAGTTGCCTTTGTAAATAAATAGATAAATGAAGATCTAAGATAGTGTCAGTAAACACGTCTCTTGTCCTAATAACCTGGTTGTGCATTTCGGTGTGTAAGCATTGCAATCTTTTAAACTCCACTGAAATACATTACAATTGGAATTTATGATAAAAACAATGAGAATTACCTGGTAGAGAGAAATTGCTGAGAAAAATGACATGGTAGTGAGAATAAGGAAGAAGACGGCATAAAACGAAGGCGGTTAAAAATAATTGAGTTGGTGAGTGAAGTGAACGATAGATTGGCGATGGGCGATGAGCGTAGACGGAAGAACCAATTAAAGAGCTCTCTCGGCTTGTAGATTGGTCCGAACCGGCACTGGCAGTGACATGTGGCTAATGGAAGTGCAATTGAAGCTCGCTCCAATCGCTCCCACTCGCTCCTACTCGCTCCCATCTGGTTACTTTGGTCGTGCCTGCCGCGCCGTGTCGATGAGGCGTAGAGGTGCGAAATCCATCCGCCGCATTCGAAATCTATCAGCATTGATACGACTCAACCTCTGAAAACTCTTCTCACAAAACTTCTCCCATTCCTTTTCTTCTTCTCCTTCTTCTCCTCTTCTTGCTCTTGGTCTTCCCTATTACCTTCTCTTTCTTCTACATAAATCTTTCCCTCCAATTCGTTCTCACTGGCTGTTCCTTCTTCTCGACTTTCTGTTTCCTACTTAAAAATTATTGTTCTTCCTATTTTTCCTTTTTTTCTTGAAGTTCTACTAGTTCCTCCTGCTCATTTTTTTACTTTTCTCATCTTATATTATATCACTTCACATTTCTCTTTCTTCTTCGTTTTCTTCTCCTGTCTTTCTTCTTCGCCGGATTATTTTTCTTCCTTCTTCACACGAACTTATCCTCTTTTAACACATTTTCGCTTTCTTTTCCTTCGTCATCTTGTCCTTCTACTACTTACCAATTTTTTCTGTTCTCCCATGTTCTTTCCTCTCCATATCTTATTCTCTCATCGTTGTGCTCTTCCAAGTTCTAATTTTTCATATTTTTCCTTGTCTTATTCCTTTTTTCTTCCTGTCCCTCTTCTTCTTCTACTCCTTATGTTATTCTACCCGACCTTACACCAATTCATCCCTCTTCACTTCAATTAATTACTTCTCTCCTCGAACTTTCCTTTCTCCTCCTGGGCCTTTTCCTTCTCTCTTTTCTCATTCACCCACTCCATTTATTCATCTTTCTTTATTCTATTCTCCTCTCACCGATTAGTTCCACCTATTTCTTATCTTTCCCTTCTCTTCCAAAACATCCCCCTTCTTACTCTCCATCATCTTTTTTCCTTCTTAATGTTATGCCATGCGTTCCTCTTCGCCACCAAATTTAATCTCTACCACAATAATTAATTCGATTTCCATCAGCTGTTCAATGCTGTTGTCAATATCCGCCATTTCGGAAGTCTTCAGTATAAAGTAATAGCGATTAAAGGAATTCGAAATTAATAAATTCTGTTTAATAATTAATTCTTATTTTTCTTGTCCTCCTCCTTCACCTTCCTGTCCTTTTCTTGTGAATTTTCCTTTCTCTAACGATTTTTCTTCAATCTAATCAATTCTACCCGTTTCTTATTTTATTCTGATCTCCTAATTTCTTTATTATTTTTAAAACTATTCTTAGCTTTATAATAATATTATTATTAAAACTATTCTTAGCTTTATAATAATAATATTATTATTATTGGTATTATTGTTTTCTTCTCCTCTTCTCCTTCTTTCCTTTTCCTACTCCACTCCTCCTCCTACTTCTACTTCGCCTTCTCTTTTTTCTTCCTTTTGTCCTCCTCCTCCTCCTCCTCCTCTTCCTCCTCCTCCTCTTCCTCCTCCTCCTCTTCCTCCTCCTCTTCCTCCTCCTCCTCCTCCTCCTCTTCCTCCTCCTCCTCCTCCTCCTCCTCCTCTTCCTCCTCCTCCTCCTCCTCCCCCTCCTCCTCCTCCTCCTCCTCCTACTCCTCCTCCTCCTTCTCCTCCTCCTCCTCCTCCTCCTCCTCCTCCTTCTACTTCTACTTCTACTTCTCCTTCTCCTTTTTCATCTTTTTGTCCTCCTTTTCTTCTTTTTCTTTTATCTCTCTTTCTCTTCTTCTACTTCTCTATCCGACCACTTTCTTTGGTAGAAAAAGGTAAAGCAATTCAACAACTCCAGAGAGTAAATTTGATTATTGTTCTACCCTGGCCGCTACATCGGCAGAGCAGTGTGCTGCCTGTCTCTAGTACTATACGGCTGGCTTTCTGATCGAAAGTAGTCCCTGTAACTCTAAACCACCGACTTACACCCAAAAACTTCCTCGCTGTTAACTAACGTCTTCCTTTCCTCGTCGAGAATACTGTTCGGAGGCATTTTAGGCAGTTGTTGTTGTTGTTAATAACTGAGGTTGCAAATATCAAGTGATCCATGTATAATAGTCACTACATCACATTATTTAGTCCACATATATTAAGTCATGTTCGGATATATTTTGGCTGTCCTCAGAACATTTTTTACTACCTCACAAAATTGCAATTTTTAATTAGAGATATGACACAAGTAATAGCAGTTTTTGATGCAACACAAATTACTGTGGACTGGTAAGTTGGAAATTCCACACTTGTAAAACAGACTAGTTTCACTAGTAAAATTCAGGCTTCTGTCAACAGTAATTCGTGTTGTATACATTGTAAACTGCTCTTACTCGTATTATTTTTATAGTAGTTTCATTCCAGTACACTTTCGCAAACTACAAGTCAGCTGTTCAACTTTTAGATTACGGAGGCCATTTTGAGAGAATCTCGCAGCTCAGCACTGAGCTAGAATACCATACTTAGCTGCAAGATTCTCTCAAAATGGCCTCCGTAATCTAAAAGTTTTGTACTGTATTGTACTGCGAATTGTACTTCATTGAGCTTAATACAAAAGCCTTATTGTATTGAGCTCAATGCAGCCCAAATATAACCTAACCTGGAAAATTTTATCAATTAACAGCTAAAGACCAGTATTATATAGTGACTTTATAGAAACAGTGTGGCCATTGCTTCCAGCCATCATAATATTGTCTCCCATTTATATTTGATTGCATATCTAATAGTTTAGATTTTAGATAAACATTGTTACGGGTTCTATCTCTAAAATAACGCTTAAATTTAACACTCGCACTTTATTAACACAAATTATCCACAACTTATGAGTTATATCACCCAAAAGGAATCAATCAGAAGCAGATAAATCGATAATGTTCACCTAATAAAGATTTTGCTATACTATTGTTCGAAAATCAATCACTAACTGTTGAAAGGCCGATCAAATATTAAATAATAACTGTTCAATAAACTGTCCAATAATTAAAGGAGAAGTATCTGAAACATAACAGTTGAAACACTACATGCACTTACGAGTCACTGTATAGACTGTTAAAGAAGCCTCAATAATAATCTGTCACAATATACTGCGTTATCACTTAACACATCGAACGTTCATATAACACAGTTCGTATTAGCGCTCACTGATAATCCGGTTTGTATGAGCGGAAACTGTCACTTCTGCCAATTATCGCATTAACGATCGAATCACAACTGACTGACTTTCACAAGAGCTTCTGCTTTTATACATTTTTAAATGTTCCAGAAAGATGGCGAGGTTTCTATAATTTTCTATCAAATATCCTAAAGTAAACAGATAAGGACTCTCCCATTTTCTATTCCACTCCAAAAAGTTCTAAGTAAACATTCTAAAGATATTTAGATAAACAGCAAGGCGATGAGAGTACGGGGAAGAAGTAAACAATTAGCTTCGGCCGGAAGACCTATTGACACAGCAGTAATTACGTTGAAAATCACTGATCCCTCTTTCCTGCCCTGCTCATAACAATATTATGTTTTGCATATAACTGCCGGGCTCAGACTACACAGTACGCGTGTAAACCTTTTAATTCCCGCTAGCAAAACCTAGATATAATAGAATATCATAATTCAAATTCAAATTCAAATTCAAATTTATTTATCAAAAACATTTTACAATACAATGAATGGATAATATAATATTATATATAATACAACGATAATAATTTCATGCCTCAAGTTTTTTTAAATATAAAAATGTAATTAATAAATTAATATACCCCACTATAATACTATGTGTTGGGGTTTTTCTACTTCAAATGTTTTCTATATTACTCAAGATATTAGTGTGTAAGTTTTAAAAGTGATTAATTACAATGCATTAAATAAAAGTGAAAAAGAAAATTAGTTGAAATTATAATATTATATAAATAATTTTAGTCTATAATAAAAACCACATTCACTGTAAAGAGATAGATCTCAGACACTGTAGCCAACACTTCATTTGGACACCAAATTGCGAATTGGCCGAGTTATCCAATAAGAATCGAGACGTCCAATGGCTATATAAAGTCACTGTAGTATTATTAGCTTGATTTTCTCATGCAACAGGCATCTGATGGTTAATACAAAAGTAGAGATGATTACTGTTTTCACTGTCATTTTGCAATTTACTGTAGTCGTAGAATTTCATAGAAACAATTATATCTATTTCTCGTATCCACGATCCAGCGCTTGAATACAAAATTAATTTCTTTGATTAACACCGGATTGTCCCGAAAAGCTCTACCAAGCTTTGCATAACGACATCACCACAAATCGTAATGTAATTGGATTTTAATAACCTTTGCCTGTTTCATGATTGTGTTTCCCTTCACAAGCTTACAATGAAGCATAACGGCCGGCCTTATAATTGGCGGTCACTTTTCAAAATGTAATCAAAATCATTTTTAATCAAGCATTATCATGAACGTTTATAATCGTTTTGTTTTCCAATCCCAATAATTGAATGTTGATTATCTCACTTCCCAAGGGCTAGGTGTACTATTGAACCTAGCGAAATTATTATCTATACAATAAATGCTTTCATAGAGCTTCGTTGGAAATCAAATGAGAATATTCTGTTATAAGTCCGGAATTCCTCTCTTTTGATACATGCAGTTAAATTTTTATCGTACTTTGAAAGGTCACAGTTGGGTAATCTTCTCAAGCCTCGGAGTGAAGTGAAATATACACAATCTGGCAAAGATAACTTTTCAATCATTCATTAATGTCAATAACAAATGAAAATGAAAATGAAAATATGCTTTATTAGGCGGAGTTGGGACTTAAGAGTCCCCTCTACCACTCAACCTTGAATCAATAAACCAACAAATCAATAATCGAAGATAATAGAATATTAACTCTATTGGCCGTATCCGAGGAAGCACGATAACAGTGCAGCATGGCAATCAGTGATAAGTAAAGGTTCAATTTTCCAATCAGAAATCTAGTTAAAAACTTATTTTACAGTTTGATACATCATCTTCAAAATAATGTAAAGAAACATTATGGAATGTATATTAAAAATCTGTTGAAACATTTTATTTTGTTTATTTTTCAATAAGTTTCTGTGGTTTACGATTTCTTTGGATTTGTAAATATAATCACAATTCTGTCTAATTTCTCAAACAAGTGTGTCAGTGTTTTTCTGTTAACTGAGTGGAAGTCAATTAAACTTAGTTTATTCAATTCATAGTAGTTTAAAACTTCTTTAGTTTATTAATTGCTAAAAGAGAGGATGATAGATGAGACTAATAGAAATTGATAATAGAAAGGATAGTAGGGATGTGTACTTGTAATTTAATATGGAAAAATGTGTTGCCAAAATCAGAATTCTATATATTAGTATGTTACTAACGTCGTGAAAAAGTGCACTAGTTAAAAATTATTTTCTAGCAAATTACAAATAATTGATAAATCAGTAGCATATTGGGCAAACGAATTAATCATATTAGTCTTTTAGACAATCCATAACAGGCAGATGTCAAATAGCAATCGTTAAAATTGAAAAAATTAATAAATATTCAAGAATTGAAATTTGATTACACAATTATTACTCAAGCACTCATGGTACTTTTGCGGATTATGAAAAGCCTCACCTCGTGGTGATGAACGAAGTAATAATAATAAGCGTATGACTTTTAGTGGTGGAGAGATTCTTACGAGTATAGTTTCGCCCCGCCGTTTGCACCATGTTAACTTAGAGATGTAGTATTACCGAATTCTCAGTAAGCAAGTGTAGTTTTTTAATATATCACCGAACACTGTTACTAAAATACAGTAATTCATTTCTTTCAAGCGATCAGGTTCATTTGAAAAAGGCGGACTGGATCGCAAGAACGGAATTCTTTTCTCCTAATATCGTCCTCGTCGGTCGAGAAACCCACACCCTTTACGACTGGAAGCTGTGATGGCCTGTGAAAAGCGCCATGGGTGGATGTGTTGGTGAGGAGGGGGATTTAGAAGGGGGTATCGTACGATACACGAGGGCTGTCGTGTAATTTTCAATTCTCTCAGGAAACGGGCTTGTTCAGGAATGCTACCGCATTCCAATCATATCTCCCCGGCTATCTTGCTACCCCCAACCCTCACTCACTTGAGTCTCATTCACCCCCATTCCCCAACCAAATCAACCCCCCGACTCCCTAAAAAAAATGCTGTCACATACGCCCCCCCCCCCCCCGAATGTGTCACCATACGTCCCGTATCAAGTTTGTTTTAATTAACATGTGATTGTCCGACCGGAAATTTGGCAGAGCGTTGTTTGCGCAGTTTTTTCTTTTTTCTCTCTTTTTTAATTAAAACACATCGTTCGGAATCGTTTACCGTTATGTGCATATCAGTTAGCTGCATTAGAGATTTTTCGCGCACTCCTCTATTATGTATCACTGTAAAACACATATCTGACAATCTGTTATTGTCAGATTGTGAGACTAGAATTTATTGTAAGATTAAAAATCTAGTCTAAGAAAAAAAGGCTAGCTGTTTCACACGTGCTGTGATATGTGGTTCGAGGTTACCCGGTAAAAATCTGTTGGCTATTCTGTCGACAGTATTGTGTCCTATTGCTATTTGCTAACTTCATAAGAATCAAGAAATTTATTTGCTGTAAAACCATACAAGGCAATGAGCATCGTCAAATATTACAATTATTCAACAAGATATCTTGTTATTATAGATACAGATCACTAAGGTACAAACTTGATAAAATAATAACTGTCTTAACGTGAAAAAAATATATAATAATAATAGGCCTACATAATTCGCAGATTTACATAATAGTTTTCCAACGAAAAACTCGCGTCGTGACTGCTACTTTTGGATTAACAACGGTACCTTATCTCTATCTATAAAAGGATGATACCCTGAGTCACTCATCAACGCAGAGCCAAAACTACTAGGCCTATGAACTTGAAATTTCGTAAGAACAATCCTTATAGGATTTCACCGTGCAATAAGAAAGGATTTTTCAAAATTCGCAATTTTAGGGGTGTTTTTAGGGGGTTAAAGTTTTGCCTATGCAAAGCACGGGTACATGGCTAGCTAGCTTACTGGGATCTTTTAATCATCTGTGGTGTAAAATATCAAATTTAGTGGTGTAAAATGCTAATCTAGACAACTTGTTGGGCTGTAAAGTTTAATAGAAATTTTTGAAAAATTCTTCTTCTTCTTCTTCTTCTTCTTCTTCTTCTTATGGCGCTACAGCCCAATTCGAGCCCTGGCCTCCTCCATTTTATGCCTCCACCCGTCTCGATCTCTTGCCAATATGCTCCAGCGTGCCACTCCTAGGAGTTCCTGCGCATCCTTAGCCACTCCATCCAGCCACCTAGCTCTTGGTTTCCCTACAGGTCTTTTATTTCCTGGCTGTCCATAGAGAATTTTCCTTGGCATTCTTCCTACTTCCATTCTTTCAACATGGCCTGCCCATCTGAGTCTGTTCAGCCTAGCAAAGTTTGACAGACTTGCTTCACCATATTTTCTATGCAGTTCAGCATTGGTGAGAATTCTCCAGACTCCATTTTCATGGATGGGCCCATAAATTCTTCTCAGGACTTTTCTCTCAAACTTATCCAGCATGTCAGCAATTTTCTTGGATATTGCCCATGCTTCACTCCCATATGTTATTATTGAACGCAGTAAAGTTTTGTATAATAGAATTTTTGTTTTATAGTGTACTGCTCTTGATTTCATAATTGGGAGGAGTGCAAAATATGCCCTGTTTCCAGCCATTATGCGTGCCTGTATTTCTCTATAGCAGTCATTGTCTTTTGTAACTTTGGTACCAAGATATGAAAATTCTTCCACCACTTCGAAGTTACTTCCACCCAGGGTTATATTCTGACCAAGTCTATGCCTCTGCTGCCTACTTTGAACCATCAACTTTGTCTTCTCCTCATTTACCCGGAGTCCAATTTCCTGGGATGCTGTCTTAAGCTTGTTGAACACCCCCTGCATGTCTCTAAGTGATCGGCATACCAAATCAAGATCATCAGCATATCCTATAATTTGCCTAGATTTGTTCATTACAGATGAATCAGTTGTATCTAGAGTTTTTCTAACAACATATTCTAGAGCCAAATTGAACAGTACTGGGGCCAAACCGTCTCCCTGCTTCAGTCCTCTGGTGACCTGAAAACCATCTGAAAGTTCGCCATTAACTTTCACCTGACAACGGTTTGTTTTCATTGTGGCTTGTACCAGTTTTATCAGTTTCTTTGGTACTTTCAAGTCATCCATTATTCTGTACAATTTAGGTCTGTTTATACAATCATAGGCCTGCTTGAAGTCAACAAATAAGTGATATGCACTGAGATTAAACTCCCAGAATTTTTCTCCTATCTGTCTAATGATGAAAATCTGGTCTGATGTTGATTTGCCAAGTTGAAATCCTGCCTGGTATTCCCCAATGATGTTAATTGAGTGTAGTTCAAGCTTGAGCCTGAGCAGAGTTGTGAAGATCTTGTAAACCACGCTGAGCAACGAAATCCCCCTATAATTACCACATAGCAGTTTGTCTCCCTTCTTGTGAATTGGTTTTGAAAAATTACTACCCAAGAACCTAGCTGGCCAGGTTAGGTTAGGTCAGGTCAAATCAAATAATTTGAAATTTTTCGATCTGCTGTACCGTAACCCACGGGACAGAAGGCCCCAGGACTAAAATTCCTAATTGATATGACGTCACCTCATTTGGTTTGTTTACATTTTAGTTTGGAATCAAGATATTCAATTTTTAAATCAGCTGTAGAAGTATTTCATTGTAAGATTAGGAGAACGCATGGTGAACATAGTATTGTTTCGGTTCTGAAGTTTATAGTAAAATTCAATATCCTCTTTCCTGGAACTATTTGTTCAGTGCATATTTTCAATTGATTTATTTTCTTGATTATCTTTAAATCGATAAGACTCCTATGAACTTCTCAGTGAAAACCATTAGTGATAGACATTGTGTATAGTCAACGTAACCTTAAAAGATTTTTGTGAACTTTTCAGTTGAGAGTTGGTGATAATAAGTTTTGTAGGTACTGAAATTCTATTTGAATGTAGATAAATGAATGAATAAATTAATAAATGATGTGGATCCGACTAATGTGTGTGTTTTAAATGCATTATTTATAATGCTTTGCATACTGTCTTTATTAATGTGAAGCAGGTAAGTTCATGATACTAGGCATTATTGCTAATCTAGTCTTCCTCATACAGCAGGAATGTATTTATAATACATTAAATTGTAATGTCCAGCATAATAAAATTAATGATCATTGAAAATTGAATTGAAATCGAATCTCAATGTTCTTCACCTACATTTTTTATAAAATAATTTTATTTGTCAGTTTGCCATGTGATAAGAGCATGGATTAACTGACCAACCTATATAGGTTTAATGAATCTATGACAAAGAATATGATATTAGACTTTCTATGGAACAACTCAATTGTCTTTCAATATTATATTGCAAATAATATAAAACTGTTCTGAACATTAATGTTCACTACTTGTAATCATGTGTAAAAAGGTGAGTGAAGAAAGGCGAAGGGAATTAACTAAAGTAATTCTTAAAATTTTATTTATTAAATTGTCATCTGTCTTTCTTCAAATTCATGTAAGCATCTACATTCAAATTCATTCAATAATCAAGTTTTTTATTTTCTTGGCTCATATATAAGATTTTATTGACGTTTTTATGGTAGTTGCTCGAAATTCTTAGTGATGCAATTGGAGGTAATACAGAGGTTCGTTTTATTAAGTAGATTTGGATGAAAAAATAGAAGAGATGGAATGACTGTTCTAATTATTAAGTGAAGAAAGCTCAATTGGATAAATTCATCTATAATAATCTTCATACGACTAAAATCATTAATATTAGTGTGGAATTATCGGCGTTCTGGTAATAATGATTTAGCTTAGGATTGATGAATAAATTAAACCATAATCTGGTAAGTAGTTGGGTTTTCCTGTCTTGGTCCCAACATTCCCTGATGTTTGTTCTCAGTAACTTTATCAAGGACCTGTCAATGCCTTATTATCTTTCAATACTACAGAGTCAATTGTCTGCAAATTGCATGAATTGTAATTTTTGCAAGTGGTAAGTATACCTGAGTTTGATCAATAATTATTTTTTGTTACTTTGTGAAATTCTTACAGAATGATATTGTTTCAAGTTCTGTATTTAAAAGAACAAATGCAGTCATCATGTTATAAATTAAGATTAATAGATTTTTTGTGAACTCCTGTTCAATAATTTATGGAAATTGGGAATAAGGTATTGCTTGGCTAATGAACTCTACCATATGATTTTGAGCATTAGCACCAAATGATATTACGTCATTGGTCAGTCCTAAGGCTTTTAGTCCCGTGGGTTACGGCTGTACACGCTGTTTCGATGGACAAGCTGTTTGTGTGTTTTGCAAATCATCATTCACCTAGCCTACTGAACTTGCCGGCCAAACAGCTTAAAGGAATAGCTGATAGAAGTCAACAGTTTTTGAGAATCATATGGCAGGCCCCTTAGCGGCGTTATTTACGCTGTCTGGAACGCAAAAGCTTTGCATGTAGGATACATTGCAGTCGGAGCCTTGCAGTAAGTAGGAAACATATGACTGGGTATGATGAAATGTAATTATGCCGGGTTGATGACATCTGTTAACCAATGCAGCTAGAAATTTGAAATGTATTCTCAGTAGGAGGTGGCGAATAATAAAATAAAAATCCCAGCTTCTACCCTAATAGTCATGGAAGGTTTAAATTTGAAATGTTCATTAAGAGATGGTGAGTAAGGTCTTACTGTGTAAGAAAACAACGAAGGAGGCCTCTCTGATCAGCTGGAAGAGCCCTAGGACTAGCTTCTTCCCTAATAGTCCTAGAAGGTTGAATTTTGAAATGTAACCTCAGTGGGAGTGGTGACAAATAATAAAATTAAGAATGTTTTATGAGAACGCAGCAACGCGCGTCGGGCCAGCTAGTGATTTATAATAATAGCGAAATCCAGAAAAACTATTAAATCTTCTCGATTTATTTTCAAGAATAACGGTACTTTTTTTTCTCAAAGCTATTCATTGAAATTATATTTCTCGACATTAACTTTTTTTCATTTAAGATGAAAAATTAATAGGATGTTTGATTTAAGTAGTAAATTGTAAATTTATTTAAGGGTTTAAACCTTCTGTTAAACTTGATCATAAGGTTTAAAATTTTATTTAATATTTTTAACTTTGATAATTCAACAATAACGATACTAATGATTATGTGTGGAATACAACGTCGAATATTGCACAATAGAGCACGCCCTTAGCTGCGTTCACTTTATATAGCAATTTTGCACAACAAATTTTGAAAAACAATTTTTCATAACACTGTATCTATATAACATTGTAATAGAGATGAAAAATGTTAAAATAATAATGTTAAATATAAAAACTTTGTTACATAAAATTTGATTTTGTAAATTGCATTTCTTTGTGGAAAGTTGTACAGCATAGCTATTTAACAGTCTTTTGTGAATGCATCTTGTAGACACTACACGTTGCATTTCTAATGGCTTCAGACAAAACTCTCCACGGTAAAAGCTTCTTCCTGATGCTAACTTATGGACCACCATCTGAACTGACTACATTGTAGTTTCAGTGTGCAGACTAATCGAGGAATTTCTCTGTTTATAACGATCGTAAACTCTTTTACTCGACAGTTGCATGTGGAGATGATCTGAATGAGATTGTTATGATCGAGCCGAATGGCGCGCTCTCTGGCAATAAACTCTCTCGAAAAGGGTGTCTCTTGCAACATTAGATTCATGGTCCGCTCTATATTATCTGTTGGGATGATCGAATAAAAATCATAGAACATACAAGAAGAACGTTCAAAGATTTATCACTCCTAGCATTCTAATGTGTAGAAGGTTGAGTGGAGGTGGGTTTTCCACTAGAGATATAGTCACTTTAGATGTATTTAGAGGCTGCAAACGGTTCCCCTGCCTGAACTCAGTACTGCAGCCGTGCTGAAAATTTCAATTTGCCAACGAGTCATGCACTGGCTCTAAATCATTTTTGTCCAATAAAACGCCAAACATATTCGCCGTCGATCGCCCGCTCGCCTTGAACTACGTTTTATGGTCTCGCAGCATTGTTTCAATGTCAAGCACTAGTACGAGAAATGGAAAATGTTTGTGATTTGCAATGAGTGTTTTTATGTCCACAACAGTCCAATATTCGGTCATTTCTTTGTGCTGACGGAAAGAGGAACGTGAAGCATGCGTCATGCTCTAGGTTGACATCCTAATCCCGTTTTACATAGATCCTATCTAGGCATACACCACATGACGCAAATGTCCCAAGAGATTAGAAAGATTACTATTTTACTTAATCATATAATACTTTTACACAAAACTGTTATTCTAATATCTAATAAGTTATAACTTAGTCTAGATGTAGGTTCGACCAGATGATTGAAAGGGCTGATTGGAAAAGATGTACTATTTTGAAATTTGGTTGGAAATTTGGTTCCACGGATGGAATAGCCCAATGTTATTAAAAATAAAGTTGTTCCGGTTTTCGAGAATTTGAAAAATGGTGGGGGGGGATGACGTTTTTCAGTTCAATGGCATTGAGTAGCTCATATTTCCAGCTAATCAAGATACAGAGTCAAATCTTTGATATACAAATCAGGTCAACCGTTTCACTTGCTGGTAATAAAAACTACTGAATATAATAAAAATAACCCAATACTTATTGAAAAAGTTAAATCAATAAAATACTTAGGTATAATGATTGACGAACACATCAAGTGGGACGCTCATCTTAAATATTTAACTTCTAAATTAAAATACTTAATCTACACTTCTTATAAAATAAATCAAATAAAAGACTTGAATATAATTAGGAAAATATATTTTGCTTATGCTCAATCATTATTCCAGTATGTAATAGAAGTATGGGGGGGAGGGGGAACCTTTGATACACATTTTAATAAAGTTTTCACTCTACAAAAACATATAATAAGAGCGGCTTTGGGACGAACAAGACGATATCCTAGTAAACTGCTGTTTGATGAACTTGATGTATTCACTTTAAGGCAAACTTATGTTATTAGGGGCGTATTGTACATAATAAAGAGCAAACATTCATTTGACAATAGAAACGTATATTACAATACAAGACCGCTATTAACAAATAGATACAACATACAGTATACAAGATTGACAGTATGTAAGCGTCAGTTCACCAATTATTGCATGGTGCTAATAAACAAGATTCCTGCACACTTTTCAACACAAAGGTTTACACAAACTCTATTGAGAAATGTAGAGGAATGGGTCAAAAGTAACATATATTTTAAGTTATAGTAACGTTTAGGTTGTGTAATATGGTTAGTTGGGATAGTAAAGGTAACGTAAATGAAAAGAGTTTAATTTTTACTACTGGGGTAACGCTTGGCATACGAGAGGTGTTTCGGGTACTACTCTAATCTCATGAGAAAAGGTGCTACTATTAAAATAACTTCAGATTGAGTTCAGAAAAAGAATCTAGATGTTTATTTTAATGTTATAATAAAAAGTAATAAAATGCTAATGAGCTTATCAAGAATTTAACAAAAGAGTTTATTTACTTACAAACGGTCACTCGCTCAGCAGAGAAGAGTGGGGCGGGTCATCTGCCGTAGATGTAGCCAGCTCCCTAACTCGACACCGACTGCCCCGAGCCACTCGTTTTTTCAGCACAATTTTACTTGTCATGAATTTTCACTGATGTCATCATTTTTCTTTTAATAGTCAACAATGGCTCTCTCCTCTTTTTGTGAAAATTCATGGCAAATAAATTAATTATGCTGTTACATTACATCCCCGGGTCCCCCTAAACTTCGACCCGAAGTTTCCAAAAAAAATAATTACTTTCTAATCATTAAAAACTTATTTTATTAATACATTTGACATTTAAAACTCTTAACCCTCACAATAACTTAATTTACATAAATTTTGTTTTAAACATAAAACATTACAAATTATCAACCCTAACGAAATATAGAATGATATATATAATTTTGAAATAAACTTCGCTTTTACTTTTACACCTAACATTTAAAGATCCTGTGGGTAGTCCACAACTGGGGTCCTTCTTGCAACCAATAATTTCCTAGCTCTTGCTCTTATATACTGTTGCAGACAACCATATAATATTACTACAGTAATAGTTGTTTGCCAACAAAGAATTATGTATATAAGTATTATATTGTTCATTCCTAACAAATAAAAATTTGATAGCATTTCCACATGCTTAAATACATCCTCAGAAAATAAGTTGTGCTCTTCAAATCTTGTAAACTTTGTGTTCCAGTGTTCATTTAAAATGTCTGATAAATTTAGATACTGTGGTAAGTGCTCATGTTCAAAAATAGGAATTGCTAGTTTTGGTAGATTGGTCCACATAAGAGGTACAGTTACAGAGGTACAAGAGGTAAGAGGTAAGAGGTATAAGAGGTACATTACAGTTGAGTAATAGTTGCCTATTTATTGTATTTGATAAGTTTTCTTTTTCGTTCTACTAAGTAAAGTAAATTCGTATAGCTTTTCGTGGTGGGGAGACCCTTTCGTTCTACTGTTGTTTTGCTAAAGATAGTGATGATAGATTTTCTTTTTTGTTCTACTGTTTTTTTTTGTTTTGGACTATTTTTTTGATTGGTTGGATGCTTGATTTAGAGAATTATTGATGAAAATTCCAGTGTAATTTTGGGTAGTAAAGAGGAAAAATTTTCATTTGTAATAAAGGAGAACTCGTCGTTAGCGAACAAGCTATGCTTTGCTGATGGCGCCAAAAAAAATGTAGTAATTGTGTGTGATTGATTGTTATTTACAAGAGTTTGGCAATAAAGAATTTTGAATTGAATTGAAATACTTCAATTTAGTAATAAAAACGTGTACAAGTTGTAGTTTATTTGTAATTTGAAATGTGTAAGTTAAGGGTAATTGAGTAACGTCATGACTTTTCTATTTTGCTAATCTAAGCGAGTTGTGGAACAACCTTGGGAAAAGCCCATCTTAAATCATCTGTTTCTTAATAGAAGAAGGCCTGAGTGTATTTCCTTTGTTTCTTTTAAATATCCTTTAAATGCAAGCCAATTTCGAAAATCCTTGCACTTATTGTGCATTGCTGGGCATTGCTAAAAGGAACATCCATGTAAAATGTCATAGAATATGGTCTATGCGTTAAGCTGAAAATGCGTTACAGACTGACAAATGCAAAACGATCGTCTTGAAAAAGAGACTGCACTTCGTTCGGTCAATTACTTAAATATCCATCATGACATATTATAAAGAAGAAGGAAAATGTAACTTCTAATATAATACTACAAGGATGATAAAAACGTTCGTCGACAAAATAAAATATTTAAAAAAGGTCAAGAGCATCTGCGGATGGTCCATATAACAATATTCAGATTGTAGTGCTTAATATTTTCAAACCCATACATTGATTCTTAATCCACTTGCAATAGATAAACTCGTACGAAATACAATAACTTTTATGAATAACTTTTTTAACCTCCTTTGACCGTGCTTTGTAAAAAGGTACCTCATTATTTCACCATTAAATTTCAAAACTATCCGGGAAAGCTTTTACCTTGAATCAGTCATAATTTCCAATTTTGGAAAGAGGAGCAGCTATGTGCGGAGGGGATTCCACTCATTTCCTTGCAACATATTTGTAACTATAGCATCCAAGTCTATAAGCTCGTTAACTTTAAGTCACTAGCCATTACTTAATGCGAAATGTGGTATCCACTTAGCAGTTTTACTCATGCACAATTACATACACACACATACACACACACACACACAGTAGTCAGCTACATTATCTTCACATTTCCAAAAAGCAAAAGCTTGTAGCTTAATCGGCCCTCTCACTGCAGTGCACTTTCTGTTTGATGCTAGTTCAGTCTAGATCGAAATTGATAAATATCGAAGACTAGTGTGACAGACATGCCATTGTAATAGATTGTTAATAATATTGTAAAATTGATAATAGATTGAACTGAGAAAGAATTAAAGATTGTTCATTATTGAAATTTAGTTATAGAAGTGGAATTGCGCTGAAAAGCCAGTTTTTTCTTGTTTATTCACATTTAATTTCATTCTTCCCATAAGACAATATAAATAAAGAACTTTCAAATTGTTCAGGTAGTCAACTTATTATTTATTATGACTCAATATAACTCTTATTTCATTAAACCTCATTAAAAAGCTTCTGAATATCCTTCAATCATAAACAAATGCAGCTAAGAATATCATGGCATATTTCATGACAACTTTTCTGCATGTTAAGAAAATTCTATATTAATACTCTTCAGAATAATAATTTGTACTCCTCCAGGTCCCTATTACTGATAGGGACGCCTTTTTCCTTTCCATGAACTAGCTATTAATGTGATTTCTAATTATTTCCACAATTTGTCTACCCACTTCATCCAAGAATTTCTGAATACCCTTCAAACATTAGAAATACGCAAGCATACTTCTAATATTTTTTCGGTTCATACAAGAAAAGAGTACTTGAATAATACTCTTTAGAATAATTTACATTCCTTAAAAAACCTATCGCATGTGGAATTGCCGTGTTTTCAAAGCATGAACTCTGATTGCTCTGATTATAAATTTTTCCTTTTCTAATTATTATTCCTCATTGAATGGAGTCAAATTCCAATTGCAGAACCTATTTTTCCCTTTGTTATAGGCCTACTAAGGACCGTATTCATTCTCATTCAAGTCTTGTTGGTCTCCTTTTTTACTCCTTCATCCTAATGCTTTGGTTAATACGTCCTTCTTCGGATCAAGTTTCAATTTTAGCCCTACTCTATTTTGCAAATCTGTCATTATTATTATCGCGCTAATGAATAAGAAGAAATTATTGTCTCAACCACATTTATTAATAATATAGAGCTACTAGTTTCGGATGTTACACCATTATCAATCTCAGACCAACTAAAACTAAAGTACAGAGTAGCTTTATATACTATACACGGAATGATACTATTGGCAAAGGGATAGGCTGACCTTCATTGACGGTTTGTGATTGGCTGAAGGCCATAACATGTCACGCCCTCTCGTGGGAGAAGCAACAAGCACAAATAAGAATCAAATCAAGAACTTAAAACCGTGAACATGTAGAAAGTAACAAAAAAGAACAATACACAAGTAAATTGGGATAGAATTGAATCATTGAAAAATTGAAGCTCACTGAAATGCAGTCAACCTAGAAAGACACGAAAATGCCGTTATTGAAATGTAGGTCAGAATTATGATGAAACCAAGTTAGTTGTATTGAATTGGTTAAAATAAATTTGATAATTTAAACTAGTATTGGAATCGCTTTTTACCAGCCTGGTTACGCTTTTTACCAACCTGGTTTTTAATAAATGTGGTTGCGACAATTTCGTACTATTATTCATTATGGATATCTTCCACAAAATCACCTTCACCACTACAAGCAAAGTATTATGTTGCTCTTTATTATTTGTTTCTTTTTTAGAAATATTTTGATTGGAAGATTATCTCATCCATCGAATAGATACAAATCTCTGTGCAGTATATTCTAGAGGCTCTCAATACTCCTTCCTGCGTATCTGATCAAAGGATCAAAGCACAAAGCGACACAAGCTTTCGTGAAAGCTTGTCTATCAAAACAAAATATCGAATTCTCTAGAATAGGTTTGGAAGTACTGCATTCACGAATACAGTACGAGTTAAGGCTGTCGAAAAGGAATAAGAAATTGCTTTTATACGGTTTTTGTGACGAACTATCTCATTTGTGGTCCGGGCCGGATCATAAAATAACCGTATACCGAAAGAAAATTGGATTTGATCTGTTCGTAGACGTGGTTGGGAGTGGTTAGGCAAGGAGTTGGCTGTAACTTCTTCATCCCCAATTTCTTGTCACTAAATTGAGGCTGAAGGGGGACCATGGGGCGCTTTGACAACATTTTGGCCCTACAACACCTACCTCTTTCCTGTTAACCGGCTGTCTTTTCACACTGGTGGAAGCTGCACTATATTCTGTACTGCTCATTTTCTTTTTTCGTCGTCATCGTCAAGTTGCTTGCTTTCTATTCCTCCATCGTTTCTCTTTCTCACCTATACTACTCTATACTACCCTTTAAACCATGTTTACTCCACCACACAACAACCAACTCTTTCGCTCGCACTCGTAATATACTCTCTATCGCCATATTTTCTCCCCTAAAATGTTGGCTGGCGCATCACAACTCCACATGCACGACAGTGACTAGAATTCTTTGCACTGCCATATCCATCCACAATACCGGCGAAAATTCAATTTAAAGGCAGTGCCGCCTCCGACTCCGACTTCGGCATCTATCCATGAGACGCTGTGCTGCTGCTCGAGCACAATATGAAATTTTGTTAGCATCTGATAAAATCATTCGTCTATTTTCACGGCCTGAGAATACTTGCGGAATTCCCAAGCGTGGACAGATGAAATTTTTCATCCCGGCTTCTAGGTGCCATGTCATTGGAGCCCTCCAGCAAGAATAGTGCGAATAGAATGAAGAATGGAAAATACAATAACTTGGAGTTGACGAAAATAATATAATTGTATGTGTCTATCTATATGTTAGCGAGAAGAAATTATTTTGAATTTGTGTCGTGTGGGTATTTTTTTTTCTCTTTCCATTGAATTGAACAATTGTATAACTTCTGCATCAATACTATTTAATTTTGTATATTTGAGAAGTATTTTTATGTTTCTGATGTTCATGTGTTTCTTTGTTATGAGACGAATAAATTTGAATTGGAATTTGTTAGCAGAAATGATTATCCCTGTAGAAAAATAATCTGGTGACACAAAATATCTTTAACGATTGTATTGATTGATACGTGCATTTAATCTCCATTACTTTTTTCAGAATGAAGCCCACATAGGTCTGAGACCTGTGCGTGGGTAATGAGTTGGATGAGCTGATGGCGATTGATGAGTTGAACTGTACTGCTCACAGTACTGTTTTAGGTGGGTTCCGAACCACCGGAACTATCTATAGATTCTAGATTCAAAATATAAGATTATTCATCAGTAAGCTAAAAAGGGCAATGGGAAATGTACGTATATGAAACCTATAGTCTATTGGGTGATGAGAATAAAATTTTCTAATAACTGATAAGTAGCTAACTACTGATTGGGTTTAGAAATACTGATCGAGTATTTACCGAAAAGTACATCAGGTTAATAACCTTTTACTTTCAATTATAAGTAAATACTGAATTAACCACATAGAAATAAGTATATTTGTGTGGAGAACTTTCATTACTCAAATCTGATACATACTCTGACTACTGTACTTACATTCATCGATCCTTCTAAACCTAAACCATCCAATGCTATAAAATATTACACAGTATTTAGCATGGTTAGTTGGGTTTCTTTCATTTCCTTTATGATAATTTGTAACCTTTAAATTATTGTGTTGTAAAGTTGTGGCAATAAACAATTGGCAATATCATATTATTAAGAGTAAGCAGTATTATTCGATATCCTAAGTAATTCGAATGCATAAGAATATATTTTGCATATTTATTATGCAAATAAATATTGCATTACTTATATAGTACATAAAATAATTTATATGGCATCAAAATATTGAAGAAACATGAACTATTGCAGATTATTGCAAAATGAATCCATTTTCAAACAAGGAATGTATGCTAAATATAGTAGATTTATTTGGTATATTGAATAATATTGCTTTATTTTGATAATATAATCTTCATGAACTGTGAAGGTGCATAACCTAACCATAACTATAACCATAACCTAACAGTAATATTTTGAAACACTATTTACTTTGGAAAAGGTTCAAATTTTCAGTCATAATGACTTCAATAATTATTATTTATTATTAAAAAACTATTAAGTTGAAAACCACTCTTAAAAACAATAATTTTTGTTTTGAATTATTATTTCCATTATATTATGTCGACAGAAGCTTTGAAAGAATGAGACATGCAGCTTTGAGATGCAGCTAGGTTGACGTTGAAGCATTCTATTGGGAGCTCGACGGCCGGCGGGAGTGGATTGAATGAATGTTCTCTGCGATGGAGCTGAAACAAGACGGCCGGCCGTAAGATTAAGTTCGCAATAGCCGGCCACTAGCGAGACAAGAAAAGATGGATTGTTTTAATTATGAGGGTAAGGCGTAGCTGAGCAGATTCCTTCTGGTTTGGGGGATGGAGTTACTCCTGATTCTGAGTACCCTGAGATTCTGTTCACTCACACTCATCCACTCGCACATTTCCCCATATTTCACTCACTCTCTTAATTCCTTTTTTTCTACCTTACTTCATCTTCTCTCTCTCTTTCACTCAGCACGTAATTTCACTCTCCTTTACAAAAATGTCTGATTTTTATTGTTAACCTCCTTTAAAATGGTCTATCCTAGTATAGTACATCAGCTCTGCACGATTTATGCAACATTATTACGTCTCTTTTGTTTTTTCCTTCAGCTTGAAAAGTAATGTTTTGAAGTAATTCAAGACATGAATATGAATAATATTACAAAAATGTTGATTATTGTTTTGTGCATGCCATTTTTTCACTTTTTCATTACATCCATCCTTCATATTACACATTCTTTACACATTCATTACATGTTTCTCAAGAGAAAATTATCTCATAACTATTAATACTCCCATTCTTTAATTCTCTAACGTTGGAAATGTTTAACATTAGACTACATAGTGAAAGACAAGTAAGAGACAAAATCTTCTTCAAATAAACAAGCCGTTGATTACTAGAGGCGACATTTCACGACATAACACCGTGCATTGGCTCAAACCTTCAGAGCTCATCAAGCAGAAAGTTTTAATAAATGCGGAAATTTTATAAAAACCAGTAATGACATATTATTGCAGAGATAAAGGTCTGACTGAAAATTTGAGTAATAGAATATTGAGAAATCAAAGATAAAATACATGTTACACAGTTCAAAAGTTGGGAGTTTGATTAATATTCAAATAATTATATGGCTCTAGTAATGTCCAGATTTCAAAAGTAACTTATAAAAAGGAGAAAAATAATAGAGCACGAGGTATGGACTCGGCTTAAGGGAATACAAGACATTATTTTACACAACTGGCACATCCTATTATTTGAAATTTCCTATCTTTTTGGTGCATACACTTTTGCTTTGTAGCGCTTTTTAAATAGGAGCCCCTCGATTTACGACTATTTACGACTCACCTGAAATCAGCCTTTCCTGGACCATGGCGTGGGTTGTCATTTCCAAAACATTGTCGCTTTGAAATGATTGGTACCTCTTGAATTTGTTTTGAGAAACTTCAATTTTAACACTGAGAATTACATAAATGGACAGCGAGTCCTTACTGTACTAAGGCTGAAGTGCAAGAGAGCTTCATAAAACTGACGATCAAGGATGTGGTCATTTTTACCCCCTCTCTACCAATTAAAGGGAAGAGACGCCCAAAACAGGCTATGTCCAACCCAGGACTTTGTAATTGAAAAAAAAAATTAAATCGAAAATTATGCTATTTCCACTATGGTTGGCTTTAATTGGAAAATTGATTTAAAAAGAACCAGAAACCCCAAAGAACAAATTTACAAACAGAAAATTGGCTTAAAAAATATACATCATGCGATATTATGAGTCTGTTGCACCTTCACATTGGTTTCAAATTTGTCTAAATAAATTATAGATCAAGCACAATATTGATTACAGTATTACAGTCCACGTGGTCTTGGACTATGGCTTTTAACTAAAACATAATTTATAAGCCATGGGAAGTGATAGCCAAGTGCCGTAGCAGGTATCTGTTCAGAGATAAGCTACGAAATTCCATTCAACACTTTTACAAACATATTTCACAACATTTTAAATCAATTAAAAATAGCACTGACCAAACAGGTTATAAAATACTATATTAATCACTATAAACACTATACAATACAATATTTGTGTGACGTGGTACAATAGGGTGCTTCTTCAAGCAATAACGAATTACAATACGATCTTCACATATACTTTGGAACGCAGGTAGGTGCAAACTTTTTCTACCTTGTAGAATCATAATTCCAAATTTAGTGAGAGATTATAGTTTTTAAAATAGAATTTGTTGGCTTATTGGCAGTTTCTAGCCTTTCCTCTTCGATTAATCGATAGTAAAGGGTGTTGATGCTTTGTAATCGATATAATTATTAATTTCGCACAGCTAAGAGTTGATTCCTTTCTTGAATTTCGAGTGATCATAAACTTAACCTACAATTCGCCTTGTACACCTGACAATAATAAATTCTCGGTGCCGGTTCTCTTAAACACAATTACAAACAATTTTGAAAAGGTAATGCTTACATTAAATTACAACGATGAATCGTTATTATTCTACTCGACAGGTAAGTTTTTATTGCGTTTTATAATTTGACAAGATATGGTGGTAGCCAATCGTATTCAAAAAATGAATGATGACAGTAAGTGAATCTAATTAAAGTTAACTAAATAAAGTTATTTAACGTTTCCTGAGCATTTTTTTGAATTACTGATAACATTATATATTTACACTTCCGTAGCCCTGCTCACTTTATAAGGGATACATAGTTTTCCTATTTTAACATCAGGTAGATGATGGCAATGTTTAAAAAATTTCATATCCATTCCCTGAGCATTTGTATTAGTATTGAGTTTAGTATTGAGTAACAGTTGTATATTATTAGGATTTCTTAAATTAGCTATATTATTGTATTATTATTTTTTCTATTACTTAGTCATTATTATATTGTATTTAATAAGCTGATTAACCACAAAAAAAAACAAAAAAAAAACAAAAAATATGAAAAACAGACATGGAAAAAAAAAATGCCAAGTTCTACTTAAGGTCTCAAAAATAGTAGGAACCCCAAAATTTCAGCACAGTATTGCGATGAGCAACCATGGAGCTCATTGCTCCGAAGTTGCCAGACAGGGTACACTCACCCTATCCAACACAGTTCAGTTCCTATAAAAGATAAAGTTATTTAACGTTTCCTGAGCATCTTTTTGAATTACTGATAAACATTATATATTTACACTTCCGTAAGCCTTGCTTACTTTTTTAGGGAAGTATAGTTTTCCAAAAAATTCAAGGTACCACCGTTTTAGGATTTATTCGCGTTTAAAGGTTCCCTGACTCAAAAAAATGTTATTTTCTCCATTTTTTCAATTATTATGAAATTATTCTTGATTTTTGTACAATGTAATTTTACATTTAATAGAAACTACCTATCTATTTCACAGTCACCACTCCCACATTCTCACTCTTTCTCTTTAGTTCTTTACTATCCTTCTTACCCTTTTAAATAGCTAACAGCGGTCAACGCTTGCATTTACTGATGGCAAATGGAATCCCCATTCCATGGAATTCCCCATTCCTCTTCCACCATCAATTCCAGCAGACCTATGAGCAGGGCAGCAGTGGGAGCCCTTTAAATCTTGCTCCAAACATCACAAGACAACGGAGCCGAACCAGAGCAAGAGCAAGAGAGCTAGCCGTCTATTGCCGGTCTTTGTTGCTGCCTGTTCCTGCAAGAAGGGAGCAATCAAAACAAAGCAGCAGCTGGCTGGCTTATCGTGTTCCAAGAAATGCTTTGAAATCTTGGCCAGTTGTAGTGGTGGATTGACTTAGTCAACAGCAATAAGACACTGGAATCAATATTAGAGGTGCATTTAAATTTCAGTAGATGTGGTTCTTCTATAGACTACAGAAATCAATTATTTCAAAATAAAAATAAGAATAAACATGTTACAGTGACATTCATGAAAATTGAAAAGTATGCATGCATTTATAGTACCATAGCCGATTTCGACTGTGGGAGGAGAGAGGTAGACCTGCGATTACTTTCCTCACTGAGCTACCTGAGTTGTATCTATGAATTGAAAAAGAAAATTATTTGATGAATCTATTACGAGCGAAGAATCCATTGCAAATGAGTTTCTAATCCGGTTCAAAGAACTGAGGCTTCCACATTTTGTTAAAAAATTCTAATAAAAAGGCTCTTTTACCTATAATTTCAAAATGTCTTACAATTTAATGTGCTTATCATATTTCATGATGTGCTATGCTTACTAATATATAAGCATAATATGCTAAAAATTTGTGATGATTGGTCAAACATGTCAAAATTTCCATAGTAAGAAGTATCTTTCGAAATGAGAATTGAAAAATCTAGCAGTAGGCTTTTTTAATGTTATTGTTAGGTGAAACGAGAAACTAATATTGGAGTCTATCGAAAATCATCTAGCAAAGAATCACCAAATAGGTAATAGTGATGCTAAAGCATGAATGGTGATGTGAACACTTGGTAATAGTAATGTCGACCTCGTGGCTCAGTCAGTTGGGCGCTTGATGTCTCTGATTGGATGAGACTCTGGCTGGCTGCTGTTCTTCGAGGTCTCGTTCACGCTTTTTTGTTTTCATTTTCAGGATTGTAATCATTCACCTCATTAGCCACACAAAAGTCTCAAGAATCATGTGGGCATCATCTCGCAAAAACGTTTTTAATATCCGTTCAGTAGTTCAGTTTATTACGTCCTTGTATTTTATTCTTGCATTAGGCTATATTATATTTTTCATATTTTATTCTATTCTTTCATTTTCATTCTCCTTCTTCTTATTCTTCCAATTTTCCTTGGATCCTAGGTTGAGGAATCTAGTTTCCAATCATATTAAATCATGATAGCATTTGAAACATTCTATTCACTCATCGATGACTGAAAACACACAAGAATAATATTTCATAAGCTGCCAATAATTCTATGAACGTTCCACTCATTACTTTAGAATATTAAAAATGCATTTCACCATTTTCGTACCCAAACGAGGAACCAACTTACCTAAACTAAAGTTCCTCTCATTAAAGAGGATCATAGAGTATAACTCTATTAGAATTAAAAGAATCATAGAATTTTCGAATCAAATCCTAGTACTGATAGTTCAACCTAGACGTCTCCTATCAATATATTGAAGTTCCAGACAACCCGGGAACCCTTCTTCTGCTAGTATTTTTAATAGAGTGCAGAAAACCGAACAATATTTTTCCCTAGCGAGTAGAAGCGATAACAGTCGCCTTCTGGGATCTATTTGGAAGGCGTTCGAAATGGAGACACATTTTTGTCTCTATGCGATGCTTTACGTTTCGAATAAAATTTCCCTTTTCACGAGATGCGCTGCTCCAAGACAAGCAAGCAATAAGCCAAGAGGCGAAGCCAGCGGCAAGAATGTAATAACATACCGTGCTATCATCCTGTACATTGTCTGACTTTTGTTTGGTATTAACGTGGTTTATCCTCCGAATAACAGCCTCCATGGTAGTAGCTTTGTCATTGTTAAGGGGCGCTCCACTTGAAAACCCATGTGTACCTTACTAGACAGCTGAGGTGCAACACAACCGTGTTTCACTTTTCTTTCGCTCGTTCACTCTTTCTCCCTTATTTCTCTTCTATTCCTTTGTAATGATTCGTATTACTTCTTGCGAATATTCGAGGCATAACATCAACTGATAAAGGAAGCATGCATGACAAATGAGCCCAAAACATACTGCGCTTGTTATGGGAGAGGAAAAACCATATGTATCATTAAAAAGATTACCTTGTCAAATATTTTTTCATGAAGGAATATTTCTCCATTAAAACGGCCTATTAGCTTCTGTATATATGTATACTTAAAAATTAATGACGGAACGGAAATTCTTGGTTTGTATACCTTACAGCACAAAGTTCATCTTGTTTTATTCTGAACACAACGAGAACAAGAATATGAGGCAAGCCTTACTTTCAAGTTACCCATAGGCTATGCATTTTGATCCAGTACAATCTCGATTATCCGAGGTAATTGGGACCAAGACCACCTCGGATATGAAAAACTCGGATAATAGAGAGGTTAAGTGCTACTACCAGGAAAAGTCAAATAAAAATAAAAGCGTGACAATATTTATTTATAACAAGTTTAAAACGTAAAATAAACTATTTTTACACACCTTATTTCAACTGAGACCATGACATTACAAAATAAAAAAAGTATGAAACGTATCTCCCTACCGTATTATTCTTTAAAAAAAATATTTTTTTTTAATGTTTTCTCTCATCTTTAGCTCGGATAACCCGGAGGCTCGGTTGACAGGGACTCGGATAATCGAGATTCTACTGTGGATGAATAGCAAAAATTGAATAGAAGACGAAAGAAACGAAGCATTGAAAGCTGTGAATATCGTGGAGAATTGAATCTTCGGGGTTTACTTGTTGATTATACACTCATTCTCCAGCCTTCTCAGCCTTAGAGAAAATTGAACCTTGAAAGAATGATGAAGTTTGGGGAAACTAGGAAAAATTCTAAGTAAGTTTCAATTATTATTTGAGGGACAAATGACTTGTATGAGAAATAAATAATAATAATAATCGTGTGACCTGGCAGGCTTAGTTCTGGTTTCAAAGTTATCAGATCGCACTTTTTTTTCTTCGGAGGATGAAGCCCACAAAGGTATGAGACCTGTGCGTGGGTAATGAATTGGATGATGAGTTGATCAAAGTTCAGGGCCTCTGACGTAACTTGACAACTGGTTTTTAGGCAGTAGAGACCGACCGGCTTAACGTGTCCTCCAAAAGTAGTTGAATATATAAAAATATTTATATCTTATTCTCTTAATTATTAGGAAATTGTGAAGTGTGCATAATCTGCATCTGGACGCTGTCACAAAAATACACATTTATTATGAAAACACAAAATACAATTCTCTCAATCTCAATCAAACAGCATGATATACAGAGCATCCTGATAATTATAATACCCCACTTGGACAGATGCTATCGACTTGAATTATCGACTTAGAATGAGAACTTCTAATAAAGCTGAACTACCTTACGTAGGGGGCTTGCCGTTGGCTGATAACTGTTGGCATGCTTGCTCCTCCTGGTATAATGGGCGTGTCTAGTCTCAGCTATCAGCCAATGACAGACCACCAACTGAGTATAGAATAGTTCAGCCTATTAGATGCTTCCAATCTCCAAGCCAATAGAATAATTTGTCTATGTGGAGTATAGCAAATTAATCTGATCTGTATTTTATCTTGATTGAGATTGAAAATTATTATTAAATGGCATGACTAAAAAATATGTGATTGTGACAGCATCATCTCTGAATACTAAATTTCTCTGGAACAAAAACTCGATATAACCAACTGATTATGTTGTCTCCGAATATTCAAATGATGAGAGATACAAATAAGGAACTGAAATTCAATGAAGGAGAAAATTATGTAGCCGAAATTGTCAGTTTTGTGTCATCATTTGATTCCATTCACTGCACGATCAAAACTTAGAGGAACAGAAAGCAGTATTTGAACAACCCCATCGTTCTTCATACTTTTTCCACACAAAAACTTTTACGTAGTAGATCCTCCATCGTGGAAGAAATCATATATAAAAACACACAAGAAAAAACAAATACGCGACGCTCCAGAAACATTCTTTATACAGATTTTCTTTTCCGTCACCAATCTCAAGTTGTGATACTTCCTTTTTGTATTCTACCCCCTCGCTCTCTCTCTCTCTCACTCTCTCTCTCTCTCTCTCTCTCTCTATTTTCTCCAGTTTGTCTTCTTCTTCTTACTCTTCTTATTTTTCGTCATCTTGCCACATGCTTCCACCAACTTATTCATGCTCTTCATACTTTACAGTAATCACAGTCTTTGCGAGGTCGCTTCTGTATATGTAGAAGACAGACACAATAGCTTTTTCCAACTTCTCCGTAACATACTCACTCACTTTAACATATTTTTCTTTTGTATATTCCTTTCTCTCTTCAACTTTCCAACTGATTCCTTCTGGTTGTACTCGCGAATGACATATTTTCAATTTCGTCAACTTCAATACGCCAGCCACTCTACTTTTGACAAGCTCAGCACTTCCCAGTATATTGCATTTTCAGACAGATTTTTATAAAGGTCTCTAGAATGTTATGTGAAATATCTCTGAAATATAGTAACCGTAGCCTGATTGTATCTTATATAAACCAGTCAATGAAAATAAGAGATTTTCAGGAGACTAGTCTGTAGTTTATTTTATAAAACAATATGTAGATAAGAAGAAATGAGAACGATAATTCATAAAAGAAGAAGGCTACAGAGTTGGAAAGTCGTTGAGTTTAGGTTACGTAGTTGAAAAATGCAATGAAGATACAATAAAGATACAACATATTCGATACATCATATTCCATAGTTTTGAAATACTTTGATACATTAATTTATTAACAAAACAATAATGTTTCCATTAATAACAAACAATAAGATTGATCAAACAAGAACCAGTTATTAGAAATAATAGTTTGCTACAAAAAATAGGTATTTTTGGAAAGATTTTTTTTAAACTTAGAATTAATTGTTGACAAAATTTCTATTTCATTTCAATAGATTTTCAAGTATTAATGTCTCCTAGAGCGCAATAATATTGGATACACTAAAACATTTAATAATGGACTCATTGGATTGGCATGGATCCACAATGGATTATTGTAGCATTGATGAAAATGTCACTTTAAAAAAGGTGGGAAAAGGATGGTATATCAGGTTTACGGACCTGATGCACTCTCCATTGTTTTCATTGAAAATTTTTTCAATGTTCCTTTTCCAGTTATTTTTTTACATGGAAAAGTTTATGATCTATCAACTCGACTGACGGCCTCGGCTTAGCCTAGCGAACTTTTTATTTTTTTACAAATAATAATCGATTATTATATAAAATAAATAAATAATATGAATATTAACTATATATATTAATTACTCAAAGGTCTTTATTCCGTGATGGCGGAAAAACGATTGGAATTTCCAATATGTTAAAATAGAATTAGATATAACATAAAATGTTCTCCATAAGAATAGCATTGGAAGTCAAAAACTTCTGATTTGTTTACATCAATACATTTTATCGTGCTTTATCTTCACGTCAGTGCTCAATATTAACATGTGGGTTACTTGGGATAGTATAATCTAAAATTAGACAGACATGTTCTAAAAATGTTTTGTTTTGTTTACATTTCTTCACATTGAAGAAGACTGAAGATAATAATTTCAACAATTGAGAGAAAACAAACCTCATAACCTAAAATTTTTTATAGAACCAATGCCAATACTTGAAAATGTGGAGGGAGTAGCAAAGGCGTACAGTACTTTGGTGTTAACGAAATTGCCACTGATGAACCCGCTGAGCGTTTAAATACTCCAATAGAATATCTAAACTCAATCACACAATCAGGAATGCCACCAGAAAAACTTACACTAAAAATTGGCGCTATTGTGATATTGATAAGGAATATGAATCCCGGGTCAGGTGGTCAATGGTGTACGACTGATTGTGTTGGGCCTTTACGAAAGGTGCATAAAGTTAGAAATAATAACTGGGTCTGGGAAAGGTAATGTAATATTTTAGCCAAGAATTAGGCTTATCTCAACCGACCCTAATATGCCTTTCCAAATGTCAAGAAAACAATTTCCAATCAGACTACCGTTTTGTGTTACCATCAATAAGTCCCAAGACCAAACCTAGTATAAAAATGATTATTGCTGATTTATTAAATAAAGTTTTTTCTATTCTAGGTGGAAGTGTATTGATTAAAATTGGAAGAGGAAATTATGTCAGCGAAATAATGGCAAGGCAGACTAATATAGCATAAGATAGGGAAAAGTGTGGTAAGTAAAATTTATGGATTGAAAAAGACAAACAATGTGGTGGATTAGCCAGTTGCCGGTCTGTTCTACCTTGCTCTGCGGTGTTTCTGTCAAGACGCGAAACATTCAGTGTGGCAACGGCAACAGAGCAGCAGAACAACAGAGTAGACCGCAGACGAGGTAAGGTGAGGGCGACGACGAAAATCCGCATGTTATGCAGCGGGACACCCGAAAATGTCGTGACACAAGCCATTAAGCCTCCCCCCTCACCACTCAACACTACCCCCCCCCCCAAACCAACTCATACCCACCCTCCCATTCAACAATAAACAACACCGGCAACCCGGGACAGTGTACAACATCGATTTAATTAATTAACAAATGGCTAGATTAATTCGGCTCTCCCTTTTGCATCGGTGTCCTGCACCTTCTCATTCTTTCTCTGTTGCCACATCCTCGTCCCATTGAATAACTACAGAATATCTGCAAAACATTGTAGTATCACCGTACGAGGAACACAACGTCAGTGTAACAGTTTTAAAAGGGGAAAATGACTCTCAATAATCATTTATTTCATACATATTTTGACATTTTTCATTCAATGAAATATAAATGTTTGTAATAGAAATGTTTATATGTATTTATACATATATTGTATTTCTCCCATGTCAAGCTCTCATCAAGTTTTCGTTGTGTGAAGTCAATATACCTTTCTATATTATTCAGTACTATTCTTTCATTGATTCTTCTTTCATTCTTTACTCAGTTTCCAACTACAGCTCTTATTTATTTTCAATTTTTTAAACTTAGTTTTTTCTAAATTAACTCTTGATGATTGGAAGCTCAACTATTAAACTTTTAAAGAAATGTAATTATTCTTTTATTTTCAATTTTTTAACCGACTTCCAAAAACAACAAGGTTACTATATTCGACCTGTTTTTTTTTTTATGTTTGTACATCAATCATTTGAACAATATCGAACCGATTTCGATGAATTTTTTTTAAATGAAAGAGCATCGCTCAGCGGTGGTCCCATCCTTCGCAAGGATCGACCCAATACTTAGCCCAATATTAAACAAAAAGGAGCATTCTTCGATGTCTTCATTTCAATCAAGTTTGAATAGGATAGTTCCACACATAACCGCCAATCGGATAACCGGTGTCGTTTACCAGGCAAATCATTGTATCATATGGAGCGCTTTACATCTAGACGGTTTTCGAAATCATATGATGCAATGCAATTATGCCAGTAAACGACATCGGTTACCCAAAGCTGGTTTAGTGTGAAACAGGCCTGTAATGTCCCGTTTTGACCAATCACGTGAACTTAATTTGAATCGAGAATAAGAAGAATATAATATTTCTGTCCATATGTTCATATGAAAATCTATCTATCTATATATATATAATCGAAATACCACTGACTGACTCATTCATCACAGTTTCTCAGGAACCACTCGACCAAAAACGATAAAATTTGGTACACGTATTCAGTAGGGGGACTAGACGCGTGCTAAGAAAGGGTTTCAAAATTTACCCCAAAATGGGCCCAAAATTGAAGATTTTAGAAAATTTAGGTGACAACAATTTCTAGAGAACCATAAGGTCAAATCAGATAAAATTTGGTATTCATGTTAAGTATAGGCCTTAGATGTACCTTGGAAAAGTTTCAAAATTAGCCCCAAAATGGGCCCAAAATCGACGATTTTTGAAAAGTTTGGTGATAAACAGCCAAATATTTTGAAATTTGCACTTAACAGATGTCATCAACCTGGCATAATAACATTTCATCATACCCAGTCATATGTTTCCCACATATTGCAAGGCTCCGACTGTATGGTAGCCTACATGGGTGACATAATTACATTTCATCATACCCAGTCATATGTTTCCCACATATTGCAAGGCTCCAACTGTATGGTAGCCTACATGCAAAGTGCAAAGTCTTTTGCTGTTCAAAGTCAGTGTAAATAACGCTGCTAAGGGGTCTGCCATATGATAAAAACGGTTGACTTCTATCAGCTGTTCCTTTAAGCTGTTTGGCTGGCAAGTTCAGTAGGTTAGGTCTATTAATGAAATAATAATTTGTTTTAAGAACCACAAGGCCAAAAAAGTTCAAATTTTTAGCTGGGCTGCTAAGCACGTGAAAAATAGGGTTACATGATTCATCTCAAAATTTAGGATTTTTGGAATTCAGTTGATCACAATTTCTCAAGAACCTCAAGGCCACATGGAGTGAAATATGATATGATGTATATGTTTGATTAAGACCCTAGATGCATACTAAGTAATGGTATCAAAATTCTTCCCAAAATCACCTATTTCTGTAAATTTATCTAATCACAATGGAAATTAGTTGGACCCCCCGGGTAGACGGTTAAGGCGAACGAAGCGAGTCTGCCGGCTAGTTGTAAATAATTTAGTTGATGTTATTGAGTCATAGGAATAAGGTTATTTAGTTTCAATCATAAGTTGGAGAATTTGGAAAAACAGCTGATCTCAGAAGTATTTTTAGTTTCCCTGCTGTGATATATTAAGAACTAACTGGCCTAACGCACGTAGCTGCATTCTCATAAAAATTCTCCTTGATTTTATTATTCGCCACCTCCCGCTGAGGTTATATTTAAAATTAGGAAAGAAGTTTGTCCTAGGGCTCTTCCAGCTTCTTTTTTTTGTAGATTACGTCTTGGAGACTCCAGTTAAGGAGTATAAGACAAGTCAGATCAACAATATTATACACTAGGTACCATAATTACTTCAATTAGTTGAGGTGAGGCTTAATTTTGATGTGAAAGGAACTCTTGTACACTATAAAAAGCTTTATCAACTAAATATTTCTTCAATTGTTTTTTAAATATTTCTATATTTTCAAGACTCTTCAAAAACTGCGGAAGCTTGTTGTAGAATTTCCTACCAATATAACTAGGTTTTTGTTTGAATAAGCTACTATTGTGACTCACCAAGTGATAATCTCCTCGGCTTCTTGTATTATAATCATGTACATCAAGATTTTGGTTAATATCATTCGTTTTTACATATAAAGTAGCTTCATACACATATAAGCAGGGTACAGTTAGGAGACCAAGTCTCTTGAACAACGGCCTACATGAATCTAATCTATTTACTCTTTCTATACACCTAACCGCTTTCTTTTGGATCTTAAACACCCTATCAAGATTTTGTTTTGATGAATTACCCCATACTAAGATAGCATACCTAATATGTGACAGTAAGAGCCCATGGTAAGCTGTAAAAAGTAACTTTTTGTCATTCAATCTAGCGAGCTGTCGCAGGACAAATACCCCAGATGAAATTTTACTACATATTTTCTCAATGTATGGAGTCCAGGTCAATCGTCTATCCAACATAACTCCTAGAAATGCAATTTTTTCTTCCTGGTCTAATTGATTATCGTTCAAACATGTTTATAGCCCTATCTTCATTTGAATTATGTTTGTTTTTGAATTGAAGGTATTGGCATTTTTTACTATTTATAGTTAATTTCAACTGATTTGAAAATTGGACAATGGACTGCACACCTATATAGGCACTTATTTCTAAATTATCTAGAATGGAATTGCTGAAAATGAGTGATGTATCATCAGCAAATAAGAGGGCTCTACCACTAATTAATTCTTTAGGTAGACGGTTGACATATAACAAAAAAAGCAATGGACCTAGTATTGACCCCTGAGGCACTCCAGCTTGCACCTCTAATTTATTAGATTTATTCTTTACTATACTATTACCAACTACTGTAGTTAGTTCTACACATTGTTTTCTCCCAATAAGATATGATTCAAACCATTTCAGTTCAACCCCATTTACACCTACATTTTGCAGTATTTCCAATAAAGTTCTATGATTAACACAATCAAATGCCTTTGACAGATCTAAGAAGATTGCAGTAGCTTTATCACCTGAATCTATTATATCTATTAGTTTTTCAACTAGAGAAACTATGGCTGTTTTTGTTGATCTCCCTTTCTGGAAGCCATGCTGTTCATCACAGATAAAGTTAGCTTCTTGAAAAAGCTGATCATAGAGGCTTCGTTGTTTTCTTAATCACCACCTCTGAATGAAGAAACATTTCAAATTTAAACCTCCTATGACTATAAGGGTAGAAGCTAGGTATTTTATTTTATTATTCGCCACCTCCCGCTGAGGCTGCATTTCAAATTTCTAGCTGCATTGGTTAACAGATGTCATAAACCTGGCATAATTACATTTCATCATACCCAGTCGTATGTTTCCTACATATTGCAAGGCTCCAACTGTATGGTAGCCTATATGCAAAGTGCAAAGTCTTTTGCTGTTCAAAGACAGCATAAATAACGCCACTAAGGAGCCTGCCATATGATTAAAAACTGTTGACTTATATCAGCTGTTCCTTCAAGCTGTTTGGCTGGCAAGTTCAGTAGGTTAGGTCTATAAAATGGTTTAATTAATAATAATTATTAGCTCCCCTATTGAAATTTATGGTCAGAAACCAACCCCAATATTCACACAACATATCCCCAAAGTTTCATGCCGATCTGAGTAGTACTTTTGGAGTCTATAGGGAACACACATACATACATACAGACAGACATTCATTTTTATATATAGAGATATTTATTCGCCATTATCGTACATGTGCGTACAATAGGCTATTTTGAGGTTATGTTTAATGATCCTTTTGTACTAGCTCAAAGTTTATGTTTTTTATATTAAAAAAATATATATGGCTAATATCACAAAAAATATCGTCCATAACTCATCCGTGAAGATGTTTACCATACTCGTATGATATACCGCACTCAACTTCATCTCCTGCGTTTACTTATCATGTTTTCAGTAAGCACAATATTTGCCACACTTGTAACGTAATATAGACCTACTATTTCAGTGTAGGTATATTCTGAAAGGGACCACATCAAAATGAATCAAAAGCCATTTCACTTTTAAGAAGCCTTTCGCTATTATAATTTTCCTAAATACAATACTCCACATTAAATAAAACGTTGTGGAATTTTCCTTAGTTTATCTTTTCTTATAAGTGGATTTTTAGTTACTTAACTTTCGATGTTATAAATTAATTATTGGCTTCCTAATTCGATAAATATTTCATAATGTAGGCTTTAAGAAATTTCTCATGTTTTCAAAGTTTGAAAATTCAACTAAAAAGCTTAAAATAAAACATATTTTAAAAAAAAAAAGAAACCGACTTCAGTGAAATGATAAAATACTCACGTACTAAAAAGTTTAAAATAAAGTATTTACTTTAAACTGAGAAAATTTTAAATTTCATACAAGTAATCTTTTGAAGTCGGCGCCAAATTTCCCATGAACTTCTAAAATATAACAGAATTACTCTGTGATGTTTTCCATTACGAAATAATTGAACAATCTAATATCAAAACTGACACTGTATTTCAGTAAAAGTGAGTGTAAATCACATTTAATTGAAATACAGTGTTAGTTTTGATATTAGATAGAATTTCTTATCAATTACTGTATTTCAGTAAAAGTGAGTGTAAATCACATATTTAATTGAAATACAGTGTTAGTTTTGATATTAGATAGAATTTCTGATCAATCACTTCCTGGTGGTTCGGAACCCACCTAATACTGTAGGTCCAACTCATCAATCTCCATCATCCAATTCATTACCCACGCAAAGGTCTCAGACCTATGTGGGCTTCATCCTCCAAAAAAATACAGTGTTAGTTTTGATATTAGATAGAATTTCTTATCAACTTCATAAAATATTTGGCGCCGACTTCAAAAGATTACTTGTATGAAATTTAAAATTTTCTCAGTTTAAAGTAAATACTTTATTTTAAACTTTTTAGTACGTGAGTATTTTATCATTTCACTGAAGTCGGTTTCTTTTTTTGTTTTAGAATATGTTTTATTGTAGTTTAGTTCCTGTTGTAAGCATATTTCGATTTATTGTATTATTATCTATTGATTAAAGTACAGACTCCCATCCACACACAGGCTTCGGCCTTCGTGGATGAGTCGCATGACTAATTTAATATTTCACATGTTAGTTATACTAAAAAAATAATAATAAATTTTTTTTTTATAGTTATACTTAGATATGTTGTATTGTTCATATATACTATAATATCTGATATCTATGATGTCTTTTTTGTTGTGTTCGAATTGGTGAATGATATTTTTCTTTTTGTAAAATGTTTCATGCAATAAAAAAAAAATTGAATTTGAAATTTGACTCATTTTTAAATGCGATTTGGTAATGTACGCTGAATAAATGAAGTAGATAGTAAAGGTCAAGGTAAAGGTAATGGATAAATAAATGAAATATTTCATTTATCAGAAGACCGAGTTTAGGAAAGAGGCAAACAAATCATACAAAAAATACAAAAATAATTATCAATGCATGTATTATTGCTCGAGTAATTCCATTTATATAAAAACCGTTATAATAATTATTTAATAAGATGTTTTTATTCGTTTTATTTATGTTTTTCATGTACAAACGTGCATTGTACAATATATTTGAGAGCTTTGTGATATATGTGTTGTGTATTTGCCATTAACTAAATAAATATATAAAAACCAAATACTGTACCAATGACACCATTAGGGTGTGTCTGATTGCATTTACGCACGCACAGCCTCGTGCTGGTCAAATTTTGCCTGACACATGCACATCTACACAATTATCAAAGGAATTGAATTATAAAAAATTCATAGAAATGCATGCTGACAGAGTTTATTTTTCAGTAGCTATGTGACCCAATAACATGGTAGCATGCGTTCAAATTCAGCTCACATCTCATATGATGAAATATACAAAAACATGTGAGCCGTCGACATTTGTATGCTCAACATTTGGCAGACCCACGTTTCCCCAGAAATCAATAAAGGGCAAGTTACTTCGAAAATTAAAAATAAAGAGATTCTGAGAATTCAAGGAAAGAATTTGATGAACGTCTTCTGGTGAACGATTCCATGTGTCTGTGCACATGTTTTGAGGTACTATTATTTTGATGAGGAACTGGCATTAAAATAACTTCTTCCTGAAAATTCTGATCCAATTGTGAGTTTTGAGAAGGAGGTGACCGCAGTGTATTGCTGAGGTATCAGATTCAATATCTCAGAGGGAGTTGCCTATAACATAATAACTTTTTATTTTATTATTTTTTTCAACTTAACTATTTTTTCTCTGCCACACCACCCCTAGTGCCCCATATAGCCAAATAGCCTAGCAAATTTATTAATCAGTTTAGCTTCCAGCAATTTCTCTTTTTATTTGCCAAACATTAATTTTATTGTGGACACAGTTTTATTTCTTTCAGTTAAAGTTCCTTCCCTTCTGTTTTCATATAATTTCCTTCTAATTTCTTACTTTTATCTCTAACACTCAACACACTTTTTTTATTTATTTGTGATGGTACCCATCTTAGTTTGCTTTTATTTTTGAGCTTTTCTTGTAAAGTTATTCTGCAGTTCAAATTGAAGTTTTTTGTCGATTTAATTTGTACAAAATCTGTTGTAATTTTATTTTGAAGATTGAACTATTAATCCCATTACTGTTAAAGAGTTTATCTCTTTATTTTCTAATTTTTCAAATTTTATTTTAATATTGTAAATAAAGTTATAGTTAAATTGTCGAGTACACTTTTCATTTCATATCTCCCTTATCTATGTCCCTGAGACCTCTGCTCTTTCTTTTAGTTTTTTATCTTATTTGATTTCTTCGTGTGTGACAGTGTGATAACTGATTTGTGTTCAAGTGGACAAGAGGAGTTCTGAGCCTTTGCTAGCTTCTCCCCTTTTGAATACAAAACAGTGTTATTACTGGTAGTGTTTGATTGCTGACACAGGTCGTTGCCATTTACTGAACACTTAAGATTAAGTATTTTTTTGTGTTAT
The DNA here is from genome assembly GCA_948455865.1 of Conomelus anceps. Taxonomy (NCBI): domain Eukaryota; kingdom Metazoa; phylum Arthropoda; class Insecta; order Hemiptera; family Delphacidae; genus Conomelus; species Conomelus anceps. The sequence continues at coordinate 24,654,510 of OX418224.1, read as the reverse complement.
TGTTATTATTATTTAGTGTGAATATGACACAGTGCAACAAAAATTATTCATATATCAATATCAAAGAGATTGATTGGCGCCGAGCAAATAAAAATTAGGGTAGGGAAATTAGAATCCCACTTTGTACAACGATATATGAACAGTGATTACAGTGATAGAAAGGAAAAAAGAGTTCACATGGTTGACTAAAACAGGGACCTTTACATTTATTTTCTCGTAGATATTATGCTTTTAATTTTATGAGTAGTTTGATTATTCGAACTCTTGTGAACTATTTTCACAGTGAATGCTCTCTTTCTCCAAGAATTAATCTGTACTGGAGTTTTTATTTAAGTTGAAGATAGAAGTTGTAATTATTGCAATTAATATAAACTATCTACTGATACATCCACTCCAATATTGGGTTTAACATTAGCATCCAATAAGTAAAAGTTCGAATTTCTCATAAAAAAAAATGAAAATTTTAAAAATTATATTTTTTTTAAGATGCCTCACTTTGGGCACCCCAATTCTGTTGAAATTCGAATCAATCAAAGGCACTTCTGATATTCTATTCAGTCTGATCCAATTTATTTTAATATAGGAACCAGGTTATTTGCAGACTACTGTATCTTCAGCGCCCGATATCAATAACAATTAGAGAATATTATGACAATAAGTTTATTCACCGACTATCTATATTTTTTATATCAATAACGTTTTGGGAATTTAAGAATAACTGTATTATGTGTACCTCTTCATCCGATATCGATAACAATAAGATAATATAATAATCAATTTCTCAGGTTAACAGTCTCTGTGATCGATATCAATAAACAATCGGCAATATAAGAGAATATAAATACTATCACAGTTTTTGACATCTTTCGGGAACTTTCTTAGAATGATAGGGACGATATGGGACGAACTGGATTGATATTATTTGGAAAAAGGGGGAGGGGACTTCAGAAGAGGGGATATAAGTTATGGTGGGGGAGGGGCTGGATACGAATCGAAGGACTCAGCTGTAACTTTTGAGGAGGTGGTTAAAGGGCTCACAGGGCCCCCGAGGCCATGGGTCGCTTTCAGCCTGCGCCTGTTATTAAGGGACACCCCTTTCTACCCTCTGATTAGAACTTTCAAGTTGTACCCGTCGCTATCGCTGGTTCGTCTCTCTTATCACTTGATAAGAAAACGGGTGAGAGTGAAAGATGAATAGGGAGAGGAGGGCAGAAGGAGAGAGTGAGAGAGAGAGAAGCAAGCGCGGCTGTGTTAAAAAAATAGTTTGTCGCTGCTCTCTTTGGTACGGTTCATGCCCTGCAGCGCTAGACGCAACGGAGCCATTGCTACCAACAATCAAGCAGCGGAAAACCACCAGCTAACCGCAAAACTATGAATGCTGGGGGTTGGCAACACTGTAACTCAACAGGCCCCGGGATCTGCTAACAAAGTTGTCAATGGCAACCGTATGCTATGTCGGGATGAGACTGCGTTCAAATGTAATGGTGTGGTGGGCTCCGACTTGATCCTGTATCGTATATCCCTTGAAGTCGTGAACGTAACGAATGATTGGAAAAAATCAAAACACGTGACAGTTAATGAGTATGAAAAATTAAAAGGAAATCGTTCTTGTTCCTTGTCTTTTTAGCCTAATGTTTTTAGTGTTGAGCTTTTATATTTATGTTTCCTTGATCGTGGCTATATGCTATGACATTTAACGCTACTAGGCCTATGGCAGATAGATATTGGTTGTGTAGCTTGGCTGTACCGAGGAATTACCCTGACACCCCGTGCCCCCGTGCCATCGCTCACATAGGAGGGGGCCCTCAAAGAACTCAAACTGTCAAAAACGTTTTTCAGTTATATAAAAGGTGGTCCGAATTCAAATCCTGTCCCAGGGACCCAATAGAAGGAAGAGCGCAGTGCTTATTCCACGCCCAACAACCTCAAACTAAAACTGAGACAGCTTCACAACTTGGAATGAACATTATTTCTCACTTTTATACACTTTTATACTTTTGTAATCATGTTTGATTACAATAATGATACATTACAGTGTAATTACATACCAGTGTAATTTCCGTTCAAAATTTGAGATTAAAAACTAAATTTTTCTTCATGTTTTCACATGAGAACAATTTTTCCCAGAATTTTTCAAACAGTTATTTCTTATTCACTTCATTCTATACAGAAGTTCTTCTGGGTGTTCAAAGTATTCTATATTATTTTCTTCTATGTGTTCGGCTATAATAAGCATTAATCATGTTATCCTATCTTACTACCTGTTTAATTGAAGATTTTGAACATTATTGTTCAATGTAGAAATGGAAAATTATGTATAAATAAGTAATAATTGACTCATTTGTCAAGATCAATACATCATCATGAAATGTTTGATTACAATAATGATACCCCTCGCTCCACACCACATATTTCGTTACAGGAATCAATTAACACGATGCAAACAAGCGATGTAATAATAATTATTACAATCATGATAATATCACTACAGTTCGATGTTTTGTTGCTATCGGCGAGGAACATTATTACTGGTAATAATCTATCACTTCGTCCAGAAACTAATGAAACTAATTAATCAATGGGACATTATCAATTAGCTGTAGCTCATCGATTGATTGGTTCATTTCTTGCATTGTGAGTTCTTCACAGTTCAATTTTCCCTCATCCACACATCACTTGCGCTTCCTCGCTCATGCCTACTGACTCCTGTCATGCCTACTCACTCTCATCCCCTCTATATGCCTTCTCCGGTTATCTCTCACTCCTCTCAATATTTATATTTCTTTCTCGCGGTTTCCTATTTATCCTGCTGTCTTTTCTCATATTCTGCTGTATATTTACATTCGTACATACAGTATAACATTCGTACTTTTCATATTGTTACGGGTTCTATCAATGAAATAATGCTCTCAAAAATAGAAATAGCACTCAAATTTTATTAACAAAAATCACTTAAAGCACACACTAATCAGTTAAATCACACAAGAAAAAACAAACAGTTCAATAACGTTCAACTAATAATGAATTTGTCATATCACTATACAATAACTAATTACTTACTGTCAATAGGCCGTTGATAGTCCAATAAACTATTCAATGACTCAACTAAACACTGACAAAGCGCAATAGTCTGCCACACTTTTATCAGTCACAATTGCTACTTTATATTCTGCCTCGAAGAAGAATGCATACTGTTGAAAAAAATTTACCACATAAACTTATCACGAGCACTTGATATGAGTAATCACAATGTCTATACTGTCATAACAAATTGAATTTCGATATGAAGAACGTTTCTGAAATCTCAACAACTGACTAACTGTTCCCAAGGACTGCTCTTTATATGAAAGTTTTTGAATAGCCGCAGCTTAAAAATTACTGGAGATGGAAATTGGTTTCAAATTGCAGAAAACTCAATTTCTCTCAGAGGGATTTTGAATTACAAATTGATGTCTTGCTATTAGTTAGAGTTAACTAATTATTTATGAAATATTATAGTGTAACCTTTTATTATTAAAAATTCTAACTTATTAATTTTACAGAGATTTTACAAAAATTCACTGAAATTTGGAAGAATTCCTACTTGGGACTTATTCAAAATAACTAGTACCGTATCAAATTCTTGCAAATTTTGATTTCTTGAAAAATAGCAGAAGTATGTATCTTTTTATGTTGTCTGAAGCTTAGTGCGGTCTAAAGTTTTAAAAAAAATGACAACAATTTACAGTTTTTTTGCGATGGCGGCCCAATGATAGCTAGGATTCTTGGGGGCTTTCAATGTTATTTAGCATGTTTTTTGGTCATATTTCCTGGTTTCCAGTCATGCTGGAGTGTTTTCTTCACTTCTCGCTAACTTGACCAAGCATTATCCGCGATTAAAAAGTTCTGGGTTCAATTCCCGGCGGTAGTAAAATTTTTCTATAATATTCTTCAAATTATCGCATATCTATATGTTACTGTTGCCAATATTCGTAAACCTAAAGTCTTCAAGTGCAATTGATAGAATTCAAATGAGAATTAGAATTTTGTTACCATCTGCAATAAGATTTACATTCGAAATTTAAAATTAAAAAGTAATATTCTAATAATATGGGAAATAAAACCTTCTGGCTGTTATTATAATAAGGTATTGTTGATATAATTCATCATATCATATTATGATAACTCAAATACTCCTATCTATTGTCTGTCTGTTTCAAAATAGAGTAGAAACTTTTGAGGTGCATCTCCATTGTCTTACAAACTTAATATACGTCAAAATGCAATATCTTGGAAGGAAGTTGAAAATGGAACAAAGATGGAAATGTGTAAATTACAGTAAAGCTAATGATGATGCACGTTCTTAACTTGTGCTGAATCTGTTTTTCTTGTAATTACAATTTAATGGCATTACTTCCAAATATGATGGTAGGAAAGGGAGGAACAGAGGCAGATGATTTGGAGCCAAACAAGAAGAACATACAGAGAGCGAGATAAATAAGTAATACTTGATGGAAAACTCCTTGTTGCGGCGAAGTTCGTTCGCTGCTAAAATTATTCCAGCTCCGTTTTCTCTTTTAATCCCCACAATTTATCATGCATAAAATCAAAACAAAACCCGCCCGAATTTCTCTAGGTGTTACAAAAGAGAAGGCATACATCTCCTGGATGGAAAAGCATTTTCTGGTAATTTTCCCCAGAGAATTTTCCGCCGACTTCAAACGGCAATGTCATTTGAGTGCGAAACGATGGAAATATCTCAGAATAAATCTTACCTTTGAGAACAATTCTCCCTGCTGCGGTGTAACAATTTTATTTCTCACTTTGAATGATCATATTGGGATTTGGAAAAGTCATTATACTAAAAATTTTATCAATTCCATTAACTATTTTCTCTAAATAATTCTTTTGATGCCTCACAATTACTTTGTATACTTTTTTAATGTGCTCACTTTTTCAGTCCTCCTCTATAGTCTAAATATGATGTTGCATTATGTGTGCTGTAAACTTATTTTCAATTTTCAATTAAACGTTTTCAAGTTTCAAGTCTTCGTTTGAACAGACATCCAAGTTCATCGATCTAGATGTATTACATAGAATAGAAAGTAGAAACAAATAACCAGAAGTTAAATCTTCAATTAATGCTTATAAAGTGAAAATTACATCAATACTCATGAATGTTGTGATCCTAACAAAATAAATGATGAATGAAAACATCAGAATGTCTTTCAACAGCTTGAATCAATTTTACAGTAGACTTTGTCCTACTGTGATTTTCATATGACGGAGATTCAATGACGGCTGGAAAATTTTGTATAGCAAGATAATTTTTAAAATCCACAAATGAGCAGTTGCGACCATGAGTAACTCAACAATAATTTCAGATCTTAGATCTAGAATTTTTGATCTCAACAAAATCTCAAAAAAATGTCTATCTTAAAACGGACCAAGAAATGAGGAAGGAATGTGGTTGTTCGCTATATCAGTATGGAACAATGGAAAAATGCAATGGAACTGGAACAATGCTAAAGCTCTATGCTTGATTGTTAAAACTATATCAGTATGCCAAACTCACCGGAATAATGCTAAAGCTCTATGTATGATATATTTCAAAAAGAAGGCTGTGATATCACAATAGTTTCAACAATTTTGATAAGATTTGCTATCTGAATCTTCTGTACCCTCTTTATTTTAGAGAAGGGAAATGGACCTCACAGTAGCTTTTATCTGAACCTTCCAGCATCTATGACTTATTCATTTAACACAGTTCTTCAAGAATCAGGCTGCCGAAAAAAATAAAATTTCTTATATATTTTTAGTTGAGGTCCTATTTACGCGCTAAGAAAGAGTTTAAAATATTTTCCAATAGTAAGCTAAAAATTAACGGGCTTTTTTAAATAAGCAAAAATTACGTGAAATGTGAACAAGACTTAGCAAAGCCAGTCTGCTGGCTTGATTGTATAAATTTTGCCTCCCCCAACAGGGTCTAGGGAAAGGAGGAGCCACCTGACTTAAAAGTTAAGGTGAACGAAACGAGTCTATCGGCTAGTTTAATATACAATAACATAATAATACCATATTAATACATTACATAATTATAATATTTTACTATTCAATAATACTGTATACTTCCAAAAAGGGAGAAAGGAATCAAAGTAGTGCTAAGCATGTGCCATGACACAATAATTTCCGAGATCCACAAATAATGAGATTATACAATAGTTGACTGGCGCCCTCTACTAGACATGTCCGAGAAAAGGGCATTTCCTCACGTTGGAGGGGCGAAAATCCTCACCAGAAAGAGTTTTTCCAAGTTTCCTGTCGACATCTTCTCTCATAATAATAGCTGGATTGCTTTTTTGTGTTTGATTGTGATTTATGCGGGCATGCTGTCTCATTGCTGTGCGTTGTCACGTCGAGGCATGCTCGGAAAGCGCGAGGCTTTGATTTACTGGGGTCGGACTGCACAAGATACGCTCGTAATAGATTGGAGTCGCTTCACTCTCAACCAAATGTAAAAGCAATTCAGCTGCCGTGCACGGCATAACCACCTTGACTTGGCTCACACACCTCACAACAAGAGAAAAGTTTTGAATTCCTTCCGCATAAGGCATCCCGCGTTATCGCAGCGGAATTTGATACCACAAAGCAGTGCCAACAAAATTTGAAGCAACAGTAATAATACTAACATTATAGCAGGTAGGATAGCACGGGGAAGGGATATCAACCCCTCCGTCGGAAATTTTGTATTCTCCTTGAAAACATGTTAAAGTTTTCATTGAATTCCGACTAAATAACGGGTGTTTTCGATCGAAAACATGAATTTCTTGAAAAATAACTACTTTTCAATCAAAATATCGAGTTTTAATGGACTTTATCAATGCATGATGATAGTTTCCGATTCATAGCAATCGTACCGACGAAATATTACAGTATTAATAGAGTTCTGACTAGAAGAAAGTTTTTTTTTCGATCAAAAACTAGGCCTATAAGGTCCTTCAAAAATAACTGTGCTTTTTAAGCAAAGCATTACATAGCTCTAATTGTAACGGTTGTTTCCGATTTGTATGGCATTATTGACTCAGAAATTCTATTCATAAAATGTAAGTGTAAAAATAACGGCTATTTTTGATCGAAAATACAAATTTTTCCAAAAGTAATATTGCACTTTTCAGTTGAAACGTACTTTTCGATTTTTGACTCGATTTTATATCTTGAATTGGAGTTGTTGTGGAAGTTCTTGGTGTATTTTGTGTTAAATGAAAGTATTATTATATTTCCAGAAGGATGGTCCGCGTCTGTGGCGATAAAATTGTTTGCTTATCAAAACTTGGTTACATGTATTTCTTTACAGGATTTGATTATTTAATTGTTGCAAATCTGAGTCAACCACATCTACTATCAAAGTTTAGAAGTTCAGAGTTCACATCACATATAATTTTGTATAGTGCAAGCTATATTGTGCTATACACACTTTCGTGGCCTTAGCAGTCAAAAAGAATTAGTGAGAAATTATGGATATTCTTTTTTAATTCATCACTAGCATTTAACCTGTTCTTGCCTGGGAATCAAGTTGGAGTTTTCTTTCCTGGTAGATAACTGATGGTAGCGGTCACAAAATTAAATTAGATTTTTCAGTTTTCTTTTTTTCAATCCAGGCAAGTTTTGATTCAAGTAACTCAATTGCATGCTTTTTATTAATTCCTTTTTAATAATATTGATAGACGAGAATAATTGCCAAAAATCCCCGTTCAAGCCCAAACAACATTGGATTTTGTTAAACTAAGAGTATTTATTATTGTTTAAAAAGCTACATAATATTCATTTATTATACTGATTAGAATGGAAATAATAGTTTCTCTAACAGAACAGAATTCAGACAAAACTATGAGAAAAAATATACAAATTGAATAATTTTGAACAATTGGTTTCGGAAATAGAAAACTTATTTGGAAGAGTTGAGCTGAAAAGTTTTGCCCATACCGAGATTTAAACCCAAGCTCCCACACATGATGAGCAGGTGCCCTACGCACTGCGCTATCAGATCTAATGGAAAAATGTGCTACTAAAAGCTATTTTAAAACTAAGAAATAATAATAATTATGGCTACCATAAGATCTATGATTAAGGGACAATAACAACAACAATTCTGTGTAATTTTGAAGTTTGGAACATTAATTTTGCAAAGTGTATATAAAAAAGGAATATAAAAAATCGGGCTTCGAGGTGAAATGAATCGAGTTTAGAGGAAGCTATGTGCCAAATTTAGTGTTCCAAATCCTTGTTTTTGTGAAATCCGTAAGAAAAAAAACAGACACAAATACACGCCTACTCACTCTTATTATATAGATTCAGAGGAAGTATCGAAGGTATCGTATTACAGCTAGCAAATTGGAATTATAACAGAATCAAGAAGAATGATTATTTTTGTGCAAAACGAGATGGGATGGAGCACAAGGAGAATCATGTTCATGTTGATCACAGTTTGGCTACAGCTGTCGTGGGTAAGAGGAAGACTCGCCAGCAGGACATTGGTCTAACATGGGGGACAGAGAAGCCCAAAAGAGAGGTATAGAGAACGAAGGGAGGATAAAGTTGTGGAAACTGAGAGGAATTGGACTCCTCTCTTCTTCTTTCTCTTCCTACTCTTATCACCCCTACTTATTCATCTTTTTCCTCCTCTTTCTCCTCCCTTGAACCTTCCTACTATTCGGATTATAGGGAATATGAATATGCATGCAATTGACAGCGAGACGGAACTAAGAGCCAGCAAATTACTGCAAACCGTTCTAATGGTTAGTTGGGTTGGTACGTATTTCTGCATTTCCTACCATCTATTTCTCGCATATTATTTCCTTTTTCCCCTTCTGTTATCATTGTTAGTTTCTTGAAATTTGAGCATTTTAGGAATAGCATAGTTTGCTCCACCTCCCTGATTCCAGAAAATTTCAAGAGCTATCCAGCTTCTCAAGTGATAGAGAAGGTTGGTGTCATGTGAGTCAAGGTGCAGCAATCAACGAAATAATACAAAAAGTTCTTAAAAAGTTATAGTTAAAACACATTTTACACTAGTCTTATTTATATGTTATACTCCATTTTCAAATCTGAAATAGAGTTCTAATAGAATAATATTGACAAATGGTATTTGTGCATGTACAGTGAAGCAGAGTATAATTAATTACAATTGTAAAATCGAAATATTGTTGTTAAATTATTGAAATATTATACAGTATACACTAGTATGATATAACCTTTATATCATTAATAGTAGTTTATGCAACGATTTTATTTTGACCCTTATTAAAGCACGAGTTAGATGTAAGTTATAACACGAGCGAATGCGAGTGTTATAAATATCTCACGAGTGCTTTAATGACCAAATAAAATCGTTGCATACACTATTTTTATCTACGACCACTAGTATACATTTAATTAAAACAATTTCATTTTACCTGTGACTGACAGAGATACCTATAACCTCTCATCTCAAATACGAAAAGTTATAGTTGATTGTTAGGTTAGCAGCTTAGTTAGCAATTTGATCAAATCAGCTGATAGTTTCACAATATTGAATTACGATATTGATTCCATCAAAAATGCTTCTGATTGGTCCAGAACCCGTGTTATAATGTAGAACCTGTACTATAATGAGCTCTTTATACAACGAGTTTCAAAAAGCATTTCGAAAAGACAGCTGTTTTGGCATCAATTGTGAAACTGTAATGTATACATTATGACATGGTCGTAGATAAAATTATAATCAAAATATTGCTGTGAAATGGTGGTATTCACTCTGGTACAATCTGTCACACACTATTTCACAATATTCGTTTTATTTTGTGACATTGCAAAATTTATGACGGTACGCACTGGTACGCCATGCCGGCACCTATCAGTGGGAAAATCGAGCACAAAACCTTTTTGGTGAACATAATATAGTGCATTTTCAATTCTATTGTATTTAATTTTCTGGAGTACGCCAAAAAGCGTAATAATATAGTTTTTTAGAAACTAAATTTCAATATTCCTACACACCAACCTTCGCTATAGGTAGTCAATACCAGAAACTCTTTTTATACAAATCAAGTACTGGCTATTACTAACCATCGATTTACTCTTAACACGTAAGCACCTCAACTCACCGTCAAGACTTACAATCATATATAGTTCTCTCTAGAATTTTGAAAATAGGAGGATAGATTACATAGTTTTGATTAGGCTATAAGAACCTATTTTTCCGAAATAGAAGTGTATTTTCTCTTTGATTCATTGATTAATTGGTTTTTATTGATAATTGTTGCCAGGCTCAAGCCTATTGCAACAAAATAAAACAAAAGCATATTAAAATCATTGTGACAATGAACATAAGAGATAGCATTATAAAGAATAAAATAAAAGAATAAGTAATAATATAAAAAAGAGAATAATAGTATAATAATAATGGCGGGCCACTTAGCACAGTTGGTTTAGGCGTCGCAACTTCAGCTTCCTGTCGTTTAAGTGGTCGTGGGTTCGAATCTCGATCCACCGTCAGGCATTTATATGTTATTATTCACCTCATTACCCACGCACAAGTCTCGGACTCATGTGAGCATCATTAGCAATAAAAAAAAAGTTAAATGTTTTTTGGCTTTTGATAAGGGAATTTTACACAGGGCCTAAAGGCTTCGCTACTTAGACAGCTGGAATTTAAGACAGAATACTATATAGACAGAGTAAATTCATCAGGATCACTCAAAAGAGGAATAAATTCTGTGACAGCAAGTGGTTAAGGCTGATAATAATGAATAACGGGCCTCGCTCTCTTTAAGAAGTTATTCAAAGGTTTCTCTCTTATTCTTCGCTCTTCACAGCAGAGTGAGTGGTAGGAGGGGGATGAAGCGGCCTGTTTAAAATATTATTGTATATTCAAATGAGCCGTTAAGGGTGAGAAGATGAGATGTTTAGTGTGAGGAGGGGAATTGGGGAGGGGAGTAGAGAGAGGGCGCATCAGGCTTCTCGGGTCATAAGGAATTCGACTCCGATAGACGAGACCCTCAAAAGGAACGGGTCTGGAACCCGACGCGGGTCTTAGATGGGGTTCTGCGCTGCAGACATAACAAATACTTGGAGTTCCAGCAAAATTCAAATTGTCAAGAGAAGGAGCGAATAGAAGAGAGAGAATGATAGTGATAGCGAGAGAGTGTCATGAGGAAATGAGAAAGTGTGTAGGAGAGTGAAGGGAGGGAACGAAAAGAGAGGGACAAAGTGTATGTGTTTATGAGAGGCAGTGAAAGTGATGCTGAAGGGTAGGAGTAAGTGAAAGGATGTGACAGAGACATGAAGAAATGAATGGAAAGAAATTGGGGAGCCGCTTTAAGAAGGATGGGGTTACTTGGAATTCTGTGGGGAGTCGTTCTTCATTGTGGCCCACAAAGGTATGTGCCGTTTCTTCTTCTTCTTGAGCCTCACTCACCAAAGGAAAACTTGGATTACCTATTGGAAAATCCTAACCCTTCACTTTATTCCTGGCCTTGTGTACATCCGTACTTCAAATTGCCACAGCAACCACACATCATTTTGTGGATGTGATACTCTAGTTTCACTTTTTTCATGTACGAGTATTCTATATTCTCTACATACTCTATGTTTTGATATTTGTTACATTTTTCCAGTTCAAGAGGACTGTTCCAGTAAATATTTTTCAACATCAAAAAAATTGTTACATTATATAGACCAGCTCACATAATCTACATTCTATAATTTAAATGTACATTAAAGATGATTAATACCAACTTCGAAATACTGTAATTGAAGATATTGATTGCTGATGGTAAGCCATTTGATATAATAAATTTATTACGGCCTATATAATTATATAACAAGAAATATGTAGTGTATGCTTCACAATGAGATTGATGCATCAAATTTCTTCAAATAGTGTTTTAATGTGGTATGAATTCCACTGTCGAAAACGACTAAAGTATACGGGATACATGCTTACATAATTCATACATTAAATACGGTAGACATTTTGCGTATCCATACTTTCATATTTGATTTTCGTTAGTAAAATATAAAATAATGTATGTTTCATATTCTGATTGACGCAGTACAAAGGTTATTCAGATGAATAACCTCTCATAAGTGCAATGAACAATAACCTTGAATATAAAATATAACCTTTGAAGAACAATAATTGTGAAACCTCTTCTCCTAAAAATAATCCAAACAGAGTAGGGATGAAGTGTATATATCCCCCAAAATTTCTAAACAACACTCTAACGCTATATTTTACCTCTTTTGAGGGTGGCATCCGTAAAAAAATAGAATCACCATTGTTTAAATATACTCTTTCCTATCGACCCGTGGTAATTGATTTTCTTAATTTCCTTTCGATTTTGATAACTTGAATTCTAACTTTCAAGTTCAATCTATGCCAGTTAAATAAGTTTACAATAATGAAAGTCATCAACGACTTTTATTGATGGATGTATCGAAAAATACAGAATTCTACCCCTACACACATTTTTATCAGTCTGATGAAGATGTCCAAATTGATTTTAGCCGCCGTGTGTGGGAGGTACAAAAAGCAGAGTACGTAAAAGTTAGACAAAAATATCACCCGTTTGATGTCCACCCCAGGTGGCCTCAGGCATGTTGGTTTTGTGACGAAGCTCTGAACTGACTTAAAGTCGGTTCAGGGCTTCCCACGTAAAATTTGAAGAATGACTGGGCCAGAGGGCCAGTGATCATAAAAGAGCAAACACTAAAGATATCATACAACAGTTATAAGAGACTGGAGAATCAATAAAGAAAAACAAATTTAGTGACTGAGAAGCAATTATAATAAAATAAAATAAAGGCTAAAAGGTTACATTTTAGAATATAAATTGATTGAATATTCGTTGTTTTAAATTACGTGGAAAAATTATTAAAGTTGATTTACGTTGATTTTTGTTGATTTACGTTGTATCATGATTTTCGCTGTTTAATTTTCGTTAAGTTCGTTGTTAAGAAAAAGTTCAATAAAGGGTACCCTTTCGCAGATCGATCAGAAGATATAAAAAATGTTCAGCTTACCGAAGTGTTGATAATAGTTTATCACATACCAGTACTGTATGTAGATTATTCCGTAAAATTATAATCACATAATCCTTTTAGTGTATCCTTGAATGTATCCTTTTAATGATCCTCGAATGTATCCTTTTAATGATCCATTAATGTATCCTTACATTTTTAAAATATAAAATAAAGCAGGAACAAAAACCTGTTGAAAATAATTAACAACAATTAATACATCGAAATTATTACTTACATAAGTTAGTTTAAATCACTAGAAGAGGATTTTCAGTTTTCGAAAACAGACTACGTCATCGAAGATACAAGAAAAGGTTTGATAACGACAAGTCGAGGAAGGCTTAGAGCATGCTTGAAGAGCTTAATTAGAAAGGTGAAAATTACAGCAAATGAAGTTAAAAGGAAGTTAAAATATCAGAATAAAACAAAGTAATATAATTATAATAGTAATGGAAGATAATTATAGTTTTAAAGTAGTAAAATTTGGAAAGGCGTTAACTTATAGGTTATAACAAGAGTTTACAAGATATGAACAGAGTGAAAGAAAAATTAGGCAATAACATTTCAAGAACAAATATAATGAGAGAAAAATGCATATCTAAAACATGAATTAATTATTTGGGATCCACACATTGAAATCCAGAAGCTAATGAGACCTCGTTCATCAAATGAGTGAAGACCAAAATACCGTTCATATAATAGAATACATTTCACAAAGTAATGATTCAAACTTACCCTAAACTGGGTTTTACGCTATCTCAGTCATTATGAAAATAGATAAATAATAATTTAAATCATTATGATTTAAATTTCTTCAAGTTTTCTTTAAGTATGCTTTCGCCATTGTAGCTTGATTCGAAAAGAAAAAAGGACTCTCTGCCCGGCTGTTTCACAGATCATTACCGACAGAGTAGCCAACCTTACATAAAATAAAGTACAGTAGAGTACACTAATACTTAGATATTCAAACTGAATAAAGTTAATTAAGTTAAATTAACTGTTGAATTACTGGATGAGGATTAAAAAATAAAATATTAAATTAATTTTGGTACAAACCTCCTCCACTGGGTTTTTGTTTAGGAAAAGGTACCAAAATTTGAACTAAATGATTTAAAAAAAAATTGAGATTAAAGGGTAAAAGGAAAGAGAAGTATCAGGCCGCGTATCCAAAATACTCAGAAGGAAAGAAGAAAAGAAGATGGTAAGATGAAGGGAAAGGTAGCAGGAAATAAGAAAATAAAAACATTGATGATTGATCAGGTCACCAATATTTCTAAAGAAAGGGAAGGAGAGAGAGTAGAAAGGAAATAGTGATCTCAATGTTAAATAGATAAAAAGAAAATTTAAAACACTTCAAGTTACCATTCATCCAAAAACTCAACAATTAATAAGAATCACAAGTAGTGAACCATTGGGAGAGACAGTGAAACTAAGAGTGAGCAGTAAGTAAGTAAAAATTGAAACAGCTTTAAAGTTTCATTACTACCAAAAAATAAAAATAATCAACATAAGTTGAATTTTAACATCTTGCAACTCTGTTGCTGTTAACCAAGAAAACTAAATCTGAAACAGATTAATAAAAATACATAGAACAATAATAAAATACACTAAATATAGACAATATCAATAAATGACAACTCAAGATATCCAATCACAATACTACAATGTGATCAATTACATATGCAACTAAAATAGAAGCACAATGCGCAATCGGCATAGAAATTACAACATAACAAGAATAATACCAGGACAATTACAAAATACAAGATACAAGATGAGAACGAATTATCACAAGTGATGCGTCCATCAACAGGTGTAATTATTTTGTTTCTCAAATAAATACAAAATAGAATGCCTTTATGGGTTGTTCCCCATTTTCAATTGACAAACATGAGCTCTTCTAATAAATTTCTCACCATCGGTTGAGAATAATTTAACACTAACAGGACTAATCCACTCTTTAATTATAAATGGTCCAGAAAATCTAGGTAATAATTTAGCAGTAATATTATTGACAGCTTTACTTATTGGATTTGTTTTTAAAAAAACAATATCGCCAGTCTTAAATGGGATAGGACTTCTATGCATGTCATATCGCTTCTTAGAATTATTGTAAGATTTTAATAAATTTTTATGAGCAGTTTTCCAGATTTTATTAGTATCCATAGAAAATTTATTAGGAAGAATTTCATCTATTTTCCAAGCATTAGTTAAAGAATCACTAGGTTTATGTCTAAACATCAATTCATGAGGAGTGAACTTGCTACTTTCATGAAATGAGCTATTAAATGAAAAAGGTAACCATTCCAAGCTATGGTCCCATTTATTTTGTTTATCGGAGTTAAAGGCTATCAAACAAGATTTAAGGTTTCTATGGATACTAATAAAATCTGGAACCACGTTCTGCTACCATTTGTGACGAAGCTCTGAACTGACTTAAAGTCGGTTCAGGGCTTCCCACGTAAAATTTGAAGAATGACTGGGCCAGAGGGCCAGTGATCATAAAAGAGCAAACACTAAAGATATCATACAACAGTTATAAGAGACTGGAGAATCAATAAAGAAAAACAAATTTAGTGACTGAGAAGCAATTATAATAAAATAAAATAAAGGCTAAAAGGTTACATTTTAGAATATAAATTGATTGAATATTCGTTGTTTTAAATTACGTGGAAAAATTATTAAAGTTGATTTACGTTGATTTTTGTTGATTTACGTTGTATCATGATTTTCGCTGTTTAATTTTCGTTAAGTTCGTTGTTAAGAAAAAGTTCAATAAAGGGTACCCTTTCGCAGATCGATCAGAAGATATAAAAAATGTTCAGCTTACCGAAGTGTTGATAATAGTTTATCACATACCAGTACTGTATGTAGATTATTCCGTAAAATTATAATCACATAATCCTTTTAGTGTATCCTTGAATGTATCCTTTTAATGATCCTCGAATGTATCCTTTTAATGATCCATTAATGTATCCTTACATTTTTAAAATATAAAATAAAGCAGGAACAAAAACCTGTTGAAAATAATTAACAACAATTAATACATCGAAATTATTACTTACATAAGTTAGTTTAAATCACTAGAAGAGGATTTTCAGTTTTCGAAAACAGACTACGTCATCGAAGATACAAGAAAAGGTTTGATAACGACAAGTCGAGGAAGGCTTAGAGCATGCTTGAAGAGCTTAATTAGAAAGGTGAAAATTACAGCAAATGAAGTTAAAAGGAAGTTAAAATATCAGAATAAAACAAAGTAATATAATTATAATAGTAATGGAAGATAATTATAGTTTTAAAGTAGTAAAATTTGGAAAGGCGTTAACTTATAGGTTATAACAAGAGTTTACAAGATATGAACAGAGTGAAAGAAAAATTAGGCAATAACATTTCAAGAACAAATATAATGAGAGAAAAATGCATATCTAAAACATGAATTAATTATTTGGGATCCACACATTGAAATCCAGAAGCTAATGAGACCTCGTTCATCAAATGAGTGAAGACCAAAATACCGTTCATATAATAGAATACATTTCACAAAGTAATGATTCAAACTTACCCTAAACTGGGTTTTACGCTATCTCAGTCATTATGAAAATAGATAAATAATAATTTAAATCATTATGATTTAAATTTCTTCAAGTTTTCTTTAAGTATGCTTTCGCCATTGTAGCTTGATTCGAAAAGAAAAAAGGACTCTCTGCCCGGCTGTTTCACAGATCATTACCGACAGAGTAGCCAACCTTACATAAAATAAAGTACAGTAGAGTACACTAATACTTAGATATTCAAACTGAATAAAGTTAATTAAGTTAAATTAACTGTTGAATTACTGGATGAGGATTAAAAAATAAAATATTAAATTAATTTTGGTACAGTTTCTAAACAGTGTTTTTCAATTTAGTTCCAAAATACGTCGTCATCAGTGGAATGTCAGGTTGAAATAGATGTTTTTGGATGAGTCTTTTTAAACGTTTCATATCAAAGAGAATGAATCCACTTTAGCTTTAAATAAGAGTTTATACGGTCGTCAGAAGTAGCATGCTCATGAGATTCGCCATTGCTTAGGAAAACGGTCGTTCTGTGACATCCGCGTTCTCAAGCATACGGTAATTTTTCAGCGCATGCTACCTTGTAAACCCTCCTCAAAGATGTACCCTAACAGGTTTCTCATTCAATTACAATATTGATCTAGAGAGAATTTAACACAATCGGCTGAATATCCGATCCACAGCCGAAACATTGGTCATTAAATTTCTATGGAGTTGGTTTCAATTTTATGAGATTCAGTTGATTTTGTTGGCAGATTGAAGCTTGAAATTTGAACTATGAATATGTTTAGAAGTCAATTCTTACCTCTGTATTGTACGTTTTTAATCGCTGTGATAGTGCCTTTTATAAAATTCTCAGGGATACCTATCAGGATGAAATTAATATAAGTTGTTGTAATTGTGTATGTCTATTATTATTAGTGTACTGAATCTTCCAGCATTGAAGTGCCTCCATGTCATCTCAATATTCCAAGACGTAATCTCAAGAAATGATTTTTAAACTGAAGGTACATGTTGCATACTCAACTTTAAATTATTTCAAGTTGAAGTATATGCATTTCTCCTAGTTGAGGGTTTGGCCGTAAAAATAGTATCTGATTTATTTTTTGAAATTGGGATTTTTGCATCACTAGATTCCCCTTAGCCGATTCTATTAATTTGTGGAAGTTTGGTTGCGAAATTGAATTTAAATAATAGGAAGAAGTTTTATACCAATGTAATAATACGCAGGTACTAATGTACAACGAGAAAATTTAGGAGTTCCCACAAATTTACATGATTTTCTTTGGGGTCAAGTTACGACCGGACACCTTATTTTCAAATAGATTAATGAACTTATTAATTTAAAACATAAGCTAGTATAATTTCTATCACATCTTGTTATCATTGTTCACTGGAACGTCTTTTATTATGAATTATTGTGCAATAGGAGGATGATGTGGAGGAAGGTAAACCATTTCTGAGTTTCATGAATGAAGCTACAGTATTAACAGGAACATACGTTTATTTGCACCGAGCACAAGAGAAAAGCTAACAACTTACTGGCCATCCTGATTACAATAATCTATCTGTCAGGTGACATTTTATTATACAAGTTATATATATGAGTATATATTATTGTATACATGAATTTGATTTTTTTCAACAGAGATCACCAAAGGAGACTTGAGAAACAGAGTGAAAAGCAGTTTTTACTAATAGTATAATAATCAGAAATGGAAGAACATGAATGTGATTAAACTAACACATAAAACATAAATAAAATATTCTCTTTCAATTATCAAACTATATTTACAAATCAAACTAATATTCAACATGAATCTCAGTTTTGGGTAACATAAATAACTTATTCTGATTGTGCATCTCCTAAATGATCATCTATCATGTAACCAAAGTTGAAACAAGAAATATGCAGTGTAAGTGATATATTTATTTATGAATTTTTTACAAGAATATGAATCTATATAATATGACACTCTCATAAGAAACTAGTACAGGTGAAAACTAATGAGCTAAGACAAAAAATTCTGACATACAAATTAAAAAAATATATAGGATTTATAAGTAACAAATAGATTGAGAAAAATTATTGAAGAATATTTTAATCAAATTATCGAATAACTGATATTGACTTTTCATACTTCCTAATAAAAAAGGCTTCATAAGAAAAATATTGAATATATTGCAATCAAATTATCATATTATTGATGCTTACTTGATACTTTCAATTGCCTTCTTTTCTATTAATCCATTTAAAGTGAGTGTTTGAGAGAAGTAATAAGAAATTAAAAGTCACTTATGATTAAGTTTTTCATATTAATATTTCCCATGTCCGATTAACAGACAAGTTGAATAATAAATAACCTTATTGACTGTATAACGATTAGAAAGCTACAGATTGTATGTGTAACGATTGTATAATCAGAGCAGCCGTCAATGACACAAAACGGTTTAAATAAAATTTGACTTGCTTATTTGTATTTTATTGTTATTCCAAAATATCCCTACTTGAACTGAATTTTCTTGTTATTAAAGTACCTTGGAAGCGAGTTCCTTAATAGAATCTTATGAGAGATTTTATAAGCTTTGGAAGTATCTGACTCTGAAAAAGTAATAATGTTTCTATATCTATATCACAAAAATTGTTCAAATAAAGTAGAACTTCCAAGAGCGAATTGATTAATTGGAAAAGTACGTGTACAGTCTTCTTCTAACAATAACAATGGTCACGATTGGCTCATTTAAGTTTTGCCAAGAAATATACCAGTAAATAAATTGACAAATCGATTTGGAATTTCTTCTTGAATCTATACCGTCAAGAATTGAAGACAAACTGTAATGAGAACAAGATTTCGAAAAAACCAGGATTTTATTATAATGTTGAAGATCCATCTTGTTTCCACTAATATAGAATAAAAACTTAAAAAACACTTCTAAGTGGAAATTTACTCACGTTATGGCGTGAGCCGGTTCACTCTGTTGTCAAGAGCATCGTCAGACGACCCACAGTACACTTTAGTCTCATGCCTTAAATCAGTGTACTGTGGGTCGTCTGACGATGCTCTTGACAATAGAGTGGAACGGCCGTTACAATATAACGTGAGTTAATTTCCACTTGTGTTTTTTAAGTTTTCATTAGGATTTTATTGTTAACCGGTTCTCAAACTTCGGCATAGTTTGTTCCGTCTATTCTTACCAATTACAATTTTTTCAGTGAGAGCAATAATAAAATATTATAAACATTACAAACTGTAGCCTAGGTGTATTGCCTCAAAATATTGGACATTCATCCACATTAAATATCGCACATACATCAAATCGATTAAAAACTAAGAACACAAATCATTAATAAATTATTCAAAAAATAAAACGAACGTAAACAATGAAAAATTGTAATGAACAATAAATCTTTGAACTTAAATACAACTTACTAATGTACAATACTCTACAACTCCAAAACATTATTCTACAAATAAATTCAATCTGAAAATAAAACCGTATTGTATATCAACATTTAAAAGTAACAAATGAGACACATTTGTCTTTAAACTATGATAATATATTATATTCGAAAGAGAAGTAAAATCTAATCAATCGCTTTGTCAATTGAATAGCTTTATAATGATATTCTCTCTCACGCACTCTCTCTCTCTCTCTCTTTATCTCCATAATATAATAAACTTTTCATCAACTACTTTCATTACAATAAACATTCTATCATCATTTATGTTTGCAAAATATTAAAATATTGGTGTTGAACGACAATGTCCAGTTTATGAAATTAAAAGGCGGAAAATGATCAAATTTTTTAGTCAATACAATATTTACTTAAAAATTACAAACTCTACTTTTTTCAGGAAGAGAGAATATCACAAAAGCAATAAACTTAGAATAAATAGAAATAAGATTTGAGTAAGGCAGCCATCATACGCATCGTTCGCAGAGCGTCCCAGCTGCTAAGCGAACTAAATAAATGGCAGTCATTCACTACTCAGTGAATCACAGCCATTTATTTATAACGCTGAGAGACTTGGTGAACGATCCCTTAATTTCTCGAAAATTATAACAATTTAAAATCTTTTATCAACGCAACATAATAATGAATATTACACATGGAGAAAATTATCATTACATCTAAAAAAATTGCTTCAAATATCAAGCGATTTGAGAAATGTTTCTATTTCTATGATAGAGTTGATTCAAGATTCAACCCGACACCAAAAAAAGCAGTACAACTTATAATAAAAACGCTTAGCCTAAGTGGTACGTTCTCAAGTCTCCATAAATGGCACAGATGATGACGAATACAGTATTTTCGATATTATTTCAAAGATTTATAATATATTCAGAATGGCCACGAGCAATCACTACAGTGCCAAAGATAAAATAACTGGTAGAGGTAATAAAAAGCTAGATAAATCTAATATCCAATTTGCCAGTAACAGCAAAACTTATGAATTTTCTTAACACCAAGAACAATTCAAATTATCGAAAAAATTATTTTGAAAAGCAAAACTCTAAAATATATTGGAATTCCACATAAAGTGGTGAGAATGGCAGAGCCCGGAAGCATCCTATCCATTCAATGGAAATATCTCGCACCTCAACATACAGACAATAAAGCAATCCAATTCGGTCTCTCAAACTTCGTCATGCAAAACTTCAATGTTAACTTCTCTCACTAAACACTATTTCATCTTCAATATAAAATTTCATTTCTATTATTTTACTTTCGAACATTCAAAGCATTATTCATTTTTCAATTCAACTATAATTCAATAATTATATACCTTCGCAAGAGTTACAAATTTCTAAGACAATTTCCCCTCATAATTTGAATTAATAACGTTTGTTTCGTTCACGAAATTTACAAAGTTGTCTACATTTTATCATTTTCACTTTGAATTTATCAGCTTTTTAATAATTTACACAGACAGGTTCATTTTTTACACTAAGTTTTTGTACAAAACTTACAAATTCTAAAATATCAGAACTAATCAATATTTTCATTATAGCGTTTCATTATGTTAGTGTTTCAATCTGATTTCTCTCAATTCTAACAGCATTCGCAAAAACACTTTCACCCATTCATCCATTACATATTATATTATATCCATTTCGATAATTTCAAAATACAAGTAGTTAAAATGATGACAATGATTATGATGATGAAGATGATGATGACGATGACGATGATAGAGACATTCAAAGTAATTCCGAACTATTTCGTCAAAAATTTTATCGATTAAAAATATAGGAATGCAGCGTAACAATTATTATTATATCGATAATAAAAGACAATCAATGAAGAAAAATATCCATTCAAATGAAAGATAAATGTAGCAATACTTCAATCACAATTATTTTGTATTCTTCTATATAGGAAATTTTTATTCACGATTTGGAATGAGAGGGATATTTGGGGAAAGAGGGGACTTCGATTAGTATAAACACACATATATTAGTAATTACTAAAATATATTCGTGTAGATAAGAGTAATACCGATCTAAATCGTTGTATTAATGTTATTTAATTTGGATGAGGGAATCGATTCAATTGAAAAGGGGATGATTAAACAGACACATTTCACATTCAATAACAATGATAGATAACCGAACGATCAATAAATTCAATTTTAATACTCAATAATTAAATGTCAAACAGACAACAGACAAAATTTGATGTTAGGCGTTCTTTTCCACTCTCAATAACATTGAGGGTGACAGGGATTTCAACCAGCAATCACAAAGTCAATACAGGAAGACACCCGACCTCTTGTCAGCAAATTTGACATTCCTGGGCACACTTCTACGTCTCCAACATTATATTTAATACAATATACTGCAAAGCACTCATTCAAACACATTCACTCCAGATGGAACATATCACAATTTGTAATTTCAAGCACTCAACAACTGCAGTACTTTTCGTTATACTAGTGTTTGTTTTTTAAGGCTGCACTCCCTTACAAGATCGTTCTATTATACTTTACATAATATATTTTTTTTACTTGGAGTCTCATGATCCAAAAGTCTTTTACCTCTATTTCAAACTATAAAATTTCACTAAACGATAGCAAGTTGACACAGTTTCAAATGAAAATGATAACACTCGCACAATTTTCCATGGGTTTCATTTTGGGGTTTTCCATCTATAACGTTTTCACTAAACTGTCGAGCGTGAAAAACCTCCAAGTGTGACTTTTCTCTGCTAAAGATGTTGCCAGAATATTAGGAAGTGGTCTTCGATTTTTGTTGGAAGATGATTATTTGAATTCATCATTCTTAATTAAGCATTCAATTATTAAAAATAACAATTTGCAATATTGAATTACCAAGTATAAGCAATTCATGAGCATTGTTATGCATCACTTTAAACAATTTCGTTAGGACAATAACAGTAACATATTTATAGACCTAAATTTTTTCAAAAACATAACTTCGATTTTCTCTAAATACGGTTTTTTTTCAATAAAAAGATTAATACTCCAGATGAGTGCCAAGTAAAGCTTACAAAATTACTCCCCAAGAGGCACAAAAATTGATAACTTTTTAATTTTTTCTGAAGCTTGTTCATCAAATTGTCAATACATTTTCTACTCTTCATACAACATAATATTTATTCCAAGCTTTAAAATCAATTCACTTCTATTAGAATGATGAATTCAAATATCAATGCTTGTTGAACAAATAATCCATAGCTAGTATCAAGAATGCAAAGATCAAAAATACCAAATCAAGATAGATTGATTTTCATTACTCGCAATTCATGACGATACATAGTATAATCTCTCCTGAATTTTTAATTTTGCTAATTTTTTAACATAAAGACAAGTAGACACAATCAATTTTTCAAATGCACAAAAATAACAGTATCATTGAGAGATTTGTTCTTCAAAGTTTCAAAAATATTTTATTTTATTTAAGATGCTTTTATCACGTATAATTAGATTGACACTTATTTCAGCAGTTGATTCAACGAAAATCGAACGACCACATTTACAACTAATCAAATACTGGAAACACGACAGACTTTCAATGGGTGATATGAGGATGAAAATGATAAATCGAACTACAATAGACTGACATAATAATAAAATTTGAGGACTAGGACTTAATAACGAATTAATATTGAATTTGGCAACGAGAAGTGGATTTTGTTTCGAGGAAAAAAATAAACACAACATTTTTTGTCGCTCACACACGGCACGGCCGAATTTTCGACGCGCGACTAGTTCGTGATGTGTGAGTGAGCCGAAATCACAGTCACCTCATCTTCTACTACAGTCCCCGGCAAGTGTCCTAATACTACTGGTACTGGCCCCAAGTCGGTGAGAGTTGGCAGTGCTAAGGCCTGTGACACACAGATCGGTTTGTCCGGCGAGAATCACGCCGCTCCGTCCCTCTCACGAAAATCCTCCGTAATAAAAACCGGTAAGTGTGACAAAGGCCTAATACTTGGCTGGCGGTTAGACCATATGCCGCTTCATGTGCAGCGCAAGATGGTCGGACCTCGAGAAGCACCTGTCACACTGCTGGCACTTGAACGGCTTGGCGCCCGTGTGCTTGCGGAAATGACGCGTCAGCTCGTCGGAACGCGCAAAGCTCCAGCTGCAGCCTTCCCATTGGCAGCGATACGGCTTTTCCCCTGGAACAGACAGAAAACATTTTAATATAAGTTAAATATAAACTTTTTTTCTAAATAAAGATTAAAAAAAGGTAAAATCTCTGGATCTTTCAAAAAGGTCATTGTTTTTTTTTTTAGAATGAAGCCCATACAGGTCTCACCCCTGTGCGTGGATAATGGTTATTGATGAGTTGAATCTACAGTGACTGAGAAGGACCATCGGGACTTTGTAGCAGAGGACAGAGTATTTTTTGCTGGCCAATCCAAATTTTGCTGTCGCCAACTTTCGTAATGTTTAAGTGCATCATCAGGGCTGGAACAATGTTGGTTTACATCGCCAAAACAAAATCAAATCGTTTATTGCCAAAAAACATGAAAAATGTCACAACAAAAGTCAATATTGTAGCCTAAATGTACATGCAGATTACTAAAAGTTTTAAAATATAAAACACAAAAACTAAAATTAAATTGTAAAAACTATTCAATTGTATATAAACATTCTCTGATGAGTAAATCATTCAAATATTTGTTATAGTTAGTAATCTTCATTAACATATACTTAAACATGTACTGCCAGTTCTGTTGTGAACCTTTGTACTGGCAGTATCAAACTCTCACATTACATTTTATTCCTTGTTTCATAGTTATGCACATCAAAATTCACCTCATATTCATGAAAGTTTTTTTTAAATGTAAATCAAACATGTCAATATATACAATGATGGCGTCGGCTTATTGGGGAAATGGTACATCAATGGTGCAAGTTATACGAACGACATTGTCGTCGGCGAGTTCGCGTTAGCCGGGCGTTGAGCGTTGCTAGTGCAACCTGCCGCGCTAGCAACGCTGAACCAAGTTATACACAGCGTTGTCGAAGCGCATCTGACGCTCAGTCATACTTTGTGGTTATCTCTGCTTCATATTAGTACTCCATTGCTGTAGTGAGGTAATGATAAATTTTTTTCAATTCAATTCAAATTTTATTCAAACACACACAAAATACAACAGAAAACAAATTTACAATACAACAGTACAATAGTATAATATACAAAACAGAAACACAAATACAAAAACAAATGGCTATATGGTGGGGTGTGCTGAAAAAAAAGAAAGGAGGAGAAATACCTAGCCAACTATGGTTTCCCATGTAATAGGCAGGTAGAGGGCAATAAGAAAGGAGTGAAAGGGAGTGAAAAACGGGGAAAGCAAGGAGGAGAAAGAGAAGATAAGCGAAAAAGGAAGAAAAATAAAAAATGGTAAGCGAGTCCACTGAAACTTGAAAAACACAAAGCCACAGAAAACATGGCATTCAAAGTAAGAGCAGAAATCCTAGGTCTCACGTATCGATATAGAAGAAAAAATTACTGTAGGTCCAGTTTTGGACCTATGGTTCATCATTTATGGATGATGAGTGAATGCTATGCTTTGTTTATGAGTGAATGCTATTCTTGGGTTCTAATACGGTTTTGTAAGGAAAAAAACACATCGAAGTGAACATTTGTAGGTATGTATTTGGAATTTGAATTAATTTAAACCTAAGGCATTCACAATATAATTTATAATCTACTGATCTCAAAATGAGGTATTCGAAATTGAATTGAACTTTTTCTCTCTATACCCAAAATTTATTTCAATCAAAATCAAGGTCACAACTGTCCCAGCACTTCCTCTTCCTTCACTTAAACATAAGATGCCCCACCCCCTCTACTGGATGAGCCCATACAAACTATTTACTCAAATCAACACGCCTACTCAGCAAGCACACAATTCTTGATCTCAGATGCCACAAATGGCACCCCCCCCCCCCCCACATCATTCGGGTCAATTTGCGGGTAAAGCTGTCTGGTGTCTATTGCTTCCCCCTCCATAATTCCATCACTCTCTATTCCTCTACGTTATCACTCCCTTTTCGTCTGGCACGTTCACTCTCTTTCGCACCCCCTCTGACTCACGTTCTCCCACACTCTCTATCTCTCTCTCACCGAAAACCTAAGCGTCGCAACGCGCCAAAGACACCTCGCCGTCTGTGTGTTGATAGCAGGAGAAAGGTGACAGCTAGGTAACGCAACCGAGTTATTTCTGAAGAGCTTATCTTATCATGGCGCGTTGTTTATCAACAGTCACTGACAGCGCCTGCATCGCAATGAACCTATACTCTGCTGACACTGCTACCCCTTTCATTCCACCCGATAGAATAACATCTTGCTCCCACATCCTTCCACAACAAAGACACAAGTTGAGCATACGAAATATTATCCCATCTGCGCTATTTCCTCGCATACACTTCAAAATGTGTCTGGGAAATGATATTTCTCTTCGACGAACCTTTTCCATTAGCAATCGAAGTGTGGGAAATATTCAATTGTTTTGAGACCCAAGTTTCAAAATACGTGTTGAACGTTTAGTTGAAGATTTGGCAAGATTAGAAATTATTCATACCATTTTGTCTATTATAAAGGTAGTTTTTTTATAAATAAATAATAAATAAAATCGTTCCATTTGATTGACATAAAATTGTCATATAAATAAGTTGCACATGAGAACACGTTACAATTAAAAAATAAACATGCATAGAATAAACATGCTAAATTATTATGAATATTTGTATTCCTGACGAGATCACAGGTACTGCACGGTCACTTTTACCTAAGATAAAATCAAAGTGATAAAACAGTGACAATAAAAAACTAATGAAGTTTATTGAAAAAAATAAGAGTTCGTAATAATTTCGGTTTTTTGAAACGCTCTCTGCAATCAAATTCTATTCACAGATTTAAATCGGTACAGACTAGTACTGAGAAACCTAGTACTATGATGGAATAAACTAAGTTATCTATAAAACTGTGAGGATAACAGACAGTGAGTATTGTCTTCAGAAACAAAGACTGTAATACTGTCTGTCAGTTATGCCACTAATATGGGATCATCGAAAGAAGGTACATATAAAAAGTGTTGCATCGTTTGTGGTCGGACTCGAACTTCTTTACGAGCTGAAGCTCAAGAAAGGGCTCAAGTACGGTGAGGGTGCGAGAAGGGGAGTGGGCTTACCTTTATAGGCCAATAAGAATGAGAGACGGCAACTTAGACGGCTGTCTTCTGTCGTTGCGTACGACGTAAACTCGCAACGAAATCGCCGGCGTTATTGCGTCTTTGCTATCCTTCTACACACCACACGTGTCACGTGGCTAATGCCGGACACAAATCGCGTTTTTTACGCGCCGATACGCTCCCGAATCTCACAATTATTGGTCGTAAAGGAATTGTTTGAAGAATGAATGAAAGGGTTGTGTTTCTCATAATTCAGGTATTCTTCAACATCTTAATTCTCTTTTTTATTATTTTTTTCTTATTCTCATTTTTCTTCTGAACTTATCCTTCTACGAGAGTAAAGACTTAGGAATAAGGCGTTTTTCTACTTTTTCTTCTTCTTCTCTGTTTTTCTTTTTCTTCTTCTCTGTTTTTCTTTTTCTGTAATCTTCAAAATACGGAATCTATTCTTTTTAAATCAGCGCAAAATATGATTGTTATGTATGTTACGGATGTTAAGTATAAGTTGCGATTACTTTTCTCACAGAGTTGTATCTATGCCAAGCCCACTGAAATAAATTTTGAACCTGTCTGCTCAACAGTGTCCACTCCCACCTTCACACAGAGTTTGGCTGCACAGGGATTATGCATACTATCTAGCACACCTCTGAGCAACTTCCTGCAGAACTTGGGATCGTTATCTGGAAAACTGAAAATGAATTCTGCATTCCATTCATTTATTCATTACTATCTTACATAATAAAGATACTTTAGTAAAATGTATCATGTTCTTGAATGGATCAATAAGTTTTTCACTGGTGAAAAAATAATCTGTTAACCGACTGTTCAATAGAGTATAGATTTTAGTTTAGTAAAAAATCCCAAGATCAAATTATAATAAATCTCTTCATTGATTTGATTGGATCAGTAGCCTTTATCATAAATTAATAGAAAATAAATCCAAAGTGAAGTGCAGGACGAATTTGTGTGATAACCAGAATATTTATTGGAATTCGTGATAATTCTGTATTATCATAGCTTTGAATAGATATCTTAGATGAAGCTTCAAATTTCATGTGGAAAACTGACAGAAGAATGTCCACCAGCTCACTTGTCTTGGAAATAATAGTTGCGGGATGAGTGAGAAACTACTTCCTCATGAGTGGGTTTCATTGGCTACTCTCTCTCTCTTGCCCTCATAACATCTTTTATGCGGTAGTTTCGCAGCCATCATTTTCTCTTTTCTCTCTCTTATCCATTCCTTCTCTTCCCTCATCTTCTCCAACTTCAAAGACTGTGCTTGAAGAATGACGAACGTTGTAGACTGAGGAGATGACCCACTTGGATTGGGGCGGAGTTGAATTCCTGGAATTCCTGTTAAGCCAATGCCCAACCTTCTCGTCTACTCACTTTGAGGTCTCATTCCGCTCACAAGGATGAGCCCGAGCTTCTGAAAGCTAGTCGTAAAACTATGTCCTTTTGGCTCTCAGAAACATCCCCAAGTAATTAGGGCACTGAAACTTCACTAAAACAGTCGCTGCAGGCTCAATGAGTAACATCACAATAGTGAACTTCATGCTCTCTATTATTAAAATATAAATGACCAAGTTATCCATACCTAGAACTTATCTATGTATAGATACTTGGTCATAGTTCAGGTTTGATGAAGCAAATAGTAAACATTTCCCTTCCTCATCAATATACTCTAATTTTATGGCTTTCATTGGCGAGGAGAACCCTTCGGATTGTTCCACCTCGGTGTTAAAGCTCATGATATGGGAAATATGGTGGCCCTATAATAAGAACCCAAAATATTCAAGGTTTCAGACAATTTGTGGAACTGATAATTGTGTTTCTTCCCCAAATGTTTGAGAAGAATCAGATTGGTGAAAGGAAAATTTCACGAGATTTAATGAGCTTCCCAGCTTTCAATTCTTTGAAAGTAATAGAATATATACCATAGGGGCCTGCTGCATAACAATATTTGCAAACTAGTTTTATTAGTAATTGTAATTATTGCAACATCTTCGGGTGCTAGTACAGTGGAGCATTCAATACTCTATGATGGCCACTATCGCAAAATCTGACACATGTTGTGGAATGATGGTTTTCAAGCTGCTGTAATCAGTCACACACCATTCCACAGCATGTGTTTGGTTTGAAGATACTTATCAGGAGCGAATCCAATAAGAGGGGAGATTTGGGGATGTATACCTCGAAAATATATTCCCACTTGATTTACCCTCGCAAAAAAGTTTCTGGATTCGCCTGATGCTGATTATGGAACGTTATTATTTTCATTTCTAATAAAAAATTGTAAGTATTGTAACAAGTGAGAAAGAAATCTAAAATTGACGAAATCTAAAGTTTACATAAAAAATTGACGATCACTATGTTTGGTTTGGTTTTGATTGAAAGTTGTCTTGACACATCTTGTTAGCTGTCACCTGTTTTACGGTTACCACATCTTATCGGCGCTTCCTCTAGGTCAATCGCACTCTCACGTCTCTCTCCTATATACACGTACACACACACACAAATTTTGCATCAAGCCAGTTCTAATTGACATCAAAATCGCGTTGCAGTGCCGTGAAATTCCACATCACAGCTACTTGAAAGAGTACCAACTACCTTGTTTTGAAATACCGTACTTGGTGAATAATGAGGAATGAGGTGTTTACTTGGTAAGCAGACTGACTGGAAATTTCTTCTTTCCGATCTTTGACTTTTCATTTTTCCAGTATTCGAATGTATATTTGAGCTGCGCCAGTCTTGAATTGAATTGTTCTTTATTTCCTCTTTAAAAAACAAGTATATAGGTAATTGGATTTGAAGGAGCCAAATTGAAAATTAACGGTTTATATTACATAATAAAATGACTTTATAGATGAAGAATGTAAGAAATCATTAAATTTGGTATAGCACGTAACATCCTTGCCATGCCAGTTCGACTGAGCATAGCTATCTCTCGGGTTAAGAAAATTAATTTAAAGGAAAGAATATGATAAAGAGAAGTGGTTAGCCAAGAAGTATAGCTCATAGTGCTAATTTATTTTATTTAGAACGGGAAAATACCTGCATATAAATAGTTAAAGAATGCTAATTCCTTCAATAATCAAGGAGAATGAGAAAACTGGGTTCAAGATATTAGTTGCTTATAAGGCAATCAATCAAGTCCTTCAGTGCTTTCTGATCGTTCGTGAATAATTTCCTCAAGATTATTATGTATAAAAACTGACTTGACTCAACACCCAAATAAGGATAAGATTATGAGGTTGACTTCAATTTAAGCTGATTGAGCGAATAAAATTTTGTAGTTATTTACTAAAAGATTTCACGAAGATTATATTTTATTCCAAAGGCAAAATAGAATACATAATTATTGTTCTTACAGATTTTGCACATCGGTGTGAGTTTATATTAGAGCATTAAAATATTCAAGATTTTCCATCCATTTTTTTAATTGTTCCCACTAAACTTCTATACCTTCATTTGTGAGTTTTAATGTCAGTTAGAGTACATATGTTCAGTATACGTAGCCTGATCCTGGTAGTACCAAATAATTGTTTCAAATATTGCATATTTTATATTAATATTTTGCATGCTTTGCTATATAATATAATAACAAAATGAATTCTCTTACATTGAATTATATCATGAAGAATAAACAAAGATGAGAAGTGAATACTTATTGAAATTTACCTTCCAAAATGAATTTTTTGGTACAGCCGAGAACAAATTTTTATAGATAAGATTCCGTTCAAACTCACTATTATCTAACTAACTTACTCGTAATAACTTATGCGGCTATAGCTTACAAAATATTATGGGCACGGAAGGGAACCTTTGTATATAATATATTATATTGTGATTGGAACAGGAGAAGATAAAATATGAACTGATACTTCAGCATGATAAATCCTATTTCAAAAGAGTTTTATTCTGGTTTGCTCGAGTGTGAAGATTTATTCAACACGGACGTCATGAGCACAAAGCTGCACTCTTTGTTGAAGAGCTCACTTAGAATTCCACAAACAATTAGCCTATCCTGCAAAATTTTGGAACAGCTCCAAACGCACAGAGAAGCCAAACCTCGCTCTGATAAGATCCTCGCAACTAAACGGGAATTGGATGAAACCAAATCCAATTTCGCAAAAGAAGACCGCTATCATCGCCACCACTTTATTGATAGAATTGGTGTCCATCCACGGTATATGGTTATCATCAGAGAACGGTTATTCTATCAAAAGCCAGAACCTACCAAAAATATTATAATCCTTTTTTCAACTAGCAATATATTCTAATCCTTATTTCAAGAATTCTTTGGAATCAGATTGTTAGGATTCGTAATTTTGTAGCGATGTAGAATTGAAGAGATAAGTTTAAGATTATACAACTAATTATTTTAATACTTGAGATTTCATTTATCCAAGTTTTATCTTCATCAAGTATGAAGACTAAACATGAGACCTAATGTTTTTTGAGGTAATTTTTAGTTTCACAGAAAATGCTTCTCCATTTCAAGTATATTATTATTTAAATGAAACGGAGTACTACAAGCACTGGTAAGGATTAATTAATATTTAGTTAATATTTTAGTTCACAATATCAAATTTTGCTTGAATATACTGTGATATGCAAGAGTGTAGCCTTGACATTGCTAGAAAAGACAAGAGAGTGTACATGTAGGAAGCATATCAAAACTCAACCCAGTAGAAAGATGGAGTACACAAAAGAGGGTGCAACGGTGCATACACACACGTGTATGAGCAGATGATGGACTAGAAAGAGTTTGGTCCAGCATGCAGGGAGATGACAGCTTGAAATATCGACGGACGATTGTCGAAATAGGTCCCACCTTATGAGAGCTGGGCCGACGACCCTCGAGAGTCGAGCATCAAGCGTCGAGTCTCGAACGCGGCGAGCGAGGACAGCTTTAATTTCTGGATGGCTTGAACGAGTCCATCAATCTGCTGAGAACCTCCTCCGCCACTCATCAGTCTCACTCGCTTTTCACTAGGTTTTCTTTCTCACTCGCTTTCCTTTGTCAGACAGATGGGCGGTCCTGTTTCGGACCCCAAACGCTTAATATTTTTCATCCCGCTGTCTGTTTTAATATAAGCTGCCGACTGGCTTTATCAATCTTCGTGCGGATGTTTAGTGCAATACCAACCGCCAGCTCCAACTGTCATCAAGTGCATACCTGTGTTGACAGCGAGTCATTTGGTCTGAAGCGAAAAGTGAGGCTTGATACCTCTCAATACAAGCTGTACTTATCAAAGGGATGGTTGCAGAAATTGTATTCTCAGTTGTAAATGTTTAGAGAGGGATTGAGTTTGGCAGTAAAATGGAAAATGCATCGATCTATTTTTTGTATGTTACCGTTAAAGTGTGGAATCCAGTTATGGTTTAGAGTCTAAACTTTAGACTTTAGAATATCCAATGAATACCTATTATCTAACAGCCCGAGTTGCGATAACAAGTGACAGTTCGTTCTGAGAGTTCTACGTTCATTTGTGGCAGGCAACGCAGTGCTATACACAATACAATTGCATTTCGACGTTTTAGTGTGGATTAGTATATTAGTTATGTATTTAGTGAAATTATTCAAAAACGTATAATCATCTCTATTGTCGTGATAATTAGCCCCATTGAATTATAAAAAATCGATTGTATTCTAATGACCTTCCTACAGTTTATAATATTTCAACGTTTTTTGTTCAATGACCAGAGAATCATCTAAGGGCCCAAAACTCAGTACTTTGAAGGCAACTGTGATGTTTCAAATAAGACCAATTATTGCTCTCTTGACCTCACAAAACTCTATAAAACTAGTTTTGAATGTGACTTGTTGCTAAAAAATAAAGAATAGAAGTTTGAAAACTACTTTAGAGATAACGCTAATGCAAACCTCAACTCTATGCAACTGTTTGCTTTAAAATTCAGATGCTATTGAGCAGGTAGGTGCATAGAGTGTTGAGGATAGCATTATCGTTAACTTTAGCGTAGTTTTGCGCAAACTCTTTATTAGTTTGATTCAAGTTACATTACATTAATGATAGAGCACAAGATGATACACGATCTTTTCAACTCGAACTAGATCGCCGCTATAGAAAACTTTTATGTGTGGTTTAGAAATAAGTGGATGATGTTTTCATTTCTGCTTCCTCCTCCTCGTGCGAATCTCACTCAAACGTAGAAAAGCAAACAAGCAAACGGTCCAAAGATAGTAAAGAACGCGCTCTGTATCGCTCAATTATTCATCCGGCTCTTACTACAGAACAACCGAAAACAATCTGTCTGCCTATCCATCTTCCGAGCAGCACATCGCACTGTGGCTAAAGTGTTTTCACCAATCACGCTTCTCGCAATGTTATTCCAGTAAAATATACATTGGAAACATCCCTATCCAAGAATAGACCACCACATTATTACTCGTTAGCATATGATTTTGATTGATTGATGGTGATCCTACTTCTCAACACGATATTATTCAATACGATACAGAACTATTGTTATTGGTCACTATCACTGCTACTTACTACAATTATTGTTAACACTTACGTTCAAAAAGGCGTTTTAATTGAACGATGATGGAATACATTGGTAAGTAAGAGCTGAAGCGGAAACATTCAATCAGTAAAATATGATTTTTTACATGCAACTTCTAATGCTGGATGAAATGATTATTATATTATTCACTTATTTTCTACTCATTATTTATCAAGTAAATTTCATCACAGCTTGATTGAACAATCTTATTGAAACTTACAATTATTTGTAAGTTTCAAAAATAATTTGTAGAACCAGCCTGGCTTCAATCGACTGGTTTCAATCGGTACAGGTACATATGAAATCGATTTTCAGTATTGATATTTACAATCAAATAGATTTTCTTCGTTGTCAAAAGTCAATAAATTAATATTTTGTATATTTCTTCTTCTACAAAGAAGAATGTGACTACGGTTCTTCTGCAGTTTCTTAGAGCTAGTATATTTCCACTATAAAATCAATATTTCCCATTTCTTCACCAATCATAAGTATAAAGTTGGTAGTTAGATGTTGTTGAATATCGGTAAGTATGTTGTTAATCAGTATCAACGTTAAATGTCTATTAATTTGTAAAAATTCCAAGAATTTTCACTTATTTTTCAGGAATTTCAACAACTATATTTAAAGGTTTTCTTACTTAATTTGAAACCACCATCCCCTATTTTTTCAAAGTATCTCTAAAGGATTTTTTTACCAGATGTAAATAAATAGATATTTTCTTTGAAATGCTCATTATTACTCACAATCCTCATGATTCATCGTTTACAACAGCATCGATCATCTCATAATTGATATATTCAGCATTGCCATGCAGTGGAGATTACAAGAAAATAGCCATGAAAGAATTACCACCTCATAAATATTGAAGTCTGGTCTTCTGCCTCTAAAATGTAAACCAGTAGTTTTTATATCGAGGGGCATTGAGGTTTTTTCAGGGTTGTTGGTCGGGTGAAGGGATGTGGATTTAAATTCAACAAGGTGCATTTCCCCTCCTACATTTTCTCTTCATGCCTGTTCGCCCCTCCTTTCATCAACGGGCTTACTTGTTTCCTCGTTCGTCCAGTTTACTTCCTTCCTTTTGTTTGAAACTCCAGTGTAAATGAGAAAATGCAATTAGGCTATATTAAGGATTCGTTTGAGAGGCCTTCGAACACCTCCCATACCATACCCCAAAATTTTATCCCCCTGTACCATCCCCTCGCCATTCATCTTCTCCTTTTTCAGCTCCTCATCATCCCCCTCTTCCACAATCGCCTTCTCCTACTCCTCTCTTTTCATCATACTCCTTCACTTCCCATTCACTTCCAACGTTATGTGTGCAGACTTTCAACCCTCTGTTTCAGCTTGCATATTGATCATAGTTACTGTTTCTCTTCATCTTTCATCTCTTCTCCATTCCCTCTCCTCCTCTCATCGCTCTACTTCCTTTTCCTCCACTTCTCTTTTCTCCCAATCTCCTTTTTCTCTTTTTCTCCTATCTCTCTCCAATTGCTTTACACTGCATCGGCGAATAATAAACATGTGATGCTCGTCTACAGCTGGAAAATTACATTTTTCTCGCTTTCTTGTTTCAAATTATCTGTGTGCGTAAGTTATTCATACAGAACCATAGGAGAGAATTACGGACCCGTCGGAGTTCATCTTGATGGAATGATGAGATAACAAGAGCAGTGTTTGGGCCTTATGGGTTATTTTTCAAACAAT
The DNA here is from genome assembly GCA_948455865.1 of Conomelus anceps. Lineage (NCBI taxonomy): Eukaryota > Metazoa > Arthropoda > Insecta > Hemiptera > Delphacidae > Conomelus > Conomelus anceps. Next base: position 24,619,008 of record OX418224.1, on the reverse strand, counting down.
AACAAACTCAACGGAATTCAAAAGAAAAGTTGGAATTATTTTGCATATTTCAACTTCAACTGGATATAGTCTCCTTAACAATATGTGAGTCCTATTCAGTAAATTGGGGTGCGAGTGCTTCAGATGCTGAATACAGGTCAATCTTCACTCGTAGAAGTGAAATTATTTTATTTGAAAGATCATTTTATTTTAGTGATTCAAATTATTTTATTTAAAAAATCATTTTATTTTTAGTAAATCTATATTTTTAGTTTGAAGTAACCTCAATGTTTTGGACAGTATAAAGTAGTCAAAATTTGTGAAGAGAGCAGTCTTGGACTTTGTTGCATCTATGCATTCAATGTTATTTTGTCTATTTTGTCTCATGATAGCTATGAGCCGTAGCAGGTATCTGCTCAATCAGATAGAGATAAGCTGCGTTCTCCTAGGCACTCTTTGTTAGGGTGACCGATTAGATTGGCCAGCAAAAAAGACGCTGTTCTCTTCTGTAAAATCACTTCCCGGTGGTTCGGAGCCCACCTAAAACTGTAGGTCCAGCTCAACAATCACAATCATCCAACACATTACCCACGCACAGGTCTCTGACCTATGTGGGCTTCATCCTCAGAAAAAAAAAAGAAAAAAAATTATAGAATCAGTTTTGAAGGGTAAAAATTAATCTCTCTATTTTACGTGACGAGTAACAGAGCTAAAAAATAGACTTAACAAGCAGTTGTGCTTTGCTCATATAAATGAATCGTTTTTTAGGTTAAATTATAGGATCCGCAATTGATTCAGCATGTAGATAATCTTGAAAAGGACCTCATCGGGTAAGTTCCAGTAGAGAACATCATAGAAATTCCATTAGCGCTCCTACTTCTTGAATAGAGAATCTTTCACCACGTCTGGATGTGCAGTAAAGGGTTGACCGAAAGTTATAAAAGCATTCGGGAATAATTAATGATATCATTTTAACAAAAACGCTCAGTGGAGCAGATTGTAGGAGGGGCAACTAGAGGAGTTAGCTTTCGTCTACCCTTGGGAATTAAGAACAGTGTTCCCTCACCCCCACCCCCTTCTTATCGTCGATGGAGGGGGAATGTCATTGGAGCAGCAGCTTACACAGGGTGTTTGGTAAGAGGGTATGCTGCTGTGGAGTTCAGAGACGACAAAAGTTAACAATCAATTGTAGATGTAATTTAGAGAACTTGGACGACTAAGTTTCTATGCGTCCTAACCCTCCTCCACCAGCCCTAAACACGCATTGGATACACTCAACCCACTTTCTGTACCCCGTGGGATCAGCAAAGAGTCTAGATAAGACTACAACCTGCCTATGTCTATCCTTTTCACTCCTTTACCTGTAGCTCCTAGTCCGCAGACGATTCTATCTTGTAGTTGCACACAACAAATTGAATTATGTAGTAGCATAATTGGAAGATAATTGAACGGAAGGTTTTTACTGGAAATTGTATTCTTTCTTGAATCCTAACAGTTTTAAATGCGATATTGCGGTGAGCTGAATACAATTTGAAAATAAAAAGATGATATAATTTTTTCTCATTATTGGAAATAGAAAGTATAGCAAATATGGGTTGGACAGATAAATTCGAGAATAACTACACATCATTCATAAAAACTGCTAATAAGTAAAAAATATCGTGAATTTTGTCATAAATGTCTGACTACAACACTCAAAATTTCCTTTGTTGTGAAGAATGGAAGAAATCGAATGGAACTCCCTCATCTTACTCAATTTTTTTTTTATTGCTTATGATACCCACATGACACCGAGACTTGTGCATAGGTAAAGAGGTGAATGATTACACATAAATGTCTGACGGTGGAGCGGGATTCGAACCCACGACCACTTAGACCATAGCAAGCTGAAGTTGCGACGCCCAACCAACTGCGCTAAAAAAAATTGTTATACAAATTCTATACAAAATTCTTACGAATAGGGAAAAAATGTATTTACTAACAAATCACTATATATTCAATGTTATATTTTCGTTCACGATAACCATAACTGGAAATGAAATAACCAGAATTTATATGAAATCAATTGAATATTATTGGAGTGAGATGTTATTGAGGTTATATTTCTTGTATTTATTGATGGAATATAGAAATTAATGCACCATTCATGAGCTGGAAGGTCAATTTTGAATTTCATCAACTGGAAGAATGATCACAAAGGACAATGTTCACAAAAGAGCAGCAGTACACCAAGCATTTGAGCCCAACATTTTAAAAGTAAGACAATAGAATTGATGCAAACTCTATTGTAAAAAGTCTCAACCTGAGATTGGAGTTCTTAATCAGCTGGAAGGTTAATTTTGAATTCCATCAACTATGAAACTCATCATGAGGGATTATGTTAACAAAACTTCCAAATTCCTCAAGTAGAAGAATAGTCGTACGGAACTATATTCACAAAAGAACAGCAGTAACCACAGCTGTAAAGCCCAAGAATTTGAAAGTAACACCATGAAAGTATTGCAAAACTCCATTCGAAAGAGTCTGAACCTGAGAAGAAAGTTCCTATTTTGCTGGCCATCTTTGCATTTGAGAGATCTCTTGGTAGGGCGGCAGCGGAAAACCACTTCAGATTTGAATTGAAAACACTCGTTTATTGCGCCCACCTATTCAACAGTTTTCCTGTCCATCGCATTCGGGCCATTGTTGACGAATCTGCGACGTTCACCGAATCCACTAAAGCGTCGTCTAAAGAAACGCGAAAAGCTTTCCTAGACCGTCCAGACAGAATTCACACGTCAACAAATCACAGTGCGATGTGGACGCAGATTGAAATCGGCTAGAAAAGATGTAGAAATAAAAATGGGGACGGAAGTCAGAGCGAGAGATAGAGAGAGAGAGCAAGTGGAAGAGAGATACAGACAGACAACAAGAAACTATACAAAATAAAGAAACTGAGAATAGAGAGAGAATTTCAAGAGCAAAAGTATAGAGAGCACCTCGTTGCCATAGCGATTGAGAGACTCCGTGCAAAGTTCGTTCATCCATTACGTTGATTCTTCACCTGTTAAGAAACTTGCCGGTAACTGAGATCCTAATGCACCATCTCGTTTCCTCTTTACAATTTTCACCGCTGCACAATGCACAATGTTGAGCAAAACTGTCTGTAAGCAAGAACTAATCAACAGGATTCTGAAAACGAGAACCAGGTAGTAGACAATAGAGTTGAACTACGTTTGGGTATGTGTTGATCATGGTCAAGATTACCAGTTGGTTTAGTACGATCAGGAAATTAATTACTCGACTTTAGAGACATGCATTCGTTCTAAGATGGTGGTTGTACAAAGTCATTGACGAAAACATTACTTTTTTGCAATAATTGATTTGAAAGTTGTAAAATTTGTGATAAATTTTCAAATAATTTATAATAGTATTAAGTTACTCAAATATAAATTATATATAATTTGGTTTTATTGTATAAATAAATTATACTTCCAACAATATATTATACAATCAGACGTTTACATTTTTTAAATGGCCAATTCGTTTTAAACTGCCAAGTTATATGAATACTGTAGTATTCATATAACTTGGCAGCGTGTAGAAGATGGGAGGACTTGCTACGTCTGAACCCAACTGTTGCCTACTTATATGAAAACTACTATATTATAATTGTAATTTTATCACAATTTATTGTATTTTCATCTTAAGTCAAATCACAAGTGAAATTTGGAGTTCACCCAGAAGGATGATGAGCTGTAGTAGCTCCTAGAGGTTGTGAGAATTTCCGGCTCAAAATTATCAATTTAATTTCAATATTCTTGAAATATTTGTGTTATGTAGTGTTTTTCGGTTTTATCAACCATTCAAATTGATCATTTACTGTCAGACTACTTTTTTTAGTGGAAATATTTGATGGAAACAGAAATTTGAACACAACCTATGGACATAACCTAATTTGGACTATTTATGTGAAAAATGTGTAATTTGAACTGTTTTGGGCAAATGCCTGTAGTTTTTTACTTGATTGTAATAATTTCATCAAATAAATAAATAAAAAGATGAGTCTAAAAGAACCAATTATTCTTCCTATGCCTAGAAATAAGAAGATTAAGAATGTGGGAACTTATATTTCATCAATTATGCTGGATAAAGCAAGTCATGAAGTCTCATAAAACACCTAGTGTTTGCAAGAATTTTGAGACTTAAGAAAAAAGTACCCCAATGAGAAGGCGAGCACTATTCTTCGGTGAGAATGTTGACGGATTGTTAGCCGTTGGATGGAAGATGGAGGATGGAGAGTGCTGCCGTGATCCATTACTGCGTAAGCTATGCACACGATTCATCATGGCGGCCGCCATCTCCATTAAGTCGCTAGTAGTTGTGATGTGACGGTTGATAGATTGCTCTGCACAATATTGAACAAGGCGTTTCACTAGCTGCCACTGAAAAGTTGAAATATTTTTCCATAGACGCACGCGCTCAAAGCCTACGTAAAACGCACTAGCTTCCATCTCTTTCTATACGAACTTCTGGTATTCTAGCTTTTTTCTCTCTCACTTTCACTGACTGCCATGTTGGACAACTTGAAATATCACACAATGCACCCTTACATAAATTGGTTTTGCCTACTGTTGTTCTATCTCCACTTTGTTGTGTCGTGGCCAGCTATCCCTTACCTCCCTGTTTTTCCTCTTTACCCTTTTTCCTCTTTCCCTTTTTCCTCTTTCCCCCTCCCACCCTTCATAACAAGTGGCCCTCCGTCACCAGCGAGCATTTGCGGCGACTTGTATTAGTAGGAGAGCTGTTTTCAATATTCCCGGAGCCTTCTCAAGATTAAGAATAGTAGTTGTAGTGCACAGTGCCGCTCTCCGAGTTCACAGACGTTATAAATGACTGCCGGTCCCACTTTCCTGTTCAATAAGCGCGCAAATTCGTTTTCAACTTCCATTCTCCGCTATGCCACCAGCGTCTCGCAAAGAAAGTTCATGAATCTTCATCCCTATTCAGTTGCTGGCTAGCAGTGTGTTCACCCACCAGCGAATTTGTTCTCCGTTTTAGTGGTGGTTCTAATGTGATTGCTGTCAACTATTGTTCAGTTGATCTACTTTTCACATTTTTCAAAAGCAATTACTAGTACACTCAACATTATGCACATTTTCCAACAACAGTTTTATTCTTAAATTAAGCAGTCCAACTTATTTAAACTAAGACGTTTATATCAGGTAATAGGAGTGGAAATCAAATTAATTTAAATGAATATTATAAAAAAGCGAACAAAATTTACACAAATTCGCAAAGCTGAAGGAAATAATTATATTTGTAAAACAACGTATCTTAACTTAATTAACGTTTACAAAAAGGGAATAGAAATTTAATTTTGAGAGGAATAGAAATAATTAGGAACGGTGGTAAGTCCGGGCTCACAAGATATTAAATGATCTAAGGATAAACTTCAAAAAAACAAAGAATAGACATATTCGATAACGATAACGATAGTCACTATGGTAATGAATGTAACTAGTGAAGATATTTGGCTTAAAACTGTCAAAATTCCTAATTATATCATATTTTTTCGGACTGCGATAGTCCTTTTTTGTTTGAAATGAAAAAATTAATATTATCTATCTGCAAAAGACTTGTGATTGTGAATAATTATTGTGCTTCGAGGTATAATTTCAAGTGAAACAGCGACCTAAGATTTTGATCCTACTTTATAATTTGTGGAGTTTGCAGTTTTGGGCAATAGCCTGTTGTACTCACTTTGAATGTATTTTGGTTAAATGAATGAATAAATAAATATGCTACGACTAAAAAGAAATAATAATAATCTGCAATCCACCTGTATTCCTGTCCTCAGATTTATCCACAATTATATCTATTGGTTTTGAAAGTAATCGTAATAATTCAATTTTTTCGACAATGTAGCTTGAAAACACTTGTCTCGACCACATTCTTCATGAAAAAGACGATCTCATAGAGATTCATATTGTATTAAATAAAAATTGTAAAGAATCAGATTATGTTGTCAGTCGACAGTTAAAACATGTGCAGAATTAGAAATAATGTAGAAACTCATCAGGAGCTTGTGTAAAATGTGGATCAAGACTAATCAAACTCTCCATAAACTGCGATTGTTATTATTCAGTTCCAGTGTAGATTCATTATATTGCTGAATTATAAGGATATTTCAGTCATGCTTTTATCCATTCTATTATAGTTAGAATTACTGTACCACCTGAAAGTTCCCCAGTCAAAACTCCCATCATTTTGAAATTCCAACCTCCTGCCATCCATCATATTTCATGGTTCTGTTACCACTCTTGAATACGACTAGTGTTGAAATGTGAATTATGAATAAAATGTATGCGATTACATACCTGACATGCTAATTCAATTGTATTGTTGATAAGGAAACTATTTCGAATGTTATAAATATTCAACAATTACACAAAAGAGAATCACTTCCATATTACGGGACTGTATTGACGCATCGTGTGAGCAAATTGAGAATGATTACCATACGATGACAAACTGCATTCGACGAAATTCTCAGTTTCTCACAATAATTAATAGATGGGCTTATACCAAGGTTCACTAACACCAGGCACAGGAGACGATAATGTTAGTATTTAATTCAAAGTGTAAAGTTGTTTTGAGCTTCGAGTGAAAGCTGGATTCATGAATATTCCATCGTGCTCAAGTTTGGATATGGGATGAACTTCGATGAACTTGAATGTGTTCTTTCATCGTCATGCGTTCAATTCGTTCGGCTGCATGAATTGCTACATCGAGTTGAAGCTAACAATATTTGCTCTCACACCCGCTTCAGACAAAGTCTGTCTATTCAAGAAGCACAATCTTCAAAATTTACGTATCTGTGTTGGAGTTTATACTGTCAAGAGTTTTCGAGGTTATGGAAATCAAAGTTCTCAATCAAATAGAAATCAATTATTGAAAGAAGATAATGATGAGCAACTCCAACACAATTAACCGTGGAACAAGAACTTCTCATATGATTCCTATCAGTGCGACTCCTCTGGGGTTAAGTTTTTCCAATTCCTTCAAAACATGTCTTATTATAATGAATTTTTCTTAAATAAATAATCTCTTTCATACGTTTTGCTGTAGTATTCACCACTTCTCTCAAGACACTGTAGGTAGTGTAAATAATAAAAGTTAATTCTCTCATCACTGAAAACGATACATCATCTCTGACAAAGTAAGGAAGATCAGCTTCATTATATAATATTGATATATTAATATCAAATAATTCAAGTTGATTGGAGGCTGAATCAAGCTGATAGTGATTGCATATCCCCGCTTAGCGTCCCTGACAACATCCTCGAGAACAATAATCCGCCTATTATGCCAACAGAGTCAAGGGGTATCGAGATAAGATAGCAATCAAGACGAGAGCTTCCTTCAAGTGGAGAGTTTCGGTGGTCTGGCGACAACCGTTGTCGGGGTTCTCCGTTATCAAACTTTGGCTTTAATTATTCAGTTAATTCCAACGAGGAGGAGCATTATTATTTGCGGTATGATAGTTGGAGCAACGTCTCGATCATTGGGGCGTTTTGGAGCTGCATAATGAGAGAGAAGGCAGCTCGCTCAAGTCAGTAGGAGCGCTGTTTAACACGGAAGGACTCGGGTCGAGCGAACGTCGAAGCAACTAGCTGGCATCGAGAATACTTGATGTGGCCCTTCTCGCTTTCGTAATGCAAAACTAGCCGGCTAGGCCCCAGATGAAGCACATCCGTCCTTGCTGAACCATCTGGAACGAACTGATCAAACATACTGGTTGTCCTTGTGCCGTCTGAATTTTTAATGCGGTCCCTTCGCCCGCTATGCTGACTCGCAGCCTGATATGGCTTTGTTAGAGATGCAAATGAGTACGAAGCCTGAGTCTTGTGCTGAGGCTTCAGGTTGGCGCGAGTCGAGTCATCTGATTTCAATGCAGACGCCTACTCGCACTAGCACATTCGTCCTTCTGAATAGTAATCCAACTTCGTCATGTGTGTGGTGCGTTGATGTCAAAACGCCCTCAGTCACAGAATGCTTTCATAGAGAGGACCGAGAAACTTCCTATTGATTTCCGAGGATTTGTTGAAAAATGTTAACTTATTGGAAGAGTTACCTAGTAATTAAGGGGATCGAGAATCTCGGCCCGACGTTCTATTGGTTTTTTAGGGGGTTTTGAAAAAAATATCGGAGAAAATCAAAGGTAGAGTTACATAGCACTTCAAAACACTAACGTATTCTGGGATTCTGTAAATATAGAAGTAATACTGAGTTTGTAAGAATTATTTTTTAGATTTTCTTTAACCAAGAAACTGGCAATCTCCAACTAGTGAAGAAATTTTAGAATCTCACGTATTCTCAACAATCATTAAAATATTTGATAAGGACTTGTATTCGAATATCATGAGAGACATTTTTAATAATTGTCATTTAATAAAGTCCAATTTTAATTGGAGGATGAAGCCCACATAGGTCTGAAACCTATGCGTGGGAAATCAGTTGGATGATTGTGATTGATGAGCTAGACTACTGTTTTAGGTGGGTTCCGAAACACCGGGAAGTGATTTTACAGCAGAGAACAGGGTCTTTTTTGCTGTTCAATCTAATCTGCCACCCTTACAAAGAGCGCCTAGGAGAACGCAGCTTATCTCTGATTGAACTGATACCTGCTACGGCTCACGGCTTTTTAACTTCAGGGTTCTGAATGTATATTGAAATTTAGAATTAAAAATTGTAAATCTAGTATTGAAATAGATCAGAGTAGGCTACAGTTGAGGCCCTATAAACTAACTTCTAAAAATGATCCAAGGTATATAAAAAAATTATGATGTTACTTGACATTGCAATCTTGGCAATATGACGCTTTATTAATGAATGCCTCTCTAGAACGAGTTTGTGGCTATATTCTTCGTTATACAAAAGGTTAATAGTATAAAGATTAATCATGGGCTCTATAATCATTTTCCACTGACAAAAAGAGAAATAATTTTTTTCTTTCATGTAATATTATATTATGTTTAATTTGACTTTTTTCCTTTGAAGAGGAATAGGTATATCAAACATATAAATTCAACCTGAGCAGATAGAACAAAAGAGTTTTATTTAATTAAATCCATTTGGACAATACTAGAATGGAATGTGAAGATGTAACAGGCTTTAATCCCAAAACTGTTCTCTTGACAAATTTTGACCACGGAACACAAATCTTTAGAATGCTTTTGAGAATCTTTCCCCTTTCCAATTCCGCATACTGATTTTCTCTTCTAGAACTGATCACCAAGTTAGTAAATTAGTCCTTCCTAATAATACCCCTAATAACTCAGCTAGGATCTTGAAGTTTCTACCCAAAGCACCAGGGAGAACAAGACTGTTCTCCTAAATAGCCATATTGTTGTATTACGGGCTATAAGCTGCCGTCGCTCATGTTTTAGAAAGGGTTTGGATTCAGTCTCCCGGGATTTTGTTGAGCTGCGATGGTCGATCTCACTGCAAGGAATGTTGAAGAAGTTGTAAGGGTGAGCGGTAACTTTCCGCTTTGTAAAAAAGCTTTCAGGTTGAAAAAATATGTAGAAACGTCTCGACTCAACAAAACCGCGATAACCCGTCGTAAACCTCGTAATAAACATATAGACCGTATTACATTTATACAGTATATTTGTTTATATAGATGGTCTATACATACACAGTCGCATAGGCGCTATAGGTATATAGTCTATATTTGCACTAGTTTGCTAGTAACTTATGTTTACTTATGGGTTTATGGGATGTAATGAGTGTTAATAATTAAAATCAATAAATTGGAATTGAGTCGAATAAAAAGCCGCATATTAAAAATAACATTTTGTTTGAATTCATCATTCATTCATCACATTATTTAGGATAAAACATTCGATGAAAATTTGATTAGAGAAGGAGGTGTGACGAGAAACCTATCAAACTACGGACCTTCCTGTGAACGATAGTTTGCTAGTATAAGTTAACTAAAAACACCTAAATACTATACTGAGATATAATGAAAATTGTGTAAGTCGAATTACTGATGAATTGTTGCTGAGGCTGGGTTTGTAGGCTAATTAAGAAGAGAAGTCAACCAGAACACCAGAACCAAAAAACGATCAATATAGATTTGAAAATCATTTTGGAATCAGAACAAACGGCAGTAAAACTGACAAATGCATTGGAAAACACAAGATAAATAGTCTACTTTTTAAAAAAGGGAAGTGATAACCGTGAGCCGTAGCTGGTATCTGTTCAATCAGATAGAGATGAGCTGCGTTCTTCTGGGCACTCTTTGCATGGGTGACCGATTAGATTGGCCAGCAAAAAAGACTCTGTTCTCTGCTGTAAAATCACTTCCCGGTGGTTCGGAATCCATCTAAAACTGTCAGTCCAACTCATTACCCACGCACAGATTTCAGACCTATGTGGGCTTCATCCCAAAAAAAATAATCACAAATGACATGTAGAATATCAATGGATAAAAAATGTTTCCGAGGAACTGACAAAAGGACAATGATAAAACGGTATCACACCTAGAAAAATGGAATGAGAATTTAAGCTACAATTAATTGAGGATAAAATCACACCATTTATACAACAATACTATACCTAGATATCAGGATAAAAATTCAATTGACAGAATAATAGTGGGATGAAAAATGATTGATAGTAGATAAAATTGAACTCATCCAAAAACCATTTGCATTCTTTAAGGCTCAATAAAACTTGCAATTGAATATGCATTCAACAAAACTGAGACACATAATTCATGGTGCTGGCTCTTTATAAAGAATTTTCTCAATATTAATTCTATTTCTAAACTGTATGAAACTAAACTGTCTGTGGTGGATGAAGAATTATTGTGGAGGGGATGTAAGTTATGAAGGATGAAGGAGAGGGGAAATATAAGTGCAGAACATTTTCGAATGGCTCATTCCACACGGTATACTCCAACAAAAAGGCAGCGTTCATTTTTTCCAGCAGCAAAAATAAAACGAAAATTGAAACGACTGGAGATAAGCATCTGGTGTAACCACAGCGCTTTAAAGCGAACAATTTGCAACGTAGCGGGGGCCGACCAAAGCATCCAATGCTGATGAATGTGGCGCGGTCAATTTAGAATGTTCATTTTTATTGTTCACACATGCATGAGAACGAAACAGTTTTTCAGTTACAGATTTACACAAAATAAATACGCTGCTCTCCATATAGTCGAGCCGCGACTGTAGCATCACGAATGTGATTGGCTACTGTGGAAATCATACCAGAAATATTTTGTGAAATTCCAGCCAACACGGTTGTTCAACGCAGTTGCAGTCTCATGAAAATAGAAAAGTTTGTTTTTTTCGTTCCAAAAGTATCATTTTTATATAGGCCTATTGATTGCGCACATTCAATTTTAGCATAGATCCTTCTTTAACCGTATCAATAATAATTTAAAAAAAATCAATATATGGATGAATTCTCCAGATTAATGTATAGTCATAGTCGACGCCAACGATTTATATAATTTCTTTACATCTTCAGGGTCTCTAATATGTATAAAAATTGAATTAAAGGAAATTTTGGTGTTGATTTCGACTTGATATTGACCGAACCTCAAGAATTCATGCACAGTATTAACATCAAAGATCGAGATACAATACAAATACAATAAATAATATTATTGAAACTCGAATTGAACAGGGATGATAATTTGACAATATGAACGTTTTTATTAGAATAGCGTTCCGGTTTCACATGACATATACTCCAAAAGCAACAAGTACATGTATGCTGACGACATTGCTATAGCTGCACAGGCATCCACCATCAGGGAGACTGGAAACATCCTGCAGGCTGACATCAATGTCCTGACAGACTACCTGCAGTACTGGGGGCTGAAGCCAAACCCTAGCAAGACAAACATTACATCCTTTCATCTTAATAATCAGCAAGCCAACGAAGCTCCAATTGTAAATTTTTGTCAGAAGCAAATCCCAATAAATCGCCATCCCACCTACCTTGGAATCACTCTAGACAGGTCACTCACTTTTCGAGAGCACTTGGAAAAGTTGAGAAAAAAATTATCATCACGAGTGAATCTGCTACAAAGGCTGGCTGGATCATCTTGGGGGAGCAGGGCTGATACTCTGAGAACTGCAGCTTTGGCTCTTGTGTACAGTGCGGCAGAGTATGGTGCCCCTGTCTGGATGGGAAGCTGTCACTCCCGCTTGATTGATGTGGCCCTGAACAGTGCAATGCGCACAATAACTGGTTGTCTGATGCAAACTGAGACAGACTGGCTCCCTGTTCTTAGCAATATTACACCTCCACATTTCAGAAGACAAGAAATAGCTTGCAGAGAGATGAGGAAGATTTGTGAGTTGCCAGAGCTCCCGATTCACAAAGACTTGCTTCTGGACTCTCCAACACCGTTGAGGCTCAGATCCAGAAAACCTTTTTGGGATCACCCTTCACAGCCTGCAAATCCTACACAAATGTGGACTGAGGCTTGGCGATCTGTAGCAGTCAGAAATAGAGAGTTAGTCTCTGATCCAAATAGGAGAGTGAATGGTTTTGAGTTGCCCCGACAGGTGTGGGTGCGTCTTAACCGTTTCAGAACTGGACAGGGAAGATGCCAGAAAAATATGTATCGGTGGGGTTTGGCTGACTCTCCTCTCTGTGATTGTGGTCAAGAGCAAACAATGGACCATATTATTGATTCATGCCCATTGACAAGACTCCCAGGAGGGCTACAAAAACTGCATGTAGCAGATGACGTGGCCATGCACTGGCTAATTAATTTAGATCTAACAATATAACTTCGCTTCCTTTATGCTGCTACTCAATTCCATACAAGTATATATATGACATATACTTAACATTCACTCGTCTTTGATTAATTTCATCATCGAGTTCTACAACACAAGTCAAAAATCTATCAGGGAATGTCATTGGACAACAAGAACAACATTATGAGTGCACAAAGAAGTATCCAAGTCACATAATATATTAGGTTATGAATCTACTTACAGGTTTGATGGTGACTAAGCACTCATATTTTTTTGAGTATCATTGAGTATGAGAAAAAACTCACCTGAAACCAAGAAAAAATTAATTAAGAAAATATTCTTTGAAACGATATTAAATTGAAAATATGCTATTATAACAGTAGTATAGCAAATAGGAATATTATATAAATGAGGATAAAATGCAGAAATGTACTCATGAACGTGGTTTACTAACATATTGTTGTATTAGGTTCATGAAAAATATCACCTTTTCAATACGTAAGGAATTTAGGACATAGCTTTTGAATGATTAAACAGTGGAATTGATTTAATATAGGCCTAATTATATGAACATACCATTGAATATAATATAACATAACAGAGTTTGAGCACAACCTGCAAACGATGACGCTTATTCCAACATGACCACTTCATATCTTAGGCTGCTGTACAAATCAAATAAATCTTTGTGGGCTCACATTATGTCAATAATGGATATTTTATAATTTATTTATAAAAATTATTGATGTATTATATATAATAGGAATATTTTTATTATAACATATCTTTAGTTATGTGTGTATTTCGTAATTCACTGGCTATACTGGATAAGTGTTATGTATTTTGTAAATTTTAAATTTCGATGAAATAAATTTAAATTTTATTCAATTACTATGATTACATCTTGCTTTCAGAGCGAGCGGAGGCATAGAATGATCAAGTAAAGCCAGTTTAATCATTACTTAGTTTTTCTCGAAGTTTCTTTTGAACAATCCTGCATCAACTTTTATATTTCTATTGGGAACTAAAGCGGAAAGACATATCTTACTGCATGTACTTCACTTGAAGCGGTTGCAATAAATCATCAATGCATTAAGCCGAGATATGCCAGTGTCCAGCAGGCAGCACTTGCCTCTATAATGCTGACAAGGGATAATGAACTGGTAAGCAGTAGCCTACAGGGTCCAGTAGCACTGCGCACAAGAAACACGGCTGGCTGCTGAGCCGTCTTTTCTTGTGAACGTTCTAGCCACCCTTCTTCATTACCGGGGTCCAGAACCCAGACATTAGCTTCCAGACAACCCTTCTTATCTTGATAAGCAACCCTTAGTGCGTGTGAGCGCGCGCAAAAATACTTTTCGGAAGGGTTGAAGGCCCATTGAGGTCGCGAGCATCGTTCATTACGGTGATTTAGTAAAGCAATGCGAGCACTGCTGCTTGCTCAACTTCCCCACTAAGCAAATTAGGATCAAGGTGTGTATCTCATTCCTCCTTCATCATTACTGAATCGTTGCAGAATGTTTTCTTGCTCATTTAAAAATCGTTCAGCTAATAAATGAATAATATTCTCAATTATGAATCATAATTCTGTTAATAATAAACATTGATCATGTTATTCAAAAATTAAGAAAACTACAGCTAAATCGCCAGAGCTCAAGTAGTCCAAGGTTGAACACAATAGCACATAAAGTATAAACCTTGGAACTAGAGATGAGGCGTATTTATTGGAACAGGTATTTTTACTAAGTATTTGAACGTACAGACTAGCACCTAGTATTTGAAGAACAAAATACTAGGTTTCAGATATCTGTGACTATTTCTAGAAACTAGTAAACTACGCGACTTCAGTACGATCAGCGACTTCAAGTCCCCACTCCAATTTTCGGAGTGGGAGTGGAGCTTTGTAATTTGCAGTTGCACAGTAGCTAATAGCTCTTTTCTCATTATACATTATTCAACTATTCACTCACTCTTCTCTCTCTCTATTCACTATACTCGATTATAGGCGCATGCTTATCTCGCTACAGCTACAGCACATTTGAGAGCAACTCAACAATTAGATTCGTGCTGTATTTAACGCGAGTAATAAAGATTCGTGCTGTATTTAACGCGAGAAACAGTAGTAGTACCAGTACGGTAGTTCTACGACGTGTACTCTCTTACTCTGGCGAACTGGCTAATGTAAAATACTACCTAGTATTTTGCACAGGTATTTGGAAGGTGTCCGGACAGAAGTCACCATAGACAAATGCCACCATAGACATTTGACACTATTTTTACGTTACAGCTGCTTGTATTCCGTGAATTGCAAACCGTGATCAGCTGATCTGATCGATGGGACATCTATTTATTGGACAAAACAAGTCCAATCTGGACATTTTTTAAACCATATTGATATTATTGATTAATTTACCTTTATTTCCTTTAAACAAAATAAACCTAGGTTTCACTGACACATTTCCTCGTCAATGGATTACTCACATTACAAAATATCAATTAACACCTTGTCAAGCAAGCGTGATGTTGGTACTCTAGGGAGGACACCATTTGTACGACTGTCGTTTTGACCGACCTAGTAAACAAAGGTGGTTCAGTCACATCTAGCCAGGTTAGGTTAGGTCTGGTTATGCAGTTATGGCTGCGCTAGCAGTAGGTCGATCAAACTGTCGGTGGGTGGCAAATGTCCTGCTTTTGAAGAAAGTGGCATTTGTCTATAGTGGCTTCTGTCCCAGATTCATTTGGAATAGGTATTAGAACGTACTAGTACTAGGAATACTTAGTATCAGAAAAACCTAGTAAAACCCATCTCTACTTGGAACCATTAGAGTGTAGGGCAGGTTGCATACATTACTCCTGGATGGTTCATCAGAAGTAATTATTTTCTGTGATTTATTTCATACATTACTCCTGGATGGTACATCAGAAGTAATTTTCTGTGATCTATTGCATACATTACTCCTGGATGGTTTATCAGAAGTAATTATTTTCTGTGATGTATTGCATACATTACTCCTGGTTGGTTTATCAGGAGTCATTATTTTCTGTTATCTATTGTATACATTAATTCTGGATGGTTCATCAGAAGCAATTATTTTTTTGTGATCTATTGCAAAGATGATACGATATTAATACCTGAATTGAATAGTATCTCAAGTACAGTATGTCAGAACACTGTAGTACATAATCTGATTTGTCTGATGTCATATCATACTACAACTATATCATTGTACAGTTCGTGAGCAGAGACATGAGCTAGGGCCTGCGCGTGGCAAGAAAAAGGAAGCTCTCCAAAGACAAGATACACAAACAATGACGATACGCAACAAGCCTATCCATTTATTTGAAAACTCTCTATTCAACTGTTTCTACAAAAATTAAATCCTCAGCTTAAACAAGACCAAAACACAAGAATGCGTAGCCTACAAGTATTAAAATATTTCTTCAATTATTCTTCAAGTCTTTGTTTCAATGGAATTTAGCAAGATACTCGCGTGGATAAATGGGATAGAAGCGTACGAGTAGTTTCAATTCTTTTCTAAGCACGACATGCTTGTTTCTATTTGACGCAAAGAAACCGATACAATAACACCGGTAGTGGTCTAGAACACTTGGCTGCAAATGAAAGGGCTTTGGGAAGACTCAAGAGAATTCTCTGTAAAGAAGACTTGATAGAAGTCCTGTGGTCTTGCAAGAAAAGAAAGAGAATGGAACAACGAAGCAGATGGAAGCCGAAGGAAGTCATTGATAGCCTGCAAGGTGGAAAGGATAAAAAGGAGAGTAGACTGAAGGATCTCATCCTGTTCCTTTTCGGTGCCGTACAATTGACTCCTTGCATTGTACTGGGCATTAGGGCTGAAGTTGAGCCTGGGTTGGAGCGGTATATCAACAAAGATTACACCCAGACCAGCAACGCGAAGCCCTCTCCTTGAATCACAAAGGTCAAGCATTGATAACCTTACTTTGGAAAAGCCGTTTCAATTTTAACCAAAGTTTTTCGCAAATTATTCTTCAATATAAGCCGTTCCACAACGGTTTGCCAGTTCCGGTGCAAGACAATAGAAGATGAGAACGCTTTTCAGAAAATAAAACCTCAGTGCTTTTGGTTTTCTTTAGAGTTAACAATTTTGTCTTACAAGGTATTCTTTTGATACACGTAGTACCAAAATGAGAGAGTAAGTAATGGAGATGACTGGAGATAACTCAAAATTTTTATTTAAAAAAAAGTTTTTAAATTGAGAAGAATAGATCATGAGTTCTATACAGTGAAGATACACAGTGAAGTATCTAGTTTTTTTCATCTAGAATCATGATTTTATCATTGAGATATTTTTAATGCCCAATTAATATTAAATTCAAATATATTTGTAGCAGATTTTCATCCCCTGAAAGTGGGTAGTGACAGCCGCGAGCCGTAGCAGGTATCTGTTCAATCAGAGAGATAAGCTGCATTCTCGTAGGTCATGTTCGTAACGGTAACCGAATAGATTGGCCAGCAAAAAAGACACTGTTCTCTGCTGTAAAATCACTTCCCGGTGATTCGGAACCCACCTAAAACTGTAGGTCCAACTCATCAATCACCATCATCCAACTCATTACCCACGCACAGGTCTCAGACCTATGTGGGCTTCATCATAAAAAAATTGAAGTGGATCCAAAATCACCTCAAACATGCAAAATCTTTCCTAAACAAACGTAAGAAATGATGATCACTATTCAATGTTAATAGAATGATTCAGCTAATCACGTTGATGGTAACGGTAATGACGACCTAACAATCTATTCATCCGCTGTTTGCAGACCATACAGGGGTAAAGAAAGGTCAGGTTATCACCGCCGATAGCGTTAAGTGCTAAAACCACTCTATTTAAGTTTGTTTCCTAATTTCAGCATCATAAGTTGGGAACAGAAATAATTCCATAATCTGACTAGAATCTGTGACACTGAACAAATAGCTTAACAGAAAATAGAAATAATGGAGACAAGAGGATATCTTTTCCCATTATTTACGAGAAATTTGAGTTTGATCATACGAGCATATCGAGCTCGTATACAAATGAGCATACATATACAAATATACATATGAGCTTGATTTTAAAGTTCGGACTATTCAAAGCTTTTCGGTACAGTTTCAGTACAAAATGTACAGCACGATTAAGCAATAAATTCGCATCACACATTGCTCTACCTTATACAGTAGAGTTATCCATGTTCTCGTCTACTCCAATAATAGATTCCAATATAATAATATTCATCATTTCATCGAAGTGCTAGTCTTATTGTTATCAAGTTTCCCATGCATTGTTCAATGTGACAATCTCGGTATGGATGCAATCATACAAGTTCTATCGAACAAGTTTGACTTGGAAGCGATCAAGCAGAAAGCTGAGAGGCAGAATGAAGTCTGATAAGTTTATTGGGGCCGACACAGTCAATACAGGAATAGACAGCTTCTGTGAACAATAATCACAACAACTTGAACAAGTAACAAATCCCAAGATGGGATCACATTATGACTGCTGATTTCTGAATCGGATTTGCTATCAGGAATTCTACACCTAAATTTCTAATTTATATTACTTTGTTGGGCTAAATTTTGCCTGTACCGAGTAATAGTGAATTCTATATTCAGTATTGATAATATGAAGAGATAAGATTGGATGGCAAAATTGAATGCATTGTAATGAATATCTAATGCAATAGTAATGAATATTCTCTTGAACCGCAACAGGTAGGTTAAATAATGTTGTTTAGATTCGTTATAGGATAATTGTCAGAATAAACAATACATGGCATGAACCGTGAAGACGAAAAATAAATATAAACAACATTTGTTAATGTATTGAAGTGACATGAAAAAGATTTATGTAAAATATATGTTAATATGTAAATATATATTAATGTATATAAAATATAATATTAATATATTATATTAATTGATTTCCTAATCGTTTAACAACGATGTTTATATTCAACGGAGAGGATTATACATGGTGATGAAGATAATCATGTAATCAATGATGCCCACATCATTTTTACCAGGCTAATAAATTACCAATATATCAGATATGAACAAAGTACATTATTGCACAGAGCATAGAGTTGAAACCCCTTTCTATGCTCCGTGATATTGTTGTAGCTCCCCCCTCCATTATAATTTATAATGCATTCAACTGTATAAATACGTCTTTCTAACTCGATTGACACAGGATTTTTTCAAGGTATTTAATGATTTTTGAGCGAGAGGGAGTCTTTAGACAGTGAGTTATATTTTCCAGAACGATGTTATGTATTGAAAGATTGATATTATGGAGAAATAGATAATGTATCAAAATCAATCTATTTGCCTTAAAAACAAAATACAGATAATATAAAATTTTTCATAAGATAATATATTCATTTTTACATAAATATGGGAATTACACTGCAAGGTCGGGGACCAGTGCGCAGTGTAAAAATAAAAGGATGTGATTGAGGATCACCTTATAAAACGTAAATGTAAAACGAAGAATAACATATTTGTGCGATTAGTTTGACGACAAGAAAACATGTTGAGAGAATGAGAACAGCTAGAGCTTTATGATTTGGAAATCATCGATTGATCCCCAATCAATATGTTCTCCATTAACTTATGAGTATGGGCCCCAATAATCTGTAAAAGTCAGAGGAAAACTGAACGTTGTGAGTCCCATATTGTGGAAATAGTTAACTCGAAAAATACATAATCCTAATCAGTTTATTCACTCAATAAAAGTTCAAATCCATGAATTTTAATCTCTGTCGATTATTCACTCAATAAAAATTGCATGAATTTCAAATAGTGAGTAATCAATTAATAGTTCAAAAATCTCACTACAGTCAAATAAGAAGCAGGAGTTCATTATCATAGAAACTCAGTTTCATTTCCGTGATTCGATAAAATCCACGGTATGATACAATCAGAGTGAAGATAATCAAAACTTCGCGATAATATCATTGCTCAACTTGAACAAATTTTATCTTTAGAACCTGGAATTGAATCGAACAGAATTTGTTGAGAGGGGATGAGAATGCGGACACGATGTTGACTTCTCTTTCTCTATTCATTAATGCCGAACTTTGGATGTGACCTTCTTTGCTTGGAAAGTTTCGCGAAAACTTGTTTGATGTCTCCGCGCAGGAGGATTTTAACGCAACTCCTTTCTCCATTACGTGACTAGAAGGGTCGGAAACATTCTTCCCGCCAAAAGTTCGTTCAGGGCGAAAGTTTCCAGTCATTACAGGGTGAGAATCTTTGAAAATCAAGCGTCTCAAAAAAGCTTCGTTTTCAATTTAGAAATAAACCATCTAGCTGATGAAATAAATTTTGAAGTATCATAGCACGAATAAAATTCAATCATTTAATACCTTGCTCGGATATTATTTACAGTTTATCAATGATAAACTTGACCATCATAATTGAAACATATATTTTCTTCAAATTCATATACTAACAGAATCCTTCAAAGTAAAAGTCAAAAATCATTATATGACTCATACTTGCGATCAGAAGATTATTTATGTTTTCGACAAATCTTAAATGCTATACCTGAACTATATCGAATCATGAAGCGATTGTTTTATCACATGAGATGTTGTAAATTTTGTTTTGTGATTTCCTTGCTTTTCCAGGCATTCAATGAGGTTTTTTGGCATTAGTAAGCCTCTATTATTTTTTATTTTCATGTAATTGAAATAAATAAACAAATTTGAGTAAAATGTGAGTTTTTAAATGAAAGGGATTCATTGATGTTTTGCGTTAGTTTGCTTAATGTTTTTTTAGTCTAGTTCATTCGTTTGAACGATGACATGTAAAACTTGGAGGACCTACAGTTCCAGGTCAGTTACTAGTCACCAAAGCTTATCACCACGTAAGTGGGAAAGTAGATAACGAAAAGACATAGCTGCAGGTCACCCATCCAAGCTCAGTCCCCGACATTCGTAACTCAACATCACATATACAAAATTTAACGCGTGGGCAACCACTCCAAAATTATAAATGGATCAATAGAAAATGTTCCGGATGAAATTAGAATAATTATTTCGGATTAAAAATTAATAGAAAAGGTTTGGATGAGAAGAAAATGCAATGCAGCAAGCAAAAGAGGTAATAAACGTTGGTAACGGCGGGCCGCTTAGCGCAGTTGGTTGGGGCGTCGCAACTTCAGCTTGCTGTCTTTTAAGGGGTCGTGGGTTCGAATCCCGCTCCACCGTCAGGCATTAATGTGTAATCATTCACCTCATTACCCACGCACAAGTCTCGGACTCATTTGGGCATCTTCAGCAATAAAATTTTAAAAAAATACATTAATTGTCATGTTGTTAGCTCGCCAGGTATATTTTAATATTAGAATGCTAGAGTATTTCTGCAATACCTGTGAGTAAATATATAGAGTGCTGGGGTATATGCATATTAGCTGAGTAAAAACTTATATAGAACGTCAGAGTATTTTTATATTACTTGTAAGTATAGAATGCTAGAGTATCTTTATTCCTCTTTAAAAAAAACAAGTACATAGGTAATGACAATAAGTTAGAGAAAAAAATATTCTTCACATGGGCTACAATGCCTGTGTGCGAAGAAGAGTCTGAATCGGTAGGATTTTATATAGAAGAAAAAAAGACAAATTTTAAAAAAAATTTAAGAGAAAAAGAAATTACAGCAAAAAAAGGGGAAAAAAGACAGAAAAAAGAGAGAAAAAAAGGCTTAATTATTTGTGGAGGATCATCTATCTATGGGAAATGCGAGGCCGACAAGAGACACCAGAGAGATCTGTATAAATAACCTATGAGGAACTAGAATATTTGAATATGATGAGTAAGCTAGTACATTAGCACACTATATTATACGGGTACTATCGAGAGTAAGCGAACTGCGGACAAGGCAAAAGCGATGCGCGTCAGTTAAGACAGGTGAAGAGTGGAGGGGGAAACTTTAATCACAAAGTGTTTACAAGGGTTCTCCGCTGTCATAAATTGGGCTGTCATGGCATAAGCCTAAAATGTCTCACGAGAGCCACTAGCTATAATACGTAATCAAAACAAGTCGTGAGGAGGTTAGCTCAACTTCGCTACCGTCTTTACACTGCGAATCTCTGCTTTATTAGACGATAGTAAATTAAAGATGCATAACACACAGCCAATTTCAACTTTAGAAGAGATGTGCGCATTGGAGATTTCCTTATTAATCTATATTGTAGAATAAGGAATTCATCAACAGTGATATTTCATAAGGTGTCATCTTTTCAAGTTTTATTAAGTCTTAACTTCGTAATACAGCTAAAAATATAGTTGATTGGGGTTGAAGAAAATATCTAGTTTGAGATTGGTTATTTACAAAGTAAAGGAGTTATTACAATATATTCATGACTAGCAATTCTCAGATCCAAGAATTGTACCGTGCAATAGAGTAAAAATCAACTACGAGTAATAAAATTAAATTTCTTGACTGATAAATTGTTTTAGAAGGCAAGGCAACAAGTACATTAGTATTTATTATAGTATTTAGTATTTTATACCATATTGTATATGGTAATGGTAATGGTTTGAGTAGTCAATCTCTGTCTTCATCACTGATATTCAAGTTTCCATCTTGTAGTGGCTATTCCAACAGTTTCCTATTCCTCAGATTCCAGTTTCCTATTCCAACAGAACTACAGTTCTGAACTATAGCTATAGTTCACTTCAGTAAATCATCCATTATTGACCGAACGAAGAGAGGTCTCAGTTTCAAGTCGATTGTTTTGAATTTGTCTGTCTGTCCGACTCCGTCTATCTGTCTGTAACGCATTTACGGCTAAACGCGTGGACCAAATTCAATGAAATTTTGCATGGATTTCCCTTTAAGGAATGCTCAGCGATGTATGTGTGAGGATTTTCGAAGATTCCTTGCATTTAAAGGATATTTAAAAGGAAAAAGAGTAAGGCTCTTAGGGCTTCTTCTACAGGAACATATGATTTTTAAAATGAGCTTTTACATCATTATGCAATTGGAATCAGATTCATACAATGAGGAATTAGGAAAGTGATAGCCGAGTGCCGTAGCGGGTATCTGTTAAATCAGAGATAAGACTCCTGGGAGTCCTGGGCCATCTTTGTAAGGATAAATAGATAGATAGATTTTATTGTCAATTGTCACGAGGCTTTCGCCTATTGTAACATACAGTTTACAAATTATTTGATTTTACAAAATAATAAATACAAAGTATTGGAAATAATAGTTACAGAATATACAATTACAGAATAAAGATAATAATTACAAAACATTTGGAAAATAATTACCATCCAGATACCTAGATACTAAAGGATGACCGATTGGATTGGCAAGCGAAAGAAACTCTGTTCTTTGCTGTGGAATCACTTCCCGGTGGTTCGGAACCCATCTAAAACTGTAGGTCAAACTCATCAATTACCATCATTCAATTCATTACCCACGCACAGGTATCAGACCTATGTGGGCTCCATCCTCCGAAAAAAAGATAGCCCTCGGTTCCCCTTATTCATTTGGTCTACTATTTACAGAACTAATTTCTAGTTGTATTAACTACAAAAACCATACGTCTCATAAGAGAGCTACAAAATCAGTTGTTTGAATAGGTATTACAAGAGAATACTTGAATATCAGTGATAAACTAAAAAAAAACGTAGTTATCTGTTCAACCTATTTAACCAACAATATATTATAATTATTGTCCAATAACTTGTTCAAGAAGAAGATGAGAATAGGGAAGAAAATGAATGTATGCGTATGCATTATTGGCCATTACTAAAATCTTTACTAAAAATGATAAAATGATTCTTTTCACTTGAAAGCGATTCATTTTTAAACGTTTACTTGGAACAGTAAAAAATATCGTTTATATTTAGTTTTTTTTTATAATTTAAAAAACACAATCTTCGTAACCTCTCCAATGTGGTCACCCCTTTTGCAGGACAAATTCTCCCCCAGCATTCTTCACCCTCCGCTCCTTCTGATTTCATCCCCTGTCTATAATAAATAGCCTGCAGCTAAAATTCACGTTCGAGTGATAATAATTCGAGATGGCTTACCATTCGCTTGTCTCGCATGCCGAATAATGAACGAGTGCTATATACTCACCACACAAGCTGAATTATATATGGATTAGTTAACACAGAAGTACATCACTATAGACATAGACAAACACAGTGTTACTATCACTATATCACCAAACAACGACATGGCTTGCCTAACAGCTGTTGTATTTCCGAATTCCGCTTACGTACAATGCTATTCTTTTATCTAATCCCTTATTCGTCGTCGTTCTACTTGCTTTCGGCTTTTGTTCGCGAAGTAGATGAGAATAGGGAAGAGTGCTATTCTGCTGGCATCCTAATGAAGACGCGCGCGCGCGTTCCACGAAGAACTGGAGCTGAGCGCACTAAACCGCTTACTTGCCGCCGCTATTCATTACACGAAGCTCTCATTTCTCAAAGACACGCGATGAGACTGACAAGTGGGAAGCGGCTATGGGATGGTTGGATGCTCGATGGTCGACAACATCTACACCATCATTATTGAACACCAAACAACATGATTGGTGGAACAAAGGATGTATGTGAAGCCCCATAACCATATGTACGTCTCGATCTGAGCAGGATCTTGATTTGAAGTACTAGTGAGCTAGAAAGTTAGGAAGAATTGTATTAAGTTTGCCGAGAAAACAGATTCATGAGTCATAATCTAGACATGAAAATAGTCTGAATGCGATAAACCAAGAATTAGCGAATGGATTTTATTTAGTGTGGTTAGTTCTACCTCGCCGTTTGAGCCATACTATGGGAAACATGGTGATCCGATTCAACAGATGTATTTTTTTGATCTTGATTATTTTAAGACAGCCAAAAGACATATCTATCGGAGTATAGAAGTATGCTCAATTTTATTCAAATAATCTATTGGATTATATTGGTTCTGTTTTAATGTGTTCTCAACTTTATCGTCAACATTGATTGGAGAATCTAAAAAGATGATTCAAGCATAAGCATAAAAACTATTTTTAAAAGGACATAGCAGAGCACAATATATTTATGAACTAAATATATCGTAGCAAACTTGAGCTATTTACGAAGATGTAACAGTTAATTTAGAAATTTATTATATTTTTCCATCACAAATGATGAGCGTAACAGCTGTTTCATATTAACTTATTTTGATGAGGAATAGAAGTCTCTTCTGCTTTTTAAACATCCTCCAGGAAGGCAGAAATCAGAATTTGATGACATAAGGTTCAAAGGTTCAACAATTGAAGAAATATTTAGTTGATAAAGCTTTTTATAGTGTACAAGAGTTCTTTTCACATCAAAATTAAGCCTCACCTCAAATAATTGAAGTAATTATGGTATCTAGTGTATAATATTGTTGATCTGACTTGTCTTATACTCCTTAACTGGAGTCTCCAAGACGTAATCTACAAAAAAAAGATCGATGATATTCGAGCAATTGACAACTTAAATTGGAAGAAACAAAGAGAATAAATCAGAACTGGAAATGGCTTGTGTAACAATTATTCTGCTCTTATTCTGTTCTGTTGTTATTCAACATCACATTCAAAATAACAAACAAATATTTTGTTGGTTTTAAAGGATATGACAATTGATCTGATAATTGACTTCAAAGAATTAGAAATTGATAGATAATTTAATGTGTAGCATTGTATAGTATAGTATAGTATAGTATAGTATAGTATAGTATAGTACAGCGTGTGAAGCAAATTTTGTCAAGTGCTCATTCCGAGTATCCAAGTTTTTTACAGGAGCCAGTTATCATTTTTCCAAATTCGATTACTGTTCAATACATTTTTTCTATTTTTGTTGAGGTCTGAACATCCTTTCTCAGCCAGCTGAAAGGACTGTATATAAAACCTCTTTACATTGTCATGATTTTGTCGCATTGTCACATACATGTCATGATTTTCAACCATAAATCATGTACATGGTCAACCTGAGACCCTTTAGTCGAATTGCCCAATACGAATATCAATTGGGAAGTAATAGCCGTGAGCCGTAGCAGGTAACTGTTCAATCAGATAGAGATAAGCTGCGTTCTCCTAGGTCCATTTTGTAACGGTGACCGATTAGTTTGGCCAGCAAAAAGACACTGTTCTCTGCTGTAAAATCACTTCCCGGAGGTTCGGAACCCACCTAAAACTGTAGGTCCAAGTCATCAATCACCATCATCCAACTCATTACACACGCACAGGTCTCAGACCTATGTGGGCTTCATCCTAAAAAAAAATTAAATTCAAAAGAATGCCGTTATTTTCTCAACCGATACATCGAAAATCGATTACCTAGAAACAATATCCTTTACTATGGCATGATTCGCTGAACAAAGAATAGTGAACGAGGTAAATATTTGAGGAAAGTTGTAACAGCGTAGTCGCCGATGAATAATAAGCTCTTTGCAAGTTTTCGCCTTCCCAAATCCGGTCTCTGTCCCTTCTGCTCTTCTTCAGTTCTGTTGTTATTCATTATGGAACGTGGAAATCGGCAGCAACACATACCTTTATTATTCTCTTCTACGAATACAAGGAAGCTGCTCTTTTCATCGGGCTTCGTCATAAGCGCTGCTTTCCCTCTTGCTCAGCATTAGACACTTCCCTACTCCTCCGCCAGCTCCACCACCCTCACACCACCTACCTTGCAAACTTTCACCCATCAAAATTCCATCCCCAATAGAGCCAACAATGCCTTTGAAAGTACTCCGCTCTAGCTTGCGGCAACGTTCCCTTTCCCATCTTTCTCTCGTGCTGTTTGGAATTATGTCGGCAACTTAATTTATTCCAATGATATGTTTTTGGTCTGGCTTATTTTCTCTCACTCTAGCTTCCTGTTACCATCTCTTTCTATTCCGTTTTTGCTCACTTCTTCTGGGAGTTTGTTAGGCTCTAATCGAAGTCTGCTGCTACTATACTGCTTAGGAACCAGAAATAAATCGATCGTACTTCTTCCCTTTACTTATTCACTCTCTCTCTTTTTCTCCCTCTTTCTCCCTCAATCAATTCTCAACATTGTTTATATTATTGCTTCATCAGACAATTCTCTTTA
The DNA here is from genome assembly GCA_948455865.1 of Conomelus anceps. Lineage (NCBI taxonomy): Eukaryota > Metazoa > Arthropoda > Insecta > Hemiptera > Delphacidae > Conomelus > Conomelus anceps. Next base: position 24,592,174 of record OX418224.1, on the reverse strand, counting down.
ATTTACGGAGTCATTTCCATGGAATCATTCATTAAAAACATATAGGGTATATTGTTGCCTTGCCTCAATGATTCATAACTAATAATTGAATTTTAATTATTGTTTATATTTTTCAGTTCTTGTAGCATTTTCCTTTAAGCTATAATTATGTTTCTAATAATGATGATAATGATGAATTATGCAAAAATTTTTTATCAGCTTATTCAAACTGATGATCGGAAATAAGAAGCTATTTTGTGCTGACTATCCTGCCTAAAGCAATTAAATATGTTTTCGTCATTAAAGCGAGAAACGAATATTTCTAACATCATCAGGATTGATAATTTCCTACTATAATTCATCAATTACCATCATCCAACTCATTACCCACGCACAGGTCTCAGACCTATGTGGGCTTCATCCTCAAAAAAAAAAAAACTATCAGTACCTGATTAATAAATTACATTCTATCATAATCGTGATAGAGGCAAACTTTAATGTATTTATGAATACATTTCATTGCATCGTGACCAATTGGTGAAAATGCCATGTAGGGTATCAATCCACCTCACTTTTACTGAAAAATAAACAAGGTTTCGAGTAAATTTTTGTTTTTCAATTAATTATTGGAAATCAAGTATCAACAAAATGCCATTTTTACCCTTTTTCGAACCCTTCCTCCAATGTTAAATCCTATCGGAGTGATATATGGAATTCCGTCAAACATAACATAACCAAGAAGCTGGGTGCAAAGACAGTTCTCCCAACCTCACAAGATACCATTAAATCAATTTTGAACGTGATTTTTTACAAAATATATAAATAAACTGTAAATTAAATACATAACGTCTCTGATAAGAATCAATGACCACAGTGCACAGCATTACTGCAGCACGAGTTAATTCATACCCAACTTAGCATTGAAACTGAGTGGTACGTCAAGACGGTTATCAAATTAGTTTGTTAGTGAATCACGTGACTTGTAAACTAAGGCGAACGGGTGCTTTGAGGAGGCAACTTCACATGTGTGCGATTCGCGGAGGAAGGATTACTCGAAAGGAAGGCGAATAGCTGACTACAAAAGGAAAGGGTTGTTTGAAAGGGACACTGATGTGTAAAAGCAGCCCTGCAATGCCACATGATAGATGTGTTTGCAAGGAAGGATACTATAGAAAGGTCTCCAAATCGCTGGCATGTCCGAATTCGCCTTGAATCCAATGGAAGGGTAGCTGACCCCCACTCATTAGCCCAGTCCTAGTCATTTTGTCTCCTTGTGGGCCCCCTTACCCAGCCTCCTCCTTCACGTCCATCCCCTCTAACCTTACCACCAGAGAGATTAATGAGAGATGCAGGGCTTGCGGCTATCACGTCATCCGATTCAGCGCTCTTCTCATCACTCTCACACCCCCTCTCTCTCTCTCCCCCCCCCCTCCCGGGACATACAACCAACCAACGACAGCTCGTGCGAAATAACGAGACTTTCAAAAAGATTGGGACCGAAAAAAAATGGCGGACGACAAAAATTTCCACCGCAAATTGTGCCCGGCCGATGTGAGAAAACCTCAGATGAGGAGTATCTGCACTTATGTAGCTCAACCGAGTTGTTATTCTCAATGGAACAAAAACTGATGTACGGAAAAACTTTTGGTGACTATGGGATTTTATTGAAGGAAACTCATCAAATTAAAACGGCTGGGATTCAGGTGTGATAGCTTTCTATCTAGCTATAAAGCTTGTGATAGCTTTCTATCTATTCAGCTTGTGATGGCTTTCTATCTATTGAGCTTGTGATAGCTTTTTATCTAGTTACACTTAGAGCATGGAAGGAATTTGATTATTATAGCTTCATTACTGTACAATTTAAAAAGTACCTACATGAACTATAAGTTCAACTATGTGAAACGACATTCATAATCACATAATAGCAAGATGAATTATTTATGACATTGTTCTCTCTCTTGGTCCCTGCTCCTTTAACACTATCAAATTATTGTTTATTTTGTATTTAATACATTCTTTGATACCAAAATAAAACAATATAATCATTAAAACCTTTTTCATTTTTAAACTTGTGGCACTACATTTGCACTATAAAATATTAAAAGAAACCTATTAGAGCCTAAGTTGAAGCAGAAATTCCTCCTCCTGTAAAGCAGAGTTTCCTCAATAGCAGAGCACGAGACGAGCTCTCAATAATGAAACCAGACGAGGTGTGTTAGTGCTACAAGCATCTAGATTTATTCGATGACCATGTAACCATGCTGACCACTAGATCTGTCTCTATAGGTATTAACTACACAGTGTAAGAGACATATCCATGATGGTTTATCAGGCACTATTGAAATATTGAGGAATATTTCATGTCCAGAATTCTCTTCCGTTGGCTGTACTACATCCCTCTTTCAATATCACCTTCTCTTACCCTCACTCCATTACGCTCTATCTAGCTTTATCTCGCTATATATCTATCTCTCTGTCCATCTTTCATACACTAACACAAATTCATTCTCTCTTCCTCGCCCAAATACATACTTTACATATGTGAGCGTCTCTATTCACCTCTCAAAACATAGTAATACATCACTCATATAGCTTGCTCCAATATCCGCACCATCCTGTCTACGCAGCGGGTTGTATATTAATTAACATTGTTCGCTCTTGCCGTGATTTTTTGCATGAATTTTAATCATCTTTGAAAATTGACGAAGCTCTTACAATTTCACGATAATTCCTCCCTGATCCCACAGCACTGTGAAATTATTGTTTATTTATCCTCTCTTCACTTCATCCACTTTACATTCCAATAAATATTTGGGGTATTGTTGTTTTGTCATTAGAGTCCTGCCGTGATGTTCTCTATTATTTCCGACATAGCGGATAATGTAATTTTAATAATCTTCATTCAATGTTAGTGACATCTCAACTCAGTGTGACTGAATATTGGAAACTTTAGGTTTTAAGAAATATTATGAAATATTTTGGTTTCATATTCTTATCGCATTTACGCTTGATAAGCGATATCGATAAGGCAACACGTGTAGCTTGTATTGTTCTCTTTTATCTTGAGAATCAGTTTCAACGGCTAGAAATCATTTTTTAAAACCCCAGGTCTCTGAAGGGAATTTGGATAGTTTAGTATTTTCGTTTATTTTCCGTATTATTTTCAATCAATAGTCAATAATTTCATTAAAACATCTGTTAATGTTGTCATTCTTCGATTAGAGCTACATATTCAACATATTAAAAAGGTTGTAGATGCAATACGATTCAAATTATTATTGCACACTATTATAATTATTATTTTTTTTGGGGATTTCATTTTTCTCATGGTGCCAATTTGAGTCTGAGACATGACGTGGGTGATGAAGTGAACGGCGTAAAATATACTATACTAAATAAAGGCGAATAGAGCCCATGACTGCAGGAACAGCAGCCAGAGTCTTATCAGAGGCAATCGCCCTAACCGTTTACAACACTGCAGCTGCGTAATATTTGATACTTTTAGTTCATTTTTATAAGTTTTTTAAATTATATAAATTTCAACATTCACAGGTTTCAAACTTTTAACTTCAGCAACTTTAACACGTCAATTTTTGGTTCTGTGATGATATTTGATGTGAGGAAAATAAATTATTATCTAACCCTAAATTGATTTGTAAGTGCATATAAAAATCATAACACAATAAAGTGACATCAAGACTTTTCCTAATACAATTACAACCTCATTATTTTAAAATTTCACACTTTTGCAATCAAAATTGTTTTGTAAAGCTTGGCACCAATAAATAAATTAGACAATTACGGATTCACTCACAACCTCATTATTTTCACCAAAACATCTTCTTATTCTATTGCAGTAATTTACAACTGCGCAATGATTCCCAACTTTATGCAATCCCTTAGTAGCGTACTTATGAATGAGTACAAGCATCAACAGTCTAAAATCACCCTTTCTCTCCTTTAAGCACATGCCAATACATCTCCAGCAGCATATTGTGTGCCGCCATAAAAGGAAAGCAATCCATCATTGTGATGAGGACGCTGCTGATTACTATGACTACTACTTGATGCCGAATATTTTCGTCGCATACTTCACAGCGGCCAAACTATCCATATCCATGTTAGTCAGACACGATCCATCCATTGCTCCTCCTCCGTTCTGCCATCCATTTTCTCTCCATAACGGCCGCGGACACTACTTCATAAGGGCCTGATAACGTTCGAACACGACTCCCCTATTCATATCACGCTCCAACCCCTCCATCGCAGCTCTCGATATCAGTATAGGACCCCCACAGCGAATGATCAATACATGATAACATTATTACGGCACGCTTAATATGTGACGCTACATAATGTGCTTTTTCACACGTAAAACGTTGACGTTATATTGTAATTCAAAGTGGCTTCGCTTATGTTATTATTCTTTGTTACGGATGAATCGGTTCTCTCCGATAGCTCCATCATACAGTTTCAATAGTTATACACTCTCTTGCATTATAGCATGGCTATTTCAATTTTACCTCCAACATCTCCATGACGTTAATAATTTACTTATTTTTTCTAAAAAATATTTCAACTGATTTTTTCTACTGCATAATTTTAGAATAGCTATTAGCATGGCTTTTCAATTTTACCTCCAACCTCTCCATGACGTTAATAATAAACTTATTTTTTCTAGAAAAATATTTCAACTGATTTTTTCAACAGCATAATTTATAATTCAGGACTACAGAAACGTTAGCAATGATTCTTGGTAATTCTTGCCCATAGCAATAATTCTTGTTTAAGTAGCCGTCAAAGTGTAGTTGGAGCGACAATTTTTATTTGACTACCACTCCGACAATCACGGGTTCGATTCCTGCCCACCCTGGCATTTTTATATTATAGTATTTTTGTATTATAGCAATGAAATATTCTCATTTGGGATTTATCATCAAAAAGTAGAAAAAATTTCTGTTGAATGCAGATCTGCAAAAGAAGCGTTGTAGGCCTACTTGATATGTCTGTAACTATTGAATGTACGTGACATCCATGAATACAGATATATTAGCATAATGGCCATTTTTCTCTCGACCAATTAGTTCTTTCATATTGCAACTTTTGCTCCTCTGGGCATGCCCGAAATCGTATTTGAGAAACAAAGATGAAATCAAAGTTGCACCTAAGTAATATCAGATTGAATTATATATTTATACGTAATAAATAGTTCTAGTGATAATTAATAGTTTTAGTGATTTTAGAAGATTAGTTTGAGTAATTATAAGTCAAATTAATGAAATAAATAATGATGTTACTGACACACGATATTATCGCAAAGTTTTGATTCGCTCGGCTTTATAGGATGATATCAAAAGTGCATAAAACAGAATCTAGTCATGGAGTGAATAAAACAACTTAACCCATGATTAGAGTAGTTGGGGAAAAGCAAAGTATGATAGAGTTGTTTCATCGAATACATCTTGAAAAAGTGAATCTCTAATCATGGTGCCACAACTTGACTATCGTCTGGGGTCACCGATAACTCGTTCTCCATTCCATGTGCTGCAGAAAACTTAAAAAATAATATGATGAAGTCTGTCAGATGGTTGGGAGCATTGCTGAGCATGAGATGATGGGGTTTGAGGGATAACTGAAGGGAAGAGGGTATGCCTCATCCCCTGGCTTAAAGAGTTGGAATGTGGACGAGGGAAGGGGAGGTCACAGTTCACTATGACGTACTCGCCGAGGCAATGACGAGAGCGAACCATTAATTTTGAAGGCATTGTGTAGTGACAGAGTCGTCTACAGTGAAAGCAGATTTGCCCTCAGACCGCCATTGTTGTGACAATGCTTTTGAGAAATATTGTGCCACGCTTGTGTGCTTGTGAGCGTGTAAAGACTCGCATGAGCCCGTCTCAAAACAACTTTCGAGACATTCCAATTTTTATGAAGTTAATAATAGGATAATAATGTATGACTCCCAAAAACACAAGTTATTTTTAATGGTGGTTGAAGATGTTCGACATAGCAGCATATTACATTATGATAAATATTATAAGGCTGAAGAGGAAAAAGATGGAGAAATATTTCACTGATACATAGGGATTTGTTTACTTGATACAGCCATGTACCGAATCTTCAACAATTAAGAATAGCATTAGGGTATGACAGAGCTAAGTCTGAAAATAAAACATGAAATAAGTGATTAAAAAAAATTACTAACTACAAGTAAATAGCCTACTCTCATGATACTTTGCAGATAAATATTGTTCACGATTTTAAGTAGTACTAATAATATAATTTGTAATAAGAAAGGCCTCTGCTAGAATGTTAGCCCAGTTAGCCTAAGTTAGCTCAATAATGAGAAACTAATAATTTATTAGTGTATTTAAAATTCTATTCACTATTTTAAATTTCCTATTTTTTATCTTATGTCCTTATTGCATGATAAACCGATTAATATAACATCTGAACAGCACATATATTAATAAAATATTTTTTTATATTTCATATTCACTATATTTATTACTGTATATTCTTTATTTTTTCTTATTTCAAATAATCATTTCGAAAGAGTTTCTGTCCTATAATGGTAAAGTAGTTTAGTGAAGGAATCAGTTTCGAGCTATGAGCCAGTTGCATCTTCACGTTCGACTGCATTTGACTGTTGATAAATAAATAAATAATATGTATCATTTTTAATAAAAAAATAATTTATATTGATTCAAATCAAGAGTTCAGTACGTTGGTAATTTCAAGGAGTTCAAATTGAGGAGTTAAAACTTTAATTTCTTTCAAAATAACCCTCACAGTCATCGACTATGAGCTTGTTTACGAGAATTCGAAGAACGATTGAAAGAACAGAAATGACGATTGAAGGGGAGTTTATTATTTATTATTGCAATATTGAAATTATAATACTATACTCTAATACAACGAGAAGGTCGAACCAAACAAAGAAAGCCTTCAATTGTTTAACATGGCGACGTAAAAAATAGAATACCGTGAATTCCAATCAACAAAACCGACATTACGCTAGCTTTGGCGCATTATTCAAACAGAAGGGATGCTTATGGAGATGCTCTATTTTCATTGGAGAAGCTGTTGATGAATGATAAAAAGTCAGCAAAGTCTGGTTGTTGATTGAAGCACCTCGGTATGGAAAGTGGAAGTCTGTGGGCAGATTCTTCCATCTTCGTCACTTACAGCTGGGGTTGTCGCATCTTCTGTCTCTGTCTTTTCAGACATCAACCATCACCTTTGTTCTTTATTCCCTCTCAACTGTTCCACCACGTTCATTTCTTCCTCAGTCACTTTCAGCAAATCCCAATCGTTCTCCCGTCTTTTAAACATTTTCGAAGAGCTTTCCGGTTTTCTCTCTTCTTTTCTTCTCGTCTTTTTCTACCCCGAAAGCCTTTCTTACGAACCTCTCAATGGCATAATTAACTAACTGCCCTCCGTCTCACTCTGTCAAGTCTGCTCTTCACTTTCTCCAGGGACTATTTTCATTTTTTCATTCAGCCTCCTCTTCCTTTTCCTTATACTCATCCTCCTACACTTTTTTCTTCTCATTCTTTGTCCCTCCTTTTTTTCTCCTTCTTCATGTTTTTCTTCTTCTTCGCCGTCTTGTTCTTGTACTTGTTCTTCTTTTTCTTCGTCTTCCCTGCTGCTACTGCTTCTTTTTCTCTTACCCCACCCTATTCTCTCCCGAATTTTCTCCTATCCTACTCCAACTCTTCACAACTTCCACTTTAAACGGCCTCTACATTTTACCACCCTCCTCTATTTCTCAAGCTCAACACTCGGAGCGCTGACTGAAAAATGCAGCTTGTTCTTTAAGATATTCTGCACAGTTGCATTTATTTCCAATTGTTCAACATGGCGACGTAAAAAGTAGAATACCGTGAATTCCAATCAACATGCGTAACTACTGTTAGAAAGCAAAGGTCAGTGAATGTTCCTTAATGTTCCACCCACTAATAATTGGTATCTATTTGATCTATTGTACTCTTGCTATCTCTTGATTAAATAAACTTTTCCCTTCCAATTTCGGTTTAGTTATAATAGTTATTTTGAGGTTGAAAATTACCTAGCAGTTGAAATCCAACAGTGACAATACTTATTCTATTAAGTAAAAATTCATATAATGTGTACTCAGTAAGGATAATGCGAAATTATAGTGATACACGATATAGAAGACATAATGGGATATTTTTCTACGAAGAGTAGAGATTCTGCTTAATAAAGATTTTTTTTCTATTTTCATTACAGAATGAAATAAATGATTGTTTGATAACATATCAACAATATTCATAATGATGGAAAGAGGGAACAGTGAATAGATTTCATTATCATAAGTCATTTCCACGCCTCGTATTGGTAGTTCCAGTTCACATAAATGATGACATGCAGAATCACCTTCATTAACAACCACAGCTTAGAGCCTTCACTCAATGAGTTGCCCTCCGCCATAGAGCCAACGCTTTGAAGCGGTTACAGAGTATGGTTGTCGTGGTCTCATGACAGGGAGAGGAGGCTACATTTGAACGAGATGAGGAGAACCTTCCTGATGTGTGATTGGATGGTGGGAAGGGTTGGTGGAGGATAGTTATAAAGAAGAGGGTGAGAGAGAGGGTGAGAGAGAGAGAGAGAGAGAGAGAGAGAGATAGAGAGAGAATAGAATGGCTGCCTTTATTTATTACCTGGGAGGGCGAAGTTAGAGCGCAGCCGGCCCTCTCTTCCACTTAACCCTCCCCTACAATACTAATTAAGATAAACATATTAAGTAACATAATTTCTGAAAAGAAAAACAGAGAGAGAGTTCAAGAGACAGAGTTTTAGTTAGCTTTATTTGAGTGAAAGTACAATTACAAGTACATTATGACCACTGACTATAACTTTAGAATGAATAACATCACCTATACCTACTAGATTCATAAGATAGATGACGGTGCAATAATAAATACACTACGGTTTCCATTTTGTATGTTTGATTCCAGACATGGATGAAACTGTGTACCTCAAAAACGAAATGGTATATCCAGGTGATGATTCTATACAGAAAGGCGAAGTTAGGGCAAAAGAAACTCACCTTACTTCCTCTCAAACTACCGTTTAAACTCTACTAGAATAAATTAGTCTATGTAGGATAAAAAAATAGATTTCAGCAGAATATTCGACAGAATACCCATTAGCAAAAGATCCGACACTATTCATGACTGGGCGGGTAGAAGAAGGATGATTAAAGATATGCCATTAGAAGATCCAGAGCTAGATATAGATTAAAGAATAATATAGAATGATAAAATACATTGTAAGCGAAATAAGGAAGCATAACATGTATAATTGATGAATTGCTTAATAAATGTTAGAAATAATCTAATTGATGAATAGATTAATAATTGTTGGAAATAATCTAATATAATTGATGAATTGATTAATAATTGTTGGAAATAATCTAATTGATAAATTGATTAATAATTGTCAGAAATAATCTAAACTATGGTCTATAAATAGATAGGAAGCATTATTTATTACATAATAGAGAATTAAATTAATAAGTTGATAGTAGAAATTAATCAATTGATGAAGCAAATTTGATATAATTGAGGGAAAAGGAGAGAATGAGAGAGATTAGATTATAAGATACGATTATCTTCCTTTATTCGTGAAAATTTACAAGTTTCACATAGTATGAGCAGTTAAAAACAAAACGAGTGACAGAGAAGGGAAAGAAATTTATTAAATGCCTTTATTAGGGCGGAGTTAGAACTCCTGATCCTCTCTTCCACTCAACCCTAAAGAGAGAGAGAGAGAGTGAGAGAGAGAGAGAGAGAGAGAGAGTGAAAGAGAGTGTGAGTGAAAGAGGTTGCCGCTGGTCACCCAGAAACAAAGAGTGAAATAAAATACAGCCGACCTCTACGTGATCTCGGACTGTATTTCTCCACAAAGTGATCACAAATCAGTAGTAGGCGAACGCAGCCTCCATTAAGGGATGGTTTTCAGATTCCGTTCGAGGAAAAAGGTTTTCGGTAATCTTAACTCAGGTCTCACCCCCTCAGTCACATTCACCTAACCCTATTCTCAGAGTATGTTCGAAAGGCTGATGTCGATTTCTGCCAGAAAGATCTCTACTATTTCACCGCAAGTATACCGGTCTCCGATTAAGAATGTTGTTTTCATGCAACTTTTCATCGAATGGACCCGAAGCAAAATGTCACCATTTCTATCGCTGCTTTCTATCATCATTACAAAAAACTAGTGTTCTACATTCTACACAAAATCGGATCCCATTTTTGAACGAAATGCTCTACAGCATCGCATTCACATATCATTTCCAACGCTCTCCGTTTCGTTTAGTTTTAATACGAAATATCAATAATGCCACTTTTTTGTTCCGGAGTTTCACGTTAGTGTTCTTTATACAATGCTTCAATAAAAGAGCTTGAATTGTATGAATTATAAATTGGAATATTCTAAACTAGTATAAACCGTATTCGTTGAATTCATTTTTATTTCTTATTCAATTGGATAGTTTTGATGAGAAAAAATTATTTTTTGATGAAGCAGAAATGAATATAAAATTCATCTTTCGAAGGATTCTAGGTAAATGAATAGATACTAACTTGAGCTTCATTCAAAGTACTAAGATTACATGCTGTATTTTTGTGGCATATTGGAGTGATATTATACTGAAACTATATTCAATAAGAAACAATATTGAGAATATTGAGAAATATGAATGTTGGATAATTCCTGATAATAGCCGAACATGCCAGAAATATTGTAAGGTGTTGAACAGGTTGCATACTTTACGCCGTTATATGAGGAGAGACCGGTTTTACCAAGTTCAGCGTCTGCGGAGCCTGGACATTCTTCTCTTATAATAATAATGACCTGCTACTGAAGTAGGTAGTGATTAATAGTGAGTGATTAATAATAGTAATTATTAGAGATACCTAGAAAATTTCAGTACATTGCATTGCAGGTTATTGTAAATATTTTACAATATTCCTGGCATGTTCTGCTGTTATTTTAATTTTTAAATTATCAGGAATTATATAACATTCATATTTCTCAATATTCTCAATATTGTTACTGATGGCATTGCTACCAAATATAGTTTCTGTATAATATCTGTTTCAATTTACCACTTTAGGCACCGACTCTGGCGTTTTTTCTGGCGGAGGGCTCAACTATCAACTTATGTTATACAGACAATAATGAGAAGAAACTAAATGAAGAACAGACATTTAATGGAGCATAGCAAATACAAAAGTTACTAGCAAAATTATAGGTACGAAAACTTCGTATCAGGTCATACACATAGCTTATAGTTTGAACCTAGCTCAAAGAACGATAATATCCGGTGAAATTTCGTATGCAGCTAGAGAAATTTGAACATTGTCCTGCATATAGATTGCAACTCAACAATCTCATACCCTGACGACTGTTGAATATAAGACTACAAAGTTGCAGTTCTCCTGAGTCTCTTATTCTATTATTTATTCTTTCCTGTACCAAGAACCAGTGTTGGGATTTCACGTAATATTCGTCAACTGAAATTCTCAAAAGGTTATTAACAAGACTATCCGAGGATTTTTGTTTTGATTAGTAGTATTGAACAGCTCTCATAGCTGATACTAAAGAATACTCTGATTCTCAATACGATGCAGTCTAAAAGAAATCAGATACTATATCAATATTAGGTTTCAGCCGTCATAGCCTCAATCAATTCTGCATAATCTGTCCAAGATGACAAAATGCAAGTAGAAAGGTAAGTAATTTAAAACGTGAAAAATTGTTTGAAACAGAAACTGACAAAATGTAGAACAACTATAGAACTTTTAGAAAGTATAACATTGTAAATGAGTTTATAATTACTATTTCCTCAAATTAAATCCGTTCTTCTACGAAAGGGGTTTTCAGAATTTCTTTTTATATTGGATACGTATGATTGGATAAGGTAGCTGGTGAGTAGCAGAGGAATAAAAAATCAATTATGAGGAAATATTTGCCAAAATAACAGAATAATCTAAGACCAGAACTGAAATCTCCAGAATGAAACCTGGAATAATAATGCAATTTTAAACAATGATTATCCATGGAAAGGGGTGACTGCAAAATTAAAAAATATATCCACGGGCATTTGAAAATTATTTCACGTGCTCAATCATGTTTGTTCGTTTTTTATTTTACGCCCACTTTTTAAAACTCAGAATAATTCAATTTCCTGGATGTTTCAATTATGTTGGCTTGTTGTTACACCCTAAAATTACCTTTTTCATCACTATCCCTCGTATCACCCGTAACATTTATGGCGAACTCATATATTTTTTCTTCTGTTGTTAGCCAGGCATTTTTATTCACGCTTTTTAAACCAGACTCCACTGCATGGTGTGGTGGGAGGGGGTGTATGGGGTGAGCCATGAATAACCATGAAGTTTTTATGTGGAGATCGGCGGGCCACAATTAGCATACCATACTTGGTTTTTAATTCGTTGCAAATTAGACGCGTCGTCTGACGGCTATAACCTGACCCTTGTGCTTCCTACTTTGTGGAATGCGTTTCATGCCACCTTGACAGTCGGATCATCCTGACAACAGCAGAACACCTACTTCCATTAGTTTCAAAATAATAAATGGAGTTATGTTCATAGATTACATTATTTAAATATCAGATTGATGCATGTAATCAGAGTTTGAATGAATTGTTGCAGGAAAACATTAATTTACAATTTCATCTCTATTGGATAACGTTCATTTTTATAATGTCTTATCCCATTTCCCACAATTTATTGTTATACTTTGATAGAATCAAACCACAATCATTTTTTTACAAAGAAATTTTGGTATTATATTGCCAATAATAATAATAATTTTATTTTCTAGGATGTTTTTGTATGTTGAGTGTTGAGGTTAACTAGAAGAAATTTGCTGACGAACAATCACACATAGAGAAGTGAAAAAATCATCTCTGATTAATCAGCATCAGTTAAAAAACAATAGAAACTTAGTCAAATTAACTTCCGACTTCCGAATCATCAAAATCATTCACGTTTTCTTGCCAATGATTGAAGGACGAGCCTACTTCATTCTAAACGGCAGAAAAAGTAGGGAGCAGACAGACACACACTTTGGGCTAGTAAGAGGGAGTGAATGAAAGTAATAATGAAGAAAGAAGAACGAAGTAGAAAAAGGAGAAGTAGAAGAAAAAGATGATGAGGAAGAGAGGAGGAAGGAGAAGATGAATAAGAAGAAAAATGAATACTCAGAAAAAGAAGACGTTAAGAGCTTCCACAAGAACGCACGAAGAAGGATGCAACCAGAATCGAATGCCAGAAGAAATATGGGGAAGGGAGTCATAATTAAACCACCCCTTCCTAATGAAAGATGGAGGGGGCCACGGTCACGTCCAGACCAAACCAAATTGCTAGCAAATTGACGGGGGACTGTCGACTCATCAACGTTCGAGAATTTCTAGCTGCGTGCTGTGTTTTACATTCAGTGAGTATCACCGTTTCCCCCACAAACCCCTCTTTAATCCCCTCCATGCCCATCCCCTCACGACACAAGGCACCCTCTCGACAACCTTAACCAACACAACCTGTCGCTTACTCTACCTTACTCCCACAACCTTCTAAACGTATTTAGAAACGGCTGCAATTAACAATGCTTACCCATTTCTGCACTTTGCTTCTCAACAGTACCTACTTGCACCTCCTTCTATGGTTTCTCGACCTTTCCGTTCCACCCATCCACGAGCCTGTCTCCAACAATTACTTACAGATTTCAGCTTATTAAAGCCTCAATTTATCGGAAGTTAAACTGCGACAGAGTGCTCAACTCATTCGATTAAACTGAATGCGACAACTTCGCAAGTGTTAATGAGAGTACAACGCTCCTATTAGCATTATTATTACGATTATCATCGTCTTCACAGTTTGTTGCATTCCGCTGGAAGATTTAGAAGATTTGGAATGATAGTAAAAGTCGCTAACTTTATATGTTTTCCTTAGTTTTTATAGCCTACTATATAACTACTAACTGCTTAGTGTTTATAACTACCTGAAATAATAACCATTCATATTTCTTCGCCTAGAGCTATAGTTAAATTATGGTTACCAGCGGGAAAGCAAATGCTTTTGCTGGAAATATCACATGGTATAACATATTCTATTTTACATAGTTCTAGTGAACAAATAAAATTGTAGATTTGTATTTTATCTTTTAGTATTATTTGATACTATATTTTGGAATATTAATGCTAATTTTTATAAGTATGGAATACAAAAATTGAAATAGTAGGTCCCGTGTGATAGAGCAAAATATTTCTCGAACAACTCACAAGAAGACCAGCACGTACATATTAGTGTTTTCAATAGTTTCAAACAATGCAACTATTTTTTTATATTTTAGCTCTGTGTTATTATGATGGAAAAAATCAAATTCCAATTCAGTTCAACTCTATTCCAACTGAACTATGACTCCCTTTTTATGCAAATAATCAATCAAACAATCACGTTATGTCCACAAGATACGGTATTTTGATGCTGTGGTGTATATTGGGAAACAGGTAAACGGCCGTGACCGATGCTATCCATTATACATTTGGCGCTGAAGGGGAAAAATGGTGCGGCGGCGGTGAATGAGGACAATACACAGGCCATGCAGGGCCGGCCGGCCTCACCTGTGTACGTTTTTGAGCTATGGCCTCCTGCCGATCGCTTCTCATCCTTTGTCTCTCTTCATCATCACTCTCCTCGTTGCACACTTTTCCCCCAGCAGTCTTCCTTTATTTCCTCCTTCCACCTTGGGCCTGTTATAAATCTCCTTTTAAATTATCCCCAGCTACCGGCACTTAATCGAAGGCCGCTCGTCCATAAATCTCACCGCCCAACGATCTCGCCTCATCACCTGTGACGTTACAAACGTGTGTGTATGTGCGCGTGTGTAAGTGTGTCGCACACACACAAATCATACGGGACTGTGTGTGTGCGCATCCCTTATGAGCCGAAATTTATTGCTTCTTGCGATTCACGATATACACTCTTCGCTGCCACGTCTACATCTCCAAAAGGATTAAGAACGATGATACGTCACACTCGTTTTATTTATTGATGGAATCATAGAGAATGAAAGATGAGCAAATGAGAATGATTCACTGAGTGTTGATAGCGTAGCGTGAAAATTTATTTGACATAGAGAAAGAGGGCAAGTGATGAATACGCTCAATTTGCTGTTTGATGATGTACGCTTTGTCAGATTTTGAAAACAGAATTTATAACATTATTAATATGGGTTAATCACGGAAATCTGGTTTGTATTATGGACTGAAATTTATTATTATTGTAAACAACAGAAATTGTAATTGCCTACTGTTTTTGTTGGCAGTACAATAATGTACGGAATTTAAATTATGCTATTAAAAACATGGTTGGATAAGACATATTTTACTCTTACTTGAAAATAATTATTATTATGGTAAAATCAATTTCTCCTGAAGTACTAAATTGTTCTTCGATTTCATCTTCGTAAAATATCTTCTTCTGGAAACTTCCTACAGATCCAATAAGATTATAGAACAAGAAAGATTTATACAAATTGAATATCCTATAATTTATGACCATAAATTATGATCATAACAAAACTATTATAAACTTGTCAATTTTTTAAAAAACACAAAGTTTTCCCCACAAAAATGAGCAATTTTGTGAAAATTTACATGGAAATATGACTAGTAAATAACATCTACGCTCGAAGCCCAAAGTTGTAATCGGAAGATGTTATGTCATCTTATACCTTTGATATGTGGAATAGAAACTAGCTAAGTAGTTATTTACAGTAAGTTTTCAGTAGCCTAATACATATTAAGTGACAATTTTATCTAGTAATTATTCCTGAAAGCATGTGTACATTTTGCTAAATATGTGAAAGTTTCAAAACTAATGAATTCAGAATTATGATGACATAATTTAGATGACTCAATTTCGCTTTGTGATTACGATTACCTGTCACCACGAAATTGACGTTGCTTAGTAGCCGACTGACCCTATAATGTCAATAGCGATTCTGTGTCATTGATGACGTACCAGAATCTGAAATTGATACAAATACACACACACACACAACATCCCCTATAGCCAATGTATGATTCAACTTCAATGTCGAAGTTCCTGTATGTTTGAGAGGAGGGTAGAAAAGGTGGTTGTCCACTTTAGTTCGTGTAACTGAGTTAGCAGCAGACAACAGGACAGGACTGGACACAATGTGTGCGCGGTTGTTTGTTTTGCGATAGCATTAGAAGGTTGATTCGATTTGTAGGTTATGGAAGGGGAGTGTCTGTTCATGTGCGTTGGGGAGGAGCCCGACTGGACATTTCTGAGGAGAGGAGGAATAATATAGGGTCGAATCTGTCGCGGAAATTCAGATTAAGGCGAATAGTGGTAGTGATTCACGATGTGAGTCGTGACTTTGTTTTGCACACGGTCAAAGGCTGTGTGTTATCCTGATGGTTTCTTGTGACTTGTTCCTCCCTTCCACACATACACTCATACGCATACACGACTTGCCCCGTCCATTGTCGCTCGATTAAAGCTTGTAAACTGTCTCCCGACGGTAGAAATCGTAGCAGAACTGTAATTCAGGCGCTGTCTAGCAATGGACAAGAAGGGTCAGCGCGAACTGGACTTGACCAAACCCTCCATCCCTTCATCCAGTGACGTCACTTCCTGTCTCAGCTACTGAACGCAAACTTCACCGTCGGGCTTCCACTTCGCCCCCTCCACCAATCACCTTTCGTTTCCAGTTAGCATCCCGTTTAGTTTCCAACCTTCACGCGCCCGTTCTTAACCAATTTTCCTCTCCCTTGTGTCCCGATGATACTCCCCTTACCCCTTCCCATTTAAAACTGTAACTACCCCCTTGTGTCTGAACCCCTTCAATTTACCTGTGCCCCCTCCTCCACTACTAACTGTAACTACCCCTATTCTGCTTAAACCCCTCCAATCTACCTGTCATCCTTTCCACATCAGTAACTGTAACTACCCCTCTTCTTCCAGTGTCTACCACCGTAGCTAGTGGCGAATATCCATTACCGCTTGCTATTTACCTTAGCATAACCTGAACAATCATCCTGATGGGCCGCAATTGCCCCAGTTTATTAATGTAATTGATTATTTCGCTCGTTTCTGCCGATTAAACGAGCCACTTCTCGATTTCCCAGCAGTTGTAATATACTAATAGCTGACGTCGTTCAGATATTTTGGATGGAATTGTACTGATAGAAAAGTTTTGGAGTTCAGGATGGATATTATCAGGTACTATTAGCAGTGGAATGATAATAACATGAAGAGAATTGTTTTAAATATAGAAGTGAACTGTTTGAAGGTACTTATGCAGGTATAATGAAGGACTTAAATAAATAAAACGTAAAAAACATATGAAGGCTGTATTATATGAAATATTACATGTAAATACAGAATTCATGAAATATAAATTTGAGGCGTTTTGTCGTACAACATAGCGAATTAAATGAAAAAAGTGACATTTTTTCGTTTTCTATGAAATTAAGATATTTGCATCTCTGTACTCCAATAAAGCCCAAACACCTGTGGTGAAAACATATTAATAATTACATTCTTGGGTTTCTTGTTCCATAACGAACTGCTTTGTTTATATTAACTTTTTATTGTAAATTCTCTATTTACAATAGAGAATTCATCCAATTGATTTTTGAAAATTTCTTCTTGAAAAATGAAATTTCAAATGGGGGAAAAGTTGGCGTTGAACTATAGCAATTCTCAACTCCTAATGAACAACGTGAACATTTATTTCCTAAAAATTTATATTTGGTTAGTGACCATGTTTCACTATGAGAAACTACAATAAAACTCATACTAAAAAACAGTAAATTTGAATAAATTGAGATTAAACATTCTAAAAAATCCTCAAACACATTTACGTATGAAGGTTATTTGATAGTAAATGTGCCTATACAACTTTTTGGGAAGTTAGGTATGAGAATAAGCCCCATCATCTAGCAAAAGCTGTGGAAAAAATCTCTCCCATAACCGACATTTCTTCACTAATATTTCACCAAGAGATTTGTTGAGGGAGAACGGTAGAGATATTCAGTTGTTGGGCCCTACTCGAAACAAATGCAGGATAGGAATGATGCAAGGTATAGTCTTAAGATTATCCCTAAACTCAGTGAGATTTCGACTTGAAAGTAGTTGGAGCGGAACGATGGTTGGCGGCACTGCACTCCTTCCAACCAAACTCCGAGAAGGTTTTATGTTGTTTAAATATATTACGATGCTTCGGGTCTGATTTTAAATATTTATGCTGTCGGATCTGGAAGCAGCCTGTCGAATGGTCTCTCAGCTGCAGGCTGAGACACGAAGCTGATCGCTAGGGACTGGACAGGATCAGAAAGTCCGTTCTCTTCAACGTTGCTCCATTCAAAAGCATCAGTTCAAATTAATTTAAAGGTCTCAAGACCCATGAAACATAGATAAGCTCCCCCTACTCTTCTCGTTAGTAAGTCAGTCAGACCCACTCCTTTTTCCTTCTTATTCTTTTTCTTCTCAAGACCCAAGAGTTCTGTATGGAGAAGTTTTCTTTTTTCGTCTTTCTTTAGCAGCGACCGCTGTTTCCTTCTCAATCAACTTCTCTTTCTCCTACTACTTGTTCATCTTCTTGTTTTTCTTCAACTCCTTCTGATTCTTTTTCTTCTTCTGCATATTCTTCTTCATCTTCATCTTTCTCCAGCTGCAACCTCTGTTTCCGTCTTCAACCGCACCTAAATCCCTTTGCAGTTCTTATTTTCGCTTTCCCAGTAGATAAGCAAACTCTACGCATTTTCATCGTATCCTTTCATCTTTTTCCTCCTTCCCTCTCTTTCTTAGTCAATCCCTTCCTACTCGTTCTTTGCATTACTTTCTTTGACTCCCTCCCCCACCCGTTCCACCAAGTCAAACACTTGACGAAGTCTCCTCTTCCACTCCACCCACATTCTATGCTTCATTACTTTTCTGATTCCACTTTGAGTTTAGTTTTGTTTATCCAGTGGAAATCAAAACATAGAATTTCTCCTTTACACTCACAAAACACACACACACACGCGCGCGCACACACGCAGCACGAACATCTCAAGCAGCCGTTTATATTGTTCGTTCGCGCCCCTATTTTTGTTGCGGGCATTCAGCCATGTATTTTCGCACTCAGTGCGAACAAGCTGAGAAGTGTGCTTTTTTTCTCAACGCGCGCGCTAAGTAAATAAAAAATCACCGGCGCCATTTTCTCCTTTCAGAATACAATGCTAACTGTGTACAGTAGTTCCATTATTTGTTACAAACAAGAATTTGCTCGAGTAGATGCAATATCGTTCATTGTTCAATGCACTTTAAAAAAAAAAAAAAACATTTCAGCTCCAGGAGAAAACTACGGAATACAATAATGTTCCCCTTTCATATTTTTAAATATTCGATATGGACTCGAAGTAACTACTGTACTTATGAATTGAAATAAAATCTGAGTGAATAATACAGTAGAATATTTTTTCTTTATAGTTATTTCCCCTTGACATCAATTCGAGGTACGAAAACTATTTCCTTAAGTAATCTAAACATGAATTATCAATAATTGAGACTATCAATACTCTCCAGGCTACCTACTAATATCTAGTCCCACATAGTTCCAATCTGGAGAAACCTCATTTTGTAGGATTTGGTATAATAACTTATCAAGTATGTGTGTAGTAAATAATAATAATAATTATTATTATTATTATATTTAAAATAAAAATATTATTATCCTTTCTGTTATTAATATTTTATGATCCAGTTACAAGTTTTAATAATGTGTGAATGAGTTATCTATCATGAATAATTTCTGTGAAAGCATTATTAACCACAGATGACAATGTATTTGGTTTGAGCTAAGAACTAACTTCAATTGAAATCATAGTCTATAATCTATTTATTGTGTTTTTTGGAAGCCATTTTGAGTAAATCACATTATAGAATCAGCAACTTTTATCTCGTACAACTAAATTATATATTCCAATGATTGCATTTGGGATAACAAGTAGCTTAAATTATATCATGTGATCCATTTATTGAGCAACTAACAGTTTGAAAAATTTAGTTTCATTAATTAATTTCAAATTAATTTTACTGTAACCTATAAAGC
The DNA here is from genome assembly GCA_948455865.1 of Conomelus anceps. Lineage (NCBI taxonomy): Eukaryota > Metazoa > Arthropoda > Insecta > Hemiptera > Delphacidae > Conomelus > Conomelus anceps. The sequence goes on along the minus strand of OX418224.1, from coordinate 24,572,020 downwards.
GGCAACTTTTATGTCTCAAACTTTGTAAAACGATCCTTTTCCAGCGCCGATTCATGAGCTGGATTACCAACATTATTATTTGAGAAAAGGTGAAAGAATAGGGTCAGTAACTGAATAGAACAAAAAGCCACAAGTAATACGAGCAGATGTTCACTTGTAGGGATTTGATCGTATGGGCTCGTATTGCATCCATCTATCTATCTATCTATCAATCGGGCTACAGGGAACACGGACGGACATATAGCGAGTAGGGATAGCCATTGAAGCTGACAGGCAGACCGCCAGAGTTAATTTGAAATGACACTGTAAGATGCCAGTCAGCCAGCCAGACGTTCTCCCATTGGCCGACTCCATCCATCTATCAACCCGACACAATTTCATCACTCGCCTTGAATGTAGAACCTAAAGCAATCACCAGGACAATACACTAGCTCTAGTCGGCGCCATATTGGTTCAAGTGCGCGATAGAATTGTCCACTTTAAGTGACGTTTCCCATAACGACTTTCTAGACGAGGTTAGGCACTAGTTTTCAAGTGTCAATTTAGTTAAATGAAACACTTTTACACAAGAGTCCCGGGCTAAACAACGAGAACTGAAATAAAGTTGATAGATTGACGGGAACTGAAATAAAATAGGCTATTGATTGATTGCTGCCTTTCTCATGTTTACATTATAGAAAAATAACTCAAATTCGCCCCAATAAAGACAGATTCCGGTTTTTTCTATAATGCACGCATGAGTCTTGAGACTAATAATGAGTCATAGGTAATGAGATTAATAATTAAGCAAGATATTTAAGGCTGAATTTCACCATGATGGTGAAAAATTATATTTCTTATTTTAATTTTATCAATTGCACTGAATACTTTCGATTCGCGAATATTGACACCAGTAACAAATAGATATGTGAAATTTTGGTAAATGCTATTATCCAAAAATTCATTACCGAGTATCAATTAAAATTGTGACCACAGGAGTAGCAGCAAGCCAGAGCGTTATTAGAGACAAATTATTAAGCCAACGTGACTGCCACGTTTCTAACAACGCTTCTCCACTCTTATTTCAGTGAAATTTTTTGTACATACCTTTTAAAGTTCTCCCCGAAGTTTAAATGCTTCAAAGCCAATAAAAACGTCAAAATCAACAGGAAATCAAAATATATCATATTGAAATGTTCACTTACCATGAGCTGTTTCAAAGTACGTGAAGTAGACGTATAATTGAAACGTAAACAAAATTCTCCACTCACCTGTGGAAGAAATAAAATAGAAAGAATTAAAAAACGTTACAAGAACAAAATAATATTATTATCGAATAGTGCAAATCAAATAAGACCAATTGGCAAGAAAGTTAAGGAGCAGAAATACACCAAACGCATTTCAAAAAATAAACAAGAAATACAAAGCATAGTAACGCAAAATAACAGTTTGAATAAACTAATATAAATATAAGATATATCAATATAAGATGACAAAAAGACGATGAAGTTGAATGATACACTTGAATTTTCAACAATATGTGAATAGAGCATCTGATAAAATACATCTAACTGAAATAATATGACTTAATAATAAGTATAGCACGAAATGATAATTTATTATCCATTCGATCATTTTTCAGAGTCGGTTCGATTAATCCTTCGCGTATGATGGTTGAGAATACACTACGAAATACTAGCAAAAGTGGTGATGGTAACGCGGTTCATGCGATCGAGATGTTCAGTCAGGAGCGCTCAAGACTGCACTTGGATGGGTGCCCGTGCACTTGATGTATAAGCTTTATTATCACTGACCCGGTGGTTCGGAACACACATACAATTTTGTAGTTTCACCATGTTCCTCATATCATGGCTCAACGACGAGGTGGAACTACCCATGAGGGTTTCCCCACCAATAAAAGCCATACGCTTAATATTATCATTACTAACAAGTGAATTTTTCATGTTCAAGTTGAAACACTATAAGATAGCAAAATTACACTTATACATCTACTTTCATATAAACAAAATAACAATTACAATTCGGTTTGTAGCTATCGCACACAGTCATGTACCTTTCAACACATGCCCATGTAGGAGAGGTGAAAAAAAGAGAATAGTGACAGAGGTATTCTTGGAGAGATCGAAAGATGTTTGACGATAAGAAACACTACGTATGGTGGGGGGGGGGGGGGGTTAGTGGAAGGGTTGAAGAGTTTTCCCAAAGGACAGGCATTTTTCTTCGTGTGTCGTCAGTGGCTGTTTCCCTGTGAGGGAGACTCCTCTCACGACATCCTCTCAGACCATTTATCACGAGTCAACGACGAAAAAGACATTTGTTAATGGAGTCTTTAGTTCATTGTCACTGCACAGAGCCAGGGAAGATCCCGCCACATTTCTTAGCGATCAACGTATGACAACATGCTCATGTGTTAACTAGTGTAGAGTTATAAGGTGCAGAATAACATGTAAACTCTATAGTCTATTAGTACAGACATGTTTGTTATTGTCTAATTTGTTGAAATATAAGTGTACATGCTTAGGAGTATTGTAAGTCAGAATCTACTTAAAGCTGTCTATTTTGCTTTGTTTCAATCTTTAGTTCAATATAGTAATTGTATTTGGGGAGGTACTTTTGATACTACTTTGAAACCATTATTTATTTTACAAAAATTTGCCTTAAAAAATCTCATGAAGTATCCTAGAGACTACCCAAGTACCACATTGTTTTTAAATGCTGATATGTTGACTATAAGACAATTATTCATTTTGAAAGCCCTGAAAAGCCATGTGTTTAAAATAAAAAATTCACAAAATCTCCATAGAGGTTCTGTTGTTACCAGACAACTGACCCAAAACCTCATTCACATAGAAAGAGTGGATCGCACTTCATCTCGAAGGAGCATATCTTATATAAAAAACAGATTGTTCAATACAATACCTAGAGATTGGATAGTTAAAAAGCCTAAAATAAAGGAGTTACACATGTGGATAAGAGACAAATTTTTCCATTCAATCTTGGTTTAATTTTGTTATGTTTGCAGTTCTATATTCTATGATAATAATACTGAATAAATATATATATTTTTTTTAATAAAATTTTCTGTGATATATGCGTACAATTTTATCTATGAGATTCTTTCAATTCAATTTATCTATGAGGAGTATTCTTTTTTTTCATTAATATGCAAGTAAAGAAACTCTGTTGATAAAACTCCACGTCGGCGAGCAGGTTTTTGCTTTAGTCGGCGTGTAGAACAAATTTATAATAATATTGTATTTCTTTTTGTGAGTGAAATTGTAATAATAATATTGTATTCGGTTTTTGTGCAATAAACGATTTGATTTGATATCATTAAAATAATTGTCCAGGTTGTTGAATTTCTAGTTCAAGCACAGTATGCGAATATCAAATACATCCTATCACGTTCTATTGTTATTGTCCTTCAAATTGTTTTTTTAAACATACAAAATATGTTAAAAAATTAATTGGTCGAATTCAATCTATGACTTGGAAACGTACTGGTCAGTAGGTGAAAGTTGTCAAACTTTATCCTCTCCTTCATCATTTCTTTTTTTCGTTTTTTAATTCTTAAATAATCTTTTATTCTACGGTAGTACATTTTGTACTTATTGTAAGTTTATTGTGTCAAGATATCATTTATGACGATTTTATGAGCAACCAATTTAAATTTCATCTATTTTATTTGATACATAATTGACATGGTTTTTTATCAGACCAGGTTAAACAATTATGAGGCATACTCCATACAACGGGAAAAATATTAATTTCACACCAATTTGAAAAAAAATCAATCTGGAAATTCTAGAGATAGTATCCTACAATATTTTTTCTGTGTCCGAGGTTCAGTACAGCCTTGTAGAAATGCAATATACGTAAGTGATGAAATCGTAGATGTAAATTTCACAACGTATAAATGTTTAGGTGGACAAGGAATATTTATTGATTTAGGATGTTAATGGAATATTTCTTGGCTTCCCATCAATCTTCATGACAAATAACAATTTTTTGGAGATATAATTAAGAGTAATCCGATGGATGTTCCAAACCTTACTTTGACATCAGAGTTTCGTCTCTTCGTTGGTAATTGTACGCAACCAGCTTTATACTTCCCTACCAGTAGGAATTTTTATACGAGCTTCAACCTCTGCACCTTCATGAGTGAGTTGGTTGCAGGGGGAAAGAATAACTTTTTGGATTCTATCTATCCTTTAGATTAGTTTTGTGATGATGAAACAACGTTCAAAAATTCTCGCTTGCCCTGCAGATACGACGGAGGTGATGACAGTTATAGCGAGAATACCTCCTTGAGCATTATTGACCACTCATTGATATGCAGTGAGGGTATCCCGGATTACAAAGCTGGGATGGATTAGAGGGCGGTTGGAGTAGCCACGGGGAGGACCCGTGGCACTCGCACAGGGGCTCATCAACCGACAATCCCTCTTCCACTGATGTCTAGAACCGTCAGCGATCCTTGTGCACACGAATCTCTTTGGACATTGGTAGGGGTTCTTTTTCTTCATCCTCCTCCTCTTTATTTTTATTCTTCTTCTTCGCCGTCAAATGTAATGTCCAAAGAGAATCCTCAGTATCTTATGCGACTGCAACCTTTGTAGAAGCTATCTCTACCTTTGTAGCCAGTTGTAAGAGTCCGGTATCTGTTCGGCTGGACCGGGGCCAGCAAAACTAAGTTTTTGATGAAGCGGGCTCCACCAAAATCAGTTAATCTCCATTAAAACTTTACCTTTTCGTCTCTTCTTTCACGTATATTGTGACGCTATCTAGCTTTCCAGGTCCTTTCTTAATTTCGTCGGACTCTTTTTTTTTTTTGCTCTGCTTCTTTCACCGGCATCGATCGAAATTCCTTAATCTTTTATCCTCGGTTTCATTGTTCGCTGCAACAGAGAACGGTCCGTGAAAACTTTTGAACAGATCGGGAAAGTGATTCGGATAGCAATGCCAGCATCCGTCGTCAACGGCTTCAAGCCAGGCAAGAACTTCACAATTCGCCCGGTGTTCATCAGCAACTCTCAATTACAAGAGTAGTGTATCGATATACAGGTCTGAACTGATCAGAAAGTAATCAACTTGAACAGAAATTTGTTCAATCGGTTTTTTAACAGCGTTCTATTTACACAAATCGAATAGTACCTAATATAAAAATACTAGTTAGATACTTGTAATATCAATAGTAGTTGAACACAGTAGAATCTTACTTGTACATTATAGTATTAATTTTTAAGTTTTATATAAGTAGTATTATATAAAACAGAACAGCTTATTAAAGGATTCTAGCAGATAAAATGGAGATGAATCTAGCTAGTGAAGTCTATGAAGAAGTACCATGACTAGTTTACTATTCAAATTATTGATTTTTTAGTATACTTTCATAAAAAAAAAGACAATCGAATAAAGGGATAGCAGATCATTGCTACCTTATGAAAAAATCCCAATTATATTGAAATGAGTTGTATTTGATTTATTTACATTAAACTAAAATATAAAGCTTGATTATAACAGATAAATCGACAAGAGTATTAAAGCGTGTTTGGCGAGAGAATATATTCAGTTTTTTATACACTTTATTAAAACTGAGATAAATCGACAAGGTTATTAAAGCGTGTTTGGCGAGAGAATATATTCAGTTTTTTATACACTTTATTAAAACTGAGATAAATCGACAAGGTTATTAAAGCGTGTTTGGCGAGAGAATATATTCAGTTTTTTATACACTTTATGGCAACCGAGTTCGCAGAAATATTTACTTAGCATCAAACGGCAGCAAAAAATATTCCAGATTCCCTCATTCTAATTAGTTAACTTTTGATAAATATACATCATTAATACAAATTTTTAAATCTCAGGTCTCTTCTCTTTATCATGGAATAAAGACCATATTCTCCAGAAAAATTGTGTTTATTGCTGTTGACATTTTCGTTCCATGATCAACCCTCTCGTTTAGTATCGAATCAGATCATAAGTGGGCAATAAGTGAAAATAGAATTGCTCCATTTATCAAGAATGACCAGAGTTAAGCGAAGCAAGAGGATTAGTAGACTGGGGCCTGAGCCTGCATGTGGCACTTGCAAAGATAAGTTCTGTCTTATTCGGAGCCACTCCGAGTGTATTAAAAATAAAGCACGGACAGTAGCAGTACGGGAGAAGCACACTTCAATATTTCAGAAAATCCCCATTGTACCTACGAGAAAGTGAAAGTTAAAGTGCGGCGAATAGGGCACACGAATAGCAGGATAAGTAAAAGCGAAAGAGAGGAAGAAAGAAAGAGAACGTGCGTTGGTGAGGAAGAGGAAATGGAAAAATAAACATGATTGTGTTTTCCGACCACCGTTATTCAAACAGTTTTCAACGCTCCTACTACCTATTATATCTAATATTATTTCTTCTATCTTTTCATTTTACTAGTTAAATGCATTCCAGACTTATAATATTCATGCAAGGATAATACATTTTTAAGACTTATATTTTTAATGGAGCATACATTGATAGTGTCTTCCTGTTTTTGTTATTGGGTGCTATTCTAGTAAGTTCAGTTTGAGTAAATTTGTAAATTTCAAATTAGAGAAAAATCAATCAAAATTTCAAACAGGAAGATCCAATATTTTCATTCTGTTCATTAATACCACTAAAACTAGTTATTAAAACTAAATAAATTTATCCAAATCCACCCATTATTTATCCAAATCATAAACTATTCCAATTTTCTTCAAAGAAGCATGAATGGCGTTTTTCAATTATCCAGATTCATCAACAGCCCACACAAATTTATTTAAAAAACTAATGACTTGAGAATTAATAGCATATTAATATCCATGATTGTTAATAACATCAGATTCATTTCAATTGGTCTGTTGAAAAAAAGAATATTTAAAAAGGATAGTATTTCAAAAGAAAATTTCTAGGAGCATGTAAACAATATCTACAATAATATTTGGACTGTAGTATGTATACGTATGTTTTGATGGCCATAGCACCCAAATATATGATTAAATTTCTAATTCAAGCTATTCAAATTCTTTCATTCATTTACAAGCTCTTTGGACTCTAGTTAAAATATAGTAATACAACCTGTATTGGGCTAAAAGCATTTTGTTTCGTTACATCCACTTGAAATGAATATTAAATATATGGAAAATATGGATAATGGATTACCGCCGGCAACAGTTACAAGAAAACAAATTCAGGAAAGGGAAAGTCGCTTTTCTCATTAAAAAAAGAAGAAAAATCATTTTGTTCATCAAAAGAAATAGAGAATATAAGCCATTTTAACAGAGTTCCAGACCCCACTGTTGTCTGTAATATTCAATATTACTAAAACCAGTGTGAAATATTCATGATAAACCACTAGTGGACCATCATCTCACTACATGATTGATTGAGCTCGCAATAATCCAGAGGTGACAAATCTCTTAAGCGTCACTGTTTAATGTCAATCCTTCACACTCTGTAATGTATACCACAATCTGGAAAGTCTGTGTAGTTTGAGCTGAGACAAACGCTGCCCACTATCACACATGGTAGTCTCTGCCACCGTGTACACACAGTTAGCGCCTCTGTATGAACGCCCTTGTTTATGCAAATGGTTTACTTGCCGACCGCGTGGCGCAGTCTAGCGGTGGTGGGTCCAGTCAGGGCCTCACTGTATACGTAATATAGTGAAGCCTTCCTCCAGCAAACAACCGACAACAGCGAGGTCTCTGTCAACATGGCTTAGTGTCGCCGCCATTCCAGGTTCAAGCACTTGGCCGACCAAGTGTGTTTAAATGCCAATTAGCAATATGGTGATTCTCTGTGGACTTTCTAGGCAGGAGCGGGGCATCAGGACAACTCAATTTCCTGATGGGGTTACTGTCACGTATCACATAACTGACATTCGTCTACGTATCAGGTAGGCTTGTTATGAAAATTGGAAAATAGCGGCTATTCTCAGAACAGACCAGTCAAAATTGCACTGAAATATTCAAGCAGGAAGTTTGTTAAATAGATTTGGACATTTGAAAAAATATAAGCTTGGCCTATGGCTTTAATTGGTGAGAAGACTCTCATGAGTAGTTCCACCATCCAACTTTCGATATTGAAAGAATTTATTGGATTAGTCCTTAGCTCTTCACAATAGAAACTTATACAAAAACGCTCCAAACAATTGATTTATTTGATAATTTTTTTTTTCATTTGATAGTTTTTCATTGTAATAAGCAGATGTGGGTTATGACAACATCTTTGGCTTTTGATAACTGAGATCAATAACAAATAGTTCCATTCTCAAGGGGAATTTTCCACCATTTTAATTAAAGATTTTTCAATTAATGTGAATCAATTTTTCACATTCTCTAATCCATCCAATACCGTTATCATCCTTTCATTACCCCATCAGCGCCAAAAATATCGACCACAGACTCCTGATGCCTAAATATCATGTCTAACAATAACTACAACAAAACATCTGAAATTGTCCAAGAAATCATGTTTAAATATCATGCCAAAAAGTCATGGTTTCTGAACTAGCATCCAGTGACTGAGATAAGGTAGTATCTTCGCAAAATAGTAACATATAAAATAGCATGGTTAGAATATACTGTGCTCAGGAACGGCTTATTTCAATATTTATATACAGTACATGGTTTTTGAACTAATACCTAGTTACACATCTTCACAAACTAATAGATAAAGCACAGTTGGCAGGTTTGCTTGGGAAAGGCATATTTCAATACAATAATAATTAATAATAACAAATAGCAGGGGACAAAGGATATCGATGAGGATAAAGATAGGAGCAAACTGAGGCGGGGAGTAGAGGACCAGGGTCACTTCGCCAATGGTGGGGTAGGGTGGAGAGGGGTACGAGATGGAAGACCTTGTGTGGGTCGGGGTTGGGTCTAATGACGCAGGCCAAGGGTACAAAGGAGAGATGCCAAATCCTCTTAGAGCACTTACTGTGGACGTTGTACCCCGTCGTAATGGACCCGGGACAAGAATGATATCCCGAATAAAATGAATTGCATCCATGTTTGTTCAGAGCCCCTCTTTGCCAACACATAACCATTATGGGCTGCTACTGTTCCCCTATCCTTATTTCAAACCCGCCACCACCTTATTCTAGGCATTCTTACGTTCACCGCACATACATAAGAGAGTGTATTGTGACCAGCAAATATCACACCCTCTCACCGAGAACGCTTTCAACGGCTCCTGGACACCACCTGACCCTATCTCCCCACCTGCGGCCAATGGCTGGCGCTAATCTACGTTCACATTGAAGATTTAAAGTAGCCAACAAATACCACCAAAACTAGGAACTCGCATTTGTCGAGGGGTTTCCTTTGAATAATCATGGATATGCTCTGCTGTGAGTCACGTTACTTGAACAATTTGTTTGAATTAAAATGCTGTTTGGGGTTTTATATGCACAATGAAGATTATTAATAGTAGTCTTTGAAATAACACCAAAACTAGGATCTGTAATTTGTCGTGGGTATTCTACGAATAAATTCCCTGTCTCGAACAATTTGTTCAAGTTATTTTGTCAGTTTATTTTTGTCAATTTCACGCGTTTATTGAGCACTGGACCGGCTTCATAGCTTCACTCTCCACTAGTCACATTTTCAACAGTACTGGATAATAATAATCTGGCATCTTGGCAATAAAAACGCAAATATCAACTTGTAGTAACTGGACTATGTACAGAGTTTACGATTTATACTATTTCGTGGAATAATTAAAATTATATTTAATTACATTACGTTACACGTTATGTAGCAAATAGGAAACAGGAAAATATTCGAATAAAGTGAGTCTTACTTTTCATTTCATATGTAATGGACCCGTGAGAGCAAACAGAGCGATATTATGCCATGCCCACAGATATAAATTATGAGAAGCTCATTCTCAACATAGTCCACATTCCAACAGTCCACTTCCACCTTAGAACCTAGTACAGAGCCAATTTAGTCGCCTTAGCGCGCAACTTTTATGGCTAAATTACATTAGCTGAGCGTTTGACAGAGTTCAACAATGTCAACATATATGAAGTCATACACGTGTTTAAAGTCCTCGGCTCAGAAACAGCTGACTTTTTAATCAACTGACTGGTGTAATTTAGCCATAGACGCCGCGCGCGACGGCGACAAAAGTGAACCTGTGTAATAAGACTCTTTGAACACTCAGAAATATACTCAACTATGCTAAGAATTCGTGAAAAATACAAACTATTCCAGTCTATTAATCATCCACAGAGCCAATAATTATTCTTTGTTCTTACTATTTGGGAGCTATGTTATGAATGTATAAGACCGCCGGTACAAGAAGGCAGAACGTTTCCCTGCTGTTTTCTTCTATTTCTTTCGCGTATCTGTTTAAGGTGTTGAAGACGTCGGGTGACCCTTTATCTTATTCGTGTAACTCTCCTGGGATCCGGGCTGAACGGAGAGATGGCACGCGATAGAGATGGCAAGGTAGACAGTCCCTTTCTTGGCTTTTAGGATCATGTTATCGCACCACCGTCACCCCTCTCATTCTCACACACAACAAACGACACTATCTAACAATCTTTTCTCTCCTTCCCCCGATCAGGTTCGGTTTATCCATTGCCCGTGAAAATCTCTTACTTTATACTGTACGCAGTCACTGCGGATCTCTCTCCTGGTGCACATCCGGTGTGAGATACACGCGTCTCTCCAAAGCTGCTTTGTTTGGCTCAGGTTTTTGTTGTGGATGGATTTTAACAAGTTGAATGTCATGAAACGTACGTTTCGTTGAGATGTGCTTTTTCTGCAAGGTTAAAATGTCACTAAAGCATATACGTACGAACTGGGAATGGAGCCTTTAGAGAACAAAATGGACACTTTATTGGGAGACTTACTTTCTCTATTTGTACACTTGTTCCTACCAAATAAAATATCAAGAGTATCCAATCCATGAAAAGATACATTGAAAAATGATATTACATCCCATAAACATCTCTTAGTACATTGTAAGGCCACATTTCAAAGAATATGTCATGAGCTGATTATGAGTAATGTCTTATTTCATGAAAAAATATATATTCCTAATAAATATATTCATGGCTGCTACTTTAATTGACTAATTTCAACTGTACTAGGCCTACATGAGGTTTCAAGTTCAGCCTTATTTCTGCTCCGATAACATAACACTAAAAATAGCAAATTGCGAACAAAAGATTGCAAATTCAAACTGAAACAAAACAATATATAATAATATTATAATTTAGTCAACGTGCAGCCCATAAATCTATTAGCAGTAAGGAGTTCATATTCGAATATATTTTTCGGACACATTTTTCTTCCCACCTAATATATTACCGAAGCTCTTGATTTCATCAGTAACTCATTTGCAGTATGTGGAATAATTAGCTTAGAAGCAAGTAGGTTAGGTTGTCAATGGATGGTTCCACCCCACAAGAAATTGAAAAAAGAAGATAGTGAAGGGAATTGGATGTTTGAGATTGAGACTGAGTAGGAAAGGAGTCCGTAGTGCAGCCAATATCCGTATAGTTCAAAGGTCGTGGGAGGTGTATGTAGGTAGATGATGGAAAGATGAAAAAGATAAGACGAAGGGGAGACTCGCGTGTTAAGCGATAAAAGAAAACGGCTGAGGAGAGAATAATTAATAGTATTTCTTAGGTTGACTCCTCGCGTAGATTGAGCGACTTGTATGGGTGAGAGGGAAGTGTAATGAAAGGGTGTTGAAGAGAGAGCGTGATGAGACGCAACGTCTGATAATATATCATGCCAAGACCTGAAAACATTACACCTTTCAGATTGGTATTAATTAAAAAGAAGACGGAGGAAACTTCAGACGGGAATTAACGGCAGCTGGTGAGTTCCTGTAGGCTAAATCTTCCCCTAGGATATCAATCATCCCTGTAAGCCCAGCAAGGAACAATGGCGTTTCCCGATTCTCTCATCCCCCTCAACCTCCAAAACGAGTTAGAATCTGGAGCTTCCATTTCGACAGAAAGCTCTTCCCCACCACCACCAAAACACCCATCTCCTTACCGTCGTGGTTACGTAAGCAACTCCCACCACAATGAGCACATTCGAGCATTTCAACAGCTAAAACACGGCCAACAACGGAATACATACTCGAGCACCGCTCCTGAATTGGGACTCGTGCTTCTCCGATTCGCGCAATCAAATGATCGGATTTCTCCAATAGACTCAAGTTCCTTTTCTTCATTCCAAATGGAAGGATTATAACTGGCTTCTGCAAGTTTCTATTCAATTATTTGAGGGAGGATTAGTGTATACGATGCCTGCTGTGAACAACCATCGAGTACTTGTAATTTCAGATCTAAGATTCAGATTCAAGTATGTATTAAACATTACAATGAAGCTGATCTGTATTTCAGTTTTAGTTAGGAATTAAAGCAAAGATTAGTGAGTAGAGAGCTAGAGTTCATCATTGGAAGACTCAAGCATTGGTAAATAAGTATTTAGTTTATAAGAATATAGAATAAATTTAATGGTCAGTCCAGGTTACTGGTTTTAATGAGCATTAAAAAAAATTAAATAAAAGTTATCAGGAATGAAGTTTGGGATTGAGAATCACATGACTACTTGAAAACTATAGGACCCCGTTTACACTGTTAAATTACAATAATTGATCTTTCTCGTATTGGTGATAGGAAATATTGTATTGTGATAGTCTAGATAATATTCAAAAAACGAGAAACTAGTTCTAGCAACAATGCAATTCTCAATCAATCTAAAACTAAAATACAGAGCAGTTTCATATCTATATACCATACAAGGACTAATACTGCCGTAAATAGTATGCTTGGAGATGGAAATATTGTGGTGTTCTAAAATTTTTATATCCATAATTAATAGGACTTTAACTCTCTCACGTTCATTATAGAGAAACTAGATACTAAAGTTTTAGCAGTAATGCAAATTTCTCAAACTAAACTAAAGTAGCCTACATATTTATAAAGTTTCATTTATTAAATATGTAAAACTAAACCAAAAATAAGAGTGTATAATATATACGTTTTATAAATCCTACAAGAACTAAAATTATTGGCTAATAGCTTTATGCTTTGGGATTGGCTGACGGCCTGTTTCAGCTGTTACTAAAAAATGTGCTAATTTCCAGAAATCAACCAATCAAAGAGCTAGCGCATGTCAGTCTATCAGACCCTAGCATTCTGTTAGTTGAAATAGGGTAAATAATTCAAGCTCCTCTGTATTTTGATTTTTTGTTTTATTAAGATTGAGAATAGCATTATTGTCCAAAACTATAGTATCCCTTTCTCGTTATTAAAAGTAGATTGTGGCAATATCTCGTTCTATCCTTTATAAAGAATAACCAACGGACATTCACAGCATGCATAAGCCGCGTCTCCACCAACCGAACATGTCTGCCGAACATTGTTGGCGTATACAAAAAACAGACAAACATTAAACATATGTGTCACGAACATGTTCGTGAGTTCAATTGAAATGTTCGGTCTGTGAGCGAACAGTGACGACCAACAAAAGGTTCCCGCCACTAACCCCACCACACCGATCATAATTTTCGAGAAGGCGTCCACACCAAACCAACTCCAAAAAATGTTCGGCGACATCAGCTGATTCCAGCGAACACTGTTCGCCGAGCATGTTCGTTTGGTGGAGACGCGGCTTTAGTAGGTTTTTTCTTTTTTTTCGAAGGATGAAGCCCACATAGGTCTGAGACCTGTGCGTGGGTAATGAATTGGATGATGGTGATTGATGAGTTGGACTTACAGTTTTAGGTGGGTTCCGAACCACCGGGAAGTATTCTACCGCAGAGAAGTCTTTTTTGCTGGCCAATCCTTACAAAAAGCGCCCAGGAGTTCTGTAGCTTATCTCTGATTGAACAGATACCTCCTACGGCACTCTAAATATTTTCTGCAATCTTTTTTTTCTAAATTTTTCTTTAAATTCTCTAAATTTTTTTTTTAAATCTAAAATATTTGAATAATTTTCAATAACGTATTAGAATTTTTATCTAGTGCTCTTTTCAATATATAGCAGAGTAGGTAATATATTCACTGGATTAAAGACTTACTGCGTAATAGAATGCCTATTTACCCCAGGGTAAAATGTGTATAGACAGGTAAGATAATTAACATTAATCTGATTATTATAGAACTATTAAATAGCAGAGAATAATTCATATACAACATAATGTGCATTTGTTTAAAAATAAATAATGGGATTCTATTGGTTCTCAGAATAAGAGGAAGGATGGAAAATTCAAATTTAGATATTACAGTAAATCAGACAACTATTCCAATGCTTCCTAATAAACTCTCAAGTCTTACATCCCTTAGAGAGTACATCATTGTGAATCTTTGATTCTGGTAGTTGAGTATGATATTGAATTGACGGATAAGGATTCCAGGAAAGAAGTTCAACTAAAGACAGATCTTTTGTCAACTCTTGAGATCTCGACTTGCTCCCTTCTTACCATTCTAACAAGAGAGATACTCCTCAAGTTTGTCCTATTTGAAGCATTCTCTCTATTGGAGATATGGGAATACTCGAGACAAGCGATACAAATGACGATCTCTCCTTGTTTCGTATTATATTTGTTGGTAGCTTCTCCACCCTACATGACTGTCAATACGATGTTGGCTGCTTATAACCGAAAATCCTTTCTGAAAAAGGTCCAATATACAAATACTACAAGTATTTGCTCGTTTGCTAGAAACCTTTTTATTTTAATTGAATGTCGTTCTTGTGTGGATAATAACGAGTCCAATTTTCAATTACAAATCAGGTTAACATGGCTCATTGCTACAGTGATCATCTGATGTTCGTTCAGACTTGTGCTATATCTTCGTGAATTTCCAATAAATTGGGATAGTACAATTATAATAATATTAGCCTAATACCAAAGTGTAAGTAAAAATATCGGACTGGTTTCATAACTAAATCATTTTTTACTTACAATGGTTCATAGATTTGTTGATTCAAACTCCTATTGGATTCTATAACCAATATTATATTATTGTTATTATTTTATTATTAATATTATTATTATCTTTTTAATAATATTATTCATATCACATTGCAGTTTTATTAATATAATGTTATATTATTATTTTAAATCCTAAAACGAAATTATGTTTGTATTTACAGTACAATGGAGCTATGACACTTCTGGAATTGTACAGTTTTTCACGAAAACACACATTACATAACCAGTAATAAGAGAATGTGAGAACACAGAAATAAAATGAAATATAAAGAAAATTCTATTTGTACTTGGAGAATATCCCACTTCCTCCACAATGGGAAAGAATGGGTTTTAGACGATGCGGGCAGTTCTCTACCACTTCAGCTTTATCTCATTTTCATTCCTCGTCCTTACGCTCTCACTCCCCCTATCGCAACGTTCCTTTCTCTCTACCAGACCTTTTCCACAACGTTTCATCCCTCTTTATCTCTTCTTTACAATTATCTGGTTTTTCCTCTCTCATCTCTTTCCCTTGATTGTAATCTCTTTCCCTTTATTCTTCTCTCCCTTTAATAATGTTGTAATCTCTCTTCCTTTCCGCTTCATCTTTTATCCTTTTCTTTTATCAATTTGTCTTTCAATTTTTTCTTCCTTTCTAAAACTCCTCTTTCAACTTTCTTTAAAATACTCTTTCTTGAAATCTCTCTCACATCTTCTTCAATTCCCGAAATTCTTTATCTTTTTTTTGTTGGAAATTGTCCATTTTTCTCCCTTTTTATCACATTTTGTCACTCTTGACCTTTCGCACTCCTCCCATTTCCCAAAAACCTCTCTTTATTAAATTTACTCTCTTAAAATCTTTCTCACACCTCTTCTTCAATTTTCTCTCTTCTTGATCTTTCTTTTGGTTGGAAATAATGCATTTCTCTTCTTTTCTATTAGACTTTCTCACTCTTTTTCGACTCTACGCACTCTCTCGTCTCACTGCTTTCAATCGAACATTGATTGCAAGTTTTGTTGTGTATTCAGCGAAGTCTCTCTTCACTATGAATATCGAGAAGTCTACGAGCGGCATGATTTTCAACCCCTCTTCCACCCTTCCCTCGTTGATCCTCAACCCTTGAAAACCCCCCAACAATCCCAGCTCTTGTCCACAGACTCGGACTGGAAATAATCAGACTCAACAGAAACGCCGCGTAAACTTCGCCAACTCAGAAGACCTCTTGGGTTTCCTTCGAATATCGGAACCGAAAAAAGAGGATATTATAAAGCTTGAAAAAGCAAAATGTGGAAACCAACTTTATCCAATCACAGTTTAGAAGTGAGCTGGAACTTTGTGTTGGGTGTGGATCGATAACTTATTAGATTTCTCATGCGGGACTATATTTTGAACTATAATGAAGTATATTATAGTGATGAACTCAATTTCCAACTTCTACAAATATATTGAATTTATTTTTGAGTCAATAAATAGACAATCATCATATTATATTATGAGTTATTAAGAGATTGGGATAGATGTTTCCGTTATATTTCTGTACCTACATCCCAGTTCTAGGGAGGATGAAGTTCACTTAGGTCTGTGATCTATGCGTCGGTGTTGATAATTTATTTCATTTATTTATTTAAAAACCACCAAAAAACAAATGTAATAGTACATCACAATCAGATACACTATATTAAACTATGTAATGTACATGTACTATGTCTATGTATAGTTACATATAAGAAAAAAAATATATACTTCAAGGTTGATAGAGGTTCTACTGTACCATCGTTGTTGGGTACTCAAAAAATTACTATTAATTAATTTTTCCTCTTCTATTAAGAAATAATGTTCACTATGGCAATGACTTGATGATGCGTTATATATTGATACTTTCTATCACGTAGCTTATAATATATTGATGATGATGATGATGATGATGATGACGACGACGACGACGATGATGATGATGATGATGATGATGATGATGATGATGATGACGATGATGATAAATCATGATAATGATGTCAAAAAATATCGAAGGTTATGGTATTTTTAAGACAATTGTAGCAACGTTATACTGATAATAAAATCACACTAGTTTTGTTCATGGCCTGTTGGATGGTGATTGCAAATGCATACAAAGTAGGGAAGGTACTAGCCTGTTTCATGATCATATTTTCTTATTCAAAGTATCAGATTACAATTCAAACATTATCTTTGAATTGCCTCGGGTGGATCACCTTATTACAAGACGACAACGCTACGTGATCTAATCGCCTTCCAGCAGAAATAGAATGGGGAAATGTTTCATTATGAAGTCTTCCTACCGGCTGCTTTCCCGTAGACTTCGATCTCATTTCGGGCCTGTAATTGTCGATCTTGATTTCCTTCTATTCCACAATCAGGATGATTGCTCCTTTCCTTTTCTGCAGAACGTTGGTTGCGTTTCCTTGTCTATTTCAGCTCGAGCAGCCACTTGATCTTGTAGTGAGGGTTCGGTTAGTTAGCTGACGTCTCGGGAATAGCTCTTGGGATGGCTGCCATGTTCCCCCTCCCATCATCACAACGCCTCCCCACCCCATTAAACGCCTCTTACCAGTAGAGGTTGTTGCTAGCCTGTTGCAACCCTATCGGTTACACTCGTGTAACATGAGAAACACAGCACAGGTAACACGATTTGCCTCAGTTAGATTCGAGAAGCTAGTGTTGACATAGGACCGCCGCCCGCCGTTACAATATGAAGGAAATCAATTAGATTGAAGGGGACTGATGAAGTGGGACACGGCAGTTGCATGAGTAACCTTCAAGGGTACACGGAAGCATATGTAGGCTTGTCGGCGGCGGCTATCTAAAGGGAATACAACCCCGAATGTCTGATGAACTACTACGATTGCAAATTAGAAACTTGATCTTGATCATGGATAACGCTCTTTTCATTTTACAATGTATTCCTACTTGAAGGCAGACAAAAAATTACAATGATAATTGATTTTGAAGATCTTGTTGATTGTAAAGCCTGTTTTTAGGGGATTTATAACTTTAAATTTATAGTTTATATTTTTTTAGAATTTTATTAAAAAACCAACGAATTACGGTTATGAAAGGAAATTTACTTTATTTGAAAGAAAATTTTCTTCAATTTTTTTTTAATATATCATACATAAATATGGCTTGTACGAATGCAGCTGTCTGATCGGGAGATCCAATTTTCAAAAACTGTTTGCAGCATTTCGGAACACCAGCAATAATACGCTACGAAGTATCATCTGTCGTCAATCGTCGCTGGTGAAACAGATTTCACCACTACAGTTTCTTGTTTTTTCAATTAATTAAAGATTGCTATACTTCTGGAAAACTGGTAAAAATTAAAAATTCATTCAAAATTGGTAATCAAATGAGGACGTGACTATTGACATTTTTTTGTGAAAAATGAAAACAATAAGAAAAAGTTAAAAGAAAGAAGAATAAATGAAAAATATAGGAACAGGAAACAAAAGTTTAGAAATAAATAGCAAGTAGAAAGAAACAAAGGAAGACTAGTGAGTAAACTTGAGTTGGTAAAAAGGGTAGTGTATCATCAGATTAGATTACTTCAAACATTTGACAAATATTGCATGACAGTGGTTAAAATCAATGAGAAAGTTGTGATTTTAACATTCTTTTCAATATATATTGATAGTTTCGTAGTAGTTAGAAGAAAAATAAGAATGAATAATAATAATTTTATATAAAATAGATGCATAGAAAAAAATTGAAAGATTGAAAAAAAATAGGAACAGGAAACACTATACGAGAAATAAATAACAAGTAGAAAGAAACAAAGGAGAACTAGTGAATAAACTTGAGTTGGTAAAAAGGGTAGTGTATCATCAGAGTCACTGTAGTGACTAGCAACCGACAGTGCCATGCTTCTTGGATGTTGTGAACCCAATGTTGTTGGCATAGCAACTAGGCCTCTTCAACAGGGTTATCGTTATTCGTTTTGTCCTGCTTGCCTATAATCGTCTTTCCTGTTCCTTTTTCCTTCTGCACCTCTCTTGAGCACCCTAGACGAAAATCCACTGCCCTTATGGGCTCGTCCAATCATGACTGTTTTTACCCGAACAACATACTCTGAGCTTAGAACGCTGTTTTTATAAGCCTGGTTACTAAGAATTGCAATACATTTAATAATATTAACTTTTCAAGTGAATTCAACGAATTTCAGTCAAATTTTTATTAAGAATAAGTAGTATTTTACTTACTCTATAGGCCTTGAAGATGGGTTTTAACAACTCGAAAACGTTCGGCCTACAGAGTAAGTAAAATACTACTTATTCTTAATAAAAATTTGACTGCAAGTCGTTGAATTCACTTAAAAAGTTAATATTATTAAATGTATTGCAATTCTTAGTGACCAGGCTTATAAAAACAGCGTTCTAAGCTTAGAGTATGTTGTTCGGGTGGAAACATGCCATCGAACAGTTCGTCATGGAACAAGAAATCCAGGACATTCAATAATAATAATTGTGATAATACTTCCAATACCCTACATTAATAACAGTGTATTTCAGTTGGGGGGAAATTTTGCAAAAAAAAATAATGAAGTGCGATGATGATACATCAAGATGTGTCATGATGTATATACATATTTTTATATGATGCCCACAATAATCATTGTCTGAGCCCTGCCCGTTGCTTATGAGATTAATGTTGGATGAATGATACAGAAGCAGGAACGTGAATCAAACCCAGGCGTAGCAATCAATTAGAGATAAGTACCTCAACTAATTGCACCACTGCAACTGTCAAACATTGGTGGGGTTTCAATTGATCACAAGTAGTAAAATTCACCCTCAAATATGTAAGAAATTGTGATTCGAAAACTTAAACGACATTTCAAGAGTATTATACTTATAAATAGTGATAAATTTCGAATTCATACGGAATACTCCTGTTTTAAGTCTATTAATTGCATTGGAGACTTTCAAAGGAATCGAAATCACCACCTATGTTGCTTTAGCGATTGTTAGTTGTAATATCGATGGGATAAATTCCACCAAATAACAATTATCGATAAAAACCAATATTAGAGGACAGTGGAAACAGCTATCTATCTCTTAACTGAAAAAGCGTTTATTCACAGAAACAGAAGAAAGACAATCGAGAAGATTAATATTTTCAAGACTTTTAGACCTGTGTTGTGTTACCAGTGAGTCAGAAGCTCTCAGTCCACTTATTTTGAAACGTCTTGCATGAAACTTTGATGCATTCTATTCTCTCAAGATCGCCAGAGGCTGGAAAGACTCCGGAATTAAATACAACCGTTCAACCACCGAGTCCAAATATCCCAGCTACGTTATTCACAGAGAATTGGATAAGGAGGGACTGGAAGCTGGAAGCCGGAAGCAAAGAAAGTTCCTTCACCTGCACTACTGCTACCTGTCTGTCATCTTCTTTGGAGTTATTTCAAATAACTACTTGTTTTTTTTCGAGAATTTAAGATTACACACAGGTTTCGAAATTTCATCTACAGACTAATATTAATGATAGATTCAAAAATGAAATTGAAAAACTGGAAAACAGAAGTCATTCCATAATTACAACACTCACATCTGCACAAGTCGGGACAGTAAAAATAGATCTACTGATAAAAAATTTTTTACTGATAAACAACGCTTACATGTGCTTACTGATAAAAATTTAACTTTTAAATTGAATAAGTAAGCACATGTAGCTCAATTTTAGAAACATACAAAAATATAGGAAAAAGTTAAACAAATATTTAATCTCAGGAACATATTTTTATTGCCGTTAATGAGATGTATCTCTGAAACTGAAGATCTTTAGACCTACTTATTAACTTTATTTACTGTGAAATAATTAAAAGCCTCAATTCATCTTCAGTTTGGCCTACTCGCCACCAATGTCGTAACTTGTAGGTTAGTTTTTAGGTGGTTAAATCAGTTATAACAATGGGTTGGGTAAAAAAGTTGAGTCGGCTGAGTATCTCATATTTTTGACTCGGCGTTGTGATTCTTGTTATTTGATGTGAGTCAATCCCAGCTATCGGACTCCCGTCGAGTCAATAGATCAACAGTCGACTTCAATCACTCAACGAGTCCACTCACGTAACTTACTCAATGTGTTCAACTTTATTAACACTACTATAACTAAGAGTAAGTCTTACTCTACCTCAAAAGTAAGGACTCACTATTCTGGTTCAAGAGAAATTTTTATGCTCACTGCACTACGTTTTGTTGGAGAACTTGCCTCGCTACGTTTTGCTGCAACATAAGCAGTATTGGACTAAAAGCCTTTTATTTCATTTTATATAGTTGTATTAAGTCAACTAAAATATAAAGCTGAACTTCCCCTTTTTTGATCTCATTCTTCTTTGAAATAATTGAATATTTTACTTTTTTCATCAATGTTTCAGAGTTTTTCCAACTAATAAGCATAAAAAAACTAGATTACAAGACAATTCTGTCAAAATCTTCATTAATACAGTAATCACGGAATATTTTTTTACAAATATTCATAACTAAAAAAACATAAGTTACAAAACAGAAATTCCACGACAATCCTCTGAGTCTTCCTAAATTTAGTAATTATAAACTGATTTACTTACTTCATTTATCCCTAAAAAAGTTTAATCAGATACTACTCGATGTAAATATTGTTTGCTACCAGTCAACTATTTCAAGAAAATAATTTCACACGAACCACACGTTACTGACTCATGTATCATCGAGTTTCCCAGAAGCACGTATCTAGTGAGTATTCTCTCCGCAATTCTCTCTAATAACAATAACCGAAGGGTCAGCACTCAGGGAAAGCGGCGCTAAGTGAAAGGAACCACCAACCTTGTCCAAATATAGGGCGGCGTGTTTTGTTTTAGAAAGACCAAAAAGCTAGCTGACCGTCGCGTCGCGTGGGTGCGAGTAGTACGATGATGGAGAGTTGTGAGAGAGAGTAGAGAGAGACAGGATGAGAGAGCAAGAAAGAAGTAAAAAGTGAGAGGTTGAGTGAGAACGAATGAGTGAGGGGAAGTGATGAAGTAAGAGAGAGTGGGAGAGAAAAGAAAGAACGGAATAAGGGGCGAGATGATGGTTAAGAGAGTAGCCTCATGGCTGACAAAAGGACGGAGGGCAAAGAAAAATGTTCTTCTTTTGCAGAAAGCACTAATTAGGACCGGACGAAGGAGTGGAAGCTTTTATTGCGACCGAAGCCTTCCTCGGCTGTTTCCTGCACGCGAGAACCAGAATAAAAACATCACAGACTCGCCAGTTGAGTTCTCTCCGCAATTTATTTGTTGTCTTACGAGGTCCGGAACAAAGTAAATATCCTATCGGCTACTGCCATTTCCGAAACTTTTACCATGGATATCTTGCAAGAGCATCGAACGCCGAAGAATACAGCGGATTACTGTGTTACACAGGTTGATAGAATTTCGCTTTACCAGAGAAGAAAATATTTGTGGCGGTTCCCGAAATAGATGGAAAGCCCTATACGTGAGAGAATGGACACATTTTCTCTGAAAGATACACTAAATTTAAAAAGGCTTCTGGACGTTTTGACCAAGAATTACGAGGGGGTGAATTCATATTGGTGAAATTCATATTTATATTGGTTTAATTGATTGAAAACATACATGATATCAATTACATAACTAATTTATTGAAAACACATCGCTAATAGATTGTCAACATATTTCCAATATTCTATCAAGAACATTAATAATTGAAAGCACATGCTAATTCATTGAGAACGTTTAGGATTAAAAACACAAATATGAATTTGGATTTTATAGAACAGTTTATACTCGAAAAAATTAATTTTTAAAATAAACTCTGGAATGCTTTATTCAATCAGAAATTTCATATTTCTCCTCTTATTATTATAAAATGAGCATAAATAATAACACAAATAAAGTATTTTTTTCTATAAAAGAGTTTATTACCAAAAAAACAGCAGTTGGTTTTTTGATTTCCAGTTAAATTTTAGAATGCTCATTCAATCTTGGGTTTTGTATTTTTCTAATATTATAAGGTCTTCATGAGAAGTACGCCGATTGAAGTAATTCTTGATGTTATAATTGTATGGTAATTTGGATAGTAGAACAATGAATTACGACCATGGACAAATAAAGAAAAGTCAATCATCACTACTAATTTCTCCAGCATACTAATGTTGCTTTTAATGTTCATGAATTGTTTTTGACGTTTAACATGCCACTAAAGCTTTGACCAATTTGTAATGGTTCTCACAATGCAGAATACACTATCAACCCAATTTAAATATGACTTGAGCCATACGATGCTTGAATGAATTTTCCCTAATAGTTTGTATAACGAACAAACAAAATAATCAAACTCTTTTGCAAACAAATTTGTCAGATGACAGCTGGATAAGAATTTCGCGGAGGCAAATGACACAGCAAACGGAAGAAAATTAAATGGATCTGAATTATGCTTGGATGTGGCAGGAGAGAAATGGGCATGGGAATGGGTGCCATTAGCGAAAGCCATTGTGAGAGGGGGTTGAAGGTATGACGAAGGGGGCGTAGGTGGAAAGTCCAGCGAAGTTCCGACGGACATCAGTCAGGAAATTACTGATGTCAGCAGCAAAGGACATAGACAAACAGCGAGGCTACTGCCAGTGTCTTGGAAGTCGCTTTGTAACAGTCCTCGGTCATAAGCTCAGAGCATGGCGCGCCACCTGACACTGAATTAAGCCGTCCAGTCCCAGTCTTTCCACTTGGGGAGAGCAGATGGCATCGTCTTCCTATTTGCAATGGACACATCGTCAGATCGCTAAATCTTCAACACTGTTTCTGGGAAATTGCCTTTTGTAATGGAATCTGTGTCTTGATTTAATTGAGCATTTATCTTACGTTACACTATTATGACACTGTATAATGCTACGTCCTGAGAGTAATATGTACGTTGTATGATATTGGCTGTATAATGTTACGCCATTTTATACGATGTAAAATCATAAAGTCAATTCCATATATGTACTTCCGCTCAGATTTACTGATTTGGAATCATTAGGAAAAAATGAAGGAAGTACAAGAGGAGGAAGACGGTGAGAGGAGAAGGAGGAGGAGTGAGGAAGCAAAGAACGAAGGAGGAGGCGAAAAACAAGAAACAGTAGGACGAGGAGAAGACCGAGAAGAAGAATAGAAATATTGTTTATTTTACAAGGTGCTTTTTTCAGATGATAACTCATCTCCGACATTTACATAGTTTATCAAACCCTCACCACTCCCCACCTACCTATAACAAACATTTTCTGGATTTGCCCCTGATATGAACTGAGTTCGTTGAATCCCGTTTCAAAGAAAAAAAGGAGTTGCATTCAGTCAAAAGATAACACGCTGTATTCAAACAACCCTGAGAATAAAATTCGCACATTCGTAATACTCGTATTGTGATTCGGATTGGATGAGCAGATGATGTTGGTTAAACATGTGGTTAGGCTAACAGAAGGGACTACAAAGGCAGAAATTACTCATACTATCTGGGTTGCATTCCAGAGTAGCTTAAATCGTTAGTAACATGAGCCGAGGTGGAACGATCATATTACCGCCAAACAACCTTTGATTCCCTTCTAACAGAGCCTTATAACGCTCAACGTTCAACGGATAGACAAAGGGTTTGCAGTCTCTTTGATACTACCTTGCTCTTCTTTCCAAGACATCCGATATGTTGGAAAAAAATTCCAAGCACCTATTGCGATTCCTAAGCCTTATATATGTTTGATAGCTTAAATTGTCATGACACTTATTTCTTCCACTATAAAAAATTATTTTCAAAGACAGTAGAGTTTCAATTTTCCTGTTTGACAAATCTTCAAAAATTATAGATACTTAAAGAACTTCAGTTCAAGATACGTAATTTCATTAAGTCAGGGTTTATGTTTTCAGTATTAAGACCTGATTCCTAAAAGCACCCCAATTTATTTCAATATAATGTTCCAAGAAATTCAAGAAAATAAAGATTAGATGAAAAATAACTTTCAATCATTTATTATCATTAAAAAAACTTAACAATTGTTCCAACCATTTTATTGAAGATTACATTGAAGATGCATAATTGCATAACTTATGTGAAGAACATATGGATTGAAATTGCTAAAGAAGCTTTCTCATCAGAATAAGAAAAATTAAGTTATAAAAATACATAGATTCTACAAAAACTGAGTTAAAAATCTCAAGTTCTTGATTTAGTAAAATACTAATAATAAGTTCCATACTTATAAGTTGAGAGCGTTTATGATTCCATTAATTTCTAGAGTTCCGTGATCTTATAATGAGTTAATGTTTATGATTTCAGTATTATAAAGTGGTCCTAAATTTTAATAAGAATTTTTTTTTTAAATAATTTGGCTGCTAAGATAGTCTAAGATAGCCGCTAAGATAGATCTTGAAAATTTCATTCCTAAACATCTTCTGCTTAAACGGGTCAGTTTATTCCCAACAGACAAGTTGCGGTACTTTATAAAATGGAATGGAATATCTCATTCAAAATCCATCATATTTATTGTGTCTTAACAAATTGTGAAGTGAATTGTAAGTGAATTTTTAATTTACCGGTAACTGCCCATAACACCATTACTGCGAACATATTTCTCAATTTATTTTAGAATAGAAAAGCATTTCCTCGTCTTGTAAATGATGTTTTATTCAGAAAAAATCCAGATACAAAATGCATTCATTCGAAGAGGCACGTGATTCTGCAATCTTTGAGCTACCAGGAAGTATTTGTTTTGTCAATTTACTTAGTTCATTGAATAGTCCACTTTTGTACTAACTTTATCACTCTCTTTCACGTCGCAAAGTTGCCAGTGTGATAACATTTCCAGGTTGCTACGTCATTGGAAGCAATTTTTATGTTTTGGATAATAATGTAGGGGGGAAGGGAAAAGAGAAAGGAGACCGGTGATGTAGGGAAAGGGGGAATTTTGAGGCCGACAATAAACCTTCGCAGCAAAGCGAAGCTATTACGCGGAACGTTTACGACACTACTACGTCGTATTTCATATTGTGGCAGACAATATGAGTTTTCAATTTATATTAAACGTTCTCATCCACCTTGGTTAACTTGGAAGACGCCTTCTTGCATACGTAATAGTGGTTTTCTACCAGGCAGGCAGGCAGGCTCGAGGAAAGTTCAACGAAGAACATGTCGGTGCATTTTGAATGAAGGAAATCTTAGAAAGTCCACAGAAATGCCTAGTTCATCACCTCTCACAGTTTTAACATATGGATTTGCAGAACATCAAGAAGTATATCGAAGAAGACGTAAATTAATATAAAGAGAACACAATGACAAAGTTTAAGAGTTGAGTGTTTGAAGTGTGTATTCAATAAAAGTGTTAAAAGATTTTTCAGGACAAGCTTGATAAACAATGGATCTTGATTTAATTCAATTCATTTGACAAGTATTTTATTTGTATATTATAATATGTATAATATTATTATGACCAATAATGAAAGGAGTTCATGACAAAATAATTTTAAAAAATGTGTTGTCAAATTTTACTTGGCAAATAAAAATGCTAAATCTATTAAAGAGTTCTCACAATATTTGGATCATTTGAATAAATATAATCTTATTTGAGTTCTACAAAATAACTCAAAAAACACCAAGAGAAGTAAGTACTTCAATGAAGAAGAAAAATAAATTGGCATGGTTAGAGTAGAGGATAACAGTTGAATAAATTCTCATTGAATTCAGATTGATTAGCAAGAAAGAGAAAAATATCATAAAAATCAGAATCGATCAACGGTACATTTCACTTCAGAAAAACTCTGAAATATTTCTCACTAGCAAAAATCCCGTAAAATTGGTCACATTTCCTAATTGGTAATACAAAACGTGAAAGAAGTTGAAACATTTTTTAAAGACCAGTAATGACAAAGAGACATCTTCAATTATGGAGCAGTCAATCTCTGTGCAATTTTCTTTTGAGCTCTCATCATTCGTAGTGCTAGAAAGGGACTGATGCAGGGACGAACTGCCTTCGGCCCTACGATAGGCTCAGGTCATGACGACATTTCCAATTAATGGAGAGACTGGTGGGAGGGATGAGAGGTTGTAGAGCGGGAAGGAAGGAGAGGAACATTCAGCTCAGAATCAGGGTTTCCACAGACACATTCAATTAACCGGAATTCAACTACAGTTTTGTCGCAATTATATTAATTAATAACAATCAAACGTCATTGGATGGAAAAGCTCACAGCAATGTTTTCACGACTATGACAATTCTATGATTGAGTTTCCGAATTTAATTAACCGTGGTCCAGTGGTTGTGATCGCTTGCGCTGCTCTATCAAATTGATTCTCGTCAATTTATTGAGGAATTTCATAATAAGATACTCATTTAAGAGATGAAAATCTACTAAAAATATTCCATGTTACAATGACTGCATTAGGAAACAGTATAAGTGTCAAAATCTGTTTGGAGTAATTAATTTTCTGTGTTGATAAAGTCCGAGACTTATTTATGCTTGGTTAATGAGTGGGTTATGTTGTGAATTGTATAGACTTGCAGATTTAACTGATTTCAAAAACACCTAATTACTCTTCGATTACACTCTTAAAATTTGTAAATCTCTGTGTTGCATAAAAATACCAAATTCGAATGGGCAAAAGAAATTGAATTGTTCTACCTACTTTTTTTGTTAGTTTTTTGTTTTCAAATCTTGGAAATAAACGTTTCAGGTATTGGGACTATGTAATAACCGTCAAAATTTAGTGTTACTGTTTATTATTTGTATAACATTATTCAGTTATATTGAAGAGATGGACATAACATACACTTTTGTAGCAGTTAATTTATTTGTTTTTAATAGTTATTATTGATTGCATTTGATAGTAATTAAACTAGCCTATTGCAGATTGATTTGTTGTTCAGTGTTAATCAATTATGATCATTTTTAATCGAGTTAACCTGTTAGCTACATTTAATACATTCAGTGTTACTACATTTTTTAATGTTTATATTTTATATTCATATATAAGTATTGATGTATATAACTATTATCGCATTCCACAGTTATTGAACTATTTTTGTTTCATCTATAATATCTGTGTTGAGTGTGATGTTTCCAATAAATTGTTTTTACAGCTGGTTTGAATTTGTGAATAACGTTCAATTTTCTCAGTTAATATTGCATTCAACAGTAATTCAACTACATATTGTTGATTGATTTATCTGTAAGTGTGGTATTTGAAAGTATTTTAATTTTTAATAATGTTAATTACTATTTTAATTATGTACAGCAACAAAAGCATAGATTTTTTTAAAATCCATCTCACATCTCCATCACACCTCACCGTGCTCTTCATCAACTGTTGAGCGCAAGAATTACAATCACATCGGCTCCCACTTGGTAAACATAAGAGCACGCGCGTACGCAAGCACGGGCTCGTTTGGAGACAAGTTATGCGCGAGCAATGGAGCGCGAGACAACAAACAGCAAATGATGACACACTTGATGCCAAGAACAACAGGACTTGACACGGCAGTCAGCCACTGACTAGGCGATCAGCGGTTACCGGACAACCATCGCTTCTGACCGCATTCAAACATTTCAGCCAGCGACTGGCCAAACATAAATT
Source organism: Conomelus anceps (assembly GCA_948455865.1). Lineage (NCBI taxonomy): Eukaryota > Metazoa > Arthropoda > Insecta > Hemiptera > Delphacidae > Conomelus > Conomelus anceps. Next base: position 24,543,457 of record OX418224.1, on the reverse strand, counting down.
TCCATTTTCCCACTATTTTCTCATTCTGTCTCATTTGCTATCTCTTTTCTATCATTGTCACACTCTCTCCCATTCTTACCCTTCTCACTCTATCACTCTATTTTCCTCACCCACTCAATCAAACTCTCAACCCTCTCTCATTTCCTGTCTCATTCTCAACTAACTAAACACATTCCCTCTCACTCTTGCTCTCTTTCTCCACCCATCATTCTCATTTCTATGGAACTTCCACTCCAAGTCATTTCATCTCCATCCATTCATGCATTCAAGTTAAATTATATAATCATTTGTTAGATGCGTAGAATTTAAGTTTTCTTAATTATTATATTAAAGAAAAGTTACTCCTCAAATTTATTGCAAAAACACATTCTATTTGATTTTTAAAACTGTTAATTTCATTTAAATAAGTTACTTTGTACTTTAGCTTTATTTATTTTTTTATTTCTGTTTTCATTTTTCTGTTATTTTTTATTTTAATTTAAATTTTTGTTTATTTCTTGCGCAGATGTTGTAGAATGATTCATTCTTTGTAATGTATTTTGTGTTTCAATAGGCTCTAGCCTTGAAACAATTGTACAATAAATATTCTATTCTATTCCCTCGCTCACACTTACTCACTCTCTCTCTCACACGCACTCACTCTCTCCCACTTCCTAGCTCATCCTCTCTCACTCTCTCACACATCAAACTATGTTTTATTTATCTCTTATCTTCTTATTATCAATTATCTTAATAACGTATCGTATTATTACACATTCTTAATGAATCCTATTTCTTACTATTATATTCTAGTACAACCTCGTATATGTTTTTAAAATAATTTTGTTGCATTATGTTCACGATTTAATATTCCTCAACTGGCCGATTACCAATAAAGAACTATTTATATTTCTCGCACTCTCTTAATCATCACCTCCTTCAACCTCTTTCTCTTTTCCTCGCTGGGCCAAACTATCAAAAGCCAATCAATCTTGGTATCAAGTAGCATGATCATGAAAGCTATGAGAGCCAACAGGCAAGCTTCCGTAGGCGGCTGGGGCTTCAGTCGCTCTCTCACACTCACAATCTCCCTACCTCCCTCCAAAACATTCGCTCTCTCACTTTCTTACTCAAACTCTCTCTCACACTTCCTCACTCTTTTACTATCTCTTTCTCTCTCCGCTCAACCATAAAACTATGAGAGCCAGGCGCTTTCATAGGCGGTGGCGGCTGCTTCATGTTTATTTACATATTCCGTTGTCGCTCGTCGAATCTCATAATGCAAACAAATATAAATCGAACGATCCCTGTGGCCATCGTTTCAACATCTGCGTCAAACGCCCCATCACCCACAAACTCAAACTCGGCTCTGTGATTCACGCTTCCACAATGCCCCTCGAATCCCTGACGACTAAACATACACTAACAATAATTATTATTGAAACCATTCTGGAACATCAATCGTTTGTAGTGCATTTGAAGAGTGACCTAGTATTACCTACTGTTTTTGATATGAATTACTAATATTTTTAAACTAATAATTAGTGATTAAAATGGAATTTCATTAGATGTATCAGACAAGAACTATCAATATTTCAGAATTATATTTGTTTAGATATATGAATGACATGTATTGTATTGAAATTAATTAAAATTGGATTTGATTAGATAAAAAACAATAAATTAAATGGTGTTGATAACATTTTATTATGGGAAAAAAGGCAATATGTCGTGAAGTGATAGCCGCGAGCCGTAGCAGGTATCTGTTCAATCATATAGATAAGCTACGTTCTCGTAGGTCCTGCTTGTAACGGTGACCGATTAGATTGGCCAGCAAAAAAGACACTGTTCTCTGCTGAAAATAACTTCCCGGTGGTGGTTGTTCGGAACCCACCTAAAACTGTAGGTCCAACTCATAAATCACCATCATCCAACTCATTACCCACGCACAGGTCTCAGACCTATGTGGGCTTCATCCTCCAAAAAAAAGAAAGTGAGATGACCTAAATTGGCGGGGCCGCTTAGCGCAGTTGGTTGGGGCGTCACAACTTCAACTTGCTGTCGTTTAAGTGGTCGTGGGTTCGAATCCCGCTCCACCGTCAGGCATTTATGTGTAATCATTCACCTCATTACCTACGCACAAGTCTCAGACTCATCATCATCATCAGCAAAAAAAAAAAATAAACAGTGTTGTGTTTATTAGGAGATTATTAGATGAATAATAAAAAGAAATTGTCACAACCACATTTTTTTTAAATATTGAGAAACTAGTTTCTCAATATTTTTAATAAATGTGGTTGTGACAAATTCGTTTTATTATTGATTATGGATACTTTCCACAATATCACCTTGTTCACAATATCAACTAGTTTCTCAATATTTTTAATAAATGTGGTTGTGACAATTTCGTCCTATTATTCATTATGGATACCTTCCACAATATCACCTTCGCCACTACAAAGAAAGTTATAGATTATTAGATATAATTATTATTATTATTATTATTATTATTATTATTATTATTATCATTATTATTATTATTTTTTGAATTCTATATTTCTCCATTTTACTGGGTAAAAGGGTAGCATTGGCTTTTTAGCAAAATGACACCATTTCTATTTTGGTATATTTAGGAAGCTCCTTACGTTGTGCACAATATGACAGCTTTCTGCATTAAATTTTGCACCCACACAGGCAGTCTCAACTTTTTCATCCTCTCAGGCAGCTCTTTTGGTATTACACCTGTAGCTGATATTATCAATGGCATAATTACCACTCTCTCTTGCCTACACAAGTATTTTATCTCCTCTGCCAAAGGCAGATATTTGAGCAGTTTCTCATCACTGTATTGCTTTATATTGTGTGTATTTGGTATGCCTATATCTATTAAAAATGTGGTTAGGTTCAGTTTGTCCATTAATATGATATCTGGTCTATTGTTGGCTATTGTTCTGTCTGTGAGTACTGATCTATCCCAATACAACTTGTGAGTCGCATTCTCCAAAACTGCACTGGGAGTGTATTGATAATATGGAACTGAATTGGGCAGCAGGCTGTGTAGACATGCCAGACTCTGATGTACAATCCTTGCCACCTGGTTGTGCCTATGGAGATAGTCCGTTGCTACCATCACCTGACATGCGCTTGTCACATGTTGGATCGTCTCAGATGCCTGGTGACATCTTCGGCATGTATCTGTTTCCAGGTTCTCCTTCACAATGAACTTGAGGTAATTCTTGGTAGCAACACACTGATCCTGGATAGCCAACATGAAACCTTCAGTCTCTGCAAAGATACCCCCCCAGCTGAGCCAAGCATTGGATGCTTCTTGGCTTATAAGAGGGCTACACAGATCATGAGCATGGCGGCCATGCAAAGGCTTCTCTAACCACTTCTGGTGTATAGTGGCTATGTGGTCTCCACCCAGCCTCAGATCTGCAACTTCAGCATGACAAAGATCAAGTGGTGTGTATGAATCATCAGCTGCCACAACAACCTGGTGCAGGTGTGAATTGTGAGTGAGGAAATAATCACTAAGAGACTGCTTTTGCCCCTGGCAAAGTCTGTGGACATCAGCCAGGCCTCTTCCACCTGCACTTCTTGGTAGTATTAAATGCTCTACTGCTGATTTTGGGTGATGCACTCTAAATTTGGTCAACAACTTACGGGTAGCACGAGCTAAGCTCTCTAATTCTGTCTCAGGCCATTTCACAACACCAAATGTATAAGTGAGTACAGGGGTTGCATATGTGTTGATAGCCTTAAATGTGCTCCTGCCATCAATCCTGGACTTTAGCACTGCACTTACTCTTTTCAAGTAAGAGTCAGTGACCACCCCTCGTATATCCTTGTGATTCAACCTCTTAGCCTGGACAAGACCCAAGTATTTGTATGCATCACCCTCACCCATGCAATCAAATGCCTCCCCAGATTCTAAAACAAAATTTGTGGGTTGAATTTTTCCCCGCACAATACTCATTGTTTTGCATTTATTAAGGCCGAAGGACATTTGAATATCAGCAGAGAACATCTCTGTAAGTGCCAATAGGTGCTTCAGTTGTCTTTCACTGGCTGCATATAATTTGATGTCATCCATATACAAAAGATGTGACAATGTGCACTGCAAGTTGGCTGAACCTTTAAGATTATATCCATAGCCAGATTCTTTCAGGATGAAGGATAGAGGGTTGAGTGATAGACAAAACCACAAGGGGCTGAGACTATCCCCCTGGAAAATACCCCTCTTTATTGGGATACAAGAACTTGTAATCCTCCCACCTGAGTGCTCAACCTGCAATACTGTAGACCAAGATGACATGAGGTGCTTCAACAGTGAGACTGCTCCTGGGTGAACTCTGTACATACTGAGCACCGCTAGAAGCCAGGAGTGTGGCACAGAGTCAAAGGCTTTTTTATAGTCAATAAAGGCTGTGTTGATATTTCTTTGCTTTTGCATAGCTTGCTCCATGACCACTGCATCTATGATCAACTGCTCCTTACACCCCTGTGACCCCCTTATGCATCCTTTCTGCTCTTCTGCTATTAAGTTATTCTCTTGTAGATGGCAATATATTTTCTCTGTGATGCAAGAGGTGAGAATCTTATAAAGAGTGCAAAGACATGTGATAGGGCGGTATTTAGCAGGGTCTATTGAGTTCTTCTCCTTTGGAAGCAAGTATGTCACACCTCTTGACAGATATGGAGGGACCTTTTCTGGATTTTCCAAAAATACTGAGAAGCTCCTAGCAATGAACTCATGAAAAGTGGTGAATCTCTTTATCCAGAAGTTTTGGATCCCATCTGGGCCAGGTGCTTTCCACTTCTGGGTATTGTTCACAGCTTTTGTGACATCCCCAGCTGTTATCACCATGGTAGCCATTTGTGGGACATGTAATAGAGACTCCTCCACACCACTCAACCAAGTAGCATCACCATTGTGATTCACCTCCTCAGCCCATATACTTTGCCAAAACCTCTCAATTTCCTTTACTGGAGGAACCACACTATAGTCCCCTCCATCTTATTATTATTATTATTACTATAATTTATTAGGAGATTTAAGATATTTTAAATTTACTTACTTATTGAGAAAACGAATTCAGTACTGCGTAATGGACTCCTAACACTTCATAACTAAATTATCATGGATATTTCACAAATTGCTACTTTTCATAATTAAACATGAAAAGGATCGATGTGTATATTCAAATCATAAAATACTACAATGTTAAAGATAAAGGGGCTCGTAATGTTTGTTTATTGGGGTTGTTATACATTGCATAGACCTACACAAAACCGCCATTCAACGGAATAATCGAGAACTCAAAATATTATTACTTGAACGAAAATGATGTAGTCGATGTAGAGATTCTCAAATAATTCATTTATTTTGATAAGTGGCTATACAAATTATGATAAATAATAACTGAACTATTCAAGTAAAGTATTTTTTTCTACAGTGACCCGAAAAAGTGCCTATTTTTACACTAAATGTAGCATGCAAAATAGTCTATTCCTGAACCAGTGCGGGAAAGTGAATTCCAGTGCTGGAAAGTACTATTCCGCACTCCAGATTTGCAACCTAACAACACAAAATAGTAAGCATGTAATACGCAGGTTCCCTATTCTGCATTCAAAAATAGATTGGCTACTCTGCTTCAGCTGCGATATAGTTGTTGTAGTTGCTGTTGTTGAAATCGATTTAATTCAAAGATAGGTTATGTGAGGAATTGTGAGGTTATGTATGTCCTGTTTTGTTCTGTTTAAATTACTTTATACATTACTGTAGGAAAAATTTAATGTGCAATACGAGAGCAAAGTATTGTTTCTGCACTTGAGAAACTTTTTTCACTCGCCTTTGGCTCGTGAAAAAAACTGTTTCTCTCGATGCAGAAAAACGCTATTTTGCACTCTAGTTACACAAATAGCTATTTTCATAGAAGGATCCTACTCTTTAACAATTAATTAAAGATGCTTCGTCAAGGAACTGTGGTGGGAAACGATGAGAGAAGCGATGGTGGAAAGATTTGTTATGAATTACAAGAGTAAATTCTTGTCAAAATAGTTGGATGAATTCAAAACGCTTACATCCAAAAAATGCTAAATAAATCAGTTTATCACTGTTGTTGATAAACTTTGAAACCCAAATTACAAAAGCATTTGCTGAAAAAGTTTTCGCAACGTATGAATCCACTTCAGTACATCAAGCAATGGTTGAAAGTTACTAAACCAAGCGTGCTTCGCGTCACAACCAGAAACAGAGCCGGCTCGGTTGCGGACAAAGAATTTTCATTGTTTTACACTTTAAATTCCTGAGTACTCTTCGTCTCATCAGACAGCGCATCAGTCGAATATTCTCTACGTCAGTTCACGTTGTACGTCACCACATGAAACAACAAGCTTCAATGGTGGTTGTGTGTGGAATGGATGGTGAAGAGTGAGTGGGATTGAGTAGGAGAGAAAGAATGGGATAGAGGGAGAGAGTGGTGCAAACAGTGAGTATACGAGAAAAGAGAAAAGGCATAAAGAGAAAGAGAGTAAGAGATTCGAAAGATGAGGAGTAAAAGAGATAGAATTAGGAAGAGAAAGGAAAACTTTTCAGGAGTGTGTAAGCTGTAAGGCATCCATGGTAAGAAGGAAAGAAACCACTCCACTGAGTTGCCCAGTATACGCAATGGCAATGGCCTCTAAAATACTAGTAAGTGAATGGTTCAAAGGATTCTTTCCGCGTAAAACAGCAGGATTTCCAGGATTTTAATTGAATGACCTTGAGAATCAGTGAATATTTTCTGTTGCTGTTTAATTAGGGAAGTTTGTTTTGGGTGAATTCGATTTCATGGAAGTTATTATCCAAGACAACTAGGGAGATGGCGTGACAGCCGAAAGATCTCGTTGTAAATTAGGCATGGTTAGGCATGGATATTGTAAATATAAATAGATTTTCAACCATTGATCTCTTATAAGAACGACTGCAATGTTGTGCGTTATTCTAAAAAGTTTAATTACCTAGTACATTCAGTTCGTAATGGAAGAAAACATTTTACAATTCTAATAAGTACATCTGCATGTTTTTCAAGCAAATTCTAATCTATATCCAATCAGCATTGAACCGTAATTGGATCTAATTTCATGGAAATTATGATTCAATTAGAAAAATTTACTTCATACCAGTGGAATCACACATACTTGAGCAATCAAATTATTTTTATTTTTATAAGAAGATCCTCTAGTAAGTACTTTTTTCTAGAATTATCTAGAAAAATATTCAGAAAAAAGATTACTGTTACGTCACGTTAAGATGATACATTTGCTTCGGTTTTTGACTGTATCAATTTAATTTTGCATGTATGAAAAAGTGTCTTGTTTAGAATGTTCTTGAAATGGCATTACACGTTTGGTTGGACATACGCCACTAAACGAATACCACAAGAAACCGAACTAAAACTTATCGGCTGAGCTGGCCTTTAGGTGGAGAATCAGTGAGGCAATAAGATAGTTATGAAAAAAAATAATTTTGCTGAATTATTAATGAAAATTTTTATTTCTATTTCTACACTCCTCTAAATGCATATCCTATTAACCAGTTTACTCAAATACCACAAAATTGTAAATAGCGAGAAAATAAGAAAAATAAGGAATTAATTGGTGATTTAATCAAGGGTAGGCCCATCTAACTCCTCAATCTGCTCTTATATGTCATATATATACACAATCATGGGATATACACCACCTCCCAACAATCATTAAAAGCTCTAGTCTGGTGCCCAGAGTCTGTAGTAGGACTGAGTGTCAAGATTCCTATTATAAAATTGGGGGTTGAAGGAGCTGCATAACGACCGTATATAAATGCAGGCCACGAATTCCAGTAAAAGCTCTTGGGAACATATTCAAATGACATCGATCTCGTAGTTCGATGAGGAGAGATGTAGTGCTAGAGGTAGAGTAGAGTAAGATGGAGGAAGGATGGAAGTGAAAAAGAATGATGGGTAAAAGTGAGAAGAAAAAAGAGAGGAAGAGCGCAAGTGACAGAATAAGCTAAAGAAGGTAAGAAAGAATGTAATACAGAGCTCCATAAGATAATCAAGAGTGATAGAATTGAGAAGAAAGGAAGTGAAAAAAATCGAAGGCAGGATACAGAGATGACAAGGAGGGGTAGTTGAGAAAGAAGGGAAGAACAAAATGCGTGCGGTTTCTTCACTGGAATACCGTGGATGGCAATGATGACTGTAGAAAATGCGCTTACCAAGAAAAATGCACGAATTGGATGGGATTAGCATTCTTTCCACGTTCGCGGCATATTTTCGATCAGATGAAGAATAATAGGGTTATCCTATCCATCTGAAAGAAGATGAGACGATAATGGAACGGAATATTCTTCGACGCTTTTTAAAGCGTTCTGTTCTTCTTGAGAGGAAATTGGTATCCTTGGTCAAATTTCGAACGATTCGATACACAAATTTGCAGTTTCGGTACATTGCACAATATAGTTTAAAGGTATATTAAGACCGGTTGCAGAATAAAAAAATCAGTTTGGTGTTCCTTATGTGTTCCTTGTTGTTTATTGAGAACAAAAATTAAATATCTGTTAGTGCAAAAGAATTAATTATGGAAAGTTGTTTCCACTTTCTTTCATATGAATTCAATATCTCGATAATAGCGATAGTGTAGTGATCTTAAAAGAGTTGATACTGAAAAAGTTCAAATTGAAAAGTTGGCTAGACTAGACTTGAAATATGTGAAGCAACAAATAACCGTCATAAATGAGAAACCAATATAAACAATTAAATCAACAACTGGAAAAATGAATAATCTACAGAAAAGAGACAATATTAACAAAAATATTAGAAAATTTACCTGTTCTAACCTGTGTCTATTCTCAGCACCCGGCCAATAACAGAGCTGTAATGTCCAGCTTATCATACTCTCCCATTTTCCATCAGATAATATAGTATTAGTCCGTATAGACTAGCCTACATATAAAACTGTTCTGTAATTTATTTTTATCAATAATTTTTCTGTGAAATTTCATTATTTTGGTCAGACCTGTATGTTAAAGTCAGAGAAATTAATTTAATTTTACTTTGAGTAATTAATTTAATTTTACTTTTATCATGAAATCGCCATGTAAGGCTCGCTTCACACATATTGATGTCAGACGTTCTATAAAATTTCGAACAGAATGAACAAAAGTGAACAATTTTTGAATGATAAAATTCCGAACGGTTCTATGGGATAGACAGGAACAGAGAAGGCTAGGCACGTTATAAGACTCCACTATTTGTTTTGTAGCGTCTCGCAGAGGGATTATCAAGTTGTTAAATAATATTCATCTCATTTTCAAAATTTACTTTTATTCTCCGTCATTTCTGTATCAAGGCTAAGAAGGAACACTCAAAACTAACTTGTTTATAATAAAGCTCGTCAAACCAGAAATAGTACTTCCTTCTTTTTAAATTAAATAATTATCATATTGTACATTAAATTTGGTTCAGCTTTCCGATCAGATATATCTGGTACGTCTAATCAGATGAATTATTATTTTGTTCAACTCACCTGATTGAACAAAATAGGACATTACAAATGAGAACAGCTTTTGAAGAACAGAAGACTGATATAAAAGCAGAAATGAAGAATCTTGATACAAAAATAGAAGAACAAAAACAGAAATGAAAACAGCTTTTGAAGAACAGAGAACAGAAATGAGAATGGCTTTTGAAGAACAGAGAACAGAAATGAAAACGGCTTTTGGAGAACAGAAGACTGATATGAAAACAGAAATCAGGACGGCTATTGAAGAAGTGTATGTGAACATGGACAACAGGTTGAGAAGAATGGAAGAAAATAATCGAAAAACCAGGAAAGAATTGAAAGAAGATATAAAGGAGGTTAGTGTAGAAGATAAGAAATTAGAGCAAAATATTGAAATGATTTACAATGATATAAATGATAAGATTGACATAATTCATGCAGAAATAAAAAATAATAATGAAAAGGCCCTTATAGAATTAAATGAGACAAAATAAAGTAATATAAACTTAATAAAACAACTTTTGAATGGAAATTAACTCACGTTATGGCGTGACGGCCGTTTCGCTCTGTTGTCTAGAGCATCGTCAGACGACCCACAGTACACTGACTTAAGGTAGGAGGTTGATACCTTAAGTCAGTGTACTGTGGGTCGTCTGACGATGCTCTAGACAACAGAGCGAAACGGCCGTCACGCCATAACGTGAGTTAATTTCCATTCAAAAGTTGTTTTATTAAGTTTATATTAAATATTAGTGGAAACAAGATGGATCTTCAACATCAAAATAAAGTAAATTCATTCATGAAACAGTTAATAGAAAAAATTTTGAAATTCAAATAGAATTTGATAAAAGGAGCCCAATTGATTCCATTATTAATCTAAGATATTTTTCAAGTACAAATAGAATTCAAAATTGGAAATTTAAAAAGAAATTATTTAGATGGACTGAGATATTTTTTGATATTTGATATTTATTTATAACATCTCACGTTGCCAGTTCTAGTAAGACCTATGGCAAACACTATAAATATAACCTAAAATATAAAATATTACATTACATTAAGTAATTAAAGAGAAAACATGATATAAAAAAGGTAATGCATTTTATTATAGGAGATGAAGTGATAATAAAGAATTTTATACTGGCAAATAAACTTAAAAATATCTCTTCAAAATAATGTCCCAAATATAAAGGTCCTTAATTATAAAAGATTTAGGTAAAGGATGTTTTGAAATAAAAGAAAAAAAAACAGGAAAAATATTAAAAGTGAATGAAAAAATGATGAAAAAATATTATGTTTGATGTAAATATTAATCTGATAATTTTTGTTGAAGTGTACTGTTATTATTTTAAATGAATAGTTAATTATATTGCTAAATATATTTATATAATTTTCTTAGCTTTATTTATTTAATTTTTTACTATGAAGAGGGGTACATGAATGAAATATCAAATATAAAATTATTTGTTACTAGGAAGAATTTGAATGATATTATTGTTAATTGAAATTGTTATTTATTATATTTTCAAGTATTGTAAAAATAAGAATTTGAATGTTATTATTGTTAATTGAAAATGTTATTTATTATTTGTTACACTAGTAGTTCTGTGAACAGTAGACCTCACGTCCAGGAATAAGGGTGCTTGTAAAGTAATTTACTCTACAATGAAAATTAATTTCGCAATTTATTTGTTTATTCAATGTTTCCAGGGATACCGTACATCTTCTATTATACCCCCTTTTTTTGGTTATTGTACTTTTGATGTTTTTTCTTGGTTCAATGGTTTTATGTAGTTTTCAATAATTTTGTAAGTAGTAAATTAAAAGTGATAAGTAGTATGTGTGAACTATTAACATAGCATAATAAATTATTCACATGTTAAGAGTGAAGATAATATTAATTTCACAATATTCACAATCAACATAATACAGTTTTATGTTTATTTGCATGTTAACATTAACAATTAATAACTTATCACAATAAGTATCTATTTGAAGTACCATTTACATTTTGAGAGTTTGTTATCTTCACTAACAAAAAGTGGTAGGCCCTTACTATTCTATGATGCAAAAATTGAAATTTATATTATTTAAAATAAAACAGTATTATTGACATGTTAACAGTAAAATTAATATCAATAAAATATAACCAATAAAAATAACATTGACATGTAATAGTTGGTTGTCATCACCAACTAAATGTTGTAGGCCCTTACTATTGTACGTTACAAACATTAATGTATATTATTTAAAATAAGAAAACACAGTATTATTAACATGTTAACAGTGAAATTAATATCTGTGAAAAATAATCAATTGAAATAACATTGACATGTAAGAGTTGGTTGTCTTAACCAACTAAATGTTGAAGGCGGTGCTCTTCTTCCACTCTCAACCCAAGCAGCTTCAAAGACAGCGTAAATAACGCCGCTAAGGGACCTGCCATATGATTAAAAACTGTTGACTTCTATCAGCTGTTCCTCTAAGCTGTTTGGCCGGCAAGTTCAGTAGGTTAGGTCTATAAAATGGATTAATTAATAATAATTATTAGCTCCCCTATTAAAATTTGAAAAAAAAAATGTATACATCGCTGGGCCTAGGAATAAGGAACATCCATTTGAAAAATCATAGCAATTGGTCTAGGCGTTCGTCTGTAATCGTGAGACAGACAGAGAGACAGAGGAAATGCCGATCGTCTTAAAGGGTAGAACTCACTATCGTTCGGTCAATTATTTATTATTAATCTGCTCAAATATTGTAAAAAACAGAAATATTACTTCATTTTTACATATCAGGGTTATATATAAAAATAAATTTTCTCAAAATAGTACAGTATTAAAAAAAAAATGAATAAAAAATAAATAGTTTAAAAAAATATTCTCAAAATATTAATTTTATTCAAAAGTAAATAATTTTCAAAAATTTTTTATCTGGTAGAAGGGAAATTTGTCATGTCCTATTTTGGTCAATCAGGTGAGTTGAACAAAATAATAATTCATAATAATTAGACGTACCAGATATATCTGATCGGAAAGCTGAACCAAATATAATGTACAATATGATAATTATTTAATTTAAGAAGAAGAAAGTACTATTTCTGGTTTGTCGAGCTTTATTATAAAGAAAGTTAGTTTTGAGTGTTCCTTCTTAGCCTTGATACAGAAATGTTAATGTGACGGAGAATAAAAGTCAATTTTGAAAATGAGATGAACATCATTTAATAACTTGATAATCACTCTGCGAGACGCTACAGTTTTAATAACATGACAAACTACATAAAATCAGAAATTTATAAATTGTTAAAATATTTGGTTTCAGCTTCAAGAAATTACCTGTATAAAATTGAAAAAAAAAACAATATAGCTTAAGAGCAAATTTTCTACTTGAAAAACTCTTTAAATTAAGTTTGATTGTTTGAAGTGAATAGTTACTCTCTTTAAACTTTTGAGTACGTGCGTACTTGTTTTCAAGTGAATACTTTATTCTAAACTTTTTAGTACGTGAGTATAATCAATATGATTAATATAACTTCTAAATAAATTGTTGCTACTAAAAATCTAATTATAAAATTAGTTAGACTTACGAATTGGTAGAAAAATTAACTAATTACAATTTTAAATTCTATATTAAATGTTGAATATTATATTTGCGAAAATTTTAATAGCTCACTTATTTCCATTTTTCTTGAGTACCTACTTAGCAGCTGAACTTTTTCTCCTAGCATAACATTTAAGAATTTTATAAAATATTTAAATTTGCCAATTAATTCAGTTTTAAATTAGACCAATCATAAATTCCTTACATCTTATGGCACAAGAAAAATTCAAGCAGATATGTAACCAGTAGAGTAAATTGAATGTGATGGAATTAGAAAAAATCAAATTTCTAATATTTATGGGTTTTTACTTTTTTAGTCAGAATAGAAGATGAGTCACGTCCTTATCAGCAGCGCTGCTTAGCAACCAGTTTGCGCAATGCCAGTTTTCGTATGAGCACATTCGATTAGACTGGAATAGCATCATAAGATTTCATACATCTCGACCCAGTGGCCTAACAAACGGCGGTCGTGGATGGTCGAGATCAGGGACGGCTGCTTCACGGCAGGCGGACGGTATCATTTCCATTTGGCATGATGTTGATGTGTCTGAAAGAGCATCAATTATTTCTTCACGCCACTATTGGAATGACCGTTCGAGATTTTATCATACGGCTGAAATCGATGAGTGTTAAACGGGCCTAACTCGACAAAAATGTAAACTCGGCTGACAAAGAGTGAATAATACAACTATAATTGCAAAAGCTCAACTAGAATTATTGTACAGTAAAAAAACAGAATATAGACAACGCGTGATGTTTTGAAACAGTGTGACAGATGGACTGTGAGAAGTGGAAGAACGATATTGCGAGAGAATGAGAGAGGGAATTAGTCGATTTAATTAGCCATGAGTAGGCTACTATGTGACGAGAGAGAGAGATAGTTTAGAGCCACGGTGTGTCCGGCACGTTGAGTGGCTACTTTTGAACAGTTTACGGCACGCTAGGTTTGAACGTAACGGTAGTTCCAGTTTTCGCCGCTGGCGGCGCGTCTGTGTGTGTGAAGGGTTGTTTTCGAAGGACGGGGACTGTTTGCATAATTCCGGCTCACCTGTGGCTGTGTCATACTCTTCTCGAAATGACAAATGACGTACCGTTGCCGCATCCACACACAAAAGTACCCACACACATACGTGAGCATTCACACAGAACGGCAAAGTCACCGCCACACACCGACAACTCTCTCGGTTATTGCTTATTCATTCAAATTAGCCTTTCCTGGTTTTAACGACTACCCACTTCTTTCCACCTAGTTGCAAGAGGTTTCAAGCCATTTGTTATAAAATGAATCTTCTCTATCTGTCGTGTTTTCAACTCAGGTGAACTGTTCAAAGCTAGCAGTTGGCCGGTCGCTATGAACAATTGAATAATCAGAGATGCTTTTAGTTGAACTATTCTCTTTGAATAATTCTCTATCAGTTTGAGTCAAGAGTGTGAACAATAATTACAATGATGAATATTATTCAATGAGGGTGAGGTCCCAAACCCACAATACAATCGATCACATGCATCTCTTGAATCACTGGCGAAAATACTATACTGTCTAAAAATGCGTGTATAAAATTTGCGGCCACGATACACGAGCTTTTGCAAGTAATGCAACCAACTGTTGGCATGTGGGTTTGGGCATAATGCTTAAAATAGAAGAATGTCAAGAATAGAATTTCACAACAAATTGCTAATTGACTAAATTCACGATCCAGATAGATAATATAATGCCCTTTACAAAATTCACGAAGAATCTTATGAAATCACTATTTAAAGATATAATTCATTTGAGTGGGAAATTATAAAAATGAAAGAAAAAATTAAATACAAACTTCTGAAAATTCAACTGTGAGTATAATTTATTGAACCTTTTTTTAGAGGTTGTTTCAGTTGGTAGTGCTTCTTGATTTTGGCAAATAAGAAAAATACATAGAAGTATAAGAAATATACACTGAATTTTCACTTTCTATCAATTAATTCACGCTTTTTATCAATTTTTGGATAATTTTGAAAGCCCTCTTATTTGACAGGAGAAAAATTACTATGATTATCATTTTAGATTTCAGTATTCTAGCCTACGTTAGTTGAGTTGTTTTATCCTAGCATTCATTTCTACCTCTTACTTTGTTAGTTTTTTAAAGCTTCAGTTTTTCTGCTATAAATTTCTCTTAATTTATTCCTTTTCCTTTCTTTTTCTACTACTCTCTTCCTTCGACTTTCTTTTCTGTTTCATTTAAAGCGATCGCATTTTGTTCATATTTTGAGCTTTTGTTTTTCCTGTAAGAATTTCATTCATCATTTTTCCTTTCTTTCTCTTCGGCTTCCACTTTTTCTTTGTTTCATTTTGTTCATTCTGTAAGCTTTTGTTTTTCCTGTTATAAATCACAATACGTTCATTTTTTCCTTTCTTTTTTTCTTAAACTCTTTTTTCTTCGCCTATCTCCTTCTTTCTTTTCGTATCTCTTTATAAAATTAGATAGTTTAGAAAATAGCAAATATATTATGCCTCTATCTATAAGCGAAATTGAAAGTATTTGCCAAAGATTTCAAGTGAGAACAACTGAAATGTGATTACTTAATTCGGACATTGAATAAAAGCCATAATACATAAACCGTTGAATTATATAAATAATGTGAGAAGATGAAATTAGGGTACTGATGATGGTAGTAGTGACTGAGGACTCACCCGTATGCGTGCGCTGGTGTGCCTTTAGGTGGGAGCTCTTTGTGTAGACCTTTTTGCAGCCGGGATGCTGACATTTGTGTATTTTGCGGCGGGAGTCGGGCGAGTGGTCGAGTCGCGCGTGGTGCCTGTTGTTGTTGGTGTTGGTAGAGGCGGCAACCGAGATGAGTCTGGCCACAGACGTACACCTTACCACACTGGGAGGCGACGACAGGCCACAACTTCCTGACGACGAGTTCGAGTGACCCTGACCTGCAATCACAAATCACAAATATTTATTAAAAAAAAAAATACAATAAAACATAGATTGTAAAATAGATGCCACACGGGTTAAGGAACCTGTGCATGACACCGAGTTCTTATTGTGTATTTATAGCACAATACAATCGAAAGTGAATCAAGAACATTATTACAAGAAAGTACGGTATGGACAGTTCCAAGATAAAGAATTAAAATATTATTGTCGATTCCAATCCCAATAAGCCAGGTTAGGTTAGGTTAGGTATTGATGCTTCCAAACTGAACTCTGGATATCCCTAAAAGCAGGTGTGAATAACCCCGATTAGGAAAAGCCCAGTGGAAAAAGTCCTTCGAAAAAACGAAAGCTCTCTACTCCTTACATCCATGCTTTTTTTACAGAAGACTGGTGACTCTTCCTGCGCGTGCGAGACACATCTGAACTCTTAAACTTACTAAATCTGAACTGTAGGAGAGAATACACTGCCCTGAGCAGTCAATATTTTTTCCAGCAAATGAATAGCCTTCAGTAGAGAATAATAACTCAGTTCAAGATTTAAAATGTTCGATTGAACTTGAGTCCATTTGTTGTTAAACTCCCTGTCAGCGATACAAGGGCGCCGTTCTATTTATTACCATTCGCTAATAGCAGATGGAATATTTTATAAATGAAATTTGACAAAAAAAAGGAGTTAATATATGAATTATGTTATACCTGATTCGGGTGACGAAGGAGGAGTCGCCAAACAAAGTTCCTCCTCGTAATCGTCATCCTCCACTTCCTCCTTGACGAGCACCGAACAGCTGACCGCACTCCCCCAGCGGCCTCCGTCCAGCCTCCGGATTTGCTCCAGACTGATTGGTTTCACGACTTCCACCTTCGTCCACGACGTCAGCGGACCGGGCGCTGTGAACAGGTTCCAAGGTGTGTCTAGCTCCGTCGGGAGTTTCTTGTACGACTGCAGTTTGGGCTCGTCTTTCAGGTATCTTTCCATCTCGTAGCACGTCTGTAAAGAAACAGACAAAAGAGGTTTTGTTAAAATGGAGATTCATGAGATTTCTGGAATATACAGTACCTAGGAAAGATAATCTGAAAGGTAGTTAGTACAGTAGCTGACAGCTAGCTGTACACTCCGGCGGAGGGTCACGAGAGTTCGACACTACCTTTACTGAAAATATTGACCGATTTTCATCGCAAGCACAAACTAGCTGCAGAGTCTGATGTTCCCAGAAGGCCATCGATATCACCCCGTGAACATTACTTTGTCCTCTTCCTGTTTAAAGGTTACAAGTGCACAGCTAAGTTCCGGCAACTGTACTGTAATTCCGTTACTAATCGATAACTTTTCCATTTTTATAAGAGAATATCCACAAAAATTATGTTAATGGTGTAATATGAAGAAATACAATTATAGAGAGAACAGTGAAATCACCAATTGCTTCCTATAGTAGATCTTACAAACATAGAGATATGATTAGAATTCAAAAAATTTGTTTGAGAGATGCAAACAATAATTTCAAAGAGTCATATTCATCGCAATACACATCAATTATTTTTTTAAATGCTAATTTCGACATGTTATAAGTCATTACTAGTCTGTTTCATTGGAAAACCTTCTCGTGACTGGTGGGGATCAGAGACAAAAGGCTCTAACTTTCATTCGGTTCAAAAGTTTTGAACAAAATTCAATGTCATCAACTTTGTTTGAACTGTTTTGGTGTTTTGGAAATGAATTCCAAATTAATATTCGTTAACTAAACACAATCAAGTTGCATTGTTTTCAAGCGAATTTTGTCAGTGAGACTTAGAAAGCAGTAATCGGCTGAAACCTGTTGTATCTTGACATCCTATTTCATCAATTTAGTAGTTTTTTTTTTATTGCTGATGATGCCCATATGAGTCCGAGACTTGTGCGTAGAGATGAAGTGAATGATTACACATAAATGCCTGACGGTGGAGGGGGATTCGAACCCACGACTACTTAATCGACAGCAAGCTGAGGTTGCGACGCCCCAACCAACTGCGCTAAGCGGTTGTCATGATCAATAAATAAATGGATCTACGATATAGGAAATATAATGAATACAAATAGAATGAATTTTAATCAATTTTTCACTTGCTGGTCTTATTTGACAGTTATATATTTATAGAATAATGTCGTATGATCACGGTCATTCTAAAACGATATGCGTCAGTAAGTTGATTGGAATCGTGAAAGATTAGAGAAGAGCATGATGGTGAAGAATGAAATAGGGATACCAGATATATCGTTAAAGAATAAATACGATGATGCTATGAAAGCATGAAATCCGGAAGATGATGACTGACAGTGATTTAGACTGAGAATCAGACATGGCAACATTACTTAATATTGTCGAACTTGACAAAATTAGTACTGCTGCATGGCAAGCTGTGAAGCACTAATCTAAAAGTTTAAAAATCTAGCATGAATAGCTAAATAAATACGATACCATTCATCAACTTCATTCTTGTCAACTTCAGACAAAAAGAAATATTAACAGAAATATTGCTGCTAATAGACACGTTTTTAAACTTTTTTTTTCATCAAGGTTAGACATTTTCCATTTTATCATGTGTACATAAAACTTTGTGGGACACGAGTAGTTTAAATTTGATCTTTTCAAATCACCTTAAAAAATATTCATTTACGTTTGATCCGTTAGTAGATAATAGAACTTTGTATAATTTATAGTTAATATTATTTACCGAAGTTTCCCTTTAATTATTCGACCGTTCGTCTACTAGAACGTTACGTGCCGCTCTAGCGGAAAATAATGTTGGGAATAGTAATTGAAAATTGAAATTTTCCATATTTTTCCATAGATATAGTTTCCTCTCTGCAACTTGAAAAGCCATGTTATTGAACTTCAAAGAGGCTGAGTAGGTGAAAAAAGAAACAGTCAGCGTTTTGGTAATGAAGAGCAACTGATGGTTGAACGGCGCTGTTTGTTTTTCCAAATCCAGTTCTCTTTCATCTTCCATTTTCTAACTTACTCCTCTGCTCCACCTCTTTGCCTTATGTACTTCACTTTTTTGATCAATAAGACTATGCTTTGGCAGTAACGTTTTGAAAATTGATGTATTGGCAGGTAACAAGGCTAGCGTTGTTTCGTTACTCTAGATCTAGAACATATTCTAAGATCTGCAATGTTATGATCCTCAAAACCTATTATTATATTGAGCTAACGCTCAAGTATTTACTTTGCTGGCTGTCCCAAAAATGTTTTATACATATTGTGAATTTTCTTATATTTGTATTTTTGTATTTTAGCGAAATAAAAATATTATCATTATACCTCATCATATTTGTTATGTACTTTACGATCTGCAATGTTATGATCCTCAAAACTTATTATTATACCTCATCATACTTGTTATGTAGAACTATTATGTTATGCGAAAAACCTATATGATGATTCTTTTCCCTAGTTGTCCACCCACATTGAGAAGCATAATTAACTCTGGAAAAACAATAAAACATGCACTTGTTTTACCAATGTTTTGGGCGCTATTCTTGCGCCCAAATGTTTTGGGCGCTAAGTTAGAATTGTGAAAATGGTTTTAAATTGTGAATAAATATAGCCTTAAAGAATATCCGGCATTCAAATTCTGCTAAAATGCAAAAATTCTTAATAATTACATGTTAAAGTTGGTCAAATTGCCCCATACTCTTAGACCTATACGGCTTGATACGATCTAAATTTAAATGTAGGAGACCCAGTTTGGGGATCTTAGTATTATTTCAATGTTTATTGGAAGACAAATAGTGACATAAAAGAAGGATAAAAGCTTGCTTTCGCTCCTTCATCGCCCGTGTGCCCCTTTATTATATCTGACTACCACAGCAGTCTAATGACTCTAATTCCTATATTATTGGGAACATTTTGTTCAAATCGCCAGAGTCTTCAAGAGATCTAGCTTAAGTTCTTACAATATGGTATGCTATTATTGTGAGTAAAGATAAAATCATAAATATAGATAATGATGATGATGATGATGATGATGATGATGATAATAATAATAATAATAATAATAATAATAATAACAATAATAATACTACTACTTCAGAAATGTGCTAAAATAATGTTCTAAACGCTATTCAGAGCTCATTGGGAATCGGAGCCCATCAGGGTTGGAATGGTCAAGCAACTCTTCCCAGGAAGAAAATGGAAATATTAAATTAGAATAATATTGTAATTGATTCATTAAGTTCGTTTCCTATATCTCTTCACTTTACCTTGTTTTTTAGTTTCTTCACTTCAATTCCACCACCTCATGAAAAATGAAGTATGAAGAAGCCGAAGGCTAAAGTTGTTATGCACAATTTGAACCAATGCTATAACTGCTGCAAACTGATTCGGGGGCATAGTCGGGGGTTGTGAGCGAGAGAAAAAAGTGTGAGTCAGAGTGAAAGTGGTGGAGCGGAAGAGAGGGTTCCGTCTAGGGGGTGGTTTATGATGGGCAGGGGGGAGTTTATACCCGCTTTTTCTTGGTTTCATTCGTCTGGTGCAGGAGTACAGCAGGCAGCCAGCAGCCCTGCGAGGACTGAATTATAAGTTTTAAATATGTAACGATGTAGCGCTTTCAAAACTGGATCCGAAGTGAAAGCAAGTTGCCGCGTCGGGTGAACTTTCTCCTTCGACACGGCGGGAAGAGTTTTTGGGGCAACTTTTACAATCATTCTCTGTATTAAACTCTTTAGGAATGAAACGGGCTGTATTTTGTAGGCTGTTTCCTTTATCGTAGGGGTGCCTTCCCATTGGGTGTGGAGTGGTACAGGGGGAAAAGAAAAGATACAAAGTGAAAGAGCTAGGAGAGAGAGAAAGAGATTAGATTGGATTAGATTATATCTTTCTTTATTCATGTAAATTTATAAATTATGTATATGAATCAACATCATATCGATGCAATAGTAAACTCAGATAATGCTATTTTTTATAGTGCAAGATATTATTTACAATGATTTAATTTGTATGATCTAAATTCTAAATGATATTAACTATGGTTATGACAATCTAAGTTATGCAGAGAGAATACTAGTGAGGAAGTGAGGAAGAATGAGAGTGAAGCCTACGAACAAAGATCCGAAGATCGGAGAAAAGTCTGGCATCATTTCAAATAAAAAAGTAAAGCAACTGTACGGTTAATATATCCTACTGTGCGGAAAGTTACTTGACAGCTATACGAAAAACTCGCACTGATAACCATGGTGTGGAAATATTAGAACTTTGAAACTAGTGAATAATGGTCTTTGAAATATTTATTCATAAATGAATACAGTAGAACTGGATATAATTTATAGTAAATACTTATCAACAGAGGTGAACCAAAAGACATTATGTTAGAAAATAGAAGTATAACAACATTTGCTCTCTAAAAATACGATTCAAAGATAGAATTATTTCGGACATGAGATAGAACACAGATTGGAGGATCGATACAAAGAATTACTTTTTTTCAGTTATTGTAGCATTTGTTGTAGCCTATTTGAAAGAACTAGTAGGCCTGGAGAAGTACTGGAAGTACTTAGAAGTAGGTGCTGTATTTTTTACTAAGCCGATTCACATATTGGCACGTTCACATGTATTGATGTAAACAAATAATACGTTTTTGACTTCCCATGCGATCATATGGAGAACATTCCATGTTATATCTAATTTAACGTTAACATTTTGGAAATTCTAATAGTTTTCCCGCCATCACAGAATAGAGACCTTTAATTTTAGCCATCTTTCTACGACTTGCCAGACGCCCACAGTTTTGACGCAAAGAATCACCTTACAAAATTATATATATAGAAGATATTATTCTGACTAAAACATGTATACTCTTGATAGTTTGTACATTTTCATATTAATTTATTTTCGCATCCAATCATAAAACTCAAACAATTCTGCTTACCACTATAATGACTATGCACAACAATTGTTAATCTAAGGTGTCTTTCAAAATATGTCGGCAAGTCATTATTAACTTTTTAACAACCCGTACTCTTATTATGAATATTGCCTCCTAATTACGAGGTTTTCTAACATCGACAGTAATTCTGTGTCATTCGTACGGGATTCACAGACTAGTCTGGCAATGACATGAAATCTACAGCTCAATAGTTGTTAATCTAACAGCTCGGGTAGTCGGTGCTCACAGTGGCTTGTAAACTTTACGACAAACAGGAGCGACAGACAGGGCCTGTAGATGAGCGGTTGTAGTTAGGGGTAATGCATTGCTCCGTTGCCTAGCAACCGAGGACGCTGTTCTAGGTGTGCGGCGCACCGGAAGTCATTAAACAGCACTGGAAGCGATTTAATTGCGTCATAATTTACTGCACGTCACTATATCCGGTGCTGGCTGCATCTATTCCCAGTTTCTGCTAATCCATAATCTTTTTTCTACCTAATTTTAATCACTAAACAAACAGTTATTGTTAATACATTTTTCTTAATCATGTTATCTACTTTTGAGGATGAAAATTTAAAAAAATAATAATTAAAAGAAAGTTCGAAGTTACTGACAATTGAACAAACTGACAAATTTACAGAATTTATTAATTTCGAATTCCATCAGCTGTTGAATACTGTTGAATATAAAATGAAATGAATAAAATAAACAAAAGTCTCGATACATTTCTTCAACTTTGAGATTACCTCAATCAATAAACTATTTGATGAATTAATATTAATATTGCTTCAAGAGCTACTATCATGGGTCAAGGATTACTTATTCAGCATTAACAACGAACAGTTTTTTCCAGCCTCACAGCCGCCGCCGCCGCCGTCTTCTTCTTCTTCTTCTTCTTCTTCTCCTCCTCCTCCTCCTCCTCCTCCTCCTCCTCCTTCTCCTTCTCCTTCTCCTTCTCCTTCTCCTCCTTCTCCTCCTTCTTCTTCTCCTTCTCCTCCTTCTCCTCCTCCTTCTCCTCCTTCTTCTCCTTCTTCTTCTTCTTCTTCTTCTTCTTCTTCTTCTCCTTCTTCTTCTTCTTCTTCTTCTTCTCCTTCTCCTCCTTCTTCTTCTCCTCCTTCTCCTCCTTCTCCTTCTTCTCCTCCTTCTTCTTCTCCTTCTCCTCCTTCTTCTCCTTCTTCTTCTTCTTCTTCTTCTTCTCCTTCTTCTCCTCCTTCTTCTCCTCCTTCTTCTTCTCCTTCTCCTTCTCCTTCTCCTTCTCCTTATCCTTCTCCTTATCCTTCTCCTTCTCCTTCTCCTTCTCCTTCTCCTTCTCCTTCTCCGACACTATCAGGTAGAATTTATAGGTAGAATTTATAGGTTAAGTGTAAGAGAGGGACACCGTCCCTAACTTCGCCTTTTCATACAAATGTATCACCAAGCTTTTTTCCTTTTTTTTCTGTATATCATATTAATATCATTTTCAGTAATAATTTCATGTTTGTATATAGTTAAAAGTTTATGTAATAAGTAACTGATAATGTTTTATGTAATAATACTTGGTGATGCCTATATATTGTATTTTATACTAGTAACTGTCCAAATATTATTTGCATGAATAAAGAAATCAATCAATCAATCAATCCTTCTCCTTCTCCTTCTCCTTCTCCTTCTCCTTCTCCTTCTCCTTCTCCTTCTCCTTCTCCTTCTCCTTCTCCTTCTCCTTCTCCTTCTCCTTCTCCTTCTCCTTCTCCTTCTCCTTCTCCTTCTTCTTCTTCTTCTTCTTCTTCTTCTTCTTCTTCTTCTTCTTCTTCTTCTTCTTCCTCTTGGTTAGTTGTAGATTGAGTGGTAGAAGAGTTTTTATAGTCTTAACTCCACCTAAAAAAGAATTTCTTCATTTTCATTTTTTTCTCCTTCCCCTTCTTATCTTCCTTCTTATCCTCTGTTATATTACTCCTCTAGGATTATTCTATTCTATTGCATAAAATACTGTCAATGATTCTACTAGTAATTAGTTATACAAACTTGTATAGTCCTCAACAAAAGGCATTAAAAAACAATTCAACTTTTGCTTGTCATGGACTACCAAGTCTTCATTCTCCAATATCAACTCTTGCGAAGAAATTTTCCAAGAATTTGTCGATTTAAAATAGAATTCAAAAGCTTTTTTCTCCTAAGCTATGTGTATCCGTGTAGCCAATATAAGTCTGTTAGGGAATAGTTACGACTTGCCGCTGGTAGAGGGAGATTATAATACTTTGGGATGTTATCAGAGCTTAGCCAGCTCTCGCCTACTGCTTCGACTGAGCCGTTATCACAATCGTTAAGGAAGACTGTTGAACGCGTTAGGGCGCAACTTAAAGGCGTTATTCGCCGGATTACTGCTGTGATAAAAGGTTGTATAGGCAGCTAGGGCGTTCCTCCACTAACGCTAGAAAGCTTCGATTCAAACAACCAAGCGTAGTGTACTAAGTTAGTCTAGTGCGTGGATACTAGGTCTACACTGAACGTATATACAGCTCTATCTCTTCTCCTATCCTATTAGATTATTTATTCCATATTTACACTACATCCACTACAATAATAGGAACTTTATAGAATCCTGTTTATGATTTACTGTTTATCAGGAAGTAATTTTTCAACAGCCGTCTTGAAGTTTGCTGATTTTCAACTTGATTCATATTTCAACTTCACTTGAACTTTGAATTAGTTATTTATTTTAATACAAATTTGTATAAGCAACGAGCAAAAAGGGCATGACTGAATCAATTGGAGTGAAAAAATACTTCTGTAATTTGTACATAAACTTTTATTTAATCGACAGTAATAATTAAAGATTCAGATTCAGATGGCTTTATTTGGGTAAATTTACAATGTACAAAAATGATAAAATTATTATTAATACTAGCAGCTCTCAGATCCCATAGTTCAAGTGATGTACAGTGATTAGATTAGATTAGTTTTTTTATTCATTTAATTTTAAAAACTTCGCATATTACAGTTAAAACAAAATTTTCAACTTCACATAGATACTGTAGTAGACTTATAATTTTTATAGTACTAGAAATTATGTACCAAGACCAATCTTCCAATCTGGAAAGTAGCGAGGAGTTAAAGAGAAGGATGAAATAAAGATAAAGCTGAGAGCATTAAAGAAATGAAAAATATAAAAGGCAATTTCAATGAATAAGAATGGAAGGAGGAGAAAGTTAAATGAATGAAAGAAAGTAATGATGATAAATTATTTTATCTGTACACTATATTAATTACTCTGTAAAAATGAAATTGACTTTCTATTTGTCTCATTATTGACTCCATATTGAGTTTATTATCGATTATTTCTACATTGTGCAGAGTTCAAACCTGTTATTTTTATTCTTGTCATGCTACAGATAAAATGAAACAGTGGATAAGGTGTGCAAACTACTTTGCTAAATCAAAACCAAAGCAAACTCCGTAAGTTGGTGATATTACAAAATTTCTGCAATAACAACTACAACAATAAACGGGAAATAGCGGTCATAAAAAAATGTAATAATATGGTAACAGTGTTGGACAATCACAAGTTCCACAACTTGACGATAAAACTTGTCTGAGAAATATTATTTCCTTCAAAGATTTCGCAAGGATATTGCTGATGTGCTGAGCGTCGTTCGGGGAAAGTTCCCTCATTTTTTCTGGGATAGGTTTTGAGCATACAAGAGAGACCACTCGCCCCCTTTACCCGCTCCTTCCCAAAATGAGGGACCCCCTTGCCATATTTTGCCAACACGCTCTTAGCGCAGCGGCAACTTTCATCAAAACTTTCGGTCGCAGAGTTCTGGTCTAATGTTGAGAACCTCATTGCTCGCAACTTTTCCCTCCATTCAAGTTTGGCAGGAGCGAAGTGCGATGGCACTAGACGCCGGAATTGAATTTTGGCCACGTTAATGTGTCTATGTTATTGGACCATCTGGTGTGATATAATCAGAGCCAACAACAACTTTTCCACACCCGTTATTATAGACGACGCACTATCTTACACGCTTTGTTGCGCGCAAACAAAGTACTTTGCAAGTAATGCTTTCGGGAAATTTTGGTTCAAGAAATTTCTGTATCGAAAAAATATAATAGAAGGAAAGGCAGGAAGAATACTTTTTCCAGAGTAGTTGTTAACTTCGTTTTAGTTTAAGAAAATTCTGTATCGAAAAAAGTACAATAGAAGAAATGGGAACAATTTAACTAGTCTTCAAAAGTTGGTCTCAACTACTTTTCAGTTCAAGGAATCTGACAATCCTTGGGGAGGCCCCAGAAGGGGAGGATTAGACTTTTTCAAGAGTAGGCTTCAACTACTATTTAGATCTGTTTCGAAAAAATTATAAGTATGTCTCAACTAGCTGCTTCAAACAACTACTGGAATATAATATTATACCCAAAATTCTCCATGATTGTGTTATGACACGGGAAAAATAGAATACTATACTAAATTCCTAGAAACTCATCCTTTTCTTCCATAACAATTATTGAGTTAGCTATATCTAGAACAATACTATTATATGCAAATGGCTTTTATTGGTGCAGAGACCCTACCGCTCCACCTCGCCGTTTGAGCCATGTTATGAGAAACTTCGTGAACCTACAATCGAAGGCCAGTTCAGAACTACCAGGTAAAGTGGTAATAAGGCAGGTGATTTATTGAAAAATATTTGTAATGAGTCAGTCAGTTGCATACACTCTATCAGATATAGTTTAAAAAGTCAGAATTGTGGAGGACGTGATTCAACATTCAATAATATGAGCCTGCAAATACGACTGGTACGAACTTTGTATTTCTTCATGTAGAATAATGTACAAATGAAGTGGAGTCGATGTTATTTTAATGAGAGTAGAAACAAGTGCTTTAAACTAGTCATTTCAAAATGTAAGTGAAACCTTCCATCAATTTTTAAAGTTTGAAACATTAATTTATTCATGAAGACTCTTTGCAGTTAACGACTTTTAGTATCGTTTTTATATTTTGCCTTATGTTGTGACAAGTAGAGCAAAGAAAGCATGCTCCAAATTAATGTACCGGAGAAATCATTTCAAATCTGTTCTATCAAAGTTAAGGATAGCTTGACTGTAGAGATTGAAAATACATAACAAGTTTCATCAGATGGTTCTAGTATCTTAGCACTGCGAACAAACAAGATCTAAGATTCCATTCAAATTTCCTTGTCCAATTTAATGAAACGATTCAATTCTTAATGTTACAATCTTTGTCTTCCATCCTTTTAGGTGGGTGTCAAGTCAACTTGAAGTCTCTTGTCAGCAGTTGAGGCTAAACACTTACATTATAATTATTTCTCTCACATCAGAAACATTTATCAAATTTTACCATTAGGTAAATTTTCTGACATTTTTCTACAGGACCACTCTTTCAAAAAACACAAATACGATTACCTAATGGAGTAACATCGTGTCCTCAATAATCTTAATAAAGCAAGATGTATATTGCTAATCATTACTTCTTTTCATAACACTCCTTATTACACTCTTTATAATACTGTTTATAAAATGAGTAGAACTAAAGGGAGATTTCCCTATAAATTGCACATCAGTTCCAGTACTAGTTCAGCAATTGAAAATTCTGAAAAAAGGGAGAGGATATGGCGAGATAAGAGCGTTAATGAAAAGGCTAGTGAAAGAATAACACGTGCAAAGACCCTGGATGCTGGGGGGAGGGGAGAATTTAAGCTCATTCTTTTCTATGGTGACGGCTGTATCAAAAACATAAAGTGAATAAAAGATTCAATCGTGGCTACAATATTGAGATTAAAAATAAAGCGCATAATGTGAAATCCACTTTCCAATGAACTCCATCTTTACAATGATACTTGGTGTCCCGTGGCGGGAGTAGGCTTGCCATAGATATTCAGTGCACCCACCCAAAATAAATGGTGGCTCTCAACTTAAGGGATAAAAGTATGTGGTAGGAGTGAGAGAGGGTGTGTGTGAGAGAAAGAGAGAGAGAGTAAAGAGAAACAGAGAGAGGAAAGGAGAGGGATTGTGAGAGTGTGTGTGACAGAGTGAGAGAGGTCGATAAACTGGCGTGTTCTTTGTCGGTTGATGATAGTTTTTGCCGGTTGTTGGACCATGATAATGATGATGATGATGTTGGTGATAATGATGCTGACGATGATAGGAATATTTGTGCCTGTCCGTTGCATTACCCGTGCGGGTGTTATTGGGGGCGGAGAGCCGCCAGCCTTCGGTAATTGCTGGTGGAATAAGTTTATCGAGTCTGATAGAGCGTTGATTTTCCGGACCAAGCTGCCGTCGATGGTTTTCCGCGAGCCAGTCGACCGAGAAAAACACTTTTCTGAACCAAATTGACGGCGCATGAAATCTGCTGAACGTTCCGCAAACAATTGCCTGCTTTGTTAATTTGTGGCACAGGAATGCAGCCAGCCGTTTCATCTTCACTGCTACTCTTGCTCATTTCCTTGTTTTCTCACCCTTCTCTCCTCAACAAATTCACCTCTCCTCATTCCCTCTCTCTCCCAACCTCCGCTTTTCTCACTTCCACTCGTTCCAGCAACCTACTACACGCAAGGGTTGAATGCTGGGACCGGTAATTCCTAACATCGGCCCAATAAAGGCAATCAATCAATCTCTAACTCTATTCCTCTCTTTGCTCCACCTTCTCATCTCTTTCCTCCACCAATTTTTCCATTCCACCCCCTCTTCTTTCTCTTTTATTGCCCCTCTGATCCTTACTAAGAATGAGTCCCATGAATCACTTAGATTCATCTGTAATTCTTCATTTAGTTGTTAACTTTCTTCCGTTATACCCTCTGTACTACCGTACTTCCGTATCCCTCTCTCTAACTCTTTCCCTCTTACTCTCTCTTCGTCGCTCTCTCTTACTCTCACACACATACTCTTTCTCACTTACTATCTCTCACACCCTCTCTCTCTTGCTATCTCTCCCTCTTTCACCCTGTTACTTCCTTTTAAAGTTATTATAACTCTTCGTTCCTCTCAACTCAATTTAAAAACACTTTCATCTTTTATTTAATTACGAGTATAACATTGAAAGAGACTATGTGCTTAGTGTAAAGATAGTAAAATTCTGAGTGCAAGCTTACAGTTGCTGGTAATTCAGTCATCCCAAGAGAAATGATGAGTATTAATATTAAAATAAAGATTAGAATATTGAAACGAAGATAATTGTGAAACTCATACTAAAGTAGAGTTATTTAAAGATTCGAATATAAAAACAGTGGAGAATGTATTACATGTAAGCAGACATGAGAATCTTCATAAGATAATAAATTAGCGAAAACATTTCAAGAGTATGTTGTCATTATTGATAGTGAAAAATTGCAAGAAAAAGATATTTACAACCTTCGAGTGAGAAACGTTCCAACTTCAACTAGAAGATAATATTGTATTGGTAGTTCTCAATCATGGATTTAAAATGTGTAGAATAATAATTCTTGTAGTATCCTATAGAGAAGAATCATGTTAAAACGATTTATACTTTCATACTTATAATCCAAAAATAATGACAATAACAGTTTAAAACTTATTCATAATCATCGAAATAATAATATCAATAACATAATTATGATTTGTTTCTATTGATTCATAGAATTTAAATCGAAGAAATCTGGAAGCGTAGAAGAAACTACGAGAATGGGAAAAAAGTTTGAAAGTTCAATGGAAACCTTTAATGAATGTTCATTTATTTCATACAGTTTTTGTGTATTTGTGTGCGAGTCGCTCGGTTTCCATTAGATACTTGACCACTGTAAACCACGACAAGCGAAATTAAATCCCATTCCTCTTTGCTATCGCCAATCCGGCTGCCCCAGTTTTGAAATTTAATCTAAAGTTCGGTAAGCAGGTAATGGGGATGGGATGCCAGTCCTAGAAGAATACTAACTTAGATCGAGAGCTGCAGCTCAACTTTGCTAAGAACTGGCTATTTAATAGTATATCGAAAAGTAGCCCAGTAATAGGAAACCTCAATAATTGGAGAAATAAGAGATAGAAAACTGTTCAATTTTATTTATTTATTTACAAGTTGATGATTTCCACTGGGTCTGATGAGACCCGTAGTGGTACAAAACAAATTAAATAATACAAAACTAGTCTACAGAATATATACATGTAAGAGTAACAACTATATAATTGATATATCAAGAGAATTGATATATTAGAGAATAAAGAAAGAAAGAAAAAAATTATCTAGAGAAAAAGAACCATGCAATTAATAAATGAGGTATACGTAATTCATTATCCTTATGATTAACCTTATTGTAGAAGAGACAGAAATAAAATGAAATAAAAATATGAAGAAAGACAACTCCTCCAATTTTGTGTACATTCAAAACATTGAGAAGTGGAAAGAGGTTATAGGAAAAAATTGTGTTCATGCACAGAAATGTTTGTGTTCATACATTGGTGATAAAGCAACTCTAAAAAAAGTCTTTCTGTTTGTCTTTGCTATGACTATCTGCTAGTTTTTGCTAGATAGTAACAGTGAGAGTGAGATTTTCTGTAGAAACGTATGGGACAACAACCTCAGACCAAATAAAACTTCTCTCTTACACCAAGTGCATAATGGATTTCGCTTTCCTTTTCCCATCTGCCTTACCATTCAACCTCACCCTTGACAATATTCTGTCCGGACCAGGAGACTTATCAAATAAACAAGTCTGTCTACTCTTCCTACTCTGAAATTCAGCAGTTCTGTCTTTTGCTTCTTCTTCCCTTTTCGAATTTTCAATAGAGATTCGCAATTGAAGTTTCCTAGAACTGTCGAGTCATTGACAAATATTTGGCATGATTGTATTTTTAATCACAGAGTAATACAATTATAACCTATCAGTAGATTTTATATTGATATTGACAGATAATAAACTCCATGATAAAAATGGAACCGTTTTCTTTTTCATAATTTAAACCATTGCATCAAATTCATTGCCCACGCGTAAGTTCAAATGTTTACTAGACCAAATCATCATAGGAAAAATTTTAACAACCAGTCTAGCAATAAAGAAAAACCATCAAGCTCTTTTTTCACTTAATTATTTTAATGTGAGTAAAGTAATCTATATTAAATTTTAAAGTTAAATATTAATGGGGAAGTGAAGAAATCAAGTTCAAGCTTTGAAAATAAGTTTCCAAAGAATATTTTAAACTCGAATTAAACCTATTCTGGAAAGTAAGAATAACAAGATTTGGACTCAGGCTGAAGAATGGCTTGTAAAAAGAAGAGGAGGAAAGTTTTCGTTGCTGCATAAGTGCTTCATATGCGGGACGCAGCTGGTTGAGAGTATGAGTCAAGAGTTAATTGATTCTCAACTTCTCTCAATTCACTTTTCCTCATTCTTGTACGAATCTTTCCACTTACTTTGTACTTTGTTTCCTGTTCCGTTTTTTCCGCAAAATTCATTACGCGAAGCCACTGGAGTTGGCGTTTTACCAATTCTGTGTGCTTTTACAGAAACTTCCTGCATATCTTTCCTCAAATCATCAACTCTCCTACTATGTACCTCTCATTCTCTCTCACACATTCGCTATTTTTCTCTCCTTTATTTATCTCTTACTCTTCAAAATTCTTCCTCTCTCTCTTCCCACCCTCTATACATACTTATCGCTTCCTCTCTTCAAAAAAAAATTTCATAATCTTTTTGCTTTGAAAACTTTTCAGTTTCACCTGATAATTCCTTGATACTAAGTTGCTGTACTGAGATACTGTTAGATATTTCCCCTGTCAGGTGGATGCTACTGATGATAATACTCAGTTATTGCACTCCATTGAACGTACACTGATTTCCAGTAGAAGAAATGCTTAATACCTTCTCAGTGATTAGATGGCACGATGTTATTAATAATTCATTGATAAATTTTGTTTGGAACAAAGTTTCTTATTATCTGATAGAAGATTGGTTTTAGGAGATGTTGGGAGATGAAGGAATATTTGTTGAAACTGAATATTTTATGAAGTAAATACCTAGTTGTTTAAGGTTTTAAGCTCTTGATACTATGATCTCTTCAAAGAAATTCAAATTACGTCGAAAAAATATACCATTCTCGAAGTTTAAGTAATTATTATTTAGAATAGGTAATTGACCGCTCTATTTACCAGTTTTCAAAAGTAACATTGAATTTGTTGAAAAATGTAGCTTTTTAAACTTCATAAACTAAATATCTGAACACCACAACTTGATATAAATAAACGGCAATAATCAATCTTAAGATTGGATGGTTCATCAAACCCACTGTTATAATTTCCCCTCAATGAGTTTTACCGACTACACTAAAGCTTCAAGTTATAACTACAATTCATTAATTGGAAATATAATATTTGTTGAATATTCGTTAAAAATTTGTTAATTTCAATGTCAATAAATGCATAGTTTGTTAGTGAACAAACTATGTTGATAGTGTCACAGCCTTTTAGTTGAATTTCAAATACTAAATAATATTACGATTCCAATACATTTATCCACTAATAAACGATCGAAACAACTTTAATTTTTCTCCTACTAGTCAAAATATTTCTCAACGTTTCCTTATAAATGGTTTGAAAGTGTCTTATAACGGTTTCTTTGAAGGTCTAAGGTGGTCTACATGATATATTTCTAAAGTAGAGCTCCTCTCGTCCGACCTCGGACGCTCCGACGCTCATGGTGTTCCGACCAGGCTGAGCTCACACTGTACAAACTGGCCAACCATTTCTGACTTTTGAGACGTTTTTAATAGGAAGAATGACTTTCTCGCATTTTTTAGCACTATAATATTATATTGTTGATATATACAATTTGTATTGCAGAAGTGATTTGATAATTATTATTATTTCACTTTTGCAATACAATATTATATCATTAATATAAATTATTATGTCACTTTGGAGAATAATACACCTGTTATATGAATAATATAAATTATAATATCTCTTGGAGAATAATATACCTGTTTTTTTTTTATTAATTCCAGGTATTGCATATTTCACTCTAAAAATGCACATTTATTTATTGTTCAATTTTTCAGACATTTTTCTGATAATTCTACCTTTTTGCGTTTTGATAATACTCCTAGTCCCAAGGGTGACGGTTTAGAGGGGTTCTACTTTAATTAGTGATCTTTTCAGAGACATACAATCATGCTCACTTGCTATCACTCTAGAAACAGCGAACTAAGACAGATCTGACACAAGGACAGGTTCTCAGCAGATCTGCAACAAGCCACAAGATAAGTAGAAGGTTCAGACGATAGCAGGCATAATTTAATGTACAAGCAGGCACAGTGGTTTGGTTCACTCAAGACCTCTTTACCTCAGAACATTTACGGGACTATGGCAAGGACAAAGCGCATGCCACAGCATACACCTCATCCATTTGGCTGGCACCATTCGTATGGGCTCTCACTCACTCAATCACTTTCTCGCACTCACTTAGTAACTCTCTCATCCTTCCACTCTCAGTCTCAAATGCACAACCTCGCTCTCTCCAACTGCAGAGGCTCGTAATTTACTCTCTCACTCCCTACCCCACCACCCACCTCACCATCATACCCTATGCTGATGTCTGGAGCCCAAACACCATACGAAATCCGGCGGGTCTAATGGGCCGCTCCATTTTAATAACGCTAATGCTTTGCTTTCGGCGGATCCAATTTTCGAAATTTTATTACCCAAAAACTGTTTCGGCGACTCAGGACCTCGATTAAAAGTCGGGATTTCATTATTCGGGCCACGCTGATGATTTGAAACAGTAGTCTGTAGTAAAGTAGGCAAGTGGGGGAGTTTCGCTCCCACCAAACTGAAAAGGGGTTCCTCCCACCCCTCTCATACTACACATCCAAGCAAACTTGTTCGTGAAACTTTCACGCTGTATCAAACTGAGTTAAAGTTGTGATGACAAACGGAATAGTCCGGATATCAAATGGTATGAGCGCAAATTCGAATTGAGATCTACATAAAAACAACAAACAAGATGGCTAATACCCATTTTGTCTACAACTATCTGCTGATTTTTGGGCTATTCTGTTCAGTATTGGATTGAAAATTTGTTTAATAAAAAGTCTGGGACATTGTCTAAGTCTGAGGCTTTTGAGTAGGTAATGGTGATGATACAATGATTTTATGAATGGTAGTTTCAGGTAGGATCTGACACACATAAGTCATAATAATGGGAATTCTTTATTTCATACACTTATAAATGAAATACAAATATAAATACAACATAAAAATATACAAAAGTTATCTAATCAAAGTTACAATAGGCTATAACGCCGTGTCATCGCAGTCAGTCACCAACCGCAGTCCCAAGCGTGACTGAACATTAGGTAGGATCAACCAAACACCATGCTCAGCAAAAATTTTCATGCAACTGATCCACTTTTTTCAATAAACTGTAGACTCTGGAACCACCTGATAGGGAAAGGGGTCACAAAGTTACCGTCAACAAAAGATGTTCCTCTATTCAATTTTAATTTATTATTAAGCTAAGAAGAATTTCATCCCCTGATGGAAAATTATACAACAATATTCATCACACAAAATTTGCTTGTATTGAATTTTTATCATGCTTTATCAGCCTGTCAGATTAAGTATACACTGGAACACATTGGGTGATCTCAAAATCTATCAAAACGGATTGATGACGATTTATCATTTATTTAAAGAGTCATGAATATTAAATCACAAATATTACTGAAAATAATTACTTTGTATGCTTTAAAACACCTTTCGTAGAAATCGTTTGCTTTTAGGAAGGGTAGATGGCTTCTTTCAGATCAATTATTCATACATAAAAAATAGTTCCAAATATAGCGCATGGATCGATCACATTTGATCTTGGGAAGTGTGAAGAAGAGAAAAGAAAAGAAGACCTGAATATAAAGAAAGTTGACTGTCGGATCCGGATATTGCCAGCATTTCCATGCGTTGAACGAACCCGGCAAATGCCATCCAACCAATAGCAGCTCAGCAGATAAATCTCCCACAATGCACCACGTGTCGAGCTGACAGAAAGCAGACGATATTCAATAGAGGAGGGAGACCAATCGATTCGCGACAAAGCACTTTGTAAATTACATTCATTAAATCTTTGAACATAAAATATGTAATACAAATGATAAATTTGTACCTGAAAATACAAATATAATTAATAGAATATTATTTCCTATTAATATGTAGATAAATTTTAGATTTCAAATAATCGCAAAAGGGAAAAGTCGAGGTAGATCACTCCAAAGTTAGAAGAGAGAACTACTAACCTTGAATCAACTTAGTTTCATGACAGCACTAACAAAAACAAAACTTGTTCAAATTATGAGTTAATTTTGATTTTAAACAATGTCATTCAATTTTGAAATTTTTCAGGTAAGATAGAGCTGGTGCAGATATTTATTAGCGTTAGCACCCCTAGATTATTTATTATTTTGGTAGATTCTCAAGATCATAATGGACAAGATCATAATGATCATTTGTTCATAATGGACAAGTCTATGTTCTCATGGAAAGAGTATTCTACTAATATTCTATATAATATTTTTGGAATGACGGTAACTTTATTAAAATTTAGTAAAATTGTCATAATGGAAAAGAAAGTGCTCTATTTGAGAATTGGAAAATTCTTAGTTTTAGACACCAATTCAAGCTAATCTTGGAAAAATTAATTTTCCAAAAAGCATCTGTTAATACGGTTTTGTGAATTCTCAAAGGACAAGTTATGAAAATTAAGTTGGGATGGACTGTCCTGTTCAAAATTCTGTAAGAGTGCGTCTAGACGTCTAGACTATGTAACAAAGTTTGATTAACAAGCTTTCATAACAACGTTCTTTTTTTTTCATTCTAAAATCATTATTAGTTTAATATACTATATTTATTTTGTCTTGAATATTCTATAATTTTATTTATCTACGACCATGTCATAATGTATACATTACAGTTTCACAATTGATGCCAAAACAGCTGTCTTTTCGAAATGCTTTTTGAAACCCGTTGCATAATGAGCTCATTATAGTACAGGTTCTACATTATAACACGGGTTCTGGACCAATCAGAAGCATTTTTGATGGAATCAATATCGTAATTCAATATTGTGAAACTATCAGCTGATTTGATCAAACTGCTACACCAGCTGCTTTAACCTAACAATCTACTATAACTTCTTGTATTTGAGATGAGAGGTTAGGTATCTCTGACAGTCACAGGTAAAATGAAATTGTTTTAATTAAATGTATACTAGTGGTCGTAGATAAAATAGTGTATGCAACGATTTTATTTGGCCATTAAAGTACTCGCATTCGCTCGTGTTATAACTTACATCTAACTTGTGCCTCCTTAATAAGGGTCAAAATAAAATCGTTGCATAAACTACTATTTTTTGATCTATTTATGGGATATTTTATTTGCTTATAAAAAAGTAAAAGTTCAATGTCATTGTGTCTTATAAGAAAATGTATTGTACATTTTGATTGGTTAAATAAAAAAAATTATATGACTGCTATGGAAATAAGAACCATTGATATTAAAAAATTCCATATAAATATAAACTTTGTTATATAATACTTCGATTTTGGAGAATGCGTACCATTAAAATTTTAGTAAAAATTTGTGCAATAGTGTTTTGTTACTTAGTGTAAATGTACCCTAAAAAAATATTTATATGATTGCATACAAACATTCGAATAAACATAGTGCGTTGATGAAATTAGAGATGAAATGGAAGCATTCAACCTTCTCAACTTTTAATTTGATCAACAGAAGACGATTTTGATTATTGGCCAAATGCAGGCTGCCACTGTTGACGACTAGTGTGTATTGATCGACCATTGCCAATTATAGTAGTAAGCCTGACACCCAAATTCTCTCCAGCCTCCAGCCTCTCACTGAGCATTCAGAGCTGCGGTCTGCTGTACTACTGCAGCTTCCGGTTTAATCTGCATACAAACC
Organism: Conomelus anceps; assembly: GCA_948455865.1. NCBI lineage: Eukaryota > Metazoa > Arthropoda > Insecta > Hemiptera > Delphacidae > Conomelus > Conomelus anceps. Next base: position 24,506,617 of record OX418224.1, on the reverse strand, counting down.
ACAGCCACGCTCTCTGTCGACCAACTCGCGAATTATTACCTCTCGGGACCCATAAGTCGTGCAAAGTACAGTACAGGCCAGTGTCGAAAGCACAGTGAGGATAGGTCTCTTGCTAATAAATTTTACGTTTTTCTCTCCTAATTTCCAACCGAAACAATGAATGAGATGAAAGCCAGACCCGTTCGTTATTGAAGAACATTATCTACTACATTCTCTTTACTACCAGATTTTTCTCCAACATATTTTACTAGCTTTTAATAGCTACAGCATTATTCTCTCACCACGCACTATTATACGATTTTTAATAAACTAGCCTATACCGTTGTAAGAGTCAGAATTGTAAGAATCAGAATTGACTCTTGTATGAATCAGAATTGACTCTTGTATGAATGAGAATTGGTATACTGTGAATAACCGAAATATGCTATATAACAAGTCTAATGAAGGAAACATCAAGAGCTTGTTGCATAACAGTGATTCACAAATTACAATGACAATCTAAAAGAGTGCAATGATCAGTCACCACAAATACAGGTACTAATACTACTTTATTAAAACTACTTGGCAAATGTACAACTTGGCCCTAGAATGAAATCCACATCAATTTGTAAAGTATAATTTAGTATGGTTAGCTGTAAAATATAATATTTAATAGAGTAGTCTACAATAAAGTTTTAGTAAAATAATATAAAACATATTTTCAAGAACGAGCTGATAAAGGGATCAGAAGAATTGTTCAATAAAGTAGTGTTTATTTCCTACACAGCTACTGTCAAAATCAATATTATTATGTTTTAAATGCTGGAAGGGATTACAAATGAATTAGAAATTTTCTAGGAATATATTGAGATCAATTTATTTATTTATTTATTTATTTGTATAGACAAATTAACAATAAATGCATAGATGCAACAGACCAGAGTCCAAAACTCTTCACATATTTTGATTGAACCATTTCATCCAAAACTTTTAGGTTAGTCCACACTAAAAATTTAGATTGACTAAGGAATAATTCGAAAAAATAACTTTTTCTTTTCACTTTAAGACTATTTATTCTATAAGTTCACTCGAAAAAACACTAAAACAATTGAAAAAAATTAAAAATATAAAATTTTATGAGTTATTAGTTGATCCAGACATGGAAAAGAGTGTAAATTTAAATAGGGTGACCTAAACCAACTTCTTATTGGAATAGTAAAACCTTTGTCCTCGGTAGAAAATGAATGAGAGTTCTACTGGATTATCAGGGACAATGAATGAATGAAAGGAAGAGAAGATTATATTGGATGAATGTACACGTATTTCATCAAATACATCAAAAATTTAAAAAAATCAAATTTTCTTGTAAAAAATTAATAGTATGACCAAGGACCACTACAAATAACAAACATCTGGATGGTACATCATGAGAAGTGTATTGAAAAGCAGAGGTAAAAGGCCTATTTGATCACTCAACATTGACAATTTTAAACCATATATATGCGGAAAGTACAATATAAGAAGATATCATGATCATCATCGTCTACAATACTCTAGTGAATCATCATTCCTTACCAATAGCACCCCACAAAATGTGGCCAGGACATGATACATCTTCCAAGATCAGGATCAATTCCTATTGCAGTGAGTTATATTTCGTCCCTAATTGGATCGAAAGTTTCCAGATCCCTTCTGATTCAGAGCGTGGTTCTCCTTTCTCCTCTTCAGCATAATCCTAGAAGCCCTATCATCCCTTATTTGCTACTCCAGCCCTTCGAACCCTCAACAGAACACACTGGGTACAAGTCGAAGATTCAAACAACCCTCCAAACATCATGAAATAGCATTGTGTACAATGTAGTATCCAATACAGATTCAGCCCAAAATGATTTCGTACACGTGGAAGACGAGGAAAGATGGAAGGGATGAGAAGGGGATGATTATGAGAGAAAGATAGATAGGTAGATAAATCACTTCATTCATGATAAATTCACAAATTTTTCAGAAAGAAAAATGTGGATCAGGATCTACACAAATTTCATAATAAATTCACAAATTTTTCAGAAGGAAAAATGTGGATCAGGATCTACACAAGTTTTTAGAAAGAGAGATTCAGCGATAGAGAAAGTGAAAGAGAGACATGTTATAATGGAATGATGTAATGGTGTACTCATATATTTGATAACAATCTCGTTCTTCACATGCAGGTATGGCAGGTACTGCTCATGCTTCTTCAATATTAAATAAATATATATTTATTTATAAACTTGTTATGTTCATTGTTCAATCAGTAAATATAATAAGATCAAATTTCAATAGAGAATGAGGGATGAAATGAAGAAATTGCAGTTGGACGAAATAAAAGTGAACGATAGACAGATTTTTGGATCAGCAAGGAGATTTTGACACAGAAACTGTGTTCCAAGTACAAAATCGATTATTTAGTATAAAAATAATGAAATACACTTTAATCAACATCTATAAAGTTTACAGAAGATTTGAAATGTATTTTCATAACAATCGAGTCCGAACTTTCGAGCTGTTGAGAGAAAATATGTACATAAAAATGTTTGATTCTTATGATTTTTTTTGCCTATCATTAGATTTATTAGTGTTGAAAAGTCGAGCTAATTAGAAATGGTAAAATTTTCAATGAATTTGGGTTTTCATTTATCTACATCATACACTGGGATCCAAGAAATGTATACAGTTGTAGTATGTTAAAATTCTTTTTCAAACATTTTTCATCTGTTGACAAGCATTCACTTGATTACGGCTATCACTGGTTGGAAATTGAACTACAATACAAATCAATATTGATAGAAGTATATTATTTTGTTTCGAATTCCGAGTATCTTCACCTTCGAGGAAAGAATACTTTTTTTGAGCCTTCTGTATGAGGAGTAAATTACGAGTAAGCTACGTATTATATGTGTATATTATTCCAGAGGAAATGATCAATCAACAAAATACAAGAGTAGAATTGTTAGAAGAGAATTTTTTTCGTCTATTAGCTGTTGTTATGCACAAATACGGTCTATCTCGATTTTAATTCAATTACTGGCGTATGTGCGATGTTTATCGTGCCTTGGGGACTTTTCTCGCGAGTTTTCCCGCTTTCCACTGGCGGCAAAGATAAGATGAATGTTCCGGCAGTGTTACATGGCAAATATATATCTATTTATGCAAGTGTCTGTATACGTATATGGTATTCTAGTGCATTTTCATATAGGTGTGTCTGTGTGTGTACTGTATATGAGACCAGTCGGGATTATTTCGGTGCTGAAAAGGAAGCTCGGTCGATCTCTTGCGAGTGCGAGAGCGTGAATGATGATCAAGGAAGAGAAAAGAAAGGAGAAGGGGATGATTCAGGGAGAAAGAAGGATGTGGGAAGAATATTGTTTGTACAGTGTGAGTTAGTCCCTATCCGATCACGAATTCGTTTGCATTCGGTGAGCAGTAGTGGGGGAACTAACGCATCTAGGGAGATAAGAAAGAGGAAGAGTGAAGGACTAGGAAAGGAGAGGCTGACGAAGTAAGGAGAGAAAAATAAATAGGGAGAAGTAAAAGGATAAAGAGTGAGCTACAGTGGCTGGGAGAGTTCAAGAGTAGTAGGAAGAGAGGAAGATTGAGAGTAAGAGTATGGAGTAAATCGGAAAAAAGTAATAATGAGATAAGAACATAAGAAGGATGTAAAGGAAAAGCAAGAATAGATTAAGAGAGTGGAATGGGATTGAGTGAGATGTAGATGAAGAAGTGACCAAGAGAAAGAAAAACAAAGAGAGGAAATGGATTCTGATCAGATTAGACAAATAAGAGGAGAACGGCATACAGATGGAGGAGGCGAAATTGAGGAAGACAGGAAAAAAAGAGGAAGAAAGGAAGAACAGGGAATAGGATGAAAGAAGAGAGAAAGAAAGGAAAAACACACTATAGGAAGTGAGAAAGAGAGGCGTATAGATAGAGAGCAGAAGAGAGGAAGAGAAGAAAATAGGGGGAAAGAGAAAGAAAAAAAGGAAGAGAAGGTGAGAAACAAGGAGAATTAGAGTAAAAATAAATAAAGGGGAAAAGGATTGAGGACAAAAAAGAGTGAAATTAAGACAGAAAGAGAAGGAGAAAAATGCGAAAGAAATATCAAACAGACAAAGAGAATGAAATTGAGAGAATTAGAGTTAAAATAAATAAAGGAAAAGAAGGATTGAAGCAAAAAAAAATCGAAATCAAGACAGAAATAGAAGGAGAAAAATGAGAAGAAATATCAAAAGAATTTAAACAAGGAAGGTGAGCGGAATAAAGACGAAAAAAAGAGTGGGAGAAAAAGGATCAGAGACATGGAGAAAGGAAGTGAGAAATAAGAAAAAAGGAAGAAATAGGGTGGTAAAGAAGGGAGCTGAATTGAGAGAGCAAATAATAAAGGAAAGTATTGGGAGAGAGAGTCAGTAAAGAAATCTTAGCACAATTGAAGACAGAGAAAGTGAGGAAATTACGATAGAAAGAGCAGAAGATAAAGAGAGAAAAGCATGAAATGAGGAAGAGAGAAGAAGAGAAAGAAGCAAAAGAAAAAAGGAAGACAGAATAAGTGGACGGAAATGAAGAGAAAGAGTGAAAACGGGAAAAAATCCATGACCAGGAGCGAAGGACATAGAAAGTAAGAGTGAGAAACGTTGACAAAGAATACGGGAGAGTTTTGAGAGTAATTCGCAGCTTATTACTAACATCCTAATCGGTTTAAAACTAAGTTTTTCAATTCGTACTGAGCTGCGTTGACTGATAACTAGCCCTTGAAGGCACGCAGCAGAGTGTGAGGAAAAAGTGTGAGATGAGCATAGAGAATACACCCAACTGGTCCAACAGACTCCTTCCAATGTGTATTATTTGTTTTTCTAAGCGTAACAACCTCGTATCAAGCTCGCTATTTCATCATACGAGATTTGTGTCTGTTAAGCCCTCTCTTGTTTTAGTAAACCTTTTAAAAAGTGCGCCCGAGATTTTGTTGGAAATTTATAGTCGACGCCCGGTTCTGGCCCGTTGGAGTTGCTGCTAGGTACAGTGAGTAGCATTCCAGGCGCGCAAGAACACAAAATGGCCGAGACAACGAGAAAAGGGATACAAAAAAGATACAGAGATAGAAACGCGGCGAAGATATGCTGCCTGTTTCGAGGGATAAAGAGATTTCTAGCCCCCCACCCATTGAGGCAGCCCAGTTTTCACACTCCTACATTACTTCTAGCAACAAAAGGACTGAAGCCAGTGCATCCGATGTGGTCTGAATGGCTCTCGTGTGCTGAGCGGCTGGAAAAGCTCCCTTATAAAACCTCAATTCACTTTATGCACCACCGAAATTATCGTACGCCGAAATTGAAGCGAAACAATCGCAAACAAAAAAGTGCTCAACGTTTATCCATTTAATTTTTACTCGATAAAGATAACGTTGTTTCAGTAGGAGAATCCCACCGGAAACTCATTCTAATACACAGTACTCGAATACAGGAATTTTTAAGCTGATGAAGTTTTGTTTTCTATTATCTCAATCTCAAAATGGTGTAGAGTTGATGAGGATTCCATTTTACAGTTTTCTTCTTTATTAACTTATATCTCCAACGCTTTTTTAAAATGATAATAATCATTAAAAAAATGATAATGATCATTATAATAATAATAAATGTCTAAACTTGTACATGAAAATGATGCATTCGAATGTTAGAAGAGGCTAGCTAACACTGAGCAAGAGTACAGCACGAGGCCTTAGTTTGTAGCACTGCCATCAAATTGGTTGTGTATAGTTGTCACAGATTCTCAATGATTCAAAACACACTTTTTTATTTCAATTAAAGTCACTGTAGGAGTTCGAGATTGAATGTTCAATTTAAACCAAGAATTTTAATCTTGCTTTGAAAACCTTGGAGATTTCGAAAAAGGTTATTATTATCTTTCAGCTTCTTTTCGCTTATTTCTAGATGTTTATTATTTTTCTTCAATGCTCCTTTTTATTTCCTTATATAATAAACATTTGATATATAAATTAATTAATGTTCTCCGGATGAAATGTTGAATGACCGAGAAAACTTTACAATTTGAGACAGATGAGTTTAATCGTGTAGAAAGTACGGTAGAAATACCCTATTTGACCACTGACAAATAAAAACAGTGCGTTTTTACCTAACCTAACAATGATTAACGTAGGATGAATTCTACAAAAGTTGAACAACGAAAATTGATCAGAAACTAAACATATTCACAGTGTTATTCAATATAATGAATGCATATTAAGTGAGATTGAAAAATTTTCAAGCGAGACGATACATGGATATTAAGGGATTGGGCCGTATAAATCCAAAATCCAAGTATTATAAAGAATACTTTTTATACAAGTATATAAATTACACAAGTATTATAAAGAGAGTAAGAACAGAAAGCGGATGATACTTACATTAACGGTAGATAATTAGGAAAAATTGACGAAGAAAAGGTTCTTCTATGATAATTAATTTATTGATCATGATTAGAACCTATAATTTAATTTTTGATGAATTTCTATAATTGAACCTATAAATGAACTAAAGAAGATGCTGAAATATTCAGACTTATAAATTCCTTTACCTATATGAAGTCTTCGAAGACTGTACCTAACAACTACAGTTAACAATACCAAGTCAGGAACATAAGAGATTTTGTTTTTATCAATTTATCTAACACAGATCATTAGATCGTGCACATTTAGATAAATATTTCGGTAAATAGCAGTTCCGTTGAATTGAATAGGATGTTCTCTGTAAGATAGCATACTATGTCTAGTACAAATCTAGACACCATTGAAGTGGATACTGACTACAAAAAGCCTGTAGTATTGTTGAGTTTACTGCTTTGATAACAAGTCGTTTTCTCAAGAGCAGCACTCTGTGCAATTAGTTAAAATTTATTATTAATATCTCCGAGTTATAAATATTTCGCTATTTTCCAAGGACCAAAAATCCCTTTGAAAATATTCCCCCCTTATACAACATTATTTTGCAATAGATCACGGTAAATTATGAATGCTTCAACGTATTATCACTCCTGAAATCGTATCAACATAGTGTTTTCAAAAATTAAGAGACTTGCAGGATTTCATGGTATTTTACGTTTATTGAACCTCTCGCATTGCTGATTGTAACATAAAGAGCTTTGCTTTCCCATATCCAATGCTCAATTTTATATACGGAATTTCAATAATAAGCTTATGTTCTTGTTTTTGGGTACAATGAAACAAATATTATAAGTCTGAATGATATGGAGAACAACGGAGGAAAAAGCTGGGAAGCTATGAAAAGGGCAAACAAACAATAGCCTACTTGAAGTACGTGTGAAGCATGCTCATATACCGTACAAGAGCTCTTAAAATGATTCATTAATGATATCAAGTAGTCTTGAATGATGTAGTCTACTCTCATTCCAATAACGGATAAATCCCATAAGCAAGTTTATTAAGCTGCTTACACTTATTCAGCCTCATTTCATTTGAAACAAGATACTGAACTTATGAAGTACATTATTATGGACGTCAATCAATATTACACGTATCTTGAAAGTGCAACAAGTAAATCAGCCCTAACATATTACTGATACTATATATTATATTTATATATTATATATTATATTATATTTATGTTAATATGTTTATGAATAACGCTTGTTCATGACAAAATGACGATCTTTGGGGAGAAATAATAGTCTAATTATACGTAATGGCAAACCACGCTTATGAAAATAAATATCCTATTAAATTTTGTCAAATATTATAAATAATAGGTACATTAGAACACGTTGTTATGTATCATGTCTCAAAGTTCGGACAATCTTATCAAATTCAACAAACTTTGAAGTTTCATAAAATTCAATGATTTATAGATAGTCAAGCTCATAACACTTGTACAACTTAATGATTACTAGTTACTGGATCTTGATAGAGCCTGGAATAGTTTTCACTCTTATTTAAAGATAACAATACAGGATTGATAAAAATAATAGAAAACTGTTTATTCTAGAACATTCTAACTATAATAATAACATTTCTGGTGATGAAGGATTTTTCTATTTTCAATTAAAATTATTTTATTTTTCAAGTATTATAAACAATTATTGATCATCTCGAATCCATGTCAGATCTGGGTAGTGAACAAAAATTTAGGAGTATTGAACTTCAAGTTTTCATGAAGTATTATAAATTATCAGATTGTATTTTCACTGGGAAAAAGACACGGTATATTTTGTCAAACTGGAAAACTTTCCTATGAAGGTGCGGTTCGAAGTTGAAATTTTGTAATAAAATCAGTTTTCTGCTTAAAGCCTGTTGTTTTTTCATTTTCTAATGTGCATTTTTCTAGTCAAGATGAAAAAATACTTTCCACTAATTGCACAAAGAATATAACAGTAGAAAGGAAGGATGAGGTAGTCATGTGACCTTCTCGATTACTGTGATTGAGATAATCATGATGTGCCCTCATTAGTTCCAATATGACAGTCATTCCAACCTACTACTTAACACTTGAAAACATTCCAGTTTCCATTGATGTACATATGTGGAATAAGGGAGAACTATGGGGTTGAGTTCAATAAATTGAGCACTGACATCGACTATCGAACTGTCGATATCTTTGTTGTCGACAATCAATCTACACAGAATTACTAATGAAAGACTGACAATGGAATTTACGTGCACTCTTTTTTTACCATAAAAAACCTCATTAACTTTTCATTCGTTTTCCGTCTCTTCTCCACCGTTTCCTAAAGGGATTTCAGGTTTGATTAATGAAATGGAAAAACAAACTGTTTCCTTTCCGAAATAGAAAAGCAGTAGTTGGTGTTGTAGATGTTCATGTGGTGACATATCGTGAAAGAAATGTTCACTGACAACATAATTCATGTGACAACACTATTGTTCAGGTTTAACCTGATCTAATTAAACCTACTGGTAACATAATTTATAACCTTTTTTTTATTTCTTCTCCTCTCTAACAGGAATTTGACAACCAGACTTCAGTTGATGGAATAGGTTGATAGATGATTGTTATGGACTGCAATAATCTACAGAAGAGCTTTCTTATTGAATTTGATACGTTTTAAGCTGTAAACATTAACTAAGATTGGTGAATTTTTGGAAATTTAAAGAATAAAGTCGATACATCATAGTGTATGAACATCATAGATGTTGCTTTGTTTTATGAACAACGTGCTTAGGCAGGAAAGAAAAGTAAAATTTCTGTATACAATATCTTGGATATTACTTTTCAGAAAGTGGACATAGGATAAGTGTGCATTGAAAACTTATTCAACTCATTCACCCCTGCTATATTCTCAATGGAAAAATTGCATGTTTTAAGAATAATACAACTAAGAAATTATACTTCCTTATGAGAGGAATTATGTATGAATCAATATTTCCACATCACTCTTCTTCCGCCTACCTTTGGCAATTCTTCACTTCTACTCTCAAACACAACCATTCCCTCTTACCTCCTCAGCAAAGGTAACAGAGCCTGGCGGCAGTCACACCTCCACCTTTCTTACCGTTGCTCCTCCTCATCATTCTCCTATTCCTCCTCTTACTCTTTTACCATCCTCATCCTCCTCCTTCTCCTAAACATCCATCCCCCAATCTACTTTTTCATTTTTTCTTTTCCTCCTTCTTTTCTTGTCTCCTCCTTCCCTTCATCATCCTCATTTCCCTGAACTCATCATCTCCATAAGCACTCACTCATACGTCGGCTCTACTCGATCCCTCATCGTGAAGTGTGTCCTGTCCTGAGCGGCTGGCGAACCATAAAGGACTTGTAAGGAACAGGATAATGTAAGAAAAGGATGAAGAGGACTGATGAGAGGAGCGAGACGTAGCGGTCAGCTAAGAAAGAGGTGATCAATCTAGGAGTGTCGGCTCGGAATGATGGATAGTAGTCTTGCGCGGCACCTCCTTTATTTACTTCGCGATTCTTCCGCTGACGACCTTTCTTACTACCCGCTCCCACCGACCCCACGACCCCCTTGCTCATAAAACCCGTCTACCCTCATAACCCTCCTACCCCCACTCATACCCTCTTGCTCTTTAAACCTATCTACCCTCATAACCCTTCCACCCCCACCCATCAAGCCTCAGTCTCCAAGGTACTTTTTTCATAACCTACCCCGCACGACTGAAAAAGGTGCAGGCTAGAACTGAGGATATTAACACTGTTTAGGTGAAAATACAAACGCAATATAAGCAACACCGGTGTCTCGTACATGAGGTACATTTGGGACAGATTCAGAACAGGAATAACAAGATGTAAATCCTAATACAGAGTGTTATTAAAGCGATGCGATGTTTGCTAATGCACGGTAGAATAATCATTGCCATGACGGAGTAACAAAGTAATCGTGAAAAAGTATATGAACTGTCTTGTGAAGTTTCTATCACATTCAGAGTGGAATAATTCCTAAGAGTTAGCAGTGAAATGTTACTTATCTTAGATTAATAAGTATTCATTATTTACAAGAGAAATAGCATAATCTCTTTATTAGTTCCTGTAAATTTTCATTCTTACTTCTTTAGAGTGTGTCGAGGTTGAGGTAATTGTCCACTTCCCAACCATGATATCTATATTTTAAATTCAAATCATATGAAAAACTCACAGAACTATTTTAAGAATAAAATGAGCTCGAAAATGTTGATTGATCTTTCAAATTTAATTTGGAATTGTGTTAAGCGTAGGAACATTATTTACTAATGGCTGATTGCACAAACTCTGATAAAAAACAGCTGATTCCCGATAACTAGACCCAAGATCTATTAATTTTATTCGAAATTCGGGTTGCAGAAATGCCGGTCAGTTTTGAATCGACGATTTTGAATTGATAAGAGATTTTGAAGGAAGTTCAATTTGATAACTCTATAGTTTTATATAGAGTTGTTCATAAGTTTTAGTTTTATAATCAATTGATAAATAACATTATAAAGAAAAATCATAATATTATATTGGTTTATTTCAAATAATATAAACTTACGTTTCAGCCAAATGTTTCAAGAGCCATGTAGTTAACATATGCAGCGCTAGAGCGCAGAAGCCGATCGGGAATTAGTGATTTAATTCTCGAAAATTGTGCGGTTAAATCAATAGTCGAACATTTACAGAAAATCAATTTTAACTCTTGATTGTCCGTTGTGCAACAGAGTTCTCCTGATCTAGGATTAGTTTGGCAAGTGTTCGGGGATGAAATTAATGTTGATTTGATAATGCAACTGACATTATTGATAATAATTATTGAAAGTCAATCTATTGACAAGAACAAGCCACTTACGACGACTTCATGATCAAGCTGTTGTATTCTCATGATATTCAGAGTTATTCATGCTGTATAATATTCATAGAATAGAGCAGGATTGATATTAGGCCTATTCTACAGCGAATTGAAGCGGTAAACAAGATATAAATCCGAGCAACGGACGGATAATGCGGAAAAGTTAATAAAAAGTCCCGAAAGTCCTTAGATGTTGAGCAATACCGTCCAGCCGGCTGACAAAAGAAATATTACAGGCAAGGAGAAAAGCTAGGGGTATATATTTATCTCTTTCCCCGAAAAAGCAGCCATGATTGCTTCGCAGAGAAATAAAGCTAACTGGAGGGATTTGAAGTAGGAGTTTATTACTGAATGAGATCAACCATCCAAAACATGTAAAACGTCTTGAGTGGATAGAAAGATGTTTATGAATGAAAAAAAGAGAGGAAGGATATTGGGGTACAGACTCAACTTTGGGAAGCAGGAGAGCAGTAGGGGTGTTTGTGAGAAGAAATATGCGAAAGAGAAGGAAGAAAAATGAATTGCTGGGGAAACTAATAAACGCAAATTTTGAATAAGGCTCTTGAAAATGAAATTCCTTAATATTTCTAAAAACGAATTATGTTATTGAATTCAAGTAAACTGATTCACAAAATAAAGATAATTAGATAGATCATTCGAATGAATTTATGAACGATTTTTCAAAATTTAATTGTTTCTCAAGAACTATGTGGCCTGAAAAGTTTGTTATCCAGGATCATTTGATGAGAAAAATTTTCCAGAGGAAAAGAAAATTGATTACTTCCTAAATTAATGTTGCTGCCTATACATGTTCCTATATACTGTTTAGTTGGAAGAGCGAAGCGAGTCTACTGGCTCAATTTAATGAATTACCCTCCGGGCACTCCAGGTCCAGGGAGTGAAGCCCCTGGCAAGCGAAGCAAGTCTGCCCTTTATTCAAGTATAAAAGCTGAACAGTTATGATTGCTGTGCTTGCCAATAATAATTGAAGTTGTTTTTTCCAGGTTTTGGCTATTTAGTATTAGATAGCTAATTAGCTTAAATATCTTTCAAAACTTTATTATTTGAAATATCCCATACATGAGATCTGATAGAAGAATGTTTCCACTGTCTATTTTCAAAATATAATACAAGTTAGTTTGAAGTTACTGACAATTGAATAAACTGACAAATATACATAAACAGAATTTATTAATTTCGAATTCCTTTAATTGCTATTACTTTATACTGAAGACTTCCGCAATGGCGGATATTGACAACAGCATTGAACAGCTGATGGGAATCGATGAATGCTACAGTACAAAAATATCAGTCACCACCGGGAATCGAACCACGGACCTCTCAATTGCCGGTTGAGCGCCCTTAACGAGCCGATATGGCCAAGTTGAAAATGAATGCTGCTGTACAGAAAGGTCTCCATGGTCTAGTGGTTAAGGGCGCTCAACCGGCAATTGAGAGGTCCGTGGTTCGTTTCCCGGTGGTGACTGATATTTTTGTACAGTAGCATTTATCGATTCCCATCAGCTGTTCAATGCTGTTGTCAATATCCGCCATTGCGGAAGTCTTCAGTATAAAGTAATAGCAATTAAAGGAATTCGAAATTAATAAATTCTGTTTATATAATACAAATTGATTCGAACAGGATGATCATCAACCTTTTTCAGCATTTCGAGAGCGTTCTATGAAGGTGATTACACTCTAGTGAATTCGAATTCTTCATGAAAATGAAAGGCAAATTACGCCCATAATGGCAAGCAATTAGCCGAGCACAGTTGTTTTTTACCTCATAATCGGTTTCATCAATTGAATGGTGCTTCAATTTCTGTTTCATCACCAAGCCGGAAGCAAGTGCCATCCAAATTAGTATTCATTTTTCGAATAAATATTCAATAGGAAAAAAGTACACATCCATCAGTTTCATACCCCTTAGAGAATGTCAAGTTCATAAAGTCAGAATAGCTATTTCAATCAGTAATGAGATTTCTCATTGAATTTTAATTTGGACAAGAGTTTGATCAAGTAATGAGAAAAAGCAAAAAAAGTTATGAGTACAAGCATTTTGCAGCCCATTAACAATGAAACAAAAATAATAAAATTGAATTTCAATTGAATTATTATTATTTGTTCAAGAGTTGTATAGTCTCAACATTAAATTGGAAAATTTTATGGTTATTAGAAATTGGAACGTATGAGTTTGTTAAAAAAAGTGTAAAAAACGAAAATCGTTAACAGAAAAATTCATTAGAGTAGGCTACATATTGGGATCAATTTTGTAATCTTTTGATGGGTATATCCATTAGAATAAATATTGGGATCAATTTTGTAATCCTTATATTTTATATATATATACAGAGTGTTTCAGGCGGAATCTGCAATACTGCACAAGCTTATTCCTCTCTAAAAATAATAATAATAAATCATTTTATTTGTACACAGAAAACCATACAAATGAGATTGAGTTGATGATAGGAAAGGTTCATATAAACATGGGTCTGGAAATGCTTTATTAGTTAATTATTGAATGATTATTTAAAATACAGTTCATATAAAGTTTATTTAGTTGGTATGAATTGTTTAGAAACGTGAGAATTTTGTATCACTCTTCTTCTTCTTGGATGTTAAAATAAGAATTGAGGAACTTCTATTGGAAACAGGAAATAAGGAAGAAATATATAATAAGGAACAAACGATAAAAACAATGAAAATAAAAAGAAGTCAGTTTATGAAAATTGAAAAATACAAACGTGAGACATGGAGATAAAATAACTAGTCTGATATTACTAAACTGATTAGAAAACTTGAAAATCTTATTAAAATTATGTGAATAAATTGAAATAATGAAAAAACCAATAGTTTTAAGTTCAACCGCATAAAAATGGTTACCCGGCAAATTACAATTGTCTTCCTTTCAGCATTCACTTTGAATTGAGTATTCCAATTGAATTGAATAAATATTCGCTACATAAACGTTTGCAATTTAGAAGACACAGCCTTTGTTGAAAACGGAACACTCTGGTGCCTCGCCATGAAAATTAATGAAAGATTCCTTTCCCAAGTTTTAATTACGCGCTTCGTCTTGGATTAAAATTCATAGGCTTGATTAGAAAAGGGTTGACGAGATTAAAACTTTCAGGCGACATGGCAGGAGGTCGAAATATGAAAATGCAATTGGGAATTGGTAGTTGAGCAAACCTTTGACTAACTGAAGATATGCATAATTGAAAAAAAAAAATAGAAAATCTGCAGACTTTGCAACGGATCTTGGCGAAAGGGGAAGATGTTAGTTCGTTATTCGAATCTGTCGAAACAATAAGATGACTTACACTACAAGATTTCCCATTTACAATGAATTTTAATATTATGTTTAATTGTTTCAATGATTTTATTGTAACTTCTAATTAAGTCTCATGAGCAGTTACCTTCATGTAATATAGTTGATATTGTTTCATTAATTGATACGGGTTGGACAGTAATTATCTGGTGAACATTTTTCAAGGGCTGGTGCATAGTATAACAATAATATTGTATTTTTCCGTGATTTTTAGTACTCTGAGCTTTATCTCTTTCTCTGTATGCTTTTCTCTCTTTCTCTATTTCTCTTTCGGCGTTGTCTCAACGTTCTCTATTTCTCTTTCGGCGTTGTCTCAACGTTCTCTCATGTTCTTTATGTTCCCTTTCTAAGCTTATTCGATAGTATTTTTCTGAACCCTTTCTTCTTAAATGAAGGTGTGCCAAAGCAGACGCAGAAACAGGTTAGTCAATGGAGTTTCAAATAGACGTCAAGTATCCATTGGTGTAACATTTCTGACCTGATAATTCATCTATACTAGTAGTTCTGCAAACAGTAAAGCCAAACACTCCTCACTCGAAAGGGGATGATATCTTCCAAAAAAGTTCAAGTGAAATTTAATAGCTTCTTTAATAGCTTCATTGATGATAAAAACTGCAAAAGTTAATATTTAAAAAATTCAAAATTTTTGACACCGCCCAGAAATTACCCCTCATGCCTAACAAAGGATTCCTATGTTCAGCATCATCTCGTTTTTAATAATTACTTTCAATCATAAAAAGTATAAATGATTTATTAACAAAAATTCTATTCAAATTTTGTTTAGTCAATGCGCCCCTCCATTTTTCTAGTGAAATTTACTTTGCAGTTCCTAACATCAAAGAGGATTATTTTTCAAGTTATGGAGTTTCTACACTCTACTTTCAATTGAAAAAAAAACATAAATTATCCAAAATTTAGTTTTTGTGAAAAGCAATTTGACCTCCCTAGTGCTCAATTTTTTAAAATTTAGATTATGCCATTTCAATCAGCTTAAAAATCACCATGAAATTTTAATTTTGAAGATTTAAAAAATGTTGAGCTCCTGTCTCATGAGCTCATGGAATTTTTTTACGGATTAAACTCCCTCTCAAATCATCTTAATATCAATTTGAAACCACCTGCACTCAAATCAGACACTCTGGGAATTGGGCCCATTGCAAAAAAGGCGGGGGGAGGGAGGGGGGCACTTGAAAAAGCCTCATACTAAATAGCTTCTTAACTACCACCCAATAGAAAGAAGAGATGTTGGTAGGCCTTGGAAAAGATGACAATAAATTTTGTAGAAAATGAATTTTTAATAAAATATAATTATTGTGAGAAATCTAAAACGCTGTTGTGAGTCGGAACAGGTAAGAGCCTAAACCGTGAATGCAAGAAGAAGAAGACTAAATAGCTTGGTCTAAGAATAAGAAGCATTCATGCCAAATTTCATGACATACAGTCAAGGCATCTGACAAAGACAGACGATGTTAGTGTCGAAAAATCGAGTTAAAACTTCTATTTTATTTTTACGGTATTACATGGCATTCCGTTTGTATTCTGGTGTCAATCTGTATGTCGTTTAGCATTTTTGAGTCAATTTCATGTAAATCTGTGTCTTGTATTTATATTTTGAGTAAATATCTCGATTTCTTCACTTATTTGGAGCATTTTACTGAGTTTGATCATTCTATTCAATTTATTGGAAACATTTTTTCAAGGCATTAATGAATTCCACAACATTCTAATCAAATAGTACGGTATTACATGGTATTCCGATTGTATTCTGGTGTCTATCTGTATGTCGTATAGCATTTTTAAGTCAATATCATGTAAATCTGTGTCTTGTATTTATATTTTGAGTAAATATCTCGATTTCTTCACTTATTCGAAGCATTTTACTGAGTTTGATCATTTTATTCAATTTATTGGAAACATTTTTTCAAGGCATTAATGAATTCCACAACATTCTAATCAAATAGTACGGTATTACATGGTATTCCGATTGTGTTCTGGTGTCAATCTGTATGTTGCAAAGTATTTTTGTGTCAATATCTTCATTAATTTGAAGCATTTTACTATATTAATCATTCTATTCAATTATCGAATGTTTCCTTAAAGCATTACAACATTCTACATGTTATCACAAAGTGTGCGATCTGCATTATGACCCCACGAATCAGGACAATGGTCTTATGATAGTGCAATAGAAGAAAGCAGCAATTGAAGAAATGATTTCCTTGGAACAGCACTGCGTTTCTGAGTCAATTTGGCAGGCGTCCTAAGCACTCAATAAAATGTATGTTGCCAACAACTATATGCACTGGGCAAATATGGATAGAACACCTAGTTATGTCAGTCGATGAATTTACTGAACTATTACAAGGAATTGGGTTAAGCTGGAGCTGAAAGAAAGAGAAAGATATTTAGAGAGCGAGAGAAATGTACAGAAAATGAGAAATATATAGAGAATGAAAGAGACAAAGTGAGAAAGAAACACTCACGTTACTTGATGCAACAATGCAATGTGCAGTTACGGACTGTAAAGGAAGCGTACAATTACTGCCAGAACTAAGTAAAATTAAGGCCATAGCCGTTAGTGCATCGCTGATAGAAATTGAATTACAGAAAACTATCTAACAGAATTGCCCATTTGGCGCTAAGGTGGAAGCTCAAAGGAGATAACAATCCTTGTAAATTAATGGAAAGACGGTCGAGTTATAATGGGATTCTGTATAATGAATTGTCAATTGACAGAGGTCAATACAATATGGAGATCTGAAGTTTGAACTTTTTGTCCAGTTAGTAAGTTGATAATAGGAGAAGGAGAATTGATTTCATTTAACATTAATTTCTTGTACAAGTCACATTCAAAAGAAAATTATTATTATTATTGGAGAATTTTGGTAGAAAGAGATGTTGTCATAATAGGTAACGTCCATTGCAAATTAATCGAAAGAACAGTCGAGTATAAATTCAATAATGCATTATAAATTGTCTGAATTAGTCTATATATTTATAGTTATTATAAAGTCTGAAGTCTGATGGTTTTGTCCTAAATTAATAATATGGAAATGGGAATTATTTTATCCATTCATTGTATGACATCAAATAATAATCAAAGGGGAAGGAATTACTATAAGAGTTTGTTGTAGTATCGTATGCAGCTGAATTCAATTATTGGCGCTGATACTTATTGGAGTACTTATTATAGTTGAATCCATCAGTTACTGGAATATTCCCTTGAACCATTAATGTTTATAAAATTGGTAGAAATCTATTATATGACGGTACTAAAGATGATGAGGGTGACTAACTCAATCTTCATATCCTATGAATCTAATTTATGGGGATGAATTTAGAAGTATTAATGATTTTCATTAGAATTCTGTTATTTTAAAATCGATTACCTTCTCTATAAGTAAAAGAGAGGTAATTTCTTCTGGATTATTAGAATTGTCTTCCTTCACATGAAATTGATTTTACTTCGGCTCTTGACCTTCCATATTTTATAAAATTGCTCGAGAAATTGTGGTCAAAAATATATAAATTCAGATGCCTTCAATTCATGTACGCCTTTATTACGAAATAGTTTTATCACTTTATCTCGCCTGATAACTCTTTCTGAATGTCTCCAGGTAGATAGATTGGTAATCTAGTAGCTGGACAGTTTCCTTTCTATTCTAACTATTGATATTTTTTTCTAACCTGTTACTATTTTCACTTTTTCTTGAATGTGAGAATAACGGGAAAGCACGAAAAAAACGCTTACCATGCTACAGGCCTCTACCACTACAAACTGCCTTCTCACGGCGATAGTTAGGCAGATGTAATTTACCTGAAAAAAAAACATTTTTTCTATTAATTCAGTCCAGATTAACGAGTATATATATAAACAAAAATAACATTAAATGAAAACGGTTTATATTCATAATAGTTGTAATAAAAAATAAAAAGAATGACAAATGGATAATTAAATAATATATATTTATACACATAAGAATGAATAGATAAATACATGTTATAATTAATTTGAAAAGTAGAAATAATAAATAAGGATTATTTTTGCCATGAATGCCAAGTAATAATGAAATACAGCTCGGTTGTTTTCAACTAATCGTTTGATTCATATGAGCCAAGTTCTGTCAGTTGAAGGATGAATCTCAAAATAAAAACTGATTTCAGGAGTTTTTGTATTCTAGGTTCTGGTTCTATCGCAGTCAGTTCGATAGGTGTTTGTATGTGATTTTTTAATGTAAAGATTACTTATTACACTTCACAAGAGCTACACTACAGCTCCCAAGATGTATCTCTGCTCTTTTGGGGATGACAAATGAATTATTCTCTATAAAGGAAGTGTTACCAATTCCCCCCAGCAATGTGAAAGATAACAATACAGAAAAAGCAAAAGTAAAGAGGAAATTCACGAGTCCCGGAACTCAAGAAAAGCAAAACCGATGTGAGGAAATTCAGTAGCGAATTGGGTGGAAACGGTATACAGCCGCAAAAATGTGAACGGAAAGATTCATATTCTGTTGTGCTAAAGCAAGGAAAAGCACTCGCTGGTCCATTTCCAAGCTCGTATCTCAGCAACCGGCGGATACGGTTGCGTGAATACAAACCCTCAAGACGATTCAACGCATGGCTGCCAAAGTAAACTTTGCCAAATTGTTAGTTTTCTTAGCGCCACCCACTCACAAAAAACGATCCATTTACTCAGTGGTCCTCTCTCACTTCCACTCGCTCTCTCAAACCACAGCGAACCTGTATTGTACCTCTGGCTACAACAAATGGAGAAGGAATCTTAATTTAATCAGTATTTCATCTAAAATCTCCCCAATGAATTGCTGATCTGAATATTAGATTACATTCAAAAAATAATATAAATTATTACGATAGCTTCCTAAATAACTCGAGATTAATTCCTGTCTATTTATTCCCTATTAAACTGTCTTTACCAAGTTCTATGATTATTTTCCCCTACAAGGCAGTTTTCATCATAATCAGATTACATTTATGTTTATTTAGAAATACTTATTGAGAAAAATCCGCGAATACTTGAAAAAATCGTGAGTAACGTTGAATCAGGTTGCAATATCTTGAATATTGTACAATATGGCAGGCAGTAAAGTAGAGCAATGTCTTGTGTGATAATATCGGATAAACATATTTTAATCTTGCTTGATGAAGTCCCAAGTTTCATTATTTAACAAGTTTCTTATTTGATTACTTTTACTTGGTTCAATTCCTTTGAATGCAGGTAGTTTGTATTTTGTTTATAATACATCAAAATGAAATTTGCGAGTCATAACACCATTGAACACACGTTTCGATACTCAGCATTAATTTCAGTTTTTTTTTAATAGGTGTCAATGTTTATCCATCTAAAATTATTGTATATTTTCTTTCAACCTCTTATTATTAGTTTCGATAAAAAACTGGAGATATATTAGTAGTTTGAGTTTATTATAATAAACACGGAATAACACCCGTGTTATGTGTGTGTAACAAATTTTTATCAATTGACCAGAACGATTTTCCACGAGAAAAGTCCTGTACAAAATTTCATGTAAAGTAGAATTTATTATATCGAAATTTGTTGAATTAAATTATCAACTTACAGTACTATTGCACATCAAATGATCAAAGGAGACACTCATATAAACAGTTTACAATACAATTCGATTCTGATACAAAAATAATTAAATGCACTTTTTTTTATCTATCTACTTTTCACCAGCAATGGCAAGGTCACTCAGGCCAAGCACTTGGCAAAAGGCTGCTAGCAGACACAAGCTCCTACTTCACCAACTGGCTGGTGAGGCTGGGTAGAGGTCAGGTTAAGCAGCTGATTGCTCTGATAACTGGACATGGCCACTTCAGGAAACATCTCCACACAATCGGACTCAGAAATGAAAATCAGATGTGTAGGCTTTGCAATCAGTCTGAAGAGACTGCCAAGCATATCATACTGGATTGCGAGAGACTCGGGGCAAGGAGAATGGCTCTGTTTGGCTTTAAGCAACCAGGTGATGAATGGGACGTTAGCATAGGGAAGAAACTCCTGGATCTTGTAAAGGGCACAGGTATTGGTTTGCCTAACTAACGTACTAGGGACACACAATAAGCTTCGGTTGACATGTGAGGATCTTTGAATCTTCTGGATCTTTGAATCCGTCCCTTCATAACATAACATAACATCTATGTACTTCAAGTAGCAGACTGTATCCATCGTGTTACCCATACCAACAAGTAATTTACATTTCAATCAGCAATTTTTCAATTGTTTTTAACCTATTCAGTCTTTCTTTTGCAACTGCAGTACTTTATCTTCACCACTGTACTTTAGCCAGACAAAACTGTCAACACAGTTGTCCACCTCATCACCTTGACATTTCTTGGATGGTTCTCACATGAAATTTCCAGACTGGAACTAGAATTAGGATATGCTCAGAGGTTGCAGTCAGGCGTATGACATTGGCAAGAGCGAGACGGAAGAAAGTGACCAAGTTTTAATTGGATTTTGTGTCGTGGTTGACCCCCGTCACCCCTTCCTCAACATCTTATCCACCCACAAGCGTCTCAGTGATGAGGTGCAACTTGGCCCATGGATAATCCTCACACCGTTCAATTGAGTCTTCCTCACTTCCTGATCTTCTCGCTTCCTTCAGCTTTCTGCTCTTTCAGCACCTATTCCTCTTGAACAGTACTTTCTCTTTTACTCCTCTTCATTTTCTTCGCCATCATTTATCTCGCTTTATCGTCATCTTATTCTTCCTCATATTTCGCATCGCCATCTTCTTTTTTCTTCTTTTTTCCTCTTCTTTCTCTCCTTCTTTTCCTGCTTCTCCACCATCAACCGCGTTTTCTTATTCTTCATCATATTTTTCATATCCATCTCCATTATTCTCTATCTCTTCTTCTAATTCCTTCTTTTCCTGCTTCACCATCATAAACCGCGTTTTCTTATTCTTCCTCAAATTTCTCATCTCCATCTTCTTTTCTTATTGTTTTTTCCTCTTATTCTAATCCTTCTTTTCCTGCTTCTTCATCAACGCCTGTTTTCATCGCCTATTTGTTTCTCTGCTTAGTCTTCACCTCTTATTTTAATCCTGTCTCTAGCATCTATTGGAAAAGATTCATACTATGTATTTCTCTTCTTCAGTTCTTCTCCTTTCTTCATTTCATCACCAACTCCTTTTCTCCATTCTTCTTACTCACTCAATTATTTTTTATAACACTCTGTGCTCTCGTCTCACTTATTACAGTATGTTCTCATCTCCAGCTATCTTTCTCATTATCCTACTTGTGAGGTTTCATAATTTGTCTTTCTCTTCTTCATCTTCTTCCATTTACCTAGCCCTTCAACTTCGTCTCCTTCCTAAATCTTCCTCCACTACCTCTTATCTTTAGAATTTCTCTCACTTTCAATTAAAAAGTTTTCACAAGTTAGTTCGAAGTTACTGACAATTGAACAAACTGACAAATTCACTTGAACAGAATTTATTAATTTCGAATTCCTTTAACTGCTATCAGTTTATATTGAAGACTTCCGCAATGGCGGATATTGACAACAGTATTTAATAGCTGATGGAAGTCGATGAATGCTACTGTACAAAAATATCAGTCACCACCGGGAATCGAACCACGGACCTCCCAATTGCCGGTCGGGCGCCTTAAACTGATAGCAGTTAAAGGAATTCGAAATTAATAAATTCTGTTTAAGTAAATTTGTCAGTTCGTTCAATTGTCAGTAACTTCGAACTAACTTGTGAGATACGAGCCGATATGGCCAAGTTAAAAATGAATGGTGCTGTGCAGAAAGGTCTCCATGGTCTAGTAGTTAAGGCGCCCGACCGGCAATTGGGAGGTCCGTGGTTCGATTCCCGGTGGTGACTGATATTTTTGTACAGTAGCATTCATCGACTTCCATCAGCTATTAAATACTGTTGTCAATATCCGCCATTGCGGAAGTCTTCAGTATAAACTGATAGCAGTTGAAGGAATTCGAAATTAATAAATTCTGTTTAAAAAGTTTTGTTTTTTGTATGTCTTACTTCTTTTTTCGTCTTCTTTTTTTCATTTCTCTTGTCTTCCTTACTATTTTATAACTTTCATTCTTCCTTACTTTCCGTCCTTCATATCTTCCATCATCATTCACAGATTTCCGCCTCTCCTTCCTCATGAATCTCTACTACATTTTTTTTTTCAAATAACGTTTTTATTTTACTCTCCTCTCACCCTTTGTCCATTTCTATAATCTTCTTTTTTTCTAAACCTTTTGCCTTTTTATTTCCTAATATTTAATACATCTCCCCCCTTTTACCCTTTTAATACATTTTACCAACAATCCTTCACCTTTTTCCCTTCCTTTTCTTTTCTACTTCTATCTTTTCATTACTGTTCTCCTTCATTGCTCCCTACCTACCCTATCTTTTATCTAATAAAAACTTAAACACTTTTAAGTGAAAATTAACTCACATTATGGCGTGACGGCCGTTTCACTCTGTTGACCCATAGTACCCTCAGATATGAGTGTACTGTGGGTCGTCTGACGATGTTCTTGACAACAGAGTGAAACGGCCGTCACGCCATAACTTGAGTTAATTTCCTCTTAAAAGTGTTTTCAAGTTCTTATTACATATTAGTGGAAACAACATGGATCTTCAACATCATACTATCTTTTATCTGATACCTTTTCTAGCACTGGAGTTTCCAAACCCCTCTAAAAAAGGTAACTTGCTGAACTAAACTTCTGAGACATTCTTATGCTTTCACTCTCACAGTCTTTCACTTTCTTTTTCCCTCTCCCACCCTCTTCCATCCCTATACCATTCCCTCTCGTCCAAATCCTCTCTTATTCTCACCCCAACTTCACCCACTCCCTTCACCAAGCTAGCGGTGCGACTTCATCACCAGCAATTAAAATACACGCCGGATTATGTCATTCCGTTATCCGTGTCTACTCGGCTCACTACGCGGCACTCGGCACTCAGAAACAGCAGAAAACGCAGTCTGCGCTTAATGACCGCCTCAAACAGCGACACTCACCTGCCACCTCCATTATCTTCATAGGCGTCGACCATAACAACAAAACTATTTACTCCAAAATGGAGCATCCCCCATTCTCAACAAGGAATTCAAAATTTTCTAATGCACTGCACGATAGGAGCGGAGATGCTGGTAAACGTGTCATGGAATTTTGATTGTTTCGAGGCCTTGATATTCAACTCAACACTGAGATCCAACATTGAAATTTCTCGATTTTATCCGAGTATGAATAAAACTAGGAGGGGAATAATTTTCATAGATCTTCTGTCAAAATTAATGATTTTTATTTGTGTAGATGGTAATAATAATCATCAATATTTGTGTTGTATCTGAATTTGTATTTTATTTGATGAAATAATAGAACATAATTAATAGGACATTGAATAATCATAGCGTTAACTAGTCCATTTTTCAAATGAAGAGTTTCTTATGATTCCATGGCAACCAAATGAATCATCTGTTTGATCATTTGAAATATAACACATGACACTCTCCCACGCTTATTTTAGAAATAAATTTAAGTATACATAGCACTTTATAACAATAATTATGTAATATAGTCTCTTAAATATTGTGGAGGTTGGCGTTGACGTCTTGGTCTGTTTTGCTGTATTGGTTCAGCATCCAGTGGAATCAATGGTTCAACGTCTGGTATAACAACTATTGGTCTATTGTTCTGTTGGTCCCCATCCTGTTCAACTCTGATTTCTGAAGGGAAAACATAGGAGTTTTCTGTATTCCTAGGGTTAGCCTCTATATCACTCACATTTGGTGTTGTTTGTGGTTTGTTCGGTTTCACTTCACAATATCTCAGTTGGTCAATGTGCCTCTTGATTAGGCGACCTTCATCCAACTCGATTTGATAGTGTAGGCTGCCCAATCGTTTTTTAACACAACCAAATTTCCATATTGTTTTATTGTTAGTGTACCAATGAGACTGCACACGATCTCCCACGCTTAACTGGCGTTTCACTGGCAAAATTGTCTTGTTTTTTGGTGCTGCTTCTGGAGGAAGCAATAAATCGAGCTTAGTTCTTATTTGGCGTCCCAAATATTGTTCAGATGGAGACTTCCCTGTTTGCAGAGGTGTAGCTCGGTAACGGAACAATATGTCTCTTACTTTATCATGAATGGACATAGTCTCATGTGACATGGACTTCAATTTCTGTTTAAGTGTCTGTACATTCCTTTCTGCTAAGCCATTTGTGGCTGGATGTCCAGGTGCTATTGTCTTCTGTACAATTCCATTCATTTCACAAAATGTCATGAATTCAGAACTTGTGAACGTTGTTGCATTGTCTGAGACAATTATCTGTGGTAGCCCATGGATGCTGAAAATATCCTTGAGCATCCGTATTGTCGATGTACTGGTAGGTGGATCTTTCTGGATCTTGACTTCTGGCCATTTGGATTTTGCATCAATCACAATGAGGAAAAAATACCCTAAAAATGGTCCAGCATAATCAATGTGTATTCTTTGGAAATTAGATGCTGGCTCCTCCCAGTGATGGTTGGAAATTGGCGTTGGACTGGATCTAATTCCAGCACAGCTCCTACATTGCCGGACAAGATGTTCAATATCTTTGCCAATATTTTTCCAGTAACAGTATCGTCTTGCAAGATTTTTCATCTTCACTATTCCTAGGTGTGTATGGTGAAGTTCATCTAGAACACTGGAACGAAGATACTTTGGTATTACTATCCTGTGACCCCGGAATAAGATTCCATTTTGTAGTGTATATTCTACATTGTAACATTTGCCAGATAGTAATTCCTCTTTTAACAACAATAATTCAGAGTCATTTTTGGTTTCTGCAGCAATCACTTCACTTGTTATGGTGGCTGTTGATATTTGATTAATTGTCTGAGAGTGAATGATGTCATCATCTTGCAAAATGTTACTTTCTCTCAGTTTTAGAGGTGCCCTTGAAAAATAGTCAGCATTAGAATGTTCCTCACTTTTTCGGTCTACGATTGAGCATGAATTGATTTCCATAGTGTTTGGGGTTTGAGGTTCATCAAGATCAGGTAAGTTGATTTTTAAACGGCGAATCCAAGTTCGACCCAGTATGGGTGTAAAATTATTTTGTACTATAAACATTACATCCGTTGTTTTCATACCTTTGTATTGAATTGGAACTTGCACAAAACCCAATGGTTCAAAAATACTATTAGTATATGATCGAAATTTTATATTTGTAGTTTGCAGTTTGTTGTTTAAACCAAGGTTATTATAGATGTGTTCTGGCAAGAGTGTGTAACCTGCGCCAGAGTCTACCTCAAAGCGTTGTACTTGATCTTCAATATGAATATCCACATAGTATTTTCCAGCATTCTCGATTGCACAAGATGCTCCACTGAATATGTCAATAATTCGATTACTCCTAGAGAGATCATGTATATGTTGAATATCTGCAATATAATCATCATGTTGGTATTCAACTGCTTGTACCTTTTCATTTGACTTATTCTTTGTAAGTGTAGTGATACAAACTTTTGCAACATGACCCCTGCGATGGCATAAGTCACACTGTAGCTTACTGGTATTAATGCGACAGTCACGAGCTATATGGTTTGATCGACCACAACGTAAACACATATTCTCAATACCTAATTCATGAAGATTTAATGTAGGCCGGGAATAATTATTCGAATTAAACTGTTTTGGTGTAGTATGACTAGATGGCCGCGAAACTCTATTGATAGATTCAACACTTGATTGTGAAGAACCCAGTTGCGACAGCTCTTGATTGCCTACCTGAGAAGCTTCAATTATTAAGGCTTTTTCTACTGCCATTTCAAACGTCAGATTTGGAATAATAAGCAATTGTTCTCGTATATGTGAGCTCCTAAGTCCACGAAGAAATTGAGCACGCAAGAATAAATTAGCAACTGACGTCTTACACTCACAATTAAAGTCACAAGTTGAGATAAATGTGCGCAACGATGTGATGTAGTCAGATATGGATTCTTTCTCTGATTGGAAACGAGACAAGAACCGGTGTTGCTCAACAATAACATTAGGTGCTGGGGACAAATGTTTTTCTAGAGCAATAATTATTTCGTCGTATGTCATATCTGGAGGTGATCTAGGTGCCACCAATGAACAAAGTAAATTATAGTGTTCACAGCCAATACAATTTATCAAAATTGTGGCACACATAGATTTATCTTCAAAAACATTTTTCATACGTAAGTAGTTTTCAAATCGGTTCTTATATTGACGAAAAGTCTCTTTTGTAGGATTGAAATTTTCAAAATTATTCAACAGTATCATGTTACTGCTGCTCGCAATGTTGGTTGATGCCCGTTGCGATTGCGATTGTGAAAGTAATGAAGCAATACGCTCATTACTCGTTGTTAGAGCTGCTAACAACGCAGCGAATTGATTTTCGTCCATCTTGACAAATATAAATATAATTTATTACTTACAGTTCGTTAGTATATTAATCTTCATTGCACTCTACGATGTCTGTATTTACTTCGTCGCCACTTTGTTGTATCTGAATTTGTATTTTATTTGATGAAATAATAGAACATAATTAATAGGACATTGAATAATCATAGCGTTAACTAGTCCATTTTTCGAATGAAGAGTTTCTTATGATTCCATGGCAACCAAATGAATCATCTGTTTGATCATTTGAAATATAACACATGACAATTTGATAGTCCAATGAAATGGAATGACAAGGAATTCAAAATTTTCTAATGCACTGCAAGATAGGAGCGGTAATGCTGGAAAACGATGTCATGGAATTTTGATTGTTTCGAGGCCTTAATATTCAACTCAACACTGAGATCTAACCATGAAATTTCTCGATTGTATCCGCGTATGAATAAAACTAGAGAGGTAAATATTTTCATACAGCTTCTGTCAAAATTCATTATTATTATTTGTATAGATGGTAATAATAATTTTATCAATATTTGATAGTCCAATGAAATGAATTTTCTGCACGATTCTCTGGATAATGCACTATTTGAAAACCTTTGGGAACCTGAAATAGCCTAATAACAAATTATTTTTCTGATATAGCTTTCATTGGTGGGAGAGCTGAAACAGGTACCTGGCTTGTAATATTATGGGGAACATGGTGAACGTACAGTTCTTGAAAGGTTTCTCTCCAACCTTGATAATAGACAGGAAAAATTGATCCAATTAATTCTGTTTTTGTTATTATTTTAAATATGAGATTAATTTTTTAACCAGGTAATTGTAATCTAGAAAGTGCAGCATGGATTTTTAATTTGACTTGTCAAAAAATAAATAAATGGAGTTGTACAATTTGAAGAAGAGCCTTTCAATCAACAACAGTAAAAGCTGAAAAGTTCAGCCTCTAGAATTGTTTTTCAATTTTAGGCCAGGTCTTGCAGGTAATTTTACAGGGGAGAAATTTTCCATCATTCAATCATTATAAGTATGAAATGTACTTATTTATACTAAGTTAACTCAAATCAAATGTTATTTTTCCCTACTGCTGTTTCCAAATTTCTGTACATTATGATTCAACTTTATACAGTAACTAAAACGATAAATATTCAATGCACTTCATTCTGTAGCTAAAATATGATCTTTTCCCATTGACGAAAGGATGGTAAATATATCATTTTATTTTCCAAAGTCTTTCCCATTTTCGATCAGTTAATTATTATTATTTTTTTTTTATAAATTACTTTTACAGCTCCTATCAGGATTATAATTGTATATTGTTTTAAAACGTCAGAACAACAACGGTTTATATTATTATGCATTTGCTTCATTAAACCGTATGTATAATATGATCAATTATTACTGCATTCAATTTCATTTCAATAAATTTATTTCAAACACTGACAAGAAAAACCAACTGGCCTCCCTCGATCACTAAAAGTAACACTAGTTTCAGAATTATACTGATAAAAAGCTGGTACAATTTCTTTACTTTGTGCTTAGTTCTGACCATTCAACTACACTGCCAAATATTGCCCAGCAACTGGGCACATTGATGCACACTTCATTCTAATGTAGAATGCATGTTAGAGTTGGCTGGGGAGTATTTACTGTCTTTTGTTTTGGTGGAACTTCGCCAGTGGGGGTTGAATGACCATTGGTGAATAGCAGAAGAAGAAAAAGATGGAAAGAGTAGAAGTAGAGAAAGTAGAAGATAAAAGAAGAAGGAAAGAAGTGGAAAGGTTGAGAAGGAGGAAGAGGAGGAGTAGGTACATGCCCACTGAACAACCTTGGTCTAACAACCTAAGTGGTAGTTGATGTAGCCACTGACTAGGGAACAATTCACTGGTGGAATGTTTATAGCTGCTACGTAATAATGGTCGCCTTGGCTTTGCGGTGCGGACTTAACTAAGTTCTGAATGTGACATGGAGAGATGATAGGGCGTGACAAGAGGGGTGTCAGGTTGTAAGTGTGAATGTTCAGTGATAGTACGGGATAGGAAGCTACAGTGATCCAATCTAGGTATTTCGCAAGGAATCTAGTTCAAACGTTACGATTCTAAGAGATTGATTCAATAC
The DNA here is from genome assembly GCA_948455865.1 of Conomelus anceps. NCBI lineage: Eukaryota > Metazoa > Arthropoda > Insecta > Hemiptera > Delphacidae > Conomelus > Conomelus anceps. Next base: position 24,477,455 of record OX418224.1, on the reverse strand, counting down.
TTTAAAGCGGTTTTGGTTTCTTTAAATATTTTTTCAATTTTATCAATGAAGATGACGTGATTATTGAATTATTTTAGGCCAATTAAATATGTACAGAATAAAAAGATGAAACAGGGAGGATCAGAATATTAATGAAGTTGAAGTTTAAGGGGTCTTAGTTGCAGCATAACTGAAAAATGGAAATAATACTCTAAGTAAGTCCAAAGGGCTCATTTTCATTCACATTTCCCAACTACCAACAATAAATCAATCTTCTAATATCGCCAGTCCTTAATAGTCTATGTGTAGGCTCTCTGTGAATGCAAGAAAAATCCAACTTAATTCATATATCAAGAGTCAATTCAACAAAGCAGGGAATGATGTAAGGAAAACTTGAAAAATTATCAAGGATGCTACTGATTCAAACCAAGAAAGAAAAATTCAACTTAATGCTGTAAAGATTGATGATAAAATTGTAACATTGAAAGAAAATCCCGAAGTTCTACTGAACCATGTAAATAATTACTTTGTTAATCTCTATATATAAGAATGAATGTCTGTCTGTATGTATGTATGTATGTGTGTTCCCTATAGACTCCAAAACTACTTGACAGATCGGCATGAAACTTTGGGAATATGTTGTGTTAATATTGGGGATGGTTTCTGACCATAAATTTTAATAGAAGAGCTAATAATTACTATTAATTAATCCATTTTATAGACCTAACCTACTGAACTTGCCGGCCAAACAGCTTAAAGGAACAGCTGATAGAAGTCAACAGTTTTTAATCATATGGCAGGCCCCTTAGCGGCGTTATTTACGCTGTCATTGAACAGCAAAAGACTTTGCACTTTGCATGTAGGCTACCATGCAGTCGGAGCCTTGCAATATGCAGGAAACATACGACTGGGTATGATGAAATGTAATTCATTATGCCAGGTTGATGATATCTGTTAACCAATGAAGTGCTAGCTAGAAATTTGAAATTAAGCCTCAGCGGGAGGTGGCGAATAATAAAATAAAAAACTAGCTTCTACCCTTATAGTCGTAGGAGGTTTAAATTTGAAATGTTTCTTCATTCAGAGGTGGTGATTAAGAAAACAACGAAGCCTCTATGATCAGCTGGAAGAGCCCTAGGACTAACTTCTTTCCTAATTTGAAATGTAACCTCAGTGGGAGTTGGCGAATAATAAAATCAAGGAGAATTTTTATGAGAACGCAGCAACGCGCGTCGAGCCAGCTAGTATTGGATAAAAATCACTAGATGGCTGGGAAATAATTTACTCTCATTGAATGCAGAAAAAAAACAAATTTTCAACATTTTCTTCAACTGATAGTACCAAACCACGTAAGACATCGATTAAACTCCATTATTGTGATAGAATTAATAAAAATTGTAATTGTCCACTGATAGAACGCTCAGATAGAATTAACAATCTTGGAATAATAGTAGATGACTTATTAAAATGGGATAAGCACATATCATATAAAACTGCAAAAATAAGGAAGCTAATACATAAATTTTATCAGCTGAGACATATTATTAATAAAGAAATGATAAAAACAGTGTATTTTACATTAGTTGAATCTCTTATAAAATAATATGGTCTGTTCGTTTGGGGAGCCGCAAATTATAGTTTTGTGGATCCAGTTTTCAAAATTCTAAAAACGTATTTTAAAAATAATGGGGAATAGGGAAGCCCGCTTCCCAACCAGCGAACTATTCATGGAAAACAGAGTACTTATTTGTATGTTTAATTGTATATATGTTGTTAATCACTTATATAAAGAAAAATGAAAATGAAAATAATATTATAACTCATAGCCACAATACTAGAACAAGAAGCCTCAATTATCAGGATGTACCCAGAATGAACACAGCATTGGGCAAAGATCAATAGGATATTTAGGGCCAACAATGTACAATAGAATTTCACTGGAAATCAAAGAAGAAAGCAATAATAATAGATTTAAAAAAGATTAGGGATTGGTTATATAATATTGGAGTCCACCGTAGTGAAGAGCTCATAGTAAATAGTATGTGAATAGAAATACGATTATGCATACTTAGGTAGTTTTAGGTACTAAATAGTTTTTATTATAATGGAAAGTTAGGAAGAGTATTAGCTTGATCTAAGGTTCATATTGATGATCACCCCGACACATAGTTTTATAGTGGGGAACCATATTTTTTCAAATTTAGCAATTAAATCACTGTGTTTTATATTTAATAATATATTGTCATGTTTGAGCTTATATCAATAAACTCCTCTGGATGTGTTCTCCATCATCCAGAGAAATTATTATTATTATTATTATTATTATTATTTGTAAAAAAGTACAATTTATAACTACTGACTATAACCTATCAATGTTATACATCACCTAGTTTCCTAGAAAAAGATAGAAAACGATACAAAAATAGATACAAGACGATGCTATCTTCACTAGAAGTATAGTTTGTTTGATGTTTGACACATTTATTTTCAAAGTAAAGATCATGGAGTATACGATTTCTCATTTACAGGTGAAGGAATGAAAAATGCAGCTGAATAGAGCAGAGCTTCGTTCGTCCAGTGGAAGGCCAGTGGAAATAGTTTCGCAGGTTTTCATCGCTCGCCAATAAATTTAATAAGAGACGCCTTTGTTCTTCTGATAAGGGCGCTCGACTATGGACGAAGCGAAGGTGAGAGGGCTGCGAATTTTCAGGCGCAACGACTTGAAATAACAAAAAGGTCCAAGTCCTCCTTTTTCGCTTTCTCTTAACCATGCGGACGGGCGAAGTGGGTGGAGAGCAGTGTGAGAGAAAGAGGAGGGGTAGAAAAGCGAGGTAAGTCAGTGAAAAAGAAGAGCCTGATAACCGAGACGGTAAAGGAGAGAAATCAATGAGGTAACTTTTATTGATGGCTGATAAGGGTTGAAGACGGGGTGGTTACGATTGAAGGGGAAGAATCTTTGAGCTTTCCTCTTCCTCCCCCTTCCCCCTATCCTCCTCAAGACGCCCATCCATAGGCAACTTCACAGGAGCACGCAATCTCCTTCAGATACATATATATTGCTTCTTATCGTCTTCTCCCGTCTAACACCAAGCTCTGTTCACAGCAATGAAATCAAGGGAAGGCACTTTGTGAAAGAAATAAGCGATGTACATACTGTACCACATTCTACTCAAATATAACCAGGGAGTATGGAATTATTTGGATTCAAAAGCCTTTTGATTGTGGAAGGCCACATTACAACAAAATTTAAACAATTTTGTGCTAAATTTTAGGTTGTAATTCACCACTGCTGATTGAAAAGTGAAAATTTAATGTTTTATTTGAATAATTTTAAATAAAAGTCGATAGTAGCCTCGTTTCATGAGATATATACAAGATACTATTAAGTTATTATGTGATAGATTGATAAAAATGATACACGGCGCTTGAATAGTTCACATTCATTCGTGGAGAAGCAATAAATAATAGAATATTATGAATGGATAAACTGATTGCAAATAATTTTTTCCTACAGTGACCCGAAAAAGTCCCTATTTTTGCACTAACTGAAGCACGCAAAATAGTCTATTCCTGCACCAGTGCGGGAAAGTAAATTGCAGTGCGGGAATGTACTTTTCCGCACTCCAAATTTGCAACCTAACAACAAAAAATAGTGAGCATATAATGCGCAGGTTCCCTATTCTGCATTCAAAAATAGGTTGGCTACTCTGCTTCAGCTGTGAAATAGTTGTTGTAGTTGTTGTTGTTGAAATCGATTTGATTCGAAGATAGGTTATGTGAGGAATTGTCAGGTTATGTATGTCCTCTTTGGTTCTGTTTAAATTACTTTATACATTACGGTAGGAAAAATTTAATGTGTAATACGAGTGCAAAGTATTGTTTCTGCACTCGAGAAACTTTTTTCACTCGCCTTTGGCTCGTGAAAAAAACTGTTTCTCTCGATGCAGAAAAATGCTATTTTGCACTCTAGTTACACAAATAGCTATTCCAGTGATTTTTCATTCAAGGAAGCGTTATTATTTCCAAGCATGATCAAATTTTGATAGAGATACTCGTTGGTATTGGCAAATGGGGGAGAATGTATTGGTTTGAGTCTTGTTGTTCTGATTGAAAGTCATGAAACTTCACTCAATTAATCTTATTATTCAATATCATGTTGATGAATAATCAACATTAGTTTATTCATTACTAATTTTTATTGAAATTTTTTCGTGTAATAAAGCAAAGAGCTGCTAATATGATTGTTCTATCTTGATGGATCAAGATGATTATATTTAAAAGATTTTGCCAACATAATAACAAGCTTAATAGTGTAGCGAGAATAGAGAGGAAGAAGGAACATTGGTTCTCGGTGTTATCTACTATGTAATACCTATGTTTACTTTTGAGCAATTAATTACTCTGCTTTTGACACTTTTATGGTGTTTACTTTTTACTTTGTAGAATGTTCTAGTTGTTTGATTAGACATTAATGGAATCTTATCGAATATTGTGGAAAGTGCGAGTTTCCTTATTCATTTATTTAGAAAATGACAGAAAAATCCAGAGATATCTCAATTATGGAAAATTATATAAATAGAGGTAGACTTTTGTAAATTAGTTCAGTCTTGTTTGAAATTCGTCGTGATAAACAAGTTGTGTCAGTTCTATATATTGTGTCTATATATAGTGATAATTCTTCTTCTGTGCCTATAGTGATAATTCTTTTTCCTATTTAATTCATACCAGTGAGCTACTAAATAGCTTTTATTGTTTTACGGACTAGTGCTACGAAAGTTAATTGCTCTTTTTCGACGTTTCTTTCTGAATATTATTGGACAGCTTTTTGTATAGTTATTATTTAATATTAGATCGGCCTTTTGACATTTAGTGATTATTTTTGTACAGTTCATTGAAATCTCTCTGTTAGTTGAACAATATCGATTTATCTGTTTTTAATTGCTTATTTTTCTGTAAGACATTACTGATCAGTGAGTGTTGTGATTATTTGTGTAAATAAAGTGCGAGTGATAAAATTAAGTGTTGCCAGCGTTATTTTAGACATAGAACCCGTAACAATATAATAAAGAAATCTTGTATATTTAACATATAAAATGCTAAAAATAGCTAAATCTGATAAATACAAGGGCTAAGTATGCTTCTACTGTTTCATTAATCCACGTGACTTTTAGTTGATTAGAGAGAGTATTTTCTTGAAGATGAATAACCAAAAATCATTTAATTTTTGGATTCCAAACAAAGTATGCTACTACATTTTCTTATTAGTGAATCCACTTGAAAAACTTGAATTTTTCTGAAAATAATGTTTTCACAAAGATAAACAATAAAAAATTTAAAACGTGATCTATCCAAAGTAACTATTTACTTAATACTAAGTATTAACTATTAACTATTATAGTAACTAAGTAACAAAGTAACTAAGGAACTAAGAATAACATAAAACCTAATATCAGTCTAATTAGTTCGACAAAAATGGTATTAAATTAATAAGGCTTGAATAATACAGATGAATAAAATGCATAAACCAAGATTCTTGCAAAGCCTCCAAGCTGCACTTTAAGGCTCCTCACACTAAGCACCCAATCCTTTTTCTGCTCAGCCATCTTTAGACGATCCACTGAAGGACCATTCACAGCCAATTCCATTGGAATCTTTCTCACCTATCTTTTTTTCATCTTGCTCGCACCCTCTCATCAATCCACCACTTTCTCCTACTCCCTCTAATTCTCTCAACCTCTCTCATTCTCCCTCTATCATTCTCCCTCTCTGTGTGAGCCGCCACTAACCCCTCCAACTGATCCGGAAAGATCGTTTACCGTTCAAGAGAAGAATCAAGGTCTTTATGGCTTTACAAATCGTCGTAATGTGGCCTGCCAAATTCAGCCAAGCTTCTGTGCAGCATTGAATACTGCCTTATTATCATATACACCGCTTGTGAATGGGATCAGTAACGCTTTCAAAACTTTATCTATTTCTGATACTTTCAGCTCCTCTTGGCCTCTTGTAATATATATCGTTTCGAACTGTAGATCGATTGAAAAACCTTTCCACTGATAAAAGACTTGTGGAGTTGTGCGAGTTACTGATAAATTCAGAAAATAATGAAGGAAAATTGATTTTTTTCTAATGTTATTATTATTTTTTCTCAAGGACAATTCCTAGGTATCTTCAATCCGAACAACTAATAACTGACAATCATTTAAAGGATCAGGTAGGTAAAGTACATCAAGATTCAAGATATATCGGATGTTATTGAATTATAAGAACATTAAAACTATTCTTATTTTCATTTCATTATAATGATTCAGAATGAGTCCAAGAACATAATTAATATTAATTTTTTAAGTTATTTTTTATCTGATCTCAATGAAAAAACAACTTAAATTAGATGACATTTCAAGAAAAATATTGCCAATTGTTATCACTGAATTATTCTAAATATATACGTAATGTAATATTAGTATTAATATCTACTTGAATATTGCAAGAATATTAGGTAAATACCAAATTGAAATGCTTCGACTATTTTCTCAAGGATTTTAGTTCGAAGAACAGAACGTATCAGGAGAAGCGATAGGTGTTTACGAACAAAATGAATACCGAAAAATTTACTTTGAATCAATTATTTCCATTAAACTGTTCAAATCTGGATACCAACACCTACAGGCATCAATATTTTCAAACTTGAATAATTATAGTTAATAGGCTAATGGTAGAGGCGACTAAAATTTTTAGATTTAAACTTTTCAAGTAGAAAAATAAATAGAAGCTGTGCAATACCAAGTATATTTATGTATTTCAAAAACCAAATATAAAATCTGTATAGTCCAGAATATGCTGGAGAAAGTTAAAAAATAACATGTATGCAGATATTCAAAGAAAACAATACATTCAAACATTATGGTATATCCTACTCCCTCCAACATTTTTTAAATTAGTCTATATGAAAATAGACCTCATCAATTTTGGAAGAAATTACATATCAATCCTAGACGTGACCTAAGAGTACGAGCCAGGCGTGATAAGATACAGCAAAAGAAAATAATTTTCAAGCAGATCGACATAATACCTCTAGCTTACAAAAACTATTGCGCATGGGGATGAATAATTTGATGTCATAGGGGAAGACAAAGGGCGTTGGTTCCATCCAATTTGTAGGTATCCGATCGGTTCGGTTTCAAGATTATTTCTGAGTGATGTACTGCGATTGTTCGGCGCGTGTTAGTGACAACGCGTCCGAGAATCCGGACGTATCCGCAGAGCCGATCCGAAGGCAAGTGGCTGGATGAGAGATTTATGGGCCAACTTGTAGCTCGAACGACCCTGACGATATAAGAAACAACGCGAAGCTGACTTCTAGGGAAAGCAGTCTTGTGAAAGGATATCGGCCAGGAAGAACGGAGAAGGAAGAAGGGAAAACTTAGGTTATTTTGAACCGGAAATCTGTTCGCGCCTCTCCCTAACCTCCTTACGAAAACGAAATCCCCTCCCACCACCCACACATCATTTCCTTACACAAATCGCCAATGTTTCACATTGCGGATTCGCTACCACCAACTTTGCTAGTTTCATGCAGTTCGGATGTAAATATGTGCGTTTGTTGAGGATGTCAACAGTTTAGTCGCAGACGTTTAGAGGCCATCAGTTGTAATCGAATAAATCATTTGAAAGCACTGATTCCATACTTTACAAATCGTTCTTCTACTCCTGGATCATGAGTAACTAGATATATTACGCCGTGGAGCAGGCTTTGTTCACCCTCTTTGTTTATTGCGCGTTTTTCAAAGTCTGTTACTCAAACAATAACAAAAGTCAAGGTGCACTACAATACATTCATTTTTAAAAACAACAGTTTTAATGTGAACAAATATTCAAAAGTTCTCTACTGTGGATAAGATTGAATTTGTATACTTCTTTGAATAATCAGAAAATGTTTATTCTATTCTTCAAACCCTACTAACCAGTAGTCCTGTTTGCTCAACTAAATTTGTAAACGTGTATCAAAATTGAAGAATAATGTACTTTACTTCACTTATTCTCGTAAGTTTAGTTCATTGATTATTTACTTTCGTTTTTGCAACCATTTTTCCCTTCGCCCTGGGGCGATTGCTCCACTTGCTCCATTGTAGCTACACCACTGTCCTGAATATTGATTAGACATGATTTAGCACAATGTTACTTTATCAAGGAATTGAAGTTGATCTTTTTTTGAATACCACTGAGTGTCACATGTCACTTAACTGATTCCTGCATGTGTTTGCAAGTAGCCTATTATGTGCATTCAACAGATTAATGTACTGTTCAAGAGTATTCCATTTCAAACAATGAATAAGTGCGATTGCTCATCAGTACATATAAGTTGAATGGTGCATCAAAAAAGCATATACTCTGAATAAGGGGTCATATTACCCCTTTACTACATAGTAGTAGTAATGATCAGAGAAACACTGAACAAGAGTATTCTAAAAGTGATAATAATGGATTAAATTAGAAGATATATTTCTTAATAAAGTGGAAATTGAAAATTCAATTATTTTCAATGATTATGAATTGATTCCACTAGTGCAACATTAATGATTTATCAGAAGATTTTCTGTTTTGGATTTGTATTTATTTCGTTATTAGATGTTCTTCAAGTTCTAATGATGATGTAGATACTGGTGTAATTAATTGAGACATAGAATTTTGAAAATAGAGAAAAATAAAATGTGCAAATAGAAAAGTGATTTATCTATACTGTATTGATTACTCTTCCAGTTCCTATCCTCAGACACTACAAATACATTAATTTGTGACGATAGAATGTTACAGTCAGCGAACACATAAGACCATTGGTCTTATAAATGTTCGCTGGGTACAGTATACAGGTAATACATATAAGAAGTGAATAAGGATATATTATTTTTGTAAAGAGACAATGGAAATAATTAGAGATAATGTGATATCACTATAAAAAAAAGCGCCAGAGGACGCTTTTTGCAATGAAACTTATTTGACATTACGGTACTTTAATCTACGTAATCAAATTTTTAATATATCTATGGACAATCTAATACTGATTGATCCCTAGTAATAAATTGTTACTGCAAGTTTTCCCCTTATTGTTCTGTTGGTTAATCAATTAACAGCAGGCTTGATCATTACCCGTTGAGTTGCTAAGAAACTTGCTCGTAGCAGTTTGATAAGTGTTAAACATCGTCAACATCTGCTTGAAATAATCAATCACAAATGTCGTAAAAGTTGGAAGATGCCTCCTTCTTCAACCAAAATTCGAAACTGTAATTTCTGGCGTTATTCTATCATTATTATCGTCGCTCCGTGATTAATATTAGTTATTACAGCCCAATCAACGTCTCAATTTCGGTTTATGGAAGACGGTGACATCGTCATTACGTAAAACTTTATTTTCTACTTTCAGTTCATCACATTATATTATTGCCAGATTTACCATACCTTATTGTAGGATTGTAGGAAGTATACTATACGCTTGATGAAAAAAAAATGGAGAAAATTTGAATCATGTCGTTGGTACAATGGTAGTGCAATAATTATTGAAGAGAAAGCTATTTTGAATTAGAATAATTGCTTTTTGTTGAAGCTATACAATTAAAAGTACTAGAGGGTTGTCAAAAATTTGAAAAAGCGATGATATTAGAGCTACTCACATAAATAGGTTTACTTTTATTTTTTATTCGATTTAAAGGGGTTGAAAATGTTATAGTTTATTCTAAGCTTTGAAAGGTTTAGGGATTTTCAGTTGGTTATCTATCTTGAGAAGTAGTTTGCTATTCTTATTGAATTATTGCACGGAAAAAAATTAACGGAATCAAATGCTTTGCACTTTAACTGACTATTAACACGTCCTATTTGCGAATAAAAGAAGTAGAAATAGTTATCAACGCTTTCTAGAGTAATTGGAGCCAGGACCAAACCAGAATTTTTTGTTTATCGCCTGAAAAAAGTCATCTCCATAAATGTTAAAAATATAGATTTGTAGGGGCTGTTTAAGAATTTACAAAACTAAGTGCATTATTTGTACTTTTTCTAAAGGTATAAATGCCTTTTAGGGAAAAACAATGATTTTTCACTTGATGGATGACTTATTCCTTCCCATAAGGAATTCTGAAAATAGAAAAACTGAAATTATAATTTTGAATATTATTGGTCAGCACGAAACGTTTGTGGAAGGATGGTAGATGGAAGTTCTGGATGATTGAGTAAGAGGTTAGATACAATTTACACCTTACGCACAAGTGTTCAACACGTGAACTGTGGCTTTAAACAGCTTCCAAAGCCTCCTGAAACCAAATTGCAGATCCCGCTTTCTCGGCCTGATTGTTATTTATTAGCTAGGAATGAAGCGGGCCATAATTTTTCGTTTTTCTTAAGCTGCTTTCTACACACTCACACATCAACACACACATACACTTGGGAATGCAATGAATTTTATGTGGAAGTGACGCTAAGGTTCGGTCACCCTTTTTTCTAAACCCAGTTTAGGAAAGGTTATCTCACGGGGTTAAAAGACGGCTGTTTTTTCGTTTGTTTTTCGTAATCGCTGTGAGGACTACGTGAGTTGAGAGGTGGGAGGAAAGGAGGATGAGGAGAGACGAGGAAAGGAGGATGGCTTGTGTAAAGAGGTTAGGAAGAAATTCGCGGGATTTCAGTATATGGCGGAAAAAGATTATGGTGGAACAAACTACTGCAGAAACAGTCCTGAGACGGGTAGCGTAAGCATATACAGGGCCTAAGATTGTGTGCTAGGGATATACACAACCTATTTAAAGGATTTCCGTGTCAACGACTCACCTACGCCACCGAGTATCAAGAATAACGCTCGCTCTGAGCACGCACGAGTGCTACATTTATTTTCCATAACTTGGTCTACAGTTGTAAGTGAAGTCGTTCATTCAATTCATTCAAACCTCAAAAGTTTCCAAGTTATTAAACACTGTTGAAGATTATCTAGAATAATATTCTTGCACTTAAAAATGAAGGCATTCAGGATGTAGGCTTTTATATTACATTTATGGTTGTTTTCTACATATATGAATAGCCTTGCTCCAAAACCAAATAAATTATTTTCAAGACTATCTAGTACTGTTAATTTGGTAATAAATTTAGTATTTAGTTCTAATGTGAAGTCTCCAGTTCGTTCATAGCATAAGTAAAGGATTAAAAAATTATAAACATTCACTTCTATTATTCAATGAATCAATTTATTAATATTATAAGCATATTTAGTAATACTTGATAGAAATATCGAAAATCTTCAAGTTTAGACTTAGAACTCCGAAATTTAAAACAAATGTTGAATCACACACACTCTTCAAGTACTTGTGTGTGATTAAACATTAGTTTTAAATTTCGGAGTTCTAAATCTTGGTTTTGTCAAATAACAATGTTATTTTTATAATTACTATTAACTATAATAATTATAATTATATTAGTTCTTGTAATAGCTTTTATTCAATGTTCATCAATATGGGATTAATTTTTTTTACGTGTGTTCGCGTGTTATAAGTTCAAAATTCGAGAATCATCTTTATTTGTCCAAAGAATTATTAATAAAATTGTTTTGTCGACCTTAAAAAGAATTTATATTTAAACATTGCTATAACTACTAATTTGCACACATTGCTCACTTACTACTTTTACGGATCAGTTTTTTTAAAACCGTACCTGTACAGTATTTTTCCATTGTACCTGAATCAATTACACTGGAAGGTTATCTTAATCTCGTAATAAAACTATCCAAATGATTACATGCTAAAATTGAATGATTATATAGTCTATAAACTGTAAACTAAATTATGGCTATTTCATACGTTTTTATTCTAATTCTAACAAGAACATCAAAAATATTACCAGTACAACTCCATTTTCAATTAATATATATTTAATATTTTCAATTTAAACCACAAACACCATTATTTCTTTCATGGTGGGCCTGAAAATATTTATTTATTTATTGTGACAAATTTACAACGAATGTAAAGGCCCAACAGTCTCAAGTCCAAAACTGCTCCGTTCAAAAATTTGAATAATAATGTTACTTTGTCCAAAACATTGATGTTAACACAGACTAAAAATTTAAGATTTGCTAAAAACTTTCACTTGAAAACACAAAATGAATTATATCACTTAATTACTATTAATTTAAAAGTTCACTTGAACAGAAACACTAAAAACAGTTGAAAATAGTTTATAACATTAAATTTTTATAAAAACTTTTGAGTCGAAAAAATATTGAATGAATTATTATTATTTATTCCAGAACGTCTCGAAAGTTTCAGTTTTATCCTGCTTATAAGTTTCAGGATTAACTAAGGGAGAATAAATAATCACAATAATGAATGGTTTCAATACATTTTTCCAATTATATCTACTGTATTCAGAATACGTGAGATGATAGAAAAATAGCGGTTTATTTTATTATGATACCTTGTCAAAAAGACTATTACACGGGAGATGTCATGCCATCCTAGTAATATTGTAATATTGAGCGTGCTAAACTCATGAAAATGTTATCATTAATCAAGCGACCCGAGTTTTTTGAGGCGAGCAATTAGCAGAACGTCCTTTGAGATGAATGAGCCATGTAGAACCTGGCGTTCAACATTTGTTGAGCTAACGCAAATGGAAATTGCATTTAGGAGACAGAACGATATGATCGAAGCAGACAAAACCGGGGGATAATTCAATTTCATTTCTGCCGGCCAAGTTGTTCTTTCCACCTCCACTCGTCTTCTTCTTATTATTATTCTTCTGGTTCTTCTTCATCCTCCACCTTCTTTCGCAAACAATTCTAATCCCCGTCATCGTCTGGTCCGCGTATCTCTTTCCACAGTCGCTAATTACTTTTCGCAGCCGAAATAATTGTTTTCTCGTCTTCTTAGAATCTTCCGCGTACCCCAAAAGAAAGAGGGGGGATTTTGAAGCGGTCTGTATCTGTGTTTCATAGGGTGGGTGAGGAACAGCATGCCGCTGCTAACTGCGTAAGTCCCTTTATTAAAATATCCATGAACGTTGCCTAGGACCTCTCTGAGCGTTCAGAGGTTCCCCAGAGGGTGTGGGTCTCTGAGAGCATCTAAGACCGTGAACTGTCGGGTGAGAGCTTCCAGCTTTCCTCCAACAAACATTCCTCTCCGTCACTTCTCCTGTCCGTGATTTAATCTTGTCCACCTCCTCTTGTCCATCACTTTCTCCTTCTCTTCATTCTCTTCTCCCTTCACCTCCTCACCATCATCAACATCCTCTCTTCGTCAACCATCGGAAGCGCCGCTTCGTCACACGAGCGAACTCCAACAATCTAAAACCCATCACACCAAAAATCCTCTAAGCTTCGTCTCAGAAGTCTAATTAAAAATGCATCAACCAATCTGTTTACGGCGCGCCTTATTCCCTTCTGCAAACACCAATCCTTTCCATCGGCTCTTCTTAACTGCGCAATAATAAACCAGATCGACATCAGTGATTGTAATTACAATTAGTCTGCGGGGCGAATGACGAAAGCTCCACTGCCTGTAAGGTTGCTAACTTATGCGCGAATCTTTGAGGTTCTTAGAATAATTTGAATCCAAACTGTGAATCCATCAGTATGAAATTTTAAATTTTCAATCATAATTCAATGCGTTATCTGTTATATTAGTATTTTGTCAACAGTCATGTGACGTTGATTTTCTTACTTCTAAGTAACTATACTTCTTTCCTTACTCGAGTCTCCTATAAAAACGTTTTGTTAAAATAATTATTGTAAAATAATTTTGTTAATTAATTCCTCTAGATTCTTACAAACGATGTACATGATTTTCCATAATCATCTAACACATATTAATGTGTACTCCTTCTTTGAATTTTCCAGCAACGCAAGTAACTCCAGTTCTCCAGTAACTCCAATCAGGCGCGAATCCCGAAGTGGATGAAGGGGACTTATTTTTCGACTCTGATAATGTAGTGCAAACTCTGATAGTGTGATGGTATATGTTGTAAATAAATAAATACATTTTTTATTTCCTTCTTCAAAAAATTAAAGTAAGCAAAAATTACATGCGTATAAAATATTAACTACAAAACTAAAAAAACTACATAGAAATCTAGCAATTAGCAAGTAGATGGAAATTAACCTAATCAACTATGGTAACTCATGTACTAGAGTAGGTGTGAGTAATATTTGGGTGAGAGTGGACATATCTTGGGTAAGTAAGCTCACATAATATTTGAAATAATGCTTTCTATTCGATGAATATTGATGTATTTATTATCCATTTTTGAACCAAGGTTTTAAATTTTCTTGGGTGTGTTATGTCCTTGATACTTTCGGGAATAAGACGTGATAAGATGTGAATAAGACAATTGTATATTATTACGAGCTCAGAAGCAGCATAGTTTACTTAGGTTCATGAACTACCCTGATAGTCAATAGTAATACAAACGCTCCCAACTATCAGTTAAATTGGCTGGCCATCAACGAGGTGCACGATATTGCATTACTGAAGCATCTGGGTTGGCGCATTGAACTGTAGTAAACAAACCATTGCCACCGTTTCAACACCATTGATAATTTCATCACGTTTGTGTTGAGCTCGATAGCATTGTAACGGCAAACTAATCACCAATCGGTTTGCATTGGCTGCCTTTGATGTGAGCCTATCTATTGGAAAACCTCGTTTTCAATCTCCTGCATAATGCTGCTACATAAGGCACCTACTTTAAGGCACGCCAGAGAAATTATTATTGCTGCACTCATACCGATACCAGATACACCCGGGCTAAATCTTAACCACAATGCACTGTTATTGTTGTTGAAATATTTGAACCACTTCATTTATACTCTCATTTGGAATATATCTCAGAGTAATCATAGTTTTAAGATTTCTCTTGAAAGATAACATTTTTATAAATATTTTCCCTTACATCAGAAGGATATCTTACATCCATAGCAAATAAGGATAATAGCGTAGTAACAAGTAACGGAGAAATGTTATGTTGAGTTGGATTATTTGGATAAACTTTGAAAGTATATTTATTATACATCTCGTTAAAAGTAACATGTTCAATTATACATTAATAATATTCAATTATTTCGAAAAAATCATATTTTTTTTAAATAATCAATTTTTCGTTTTAATTACCTGTTTAGCTCTTACTTTGGAACTCTGAAAAAGTATTTTTGATGTATGTAATATATTATTGAATCATTTGGGGGGTGAAATATACTTTGGAAAAATAGTTTAAAAAATCACAAATATTTTACCTCGTTATCGTTTAGCTTAGCATTGGTTTTCTCTTCTTCATGATTTTTTTCTTTCTCACTTCCCCATTCAATAATTTCCTCCACCTTTTTATTGAGTAATCTTCATATTTCAATAATTATGTATAAAATATTTATTTGATTCAAGAATATTGGCTAGATTGATTTCTATCACTTTTCCTACTTTAATTCAGTGATATCAGCCGGGGGAAGTTCGATAAAACATGACGGTTGAATAAAAAGGGGTATTGGGCCTATGGAACCCACTAGTGCTATTATCAGTAGATGACGATGAAAACTCATTCTTAGCAGCCATTTCATCATTGTCAGTTCGTCTCGCCACCACTAGTTGATTGGAATATTTGTAGCGCTATTTTATTAAAAACATTATTACCTCCAAAAAAGGCACCAGGAATCCCTAATTTTGCCTCATGGTATTAATTATATGATAAAAATCATCAAATTAGTCGTGAAATTGCAATAATTGTTTCTCACCAAAGACATCATGATAATAGAAAATTATGATCATTGAATTACTGTATGTATTTATTTTATCTGCTTCCTGTCCAGCATATTGTATTTCTTACTTGAATTATTTGTAATTATCATTACATTCGATGTCAAATATTTTTTATGTTTATTATTTCCACAAGCTGCAATGCAGTTTCATAATTCCTATTATGAGGTTTCTTTGTAGTGACGAAGGTGATATTGTGGAAGGTATCCATAATGAATAATAAGACGAAAATGTCACATTTATTAAAAAATATTGAGAAACTAGTTTCGGTTGTTATACCGTTATCAATTTCAATCGAACTAAAACTAGCTTCAGTTTCTCTGTACTTTAGCTTTAGTTTGATTGAGATTGATAATGGTATAACAACCGAAACTAGTTTCTCAATATTTTTTAATAAATGTGGTTGTGACAATTTCGTCTTATTATTCATTCCTATTATGAAACCTTTCATAGTTTTTGACGTGACCTATGTGTTATGATTAATTGTTTTTAATGAATTTATTGTATCTTTATTATTGACATGTCACGGTTTGGTAAACAATTTTATTTATGCAAACATATGTGATGAATAAAGATCTAATCTAATCTAATAACAAATAAAATAGATTGATATGACTTTTCATACAATAAGAAAGTTCTCTTCTAAAACTAATTTTAATTTCCGAGTAGCAAAATGCCATAAAAATAGAGTATAAACTCATATTGCTGTATATCAGTATATGGCCTAATTTTATTATGCTGCAGCACTGACCTAGATTCTTCCACCAGTGACGTTAACGTTAAGTACTGCCCTTATCATGGGTAGATAATTAAACCCCAACCAGCTGCATTCTTGCTAGGAGTACATCCCTTAATTAGTCCTTTCTCACTTTATCCTAAGACTGCAAAGGGTCTTATAGCCCCATGCAAACCACGCAAATTTCCTCTTCTTTTTTACTTTCAGTAATTTATAAAATAAATGAGAAGAGTCAAAGGGAAAACCCATTACTTCTTGTCAAGACAACAGCGCTGCTAATAGGGAAAACTTCCACCTCTATATTGTTGAGGAGTATTTCAACTTCAACTGTTCCCAAGGTAAGTTCGCTAAAAGAGGTGTGAAAAGCTTGAATCAAGTACAGTTTTCATAAACAGTAGTGAACGTAGCCGTGAGTAGCCGAAGTAGTGAACGCGTAGGACTACAAACAAATGATTATAATTATCTGCATGATGCTCTTCTAATAGAGGGATTAATTCATTGAAATCCCATTAATTTCCACAAAATAAGCCTGTGAGCGATACTGAGCACTGGGAGTACTGAGAAATATTTCAGCCTATTAAATTTTCACTGTCTAATAAAATAGACTGATTGTCATTGTGAATAACAAAATGACATTGCATTCATCCCTTGGACTTGTATGTTTTAAAAGATACTCCAATAAGGTCCTTAATGGAAGGGTTACCTACAAGTAGACATTTGTCTACTTGTCTACTATGCTAGTAGACATTTGAATGGTCAACATAGCCTACTTGGATACTCTTCATAAATATTTTTGCCACAATAGATCGATGTCAATGTTTCTAGGCAGTGATCCCTTCTAGGTATTTATCCTAGTAACCAGATCTGATATCTATGATGTCTTTTTTGTTGTGTTCGAATTGGTGAATGATATTTTTGTTTTTGTAAAATGTTTCATGCAATAAAAATAAATCTGAATTTGAATTTGATCTTCCTAGGATATAAAATGTGGAAAATTTTCAACACCGGAAGCTTCAGGATGGAATAGATTATTTTTGGCCTCAAAATACTCGCATTCCAATTCAATGAAAAACTTTCAAATAAAGATAGGGTGCATGAGAAGGAGGTTCAACGCAGGAATCATTATGTACCAACTTTCTTAGTAATGGCGAATATTAGAGTTATCGGTACAGCATGCAATTCACATTCCTCCCTTCCCTCCACAATAATAATCAATAGCTTAAGTAATTTAATCAATCATAACTAGGTCAAATTAAAAGATTAAAAACTTCGATTATGATTTAGAAGCCGAAAAACAGAATTGGTAATGTGCATTAATTTTGGAATTCACAATAATTCTAAACTATTCGTTTTTAAACTCCAAGGAAAAATTGTTTGTTAGGTTAAGATAGGTTTGCATAGTTTATAAGAAATAATACGTTCATAAATCATAATGGTTTGTTTGTATACGTTGTTTTGATACAATTATTTTTTTGCACTTACTACAGAATAGGTCACGAGTCAAAAAATAGGATAGTTTATCACTTTGCCTGATCTGATCCATTTCATTTGTTCCAAATTCCTTATAAGTTACACAATTAAAGCCAAAAATAATAAAATCTCGCATTCAGTTTGACAAATATCATTGATCCCATCATTTTTGAAAATATTAATCTTGAAATTCATGCCAAAGCTCTTAATTCACGACCTTGAAACTTTTGCCTCCTCCATCAATATTACAAAACATCTACTTTCTCTTGCATTAAAACAATTTTTTTCAGAATTTCAGTACGCTACCTCAGAATTGTCTTCACAACACTCAAAACCCTGAAAAACTCATGTACGACCCAAAAACATCACTCTTCCCTTTAATATCAAATCAAAATCTACATTCTAGCCCATACAGCAGAAAGATGCACTTCCAGAGAACAAAGACCAACATAATAATACCAGAATAAAGGGGAGAATGTAAGTAGTAGAACTAGGAAAATGGAAGAATCCGAAAGCTGAAGAGTTGGTTAACAAGGAAACGGATGGGAAGGTTAGACAGGAGACAGGCGAGGTGCAGACAAAATGGGGATGATGATGATGATGATGAAACGCAGTGGGGACAATTTATAGAGCCTGTCATCGCCCAGCCTTATCCATCAACCCCGGATGAATCCAATTACATTTATCATTTCTTTCCTTCCATCCGACCAACCACTCTTTCGTCCATATTTAAGTACTGGAGAGGCGATCTCACTCCCCTACCTCCACTTCTCTTTTTCTTCCCCACCCACCACCCCCGCACATCCCTCTTACAATTTCCTTCAATGTGATTAGAGCAACGGCGAAATGTAAATCAATAAGGCTCGCTCTGCAATCTGCATGAATTATATCGAGTTCGAGAAAAAATACACGAATCTGCAATACTTTAGCATCTCCCAACTCATTTGGCACAGCTAGACGGTTCCCGCCTTTTTTTCCCGTCACTTTTCCCGCGCTTTTACACCATCCACCATCGCCTTTCTTCACCCGCCACTTTTTCACGCGCTTTTACACCATCCGCCATTGTTTGGCCAATGTAAATCAAACTCGCCCCACTCCCCCAAAACTTCTACAACCAAAGGGTTACTGCTGAGATGTTACATTACACCCAAAAAACTATCCAACTTTCTACCACACAGCCAACATATTAGCTGTTCTGTTCCTTTATTATTAGCCTTGCTTGCACAAGCTTCTAAATAGATTCCAGCATCCATGCAGTACAAACTTTTGGAAGGCGGGTTTCAACTTTCGTTTTATCCATAACGTATTTCGCATGTGTTGTGAGAACTGGCCTACATAAATAATAGCTCTATACACGCAGTGATCCTAATTTATGTAAGCATAGAGAATCTTGTAATTATAGGATTCAATACCCGATTAGCATAAACACAATATTTTCTTCGTATCACAAACTATACTATAATTTGAAACAAACATTCGTTAAACCAACTTACAATGTCAAAATTTCACCCTCCTTACTCAACCAATTTTGGTCCTTGAACTAGATCCTGCCTTGTTCCTTTTGAAACATAGATCATTTTATTAATATAAAATACTAATAAATAATAATTATTATTGTAACGTGCTTCATGCGGTAATCCTGGGAAGCCAAAAATGAATTATTTCTCTTTAAGAACTTGTTCTCAATCAGTTTACCTGATAGCTAGTCTTGGGTTTGGTTGCTCTAATTGGACATCCAGCAGTCACACATTATTGTGAAGGCCCTATTAAAAGAAAGGCTTACACGAAGTTCTGAGGATCTCACAACAAAAATACTACCAGACCGGTGCAGATCTCTCGGTGCAGCAACATGTCATGCAATGACCACTCCTAATACTGAGAAAATAAAACTGAGTAAATAACTCCCAATCTCAACAATATGTCAGGTTGTGGAAAGTTCGTTTTAATCTAACCCTGAAGATGGCTTGACAAGAATAAACGCAGCAGTACTGACATACAGGCTACGGAACCACTCTAAAAAATATTCCGACTCTTGCCAATAAAATAGACAAGCCTTTGAATGCTAGAGTGCACTTATTAGGCGAAACCCACTAAACACCATGCGTTGGTTCAAACCTTCAGAGCTCACCAAGCAAAAAAGAATACGGTACTTTTTGAGAACCAAAAATGACATATATTGAGAGACAAATGTCTGACATGAATAATAAATAATGGAAATTCTAAAATAAACAAGATTTTATAGAATTTGAAAAGTTGAGAATTTGATCAAATTTCAAGGATATTGCTCTATTTGATCTATTAAGTAGAAAAAATGAGAGCATGAGGTCTAGGTTCGGCTTGATGAAATGCAAGACGATACCTTTCACAACTGGCAAAGCCTATTAGTCTATTTGAAATTTCCTTTTACTTTATGCACACGCTTTTGATTCGTGAAACTTTTTATGTATGCCCTTCGTAGCCCCTAATTAGATCAGAAAATTTACGACTCACTTGAATGCGAAATCAGTCTTTCCTTAGTCGTGGCGTGGTAGCATCATCCAACACGTTATCGATTTAAAATGGTTAGTGCTTCTCTAATTTGATTTTATTGGAATTATGACGAAAACTATTTTAAAAAGACTGGCCTAGCTTAAAATCCCGCTTGAATCAAAGATTTCCGGAGTTGAAACTGCAAAAAATTACATTTGACAGGGAAAATTACATGAATGGCGGCGAAGTCCTTTACAGTTGCAAGAGAGCTTTTGTAAAAATTATAATCAAGGATGTGGTAATTTTTACCCCCTCTCTACCAATTAAATAGAAGTAGTTATAACAAAAATATATTAAATTTTGAAAATCATTTTTTTTAAATATTTTTATTTTATTTCAAACACGCTATGTCTAACCCAGGATTTTTTAATTGATTAAAGGAGAATTAAATAGAAAAATTATCCTATTGATTCTGTTGGTAAGTTTATTTGGAAAGTTTATTCAAAGAGAACCAAAAACTCCAAAGAACAATAATTAACAAACAGAAAATTGATATTAAAAAAATAACCTGCGATATTATAAATTGATCAAGCACAATATCAAAAGTCCATGTGGTCTTGGACTGTGACTTTATAAAAAACATAATTTTTAAGCAATTCAACACTTTTAGAAAAACATTTCACAATAATTTAAATCCATGAAAAGTAGCAAAGTAAGTCAGTAAGTCACTAAACAAATATTTTTTTAAATAAAATATACAATACAATATTTGGATGAGGTGGAACAAAGTTGACCTCCAAGAAGGTGGTTCTTCAAGCAATAACGAATTACAATACGATCTTCACATATTCTTTGGAACGCAGGTAGAGACATATACGTAGAATCATAATCAAACATTTAGTGTGAGATTTACAATTTTTAAATAAAATTTGTTTGCCTTTTGTTGTTCCTAGCCATTCTTTTTCGATTAATTGATACTCTCACTAGTTTGATGTTTTATAATTATTGATATGATTGCAATTTTTAAACAGCATGTATTTCATTTCTTCCTGAATTTAAAGCGGTCGTAAACATAACCCTTAATTTCGCCTCATGATGTGACAATTCAGTGCCGGTTCTCTCAACAATTATTGCAAACCATTTTATAAAAGGTAATGCTTTTAAAATACAATAATTAGATATTAATACTTACTCTACTCAAAAAGTAGGTTTTTTATAGCGTGATCTAGAAATTTGGCAGCAGCCAACCGCATCCAAAAATGAATTGTGACATCATTTAATGTGAGCAACAAACTTCAGTCTAATTTTTTAATGTTCAATAAAAGTTTAAATAATAATTATTGATAGTTGCACAATGACAAGGCTTTTTCTGATCTGATTCATACATATAAAAAGTTCAGAATAAGCATGGAACAAAAACTATGTTGAAACTGATTAATATTGTACTTCCATGTTTCATTGCTTTTTTCTGTCAACTTTAATGCCTCATGGCATCAGTGCCGCTGTCAGGCACTCATGCCTGTAGTGAGTCTGAATGTCAGATCAAGTTCATTGTAAAGAGTTGACGACTCAAAAGAGAATCACGTACTATAAAGATTAGTCATTTCAAGTGCACCGCCAGTATGC
Source organism: Conomelus anceps (assembly GCA_948455865.1). Lineage (NCBI taxonomy): Eukaryota > Metazoa > Arthropoda > Insecta > Hemiptera > Delphacidae > Conomelus > Conomelus anceps. The sequence continues at coordinate 24,455,405 of OX418224.1, read as the reverse complement.
AAAGTGGTTTGAATTAACATTTCCCAGTGCAGCACGTGGTGTGATGTTTGCTTTCGGAATCTTATGAGGTGAACGACTCACCTCGTCATGTTTGTTTACCTTTCTTCCCATACAGAACATTAATTGGTTTGAATAGCTTACTGATGATATCTGTATCTTCTGATGATTTCTGTATCTTCTGATGATTTCTGATCACTGTATTTCAAGTTAATTATTATTTTCACTCACTAAAAGCGAAAGAATACATGTCGCTTCTATGAAGAAGCTTCACCAGCCAATCAGAACGGATTGCGTTCTGGTGAGTTCAGATTGATCGGTCATTACTTACTGTATTTGAAAATGGCCTTGTATTTCAATAATAATTGTGTCTGATCATTAAGTAGGTTGGTTATGGTGTTTAAATATTTTTGTGTTGTACAGGTGTGTTTAGTTTGTGACTTTTTGAAGATGGAGGTATTCAGAATTACTTTGGATGTCTTTGTGTGAATGCTAACATTAAATTATTGAAAATGATAATTTCCTATATTTTAGTTTTTAGTATAGTGCGATTATTGTAATACTAATACTAATAATAATGATTGATGACATGGACCGACAGTTTTAGATGGGTTCCGAACCACTGGGAAGTGATTATACAGCAGAGAACAGTCTTTTTTGCTAGCCAATCTAATCTCCATTTATTTATAAGTAGATTTTTTATTGATGTAGTAGAGCCCTGTAATAAATAAAATTTAATGATTTTTTAATAAATCTATAAAATGAACAGTGCTCTAACAAAAACGTAGAATTAGCAAAATACCATTTTATTTCAGTCCAATCATCAATTTATTATTACTCCTTATTTGCTATTCGAATTTACCCACGGTTCATTCGAATTGGGCGGGAATTGAATAAATAACGACACTGACTTCCGATTCGGGTTATAAAGGAGATAAAACGCGCCATTGGCTGAAATTTGGCGTGAACCGTTACCGCTTGTCAGTGCGGTTAATGTGAACAGACAAGTTGAACTTCCTCTCACCTTGAAGTAGTGAAGCAGACGTCACAAGTAACTAGACAGCTTTAGTGTGGGATCGGTATGTTTAAGTCACGTTTAATGCAACTCGCAAGCGTCTTACCTGAAACAGAATACGTTAAAATCGATTAGAATCTGATTCCACTGATTTAAGTATCAAGATTGTGTTTCAATAGGGAGAACTGGAAGACTTCTCTGGAAACTTGGCAAATATTAATAATACATAAATAAATCTTTCCAGTACTAATGTTAATTTTTCATTTTATTTTAGAAATAATGACTCTTTTTAATGATAGGCTATAGGAATGAAGATGATTCATGCGACATCTAATTTCCTACCAATGTTATTCATGTATTTTTAAAATTGAAAAACCTAATTTCTATTCTGAAAATCTTTTTGCGAGGTGGAAAACAGTACTATTAATTCTCGGAATTAAGATTATCCATTTCAGTAAACTTTTTAGAGTTAAAGTCAAAGGTTTTTTCCCTATTCAAAAAAGGAAGCAGAGCAGTCCCACAAAATTACAGAGGCATCAGCCTTCTAGACACCACATACAACTTAACGTATATGCCAGTATGTTTAATGATAGGCTGAACGTAATCACTGATGCATTACTTATAGAGGAGTAGATGGGCTTTCTTAAAGTAATGATTGATACCTTTCGAAAAGGTAGGTCATGTTATGATGAAATTTTCACCATGAATAAAATTATTGCCAAAAGACGAGAGTATAACCTAGAGACTCACTTAGCTTTAATTAACTTCACAAAGGCTCTCAATTCAGTGCATATAAATTTTCACCATGAATCAAATTATTGCCAAAAGACGAGAATATAACCTAGAGACTCACTTAGCTTTAATTAACTTCACAAAGGCTCTCAATTCAGTGCATATAAATTTAATATGGTCGGTACTGAATCCAAGGGGATATCCAAAACATACTATTCAATCTCTAAAGTGCCTCAATGAAAATACAGCAAGTTTATGAGAGATTGACTGAACCCATTTCCATAAACAAAGGAGTTCTCCAAGGTACTGCGTACCTCCGGTACTATATAATATTTATTTCGACAACATGTGACACACATGGCGTGTGAATTGAATAATGTAACAGAAAACCTAGTAATGGTACAAAAAAATGAGGAGGACTTACTAAAAGCAGTTGGGCAGAGTTGTATAAAAATATAATTTGAAAATTTCAACAACGAAAACCAAATCAATGTCTTTTAGAGGAAAATACCGAATGAAAATGAAAGTGGATGGGTACATAATAGAACAGGTAAAGCACTTCAATTACCTTTATGATAATAATAAACATATGATGTAGATAACGACGTATATAAAAAATAACAAAATTTACACAGACACCTGAAGAATAAGGCAAGAAGTAAGAATAAAATAGTTATGAAACTACTGCCATTCCTAAACAGCTATATGGCAGTGAAAACCGGATTCACACAACAAGGGTAACAAAATCCAAGCTGTAGAGATGAGGTTTCTGCGAAGTCTGTATTGTTGTTTTAGAACAAACAGGATTAAGACTGACGAAAAAAGGAGAGTTTTGTCTGTTACACCTCTATGTAACAAAATATTGCAAAATAGAAGAAACTGGTGCAGTCGTTTGAATGTAATACCATAGAGAGCGCAGAATTAGAAACCGATTGGAAAGAGATATGTTCATAGACCAAAGAGATGGGTACCGGAATAAGTTCATTAAACCTGATCCTCAAAGATGATGAAAAACCTTCTTTCAACATATTGCTGTTTGAATTTCCATTTTTAATACCGTATTATAAAAAATGCAAAATACTTTGTTGAAAATTGATAGGATTTGATAAAATTCTTCAAAAGAAAATATTATATTGATTTTTTTCAAAAACGCAAGAGTCAAAAATATTTTGATGTATCCTCACTGGGAATATTGTTATAAAATGAATATCTGTTTGGTGAAATTGAAAAGTGGCATTTTTAGGCATTTAGCTCAAGGAATTGATGAAGAAAATAGAGATTTATATATAAAATTTCTAATTTTCATACATGTAACTTGTGAGAACTCATAAAAACTTTAAGCTAATAATATTATAAGAATTGATGATTTTCATCAAAAAGGGTTCATAGAATAGAAGGGTTTGTACAGCAGGAACGAACAGGAAGAAATAAATAAAATTACGCTTGATGTGTAATTGTAGACAATTTTATACTAAGACAGGATCCCCTATGACACTAGAAAAATGTTTGTTTATAATAGGAGCTTTAATCGAATTATTAAAGTAGAATAAATATTATAAAAAACTAAAATGTGACTTTTAAGAAAATAATTCTTATGCACAACCAATAAAATTTCGTTTATTGCTATTCTATAAACATCACGCATTTAACTAACCACTCCTCTACACAGCATCCCATAGTTACAATTGTTACATTTTTACAACATAGTTACATTGTACGCATGTGGGTAATCCGGTCATTACCGTATAGTAGCGTAACTGAAATCACCACATTGTACCGTTGTTACGTTTCCACCTAGATCAGTTGGCTAAATTGGAAACGGACGTATTAAAATCGAAACGCAATTAATCAGCAGTCACGCGTCATCTACACACCATTTCAGCTAATGATTAATCAAAGGCAAAATAAATTAATAATCATTGATCATGCAATAGAAATTGAAATCTATGTCCTGTGAATCACAGCAACAAATGGCAGATGCACTGCGGGTTGCGTGCTTTATCATTGACGGCGCATTTTCAGTTACACAGTACATTGTTTACTCTGAATCTGTATGTTGTATTTCCTTTGGCATGATCATCCATACAAACTTTTGCCAGTTGCTGTATTATTTGTCATTGTGCTTTTCAACTCATGATTATTGATGTTTTCCAATCTTCATTTTTTTCACTTTCGCGCATTCTGTCACTTTTATTTATTGCACTCTTAACTATTTTCATCTTAAGATCCTCTCGCATCCTTTCTCGTTCCTTTCATCTCACCACTTTTTAAACATTCTCTTTCTCACTGTTGAACACTCTGCTTCTCTTGTTCATTGTTGTCTTCTAGTTTTCCAGTTTTCCTTTTTTTCCTACCCGCTTTTCCTCTTCTATCTATTTTACTGAGCTCTGAGTTTTGGTCATTCCTTTCTGACTCGCTTATTACGCTGCATCTCTCTTTTTTCTTTCTTACTTATACAATTTTTATTCTTAATTTTTCTCTTCTGTCTTTTTGTTATTGAAAATTCTTTTCCTGTTTCTGTCTCTTAACTATTGCAACCTTCTGTTTTTCTCATATTTATCCCACCCTCTTGCTCTATCCTATTTTACCTCTGTTTTACAATACTTCTCATTGTCCTCATCATCCTTCCACACTCCTTTTTTCTCTGGCTACGCATCAACTCACAACCTTAACTTTTTCTCTTCCTAGCCAATTTTGGTTCTCTAATCTTCTTCTATTTTTCCTCCCCATTTCCTTATATTCCCTCTTTCTTTCTTGCAGATTTTTGTGTTTGTCCTTTCCCTTGACACTTCACTCAAAAGCTCTTTCTCTTTCTCGCCCCATCTCTCACTCTCACAGTCTCTCTTCTCCTCTCTCTCCCTCTCCCTCTTCACTCTTTCCCAAACTCACAGTTAAATCGTCGATATTTGGTCATTTCAATGACCATATTAATAGCCGGAGGCCGCCATAAGGCCAGATCCTCTCCAACAATTCATTTGCCGAATAGCATTGCGACAATAACGCAAAACGTGTCCTACCTAATAACAATAAATCAAGTAATGCACGAAATCTCGTTTGAAATGTACAATATCAACGGTTGGTGTACGCTTACAATGTAAGTCTGCTGGCAAAATGCATGCTCATAAGTTAGTTACCTGACTCGAAACACACAAAAATTGAAAAATGATCACATTTGGCTAGAAGATTTGTATAGTATTTGGACTCAAAACACAAAAAAATTGAAAAATTCTCACATTTGGCTAGATGATTTGTATAGTATTTGGACACATTTAATGGGAAACATGAACCAAAAACAATGAGGGGAAATGGAAAAGTTTTGTGATAGTGAAAAAATGTTTTGTTTAGAGAACATCATTAACTTTTGTTAATAATTTACGAGTTTGATCGGAAAGTTAATAAGTAGTAACTTTCTGTTGTTTTGTTTTCTATGGAAAAAGTGTATACAGGCTTAAGCTTACATCTAGCTGAGAATTCAAAATTCCTTATAGGGAACTCTTCTACTTAGATTCAGTAATCTCGAGAAAGGAAAGATTATTATCAAGTATCAAAATTGGATAGCAATATGAAAGAAATATTTTTTCAGACGGCGGTGAAATAAAAAGAAAAGGCTGATGTTCAAATTATATTATCAGATCATTCCAAATACTTACATCACTAATTATAGTATTAGTATCATATAGTATCATATAGTATATAATATAGTATCACTAATTATACAGTATTGTAGCGAATATGAAATTGCAGTGAATAGAGAGGAAGAAGGCACAGTGGTTCTTGGCGTTATCTGCTATGTAAATGTTTACTTTTAAGCAATTAATTACACTGCTTTTGACACTTTTACAGTGTTTACTTGGTAATTTGTAGAATGTTCTAGTTGTTTGAGTAGACATTAATGGAATCTTTTCGAATATTGTAGAAAGTGCTAGTTTCTTTATTTATTTATTTAGAAGTTGACAGAAAATTCTAGAGATATTTCAATTATGAAAAGTATATAAATAGATGAAATCTCTTGTAAATGAGTTGAGTTGTCTTTAAAATTCGTCGTGATAAACAAGTTTGTGAAAGTGACAGTTATATATCTATTGTGTCAATATATAGTGATAATTCTTTTTCTGTGCCAGTAGTGGCACAATTCTTTTTCTTATTTAATTCATACCAGTGAGCTACTGAATAGTTTTTATTGTATAACGGACTAGTGCTACGTAAGTTAGTTGTCGACGTTTCTTTTTGAATATTATTGGACAGTTTATTGTACAGTTATTAATTAATAAAATTAGATCGGCCTTTTAACTTTTAGTGATTGATTTTTGTACAGTTTATTGAAAACTCATTATCAGTTGAACAATATCGTGTTATCTGTTTTTAATTGCTTATTTGTCTGTAAGACATTACTGAACAGTGAGTGTTGTGATTATTTGTGTAAATAAAGTGCGAGTGATAAATTTAAGTGTTGCCAGCGTTATTTTAGATATAGAACCCGTAACAGTATATTGCATGTACAGTATATAAAGAGAAAATATGAAACCTGCAAATTTGAGATCTAGAAGGTGAGCACGGGCAAGCTTGGTAATTTTCAGCATAACAAAGACTTGGTCTGGGATCAAGGGAAATATGAGGAAACGAATAAACAAACAGAATTCAAAACATCAAGAAATACAATGATTCACTAATTTAACAAATTTTTAAAAAAAAAAACATTGGCAAGTTGAATATATTACTAGGGTTTATATTCAATATATTCAACTTTATAATGCTTTCAATTACATTGAAATTCAATTACTGAGATATACAAATTCTAGAACTCTATAAACAAAAATATGTTTTATAATATAAACTTTATCAATATGAACGGTACTTCACTTTGACAATTTTATTACTTGATAATAATTCTGATACTTCATGAATGGTGCGAAGACAAGAGATTTTCCTGTTAAAAAAATACGTTCACGCGTGGGATGAGGAGATAAAATTAAAATGGATGACGCTGATACAAGTGGAAGGATGAGCTCTTCAACAACCTATTTAGAAGTTTCCGAACAAAAACTTCCGATGTAAAGTTTAGCGGTACAAAAAAGTCTAAGCGAATACGTTGTGATTCAGCTTAGGTAAAAACAATGTTTGTCCAAAGTTGCTTGCACGGTTGAATGATGGATGAATTGATGAAACTTGTAAGGAACAAGCTGTCTCGTTTACAGTTACATTCCAATACAGTACACTTGAAATGAAAAACCTCATTCCAAATAGGTTGTGCAAAAGGTTATGCTTTTATATCTTGTTACGATAAGAAATAATAAAAAGATATAATATTACATTAAGATAAGAAATACTATATCATGAAACTTATACAACATCAAAATAAACACAATAGCGTATACAGGTATTCTTCAACTGTTTAATTTCTAATATTCAATATTATAAATATTTTATATTGTAATAATATTTTATAACATTAAATAGTGCAGGTCAGGTATACATCATCTATCAGGATACTATCACTATCAGCACTCATGCGCTGTTTCCTATTGATTTTGTAGGTGCAGAAAGCCAACTAAACTTCAGAATTTCCTCGCAGTTTAAATTAATGACATTGAACATATTTTAGTGAATCTATCTTGGATTTAATATAATTATTATTGGATTTATAGTGCATGAATAAAATAATTGATATTGACTTACAATGTTGAATCTACCTACACTCATTACAATAATAGCCAAGTGTTCGTTTTTTTTACAAAATCAAGAAAAATAAAAAATCTCAAACTGGGGCCTGTTGCATAACAATTTACAAATTATATTCCCAATCTACAGCTAATAACTGAAATTTCAGATAAAATAATTTAATCAGATAGATTTAGCTCACATCAGATTAAACTTATTAAGAATTGGCTACAAATACAAGTACTAATTATATCGGTTAATAAATTTTTATGCAAGATCCATACTTTGAATCATACTCATAACAGAATCGTGGATTTTCATGACAAAAAAATTGTAGCCTAGAAGATAAATCGATTTCTGCCATATATCATGTAATAGATGATAATGATACAGCTTAGATGATATGAAAATAAAAATCAGTCGAAATAAAAAATTCCCACGCCTCATTATGATGTTTTCAATTACAATTTATGTAAAGAAATAAACTGGTATATTTGAAATAACTCTTATCAATCTTATCTAATGTAGATGTTATCAATGATTTTCAATGTTATGTTAATGTTAAACTCTTATCTAATGTAGTGTCGAACATAATCCAGCTTTTGAAAAGCTTCAGTCCTAGTAGAAAAACAAAAGGGAGTAAAAAACATTCAGGAAGCAAAAGAGAGAGGGAGTGATAGAAAATAGAAGAAAAGCGAAACGCAAACATTCATAGAGGAAGAGGGTGGGAGGAGGCAGTGAGAAAGAGAAAGAGAAATGGTAGGAAAAGAAAGATAGAAAGAATGATGAGTGAATGCACGAACACAGAAAAAGTTGTGTTGCGGAAAAGTTGATCAGTCAGTTGCCTACTCGGAGATACTTGCAAGTTGTGGGGTTGCAGAAGGGAGGGGGGTTCATTGAATAGTGGGGGGAGGAGAATACAATGATGCCGGAGAATGACAGATTACAAGCAAATCTCTCGCGGCTACATATCCCACCCCTTCCTTCAATCAGCCATTGGTGGACCCTTTTATAATCCAATTCACAAAGCACTTGACGGCCGCTGAACATATGAAAGCTTATTCAGGATTAAATATAAACAGCCGAAGCCTCAAAACTTTGTAGCGGGGTAACAGTGATGCAGTGGACAAGGGATGCACGATTATCCCCTTTTCCCCTACGACGCTTGGGGACTGCATACCCGTGAAAAAAATTCCCATTTGGAAAAGAGGGGGATACACTAGGAAAATACGAGGCCTCTGATTATAATTTTAACTTTCACTATTGTTGGTAAGCATAGTCCCAGTAGAGATACAAAACCTATACAATGAGATTTTTCTCATCATTTCATTACTAAACCAACCAAATGAATAGAACTCCCCATATTATGCTATACGACTACTGTGAACGCAGATAATATAGTAGTCCTTAGATAAGACTAGTCCCATGTGTGGGATTGAGTTTCCGGCCTATACGTAAGTACCAACTAGGGGCAATTAATCCTAGTGGTAGTGCTGGTGTTGAAAATGTTGTGCAGTGGAGATCAGTTCAATGGAATTGTGGTTTGGTTTGATTCTGAAATAAATTATTGATCAAAACGAATATTATTGGATTATTGAATAGGTTTTTGTCTCTCCTCTAGGATTTATTTATATTTAATCCTCGTTACGGCTTGTATGATTTGAAGGATGGTTCTCAACGAGATTAATTTTGATGTAAAAACAAGTTAATTTGCTCCACACATTTTAAATTACTTTATTCTTCCCTCCTCGATTCTTCTCCTAGATTCCAGCAGATTGTAGAAAGATGGATAGGACATTGACGTTGGTAGGAAACTAAATCGTTTGACTATTTTTCAGATAGAATTTGAATAATTCAAATTAAATTCAAATAAATAAATGATTTATTCCAAACAGCTCGTGTTTGTATGAAAATCATGTCCTGAATAACAAGTCTTTCACAAACTCCATTGCCCGCATTGAAAAATGAGGTAAAACGAAAAAATCAATGAATAGGCAATACTATCATTCTCATTGGAGAATCCTATTTGAGCTAATAAGTTTAGATTGTATTTTTCAGATTGTATAGGAGTGTTTAGACAATAATTGAATTTGGCCATCATTAGTGCTTGTAAAAAAGTAACGTAAAGTGAACAATTTGAAGCATTATAATAGGAAATCTATTACATTGTTAAAAATAGTGCACGGTTTCAGAGGTTTATAATTTTTTAAATGTAGTTTTTAGGCCAAGCTCTGAATCTATGTAGACTATCAGATGAGTGAGAATTGCTGGGAATCTATTGAATTTCTGAAACCATACAAGTTCTGAGAAATGTTAAATTACTAGATGTCTAGTGTGAAGCCGAGGTTCAGGCGATCGGTTTCAGTTGAATAAAGCTGTGTTCGTATAAAATTCTCATCCTAAATACACTCGAAATTTTAGTTAAAAGCCAAACCACAAGTCGAGTAAAACTACGTCAGGATCGATAGTGATTTTAACAAGCCATTATTGCTAACAATGTTTATCAACTCCCATGATCATTCACCATCTCTGTCCATTATTATTTAATGCATATAACGATGTTGACTTTGGAATAGAATACCGCTCGAATTAATTTGATTGCTGACACAAATATTATGATTAATGGAAGTGATTGTTGAACTCGAAACTGTGATTGTTCGAATCAAATTTCTAAAACACATAATCGCTTATCATAATGTTATTAAGACAAACTTCGGTAACGTTTTACAACAAACAATATTTAGTGTAGGCTGGACAAGCCACGATGGAAAATAACAACTCTCCTGATTTCCCGCGGGTGATTTTCCACCTGGTTGAAATAGACACAAAACTAATATTTGGCCACTAGCTGTCAGCCTTCCCTCTTATTCGTGAGGTGCTGTTTGTATGGGACCATATCACTTGTTATCCAGGCATGATCATGTAAACAATTTGAGTTTACACGCAGATAGAAGTAAATACTTTATTTACTATATTTTATATCCACCGTAGCAATAGATACTAATGTGGATATACTGGGTAGTAACCTCTCACATATAGGTCATGAATACTTGAATATTCTCTTGGAGTATGGTTGTACTAATTATCTACATGGTTGCACTAGACATTCACCATTTCGTGAATCTTGCATCGATCATTTCTTTCTTAAATCCAGGATCTGTTCACTGTACCCAGCTATATATATAACTGTTCAATAACAGATCATGAAGCTATTATGGGACGAATACAATTTATGAATAGTAGATTGGATTCAAATAAGAAGCCTTTACACTATGATGCATTCTCTTTTGATGATTCACTCTTAGGAACTTCAGAGTCATGGGATGATGTGTATTCTACAATGGATTCCAGATTAGCCTTTAGTAGATTCCATGATAAATTAGTTCTTGTTTTTAACTCATGTTCATCTACAAAGAGGAAAAGAAGTAATAAAATGAAACAATTAAAACCTTGGATAACTAATGGTTTATTGAAGCGTATTAGGAAAAGAAATAATATGTCACTTAAAATAAGAAAGAAACCATTCAACATATTAGATGTCAACTTTTATAAGAGATATAATACTATATTAAAGTCTCTGCTTCGTTCTGCAAAGGAAATCTTCTTCAGAAACAAGTTTATAAATTGTGGAAAGGATTTAAGGAAAATGTGGAAAACTATAAATGAAGCTACTGACTCCAAAACTCGGGATCATAATATCATTCAAGAGATTGCGACACCCGATGCTAGAGTAGTGAAATATACTGAAAGTAAAGAAATGGCTAAATAAATTTTTCATAAATGTTGGAAAGCAAATTTCGGATAGGGTTAAAGAGACAAGGCCAAATGCAAATCAAATCGAGTATAAGATGCAAAGATCATTTTATAAATCGTTCTTCTTTTATCGAGTTTCTGCCCAAGAAGTAAGAAATAAAATACTAGGGCTTAAAAAAGGTACGGCTCCTGGTGTAGATGGAATTTATTCTAAATGTTTGATTGAGAATTCTTTAGCGATCTGTGAGCCATTGTAGGCCGGTTTTATTCTTAATTAATATTAATGATTTAATTAATATAAGTTTACTAAATTGCTCCTTGTACTCTTTTACTGATGACACAGTTGCTATAGTTTGGGGTGAAACATGGCAAATCACTTTTCAGAGAGCCAATAAATGTTTCAGTGTTGTCAAGTCCTGGTTGACAAGTAGCCTTTTACATTAAAATATAAAAAGATTCTTCATTTCTCTCTGCTATTGACTGGATTTCCTCCTGATAATAATGACTGCCAAATAGTGTCACATGATGCAAATTGTACTAGTCCCGACTACAGCTGTGGATGTCCTACAATACATCACGAGAATTAAATAAAATATTTAGGAGTAGTATTGGATGTGCATTTGCATTGGAGCTCGCACGTCTCTTATGCTTGTTCGAAATTAAGGAAATTAATTTATAAATTTGTTCAATTAAGGCATGTCCTACCCATCTATCAATTAAGAATGGTATTTTTAACGCTGATACAGTCAGTTATCTGTTATGGCATTGTATCCTGGGGAAGTTGTGGAAGCTCAATTCTTCAACCACTTATACTTCATAAAAAAATAATAAAAAATGTTTAAAAAGACTCATATGATATCCAACTGAATTATTGTATAATGAGTTTGGCGTTTTTAATGTGTACATTGTATGAAATAAATCTTTTGAAGTTTGTTCATCTAAGACGTTCAGAGTTTCCTGTTATGGACAAGCATGTATATTTGACTCGTAGGAATTTTTCCAGTAAATTAAAAGTGCCTTTCACTGAAACTAGAGTTGCCTTCGCACATGCTTTTTCTAAAGGACCTCGTCTCTTTAATAAATTGCCATCAGCTATATCTGAGACACTGTTATAACTTGTTTAAGAATAAACTATATAGCTTTTATGAACAAATTATTTCAATATAGGCGTGATATTGTAATTTATTATTTTTGTTATTGTCTTCATCTACTTTTATATTGATTTATTTTAGATATTATCCAAATGTATTTATTTGATATGGAAGAATGAGCATAATTTATTGTATGATATTCATTTTATTTTTGCTTTACCTCAGCATTGTAATTTCATTTGTTTAAAATCATTTATTTAGAGTGCGAGCCATCCCTCTACACAGGTTTAACCTAAAGAGGGATGCACTGCGGTATTTTTGTTACATTCCTATGTTATTGTTTAATACTATTTTGCTTATATTTACTATGTTTATATTTGTGCAATATGTTTGTGAATATGCAGTGAAATAAACGAATTATTATATTGTTATTATTTATATATATTGATAATACAGTATCCCATTTCGGAACAGATATAGGAATAAAATAGTGGGATGAAATTATGGCGCTGGATGTTTTACAACTTCCTTCTATAAAACCTTGCTAATCAGTAAATTAAAATACTCCGTTTAAAGTGAAAAAGTTGACATTTTTAGAATTCACTTTGTAAAAATTCTCATGAGAGCTTATTGAGTTCACTCAGAAGGTTTATCAAAATTTACTAATATAAACTTTTTTCTGCCGTTAAGTGCTCCGTTTCCGTTCAACTTTTAAATAAATAGCTTTTAAATAGAAAATAATCATTTAATTTATCCGGATTGAAGTTTTTTTAGTGAATTTAAATTTTTAGTACGAACTAACCTCTATGTTTTCGGCAATAAGTGACATAGTTGAGTCAAAATTTGTGGGGAGAGCAGACTTTGTTGCATCTTCGCAATCGTTTTTATTTATTAACTTTTCATGTGTTTTTATTTTGTCTGTACAACCACATAAATAAATAGCTAGCTAAATAAAATGTTTGGCTCGTAGTTGAAGAGAAGAAAAAACATCGAAAACCGTGGTTCTTCTGAGCTTCCGAGGACAGATTTATTCAGGCATTTCTCAAAAGGCGATTCTACTGAATGTCAAGTAATGACACCACATTTTAATTTGGCAAAAAAACCATTGAACAATACCAACAACTATTATAGTACGTCAAGCATAATAATTGAGAAAATTATACATTATGTTTGATCCTGTTGCATCACTGTAATTAATGTGCATGAAATTTTAATCACTCACTTGAACCAGACTCATTTTATTAAGTCGGAAAGTTTTGGTAAGATAAAATAGTAGTATGATAAATCTTAGTTTGAAAATGTAGGTGAAATGAAAAAGTACAATGATAAATCTTAGTTTTTTTAGGGTCTTTCTATTAGGATATATTTATTTCGTTGATTTAGTAAAATAGACAGTAATCTATTTTAGACTTTTAGTGGGATATTTTCCCAAAAATTAAGTGGGGAACATATTTTTATGAACTATGTGACTCTTTAAAGACCTGGTTGTATGTCACGTCATAATCACTAATCCTGAATCATAGTATATCTTAGAAAGCTCTAATAGCAAAACATGCTTACTTTGCAACTCGTCAGAAAATTCAGGCGCATTATCGAAACATATTAGTTCCTAACTTTGAATCCTGTTGTTGATAGAATAGTGGTACAGTGTTCGAATTTGTGCCATCAGATTTACACACAGCTCGTACGCATAAATTTAATGAGAAACGTAGATTGTGACTCAGAGTAAAAGAATAGGATACACAGTCAGTTCTTCCTGAACTAAATTCGAAATTCAAAAACTGTCAGGAATTCATCAGAAACGTCAACACCAACAATAGGCTGCAGTCGCAGGTTTAACGTCGAACAAGTAGTGACAATGTTTGTCAATAATTGAATATTTGAACGCGTCACAAGTCACGAGACGATGATCCGTGTAATTCTGTTAAGGGAAACATGTTGAACAGTTGATCAACCGAGATAGGCTTTCCAGCCGCGTTCACAAAGCTGCTGCGCGAAGAGGAAGCCTGATTTACATCGTGCATACGAATTCCGGCCCAACGATTTGCTTGTATCAAGCGTAAACCTACATCAACTTTATCACACTTTACCATAAAGCGACTGTAAATACTAAACTTCTATTCGTGTTAACATGTAGCAGCGAAATTAAATGTGTTTAATTTACTGTGTTCGAAATTTTCAACGTTACACAGACTCTTACAGAAATTATGCCACTGAACAACGATCAGTATAGAATTGAATTAAAACTGAACAAAGTGGAAATAAAGATGGAAACTCAAGTAATAAAAGAAATCCTCAGGAATGATCTGTCATCCTCAGGACTAGAATTATGGTCGGAACGCAAAAAAGGTCGAAACATCACAAAAAAAGTTCAAGTAGGAGAAAATAGAGACTTAGAGGAGAAGGGAGACCATGTAGGAAACGCAGTTAACTAATGGGATGAACAATAGAAGTAATCACTTCCCGGTGGTTCGAAGCCCACCTAAAACATTTGGTCCAGCTCATCAATCACCATCATCCAACTCATTACCCACGCACAGGTCTCTGACCTATGTGGGCTTCATCGTAAAAAAATCTTTCGAAGCCGTAGAAATAGAATCAATGCATAAGAAATTGATTGGAAGCGGATTGATTAGCAAGGAGGAATCAATAGAAGAGTTTTTAACCGCATAGAAAAGCTCGAAAAATAAATAGAGAATAGAGAATTCGTTGAAAAGCAGTGGATAAAGATAATCAATTAGATGAACAAGAGGAGAATAGTCCTGTAAATACATACGAATTTGATAAATAAGAAACTGATTATAAATAGAGTGATTAAAAAGGATAATTAATAAGAGCGATGTTAACAGTGTAGAAGTGCTTGAAAAGAAATAGCGATAACAGGGAAAACATCATCATTGTTTGATATTCAAACCCAGTGAGAACTTGTACATGGAATAGTTCGATCTAGCTCATTATTTTAATTGCTCCATGTCCATCCCTAAGCAATACCAGAGGGATTTTACAACAGAAAATTGGCGCGACAGTTGATATTACATTGATGTACACAAGAAAAATCAATATTCTGTAAACATTCAATTATTTTTTTTTTAACAGGAACAGAGTCAGATGTCAGCTTCGATCTCAGCCTTTCAATTAAATTTCGCATTACCAGTTTTGATTCGTTTGCAAGATCAAAAAGGGTAATTATTTTTCAAACTAGGGACGCTTTTAAGCTCTTGTTTTTTCGTTCGGTATCGACATTATTTGCACTTCTTTTCATAGAGGTTGTATAATAGGTTTAAAACCGTATTCAAGTGGACTAGTAATAGTAAGTTACATCTCGGTTTAGAATTAGTTTACAATATGAAAGATATAATGGAAATTTTGCATGAAAACACAATAGAATTGTTTTTGCACTGCAATTCAACTTGCAATACAGTTGTAAGATCAAAGGGTCAATTATGATTTTAGTAATTTGCAAAATAACTTGGAATTGTCATATTATCATCACCAAAGTGCTGATATTTTGATATTGACAAATCTATTGCACAATAAGGCCTTATTGAATAAGTACCTACCGTTGGCCGTCAGTTTATCCGTCTGCGCTTGAAAGGGAAGAAAGATTCTAGACTCATGAAACAGGGTATATAGCTTCCTCATAGTCCAAGTGAGTTCCCTAATGATTTTAGAGTTAGGGAGTCACAAAAATGATGTAAAACAGATTTCCACTATATAGGCTCAGCAAGGTTGATTTTGGCTAGTGAAACATCACTAACGCTGATGCTTAGACAAATTGTCCACCTTATTTGTCCTCAAATTTGTTGTGTTTTTTGTATTTGTATTAGGAAAAAGTCGATGACAGCTCTGCGAATCATAATTGCTTTGGCGAGGCTGTTGCCCATCAGAATAATTGCTTTGGCTAGTAATTGCACTGGCTACAATTGCGCGATTGTAGCACGTGTGAACCCGGCCTAACAAAATTAACTCTATTACAGTATTGAAGATGAATAATTCTCAAAACTATTGTTTTCAATAAGATTTGTTCGATCAACAACAAATAAAATATTGATCACCAATCTCTGGTAGCGCAAATACGAAGCAGGTTTCAGAAATAAGGTCAAGCACTCTTGTAGAAAATGGAAACGATTATAATAAATTGAATGTTGTAAGCCCTTGTAAAACGAATTATTAACGAGAAAGGGATTTGAATGTAAATCGCTTTGGCAGACTACTACTCTCCTTCTTTTGGTTACATTGTGAAGCATGAATTGTGGGGGGGGGGGGGTTTCACTGCACTTCTCAAGCTTCCCCCTTCTTTACTTTCTCCACCAGACCCGCTAATCCGTCGACGATTTCGCTTCTGCAAGAAAGCTACCCCAAACACCATTCGACAATTCTTCCCTTCCTTATCCTCTTTACTTCTCCTCTTACCCCCTTTTTATCACCCCCTCTCCTTTTTTATCCCCTCTTTCCATCAACTCTTCACCCAGCGTTCATTGCAGTCCACAATTGCGCGCGCCCCTCCGTGATTTATCACCTCTGAAAAACTGTAATAATTCAATTTTTCCTCACTATCCGTTCCGTATTTACTCGTAAATTTATATTTTACACTAACACGAACCCGGATTTATATTTTTGACTGGTATATTTAATTTCGCGGCGTCTGGTTGGTTGACTTTTCGTTATTTATTGAAACGGAAGTGTCCAACGCTAGCAAACAACAAAGAGAACCATAATATTGCAGTAAACTATGTTCCTTTTGTAAACTACATTCCTAGCTCAGACTTCAACAATGTAGATGATGAGTGATATAATCAATTATTTTCCCCCAAACAGAGATTTTCACTTATAACGTGCTAATAATTATATTTAAAAATGGGAATAGTTTTAAAACCGATAATTCATTTTTCAAATGAATTAATACTCATGAGCTTCTAGTACTTGATAGACCTTCTATACCTTGATATACCTTCGTGCGTCTTGTAACTTGATATACCTTACTAGAAATTATATCAGCTTGAATTTATTTTATAATATTTTTTTTGTACCACTGCCATATTGAGACAAACCTATATGACAAATAAAGATCTAATCTGATCTCATATTGATGAGCTTCTAATACCGATAATATACTAATTAAGCCATAGACCTATGATCTAAGTAATAGAGAGTAGACAGGCAATTTACAATTAATTTGCAGTACTTCCATAATACAAGAAGTATTTGCAAAACTTCCGGAAACTGATCAATATTTTTCGAAACTCTACTGCCAAAACATTAAGAAACTTCATGAAAGTAAAAGACAAAATCGGGATGACTAAATGTGAGTTTTGAGCAACTCCCACCATGCCTGTTTATTTTTATTTCTAGAGTTCTAGAGCATTAAATCGTGCAATTGATTTCTATATTTGTATAATTATGTACTTTTATAAAAGTGATAAAACACATTATTTTTCTAATATTTTCGTATTGTTTGTTTGATAATTTGTTTTTATTGACTTTCATGTATAATTTGTTTCAATAAGAAATGGATAATATTTTTTTTCTAGTGAAAATTAATAGTGAAACTGTGACTTCTAGACATAACCTTTATTTGGACATTTCTGTACTGAAGTTTAGAAGCTTCATTCTTCATTCTACTGCCATTGTGATGATGTACATCGATGATAAATAAATAAATCTATATATATATAAATGAATGTCTGTCTGTATGTATGTATGTATGTATGTATGTTCCCTATAGACTCCAAAACTACTTGACAGATCGGTATGAAACTTTGGGAATATGTTGTATGAATATTGGGGATGGTTTCTGTCCATAAATTTTAAAAGGGGGGCTAATAATTATTAGTAATTAATCCATTTTACAGACCTAACCTACTGAACTTGCCAGTCATTGGGCTACCGAAATGATTGGAACGGAAAGATGATCGTGTGTAATTCAAAAGAACAAAAATTGGCATCTTACTCCATGCACAAGTAGCCCAGTGGCTAGCAATCACGCGTCTGGCGCTAAAGGTTCCGAGTTCGAATCCCGATCTGAACAAATTTATTTTGTTCATGGTTTTCTACTCTAATCCTTTTCTACGCTAGAATCATCAATTAAGAATGAGTTATCGTTCGTATCACACATGTTTTTTTTTGTTTCTTAAAAAACAAATAATTTATACATCTATATATATAAAAATGAATGTCTGTCTGTATGTATGTATGTATGTTCCCTATAGACTCCAAAACTACTTGACAGATCGGCATGAAACTTTGGGAATATGTTGTGTGAATATTGGGGATGGTTTCTGACCATAAATTTTAATAGGGGAGCTAATAATAATTATTAATTGAACCATTTTATAGACCTAACCTACTGAACTTGCCAGCCAAACAGCTGATATAAGTCAACAGTTTTTATTCATATGGCAGGCCCCTTAGTGGCGTTATTTACGCTGTCTTTGAACAGCAAAAGACTTTGCACTTTGCATATAGGCTACCTAGACCAATTGCTATGATTTTTTATATGGATGATCCTTATTCCTAAGTTACCAATTGTTAATGTTAACATGCAAATAAACATAAAACTGTATTATGCTGATTGTGAATATTGTGAAATTAATATTATCTTCACTCTTAACATGTGAATAATTTATTATGTTATGTTAATAGTTCACACATACTATTTACTACTTTTAATTTACTACTTACAAAATTATTGAAAACTACATAAAACCATTGAACCAAGAAAGAACATCAAAAGTACAATAACCAAAAAAAAGGGGTATAATAGAAGATGTACGGTATCCCTGGAAAAATTGAATAAACAAATGTAGGCTACCGTGCAGTCGGAGCCTTGCAATATGTAGGAAACATACGACTGGGTATGATGAAATGTAATTATGCCAGTTTGATGACATCTGTTAACCAATGCAGCTAGAAATTTGAAATGCAGCCTCAGCGGGATGTGGCGAATAATAAAATCAAAAACTTAGCTTCTACCCTTATAGTCATAGGAGGTTTAAATTTGAAATGTTTCTTCATTCAGAGGTGGTGATTAAGAAAACAACGAAGCCTCTATGATCAGCTGGAAGAGCCCTAGGACTAACTTCTTTCCTAATTTGAAATGTAACCTCAGTGGGAGGCGGCGAATAATAAAATCAAGGAGAATTTTTATGAGAATGCAGCAACGCGCGTTGGGCCAGCTAGTATATGATAAAAAGTATTACTGCAAGTTTCATTCTAAAGTGAAAGATTATCGAGAGCAGATAATTATATCGTACATTATATCGTGCGTATGATGAATGTAATATTGCATAAAATACCTAGATATTATACAATATAATAAATTCGAATAATACAATAATTATAAATAAATAATAAACATAGGTTCTGGAAGTTGAACTCTGCGCATATGCAAGACGGAAGTGAAGACGTATAAAGTTATGCGAATGAAATTGAAAACCTCCTTCTGTTTTGGAAGTCGGTTAAAAAGATATAAAAGCGAAATCGTGAAAACAGATCCGGATGACGTCACTATATCAGCTGACTAGCTTGCTACTGCGTATCATGTTGTTGAACACTACCTTGTCTTGTAATTACCTTGCAGTCAACATAGTATGAAGTATGAACCATATGACATATTGTACTGAGGCTACACTGACAAGAAACGCAAAGGTTTACACGCGTACTGTGCAGTAAGAACTGTGCAGTCACGTATAAAAAATAAATGTATTATAATAGATAAATAATATCAAGCCTTTATACATATACAATCAAATATAAAATAATATATATCATGGGGGCTGAAGTAATGGCTACACTCTCAATGGCTGTCTACATAGTCACTGCTGTAGAAAAACGCACCTAAGACAGCGTGTCCCTAAACATTGACGAGGCACACCAAAAATAAGAAAGAGAGGTACGGTTCACTTGTTTCATTTTTACTACCGAAATAACTATAAAGACAAAGAAACTCGTAAATGAAAAGTGCGATGTACGAGTACAAGAATAGTCCAAAGACTTGGTGGTGAGATGGAAGATGGGTGATAAAAATGGAGCTGTGGTAAACAGATGATGCTCGTGTGGCAACTGAGAAAGTGCATCAAGAGGCGCCCGATCTTAAAGCTACGCCCAATAATAAATACACGAAAGAATTGAAGAGTTGTAGCTGTTGAGAATTATGTACAATGAATAAAAACGTGTACAGAGAATAAGGGACGCGTTCCAGTTTTATGATTGAGTATGAGCTTTTTGGGTGGTGGGGCACTGTTCCTTTGATGATGAGTGGTAGTTGATATGGTGCAGACTACATAAGAAATACATGAATATCATGAAATCATGAATAAAAAAACTGTATAGTGAGGCGTTCTGTAGTTAGTAGTCTACAAATTTACTTAAAATATTAGTTCTCTACTAATTTGCTTGTATGTATGTATGGCACAATAGCCGATTACGACTGTAGGTGACTCTATAGACCTCAACATTATGTATTGGTCTAAACATCGTACTACGCAAACGAGGAGTGAGGTAGGTTGCGATTGCTTTCCTCAATGAGCTAAGAAAAAAATTTTTTTTTTTAATTTGCTCAAGAGATTGACTAATTTCTAATGATGTAAATTAGCTGGATACTGTTCTGTATTATTTGTGTATTGCTTACCTATACGAATCCCTATCCAAATGAAAGTCTTTTAAAGTATGCAAAAATAGGATAGTATTCCCACGATAGAATAAGAGATTCTTCTGCAAAGAATACGATGAGTTGATGTTACATGTCATCATGAGCGCCCATACTCCTTGACAAGGGGGGTCGCTCACCGGCACCAGGCTTCTATGGGAGAACGAAAATTAAGTGCATCATTTATATACAATGATATTTTTGTCAAGAATTATCCAATAATCTCTTCATTTTAAGATAAGATATGAATTGGGAACAGAATATTTAATAATAAAAATATACTGTCTTCCAAGGTTTACTTAATGCAATATCTTTACGTCTAAAAAAACAGTCGTTAAGTCACGTCAGAGGGTCTGAACTTATTCAGGTGCGACCTGATAACTCTGACACCAGACATGAGCCAGCCAGGTCACACGATATTATTATTATTATTATTATAATGTGATAAATATTTGAATAAGCAGGTAGAGAGTGTAAGTAAGTGAGCAAGGTCCTGAAAGAGCGAAGAACAGCTCAACTCCTTGTATGGAGTGTGGGGAAGACAGTAATTGTTGCAATGGCGCATAGCCATGAGTAGAACCAGACAAAATGAGCTTTCGAGCGCAGTACAGTGCTCATCAATATGTACAGTTCGTACGGTAAGCGAAAAGTCTTATAAATTGAGACGAGTGGTGGAAATCGGAAAAAAGCCCGGGAATTGAAATGGGGAAAGGCATTGAGAAGGCAATACTTATCCGCTAAATGCTCTTTCTTGAGTCTGTTCGTCTATTACTCCGGCGTTCACAGCTCACTCTGCTTTTATTTAAATGCTACGAGGGAACGGGGGTTGTCAAAAAGTCTGGAAAAAAGGAAAAAGCTGAATGTTTCGGTGTTTGAATGTGAGTGTGCGTGCGAGAGCGTATACGTATGTGAGTGTATTAGGGTAAGAGTTTGTGAAGGAAGGTGCATTCGGTTGGAGAGAATAGGAAAAGTAATAAATAAAAAGAAGAAGAAGGATGAAAGAAAATGGAAAAAGAGTAGGAATAGGTATTGTACTGAGGAAAAATGAGGACATAGAAAGTGGGGCAGAGAAAAAGGAAGTAAGAAATTATAAGAGAATCATAGTTTTGGTTTTGTTAGAAAAGAAAAAAAATAGAAAAGAGACGATTGTGAGAGAGAGGGAGATAGAGAGAAAGCAGATGATGAGAAATGGTGGGTGATGGAAAAAATGAGGTTCAAAAAGAATGATTAGAAAGAGATGAGAGAAAGGAAGAGGACGAAAGGACGGAAAAGGTTTAAATGGATTGTAAGAAATTGGAACAAATTTGTAAGGCGATAAAAAGAAAGTGAGGAGTATTCGGTAGGAGAGAAAAATTGAGAAGGATTAAGGGACAAAAAGGATTAAAGAAATTAGGAGTATTGTACTGAGGAGGAATGGGAAGCGAACGTAGAAATTAATGACAGAACGAAAGCAAGTAGTAAGAAGATAATAATTGTAAGAGCGTTAGACAATAACACAAAAAGATAGATTAAGTGATAAATGTGACAAGAAGGGTGGGAGAGAACAAGATTGAAAAGAATTCATAGAGAGAATTCAGTGCAAGAAAGACGGGACAGAAGGAGAAAGTGAAAGTGAGTTTGAGATAGTTGTAAAGAGAGAGGTGGGTGGGAAAAGAAATAAGTAAGGTGAGAGGGAAAGAAAATGGGTGAGTAGAAGGGGAGAATAGAATGTGAGTTAATGGCGAGAATGTGAGGCAATGGCGCACTAGCGCGACCACGACCGCGACTACGTCCATTTGAAAGTTGTGCGACCGCGACCACGTCCAGTCTTTTTGACCGATAGCACAGCCTCCCTTCTTGGTTGCATAGTCCTTTTTGACTGCAAGATATTCCAGTTGCAAAATGGATCTCGAGGAGATAGCTGTGGTAGCACATGTGTACAGAGAATTCATTAAAGTTAACAGAAAGAAGAGATACTGGGTACATCATATGCTAGAAACAAGGTCTACTAGTGGGCAGTTCTCCACATTTTTTGGCGAACTACAGCAATACGAGGAGAAATTTTTCAACTATGCAAGAATGTCTGTTGCCAGTTTTGACGAATTGCTGAAAAAGATTACAGACGATATAAGGGGAATAGATACATCCTTTCCAAACACAACCTGACCAACATAAACTGCGAGTGTGACTAAGGAACGGACAATTATTTTATTATAGTACTGTATATCAATGGACTGGAGAGCACAAACCACCTTGAACATCTGGTCGCACACACTGGTCGACAGTAGTGCGCTATGCCCCATATAAATGCATGATAACAGTGGTCGCAAAAATCTCTTGGTCGCTGCGACCAAAGGAAAAATTTCTGGACGCCGCGACCAGCTTGCTCGGTCGTGGTCGCGGAAGCCAAGTGCGTTATGGTCAATGCTTGACTGTGCTAAAACTGGTCGCCCCTACAGGACGCGATCGCGGTCGCGGTCGTGGACGCTCTATTGCGCTATAGCCCTTAAAAAGAAGAAACGATAGGTGAAATGGAAGCATTGGAGGAAATGGTTACCCTAGGAATATTTCAAGAGAGAGATAAAAAGGAAATAAAAAACAAATAGTTAAGAAGAAATAGAAGAAGTGGTAGGAGGAGGATGAGAATGAGGAGAAGCAGATGAGAGAGAGGAGGGGGGATTATAAAGGGGAGGGCGAGGAGGAGGAGTAGGATGAAAGAGAATGGAAGTAAAGGAAATGCATGAATAGGAAAAGTCAGGAATTAAGAGAGAACGCACTCTTGTGCCGATTCCTCTCCACCATTAAGGAGACACATAATCAACAAGACATGGAAGAACAGGTCCGTAAAGAAGAGAGAAGAAGGATAATAAGTAGACGAAGAGAAAAATAAGGAGGAAAACGCATAACCAAGTAGAGGGAAATTTGAACGCAAACTGGAACTACGTGCATACAATACGAATAAGACCACCACTTATTTTCCTAATTGAATGTGAACCGTCTAAGCGCGTTATTCTGTCATTTCTTATTCGCCAACATCCATACCGCTACGTCGTTCAATTTCACTTTTTATCTGAAGTTAAACATCGCAAAGTACTATTCCAAAGGCACATGTGAATCAAATTTAGTTCTTCGTATTGCAATCTGGATCATTCTACAAATTCGTTTTCCCTTTGTGCAAAAATATCACGCGATTTTTCAATCGAATTTGTGTATTTCTGCATTATGTTTGTAATGTCTTTGTGTATTGAGAAAGGAGAAAGGGATCTGTTTTTATTATTTGGTACATAGGCCTATTTATATTTTATATATAGTATTATAATTATTTTAAATACTTTGGAGATGAGAACAAAGAAAAGTAATAATTGACCATTGGATTTTTTCTTATTGCATACCTTAGTTTCCGTTAGTTTTTAGGTTTTTGTGACGATGAAAAATTATTAGTTACATTTTCTCAAAATTTGCATTTTACTGAATTTTCTCACTAATGAAAATGAATTTGATTGCATATCTTAATCTTTGAAAAGTGATTGAAATAGTTTCAAATTTATCGAATTTAGTATATTTGAAGCGATATACCAATGATTTGTAGTTATTTTAACACATTCAATAGGTATTTCCATGGGCTGCATGTGCATAGGCATAATGTACATGTGTTATGTATATTTTTCAAGAACTTTAACTATCATTTCTTCAATTTTTTTTAGTTGCTCTTTATTTCTATTTACAGAATCAATGAAGTATTTATTAATATAATTATTATGACTGATTAGCAAAACATAAAGAGAATTCCTGGATTTCTTGTTCCATGACGAACTGCGTTGTTAATATTAACTTATGTGAATTTAACGACTTGCAGTCAAATATTCATTAAGAATAAGTAAAATTTGCTTACTCTGTAGGCTGAGTAAATCTCAAAGAATCTCAAAGTAATCTCAAAGATTCGAAAGCGCTCGGCCTACAGAGTAAGTAAATTTTAATTATTCTTAATGAATATTTGACTGCAAGTCGTTAAGTTCACATAACAAGTTAACATAGAGTTGAGAATTTAATATTTCCCATTTTTTAAAAGCATTTCCCACTAATTCACCTTGCTCAACAGACAGCAGGTGGGTTAGTCAGATTACTAGCTATAAATAATTGAAATAAATCTTCTAGGAATGCTCTTCTGTTGTTCAAATTCCATTCATAGATCCAGCACTCCGGGTTGGTGGTAAACAAATTCTACCTTTTATTCATTCATTCGCCCTAACACTGAATCACCCAACTGTGATGTGTGTTCTTGAAAGCATTCTATTCCCAAAGACAACTTTATCTCGTACGTAAATCAACCGGAGTGAAGGAGCGTAGTGATAAAATGCAGTTTGTACCTCTAGCTTCTTTGGACATCGAAATTATCAATAAAAAAAGCTTGAGTAATGAATAAATATTGAGATCCACATTGGAGCCAACTTAAAGTTTCAGATCATTGTTTCTGCCACACAGTTTATTATTGCTCTAAACTTCTAAAGGAAAGGCATTGGACTTTTATTAATAAATAAATACTAAAATCAATAAACTGGATGAATATGAAGGAAATACACGTAGCACGGGAGTAGTAAAGCACTAACAATTTCATTCATCATTGTCCGACTCATTAGTCATCTAAAATACAGTAGGTATCAAGTTAATTGGTAGGACAATAATATTATGATCAAAACTGAATTTCGATGAAGATTAATTACTATCAAAACTCCATTATGAGGAGGCAAAGTAGAAAATGCACTAGACTATTTAATTACTCGTTAAGCACTGATGAAGCACTATTTCTTTTGATAATTTAGATCTGTTTGAAGCATTGATTTCATTAGATAATTCAAAAAAAAATTTTATCTTTTATTTTTTTTCTTAATTAATTTAATTTCTTAATGCTAAAATGTTTTTATTTGATTTTTAGTTGTAATCTTCTTTTTGTCTTTTTGCTTTTTATTATTATCTATTTTTTTCACTATTTGCATGCAAATTGTTTGTAAAAATTTGTTTGGTTTAATAATATTATTTATTTGTAAAATTTAATATGCATTGAATGGGCACATGCTGAAAAACCTACGGGTTTAGCAGGACCCGAAATTGTAATAATGATTTATTTTCAATAAAATTGATTGATTGAACTTAATTTTCCTAAGGCGGGTATTCATATCTAATTAGGTAGCATACATTTAAATAATGTTTTAACGTGAGTCATATGATGTTATAGCATTTTAATCTAACCATTGACACAGTTTACTCAACTATTAATTAAACATTTTTAATGAATATTTCACATGTTTAGGAAGTTTATAATTTCCATTTAGGCAAGTAGTGTAAAGTGGGACAAGAAAACTGTCGTTATTCTCGTAAACAAACCGAATTTCTACCGTCAGTACATCTCATTTCAGTCCATCTCAACTTTACCCAATAAGTATCAAATTAAACGGTACCTTGAGATTTCCTCAGCGTAGCACACACCCATCATATCTGTTCATCACGCTTGAACAATTCACTATGTGGAAAGTCTTCATGCCGCCACTTGGCATTACTGTTCTCATAAACTCCCTTATCTTGACCGTTCTTCGCCAGGAATACTGCTTGTTCTCGGGAGTATTCAGACGAATAATCATCCGTGAATGATCTCCTTCTTCCGTTGCAAGGAATTTGACAAGCTTAGATAGATTGTAAATATTTGTCAGACAATTACTCCTCAAGTATTCCTCTTGTTTCGTGTCAGACTAGATAAGATGTCTTGAGATGAATGAGCTTTCTCTTCCACTTAGAATTAAGCAGGAAGAATATAATAATAATATCGTGTGACCTGGCTGGCTCAGGTCTGGTGTCAGAGTTATCAGTTAGCAGGAAGAAATTTTCCACACTATAAACTTGTTCTGGTTTTTAGTAGGCTTGAACGTATTATTTTAAAAATGAATGCTATTTTAAAATGCGTTATACAAAAATAGTAAAAAATTTCAAGGGACAAATTAGAGTGCAATTGTGGTAGCTACAGATAACATTCTCATACCAGCGTGAGTAGAGTTAAATTCTCAAGTATTTAAAGATTAGTTTCTATGGTTGATAACAAATTTGCCTAAAAGAAGTAACCTCAATCATAATATTGTTGTGAAAATGAAGAGAAAGAAGAAACAATGATTCTCAGTGTTATCTACTGTGTAAATATTAACTTCTAAGCAATTAATTACTCTTCTTTTGACACTTTTATGGTATTTACTTGGAAATTTGTAGAGTATTCTAGGTGTTTAATCAGAATCTAATGGAATCTAATCAAATATTGTGGAAAATGCGAGAGTCCTTATCTGTTTATTTAGAATTCGATAGTGAAATCTCCGTCTTTCTAAATTTTTTGAAAAACCTATTTTTCGAACGCTTTTGTAAAAACTAGTCAGTCTTCTTTGAAATTCGTCGAGATAAACAAGTAGTGTCAGTTCTGTAGTGATAATTAATTACTGTATATTGTGCCTGTAGTGATAATTCTTTTATTAAAAGATACCTATTAAATTTATAATTTATAATATAAATAATTATAATTTATAATATAAATAATTATAATTTATGATTTTTAAATTTATAATACCTATTATACCTATTAAATTTATACGAGTGGTATACTATAGCTATTATTGTATTACGGATTTGTGCTACGTAAGTTAATTGTTCTTCCTGGATTTCTTGTTCTTTTTAAAGTTAATTGTTCTTCCTGGATTAATTGTTCTTTTTCGACGTTCTTCTTGACTCATTGGACAGTTTATTGTGCAGTTATTATTTAATATTATTCAATGTTTATTTCAATGAACTCCGCTCTAGCGCACAAGCTTTTGGTTTATGCTGGAGTGCATACAGATTTGATTTATTTCTAACAAATGTGAAGTAGTTTAATTTTGTTATGACTTTGTTGCACAACCATTATTATTCTAAGGGTTTGTTGTAATATAAGTACATGCTGTAATTTGTTGTCTGTATGAATAAAATGATGATGATGATGATGATGATGAATATTAGATCGGCCTTTTGGCATTAGTGATTGATGTTTTGTACAGAAATATTGAAAACTCTTTATCAGTTGAACAATATCGATTGATCTGTTTTTGATTGCTTATTTTGTGTAAGACATTACTGATCAGTGCGTGTTGTGGATTATTTGTGTAAATAAAGTGCGAGTGATAAGTGTTGCCAGCGTTATTCTAGATATAGAACCCGTAGCAATATATACTTTTCTATCAGTAAAAATGAGTCAATTAAATTCTCATATTTCTACAGAACAGGACCATTACCAGACTGGGTTATTCACTTGGAAAAAGGGAATCTGATTTAAATCTTGCCTCAGGGCCCTCTGGACAAAATTGCATGAATAGGTAACATACTTAAATAAAAGGAGCCTCCGAATTTTCTGATAAAAAATACTCAAATATTCCTGGAAACCTTCCATGGCCTGCTTTTGAATTCTGTACTATACGATATTTGATTTTATTTTTATTCTACTAAAACTCCCTACATCGAACATATAACTAGGATTTGAACTAATGAAGATTAACAAATACAGAATACTTCAATACAGCTAAAAAATAATGAGCTTCC
The DNA here is from genome assembly GCA_948455865.1 of Conomelus anceps. Taxonomy (NCBI): domain Eukaryota; kingdom Metazoa; phylum Arthropoda; class Insecta; order Hemiptera; family Delphacidae; genus Conomelus; species Conomelus anceps. Next base: position 24,426,931 of record OX418224.1, on the reverse strand, counting down.
ACGATCCGCTTTATAATGCTCCACTGTAACTCAGTTTTATCTTTATTCTACTAGAATTCCCAAAATAAAAGAACGAAATAAAATAATTCGTATTGCTTGATGTGAAAATATGTTGCTTTTTATTCTGGAAATAGTTCATGCAGAATGCTCCTCATGAGTAGACTCGCGCATTCAAAGAACATTAAAAAAAACTCGAATTTATGGAGTCCCTAATAATATTATTGCTACAAAATCCTTTATAGTTCAGGTAATTTTCATAAAAATTAACAATGAACATTATCACCACAGGATTGAAGATTCACCTTCATGCAACACTCACCATAGTAACTTCTGTTCTACTGATAACATTAATTCAGAAGCACTATCAATTCAGCCTTCACCGCATTTCTGCTTCCCAAAAGGAAACTCTGTTCCTGAAGTCTGATGTCCTGTAGCCGGACATCAAAGTTCACGACTGAAGATTATTATCAATGAATGCGCTAGCTGGTGACGTTATCCACTGCTGCAAAGCTTTCCCAGCAGAAGCAGACAAAGAGAGAATATGTAAGGATCCAGGCAAATGCACTTGACACCCTCTTATCTGGCTAACAGGCACTCAACGCTATCAAGCACTTCTTGGTCCACTGATTCACAAAGTGAACATCGTGTCCTCGACTCCATTATATTGGCCCTATTTTAAATCCTGGTAGCCTGGAACTTGATGAGTAGCCAGCCTATCATAGCACCACTAACTCCTTTTGTTTCATGAAAATATATTAAATTCAATATGACATTTACGTATTTATTGCACATAATTATGGAAATACTTATTGCACATTTCATCATGTATTTCTAATTCCAATCCAAGAATACTAATTTTTTGTAATTTCTATATTTTAATGAATAATAATTAAAGCTATTGAACTTAGAATCACTCAAGTTATAGAAGAATCTCTTTTTCAATTATTTTCACGATAAGAAAATCATATTTGTATATTATTATGGATGAAGAAATAGTTACCGATTTCAAACAATTATTTTCTTGGAGTAATGTTTCTCGAAATGGTTAATTACCTGAAACAAATAAAATCTTAATATAAAAATTATTATAGATGTGAAAAATATTGTTGACAACAAAAGATTTTTTTAAATTTTCATAATGGGAATAGATAATATAATGGAAAAATTTCAGTTATCCTTTTAAATTTTCAAATTGGAAATAGCTTATATAATAATATGTGAAAAAATAGGAGTTCCATTTGAATGAACGATGAAGAGTTAAAAAGTCAGCATCGATGCATGATCGTGATTGGATGTTCGCCAAATTATTAGGTATCAACCCATTTCAATAGAATACTTATTTATGCTCAATTCTGAGTAAGCTTGGATGGGTGACCGTGCTTCAATGACTTGATGTTACAAACTTTATTATCCCTTACCCGGTGGTTCGGAACCCACCTAAAATAGTAGGTCCACCATGTACCCCGTAACATGGCACAAACGGCGAGGTGGAACTACCCGTAAGGGTCTCCCCACCATTAAAAGCCATACGCTTATTATTTTTATCCTGAGTAAGTTTAGGCTACCTATTTACTTTTAAAAATTTTTTGAAACTTCAGGTTTTAACCAATTTGAACGTTCTGTATTCCAACTTCAAAATATTTATTGAGATAGCAAGTTCCTACTGGGACATTAATAACTGCAATTTATTGAATCTTATCTCTCCTTGACAGCAGGGATGTAAACAAGGGAGGAGGTTTGGGGTCCGGACAACCCCCACCCTTGGCAATAAAATTAGCACTACATAAAATACAATTAAGAGCGCATCGAATTTCAAACCACGATTAAGTGTAAATCGTCTTGAAATGCTGATTCATGTGATACATTAAAAAAAAAAAAAATACCGAGGAAGATTCCCGGATCCCCTTTTTCATATGAGAATAAGACTGAAGTTTCAGCTAAAACTAAAAAAATGGCTTGTTTACAATTCATAATCAGATTTTTTGTTTTTCATAATTGTTATCAAATTTGTTATTCATAATTGTAAATTGTATTTGTTATATAGGCCTATTGCTTAAATGAAATAGTTGCTAGGTTTAGGGTATTTAAGTGAGGGTTTCTGCAAAAAAATTGGGTGCACTTGCTCGAGGATGTACATAGTAAAAATGGAAACATTCTCTGTTAGATAGGTGTTGTCAATCAAAATATCAACAATTCTACTACTGGTATATTGCAAAATAAGAACATCAGCATTTTGGAATGGGAGTATCAAAAGTATTCTTGTACATGCACGTATAAATGGAAATCGGAATTACCTAATCAAAATATTCTAGGATCTAGGACATTCTGAATATCAGTAATGAGGAATGCTGCATATTTCAATAATTTTTTTATCGAATAAGCACTACATAATCAAGCAATGCTTGAGTACTAGTCTAATTGAGTAGTAGTCAAAATCTTTCAAAATATTAAGCCCCCTCCACGACCCATACGCCGCGGCTCCCACCACCCCTCCAAAATCCCAAAATCTGTTTAGACTCCCCTTCACAAATTTCTGCCTACGTCCCTGTTGATGTTTATTTGACAACGAATAAATTATTGACAAATTATTTTCACCGAAACAAAGTCAAGAATTATTCATATTTTCAAAATTTAAATAAAAGAGAAAACAAAATTATTTTGCATGAAGATTGAACCAGCAATATTTCATTATGACAATTCTACAGTATAATGAGCTTCCAAGACACAATTTTCATATAAAGAAAGTTCAGAAAAAGGTCAGTACACAGAGAGATGGAACAAATCGATATGTTTGTATGGATGCTGCTCAAAAACGTCATAAACAATGTTTTTGCTATCGGTCACTAGTAGTCCAGACCATAATCCAGGTTGAAATGGGTATCTGCAGATGTCATCGTCCATGGAACACAGACAAGAATAAGTAGTGAGTAGGATAAAAGCGGTTGGTGTGGTTGTGAATGTGGAAAGGGTAATGTGCTGGGTCTCTTTTTTGGATTCAGAAAGGATACATTACTCTGCATGGTTTGCAGGATGCTGAACAGAACAGTAGTGTAGCGGACACCATTCAGTTTTTGTTGGCGACTGCTCTGTTTTCAGCTTCCAAAGTAGTCTTCCATTTCCAGGGCTCTCGACCTAGAACCTATATTTCACTTCTTTTTGTCAGCCGTCCTAACCGTACACCGCGCACCTAGACAACCTTCACTTTCCCAAGGCCCCATTGCAGGTCTATAGCTGAAAGATCTTGCACAGCTATCTTTTAACCCACGAACATTTGCGACAGTCACAACTGATTCATTTTCTGGTCTTATCAAAAAAGTACACTACCTGAGTTGAATGCCATTCAGTATGTCAAAAATATTTTTTTGAGTATTTTAATCTGACTAGGTTATCCCGGGTCGCACGAATGTGCGACTTTATTAAACTTTGTAAAATACATTCCAAATGTAGATTTTCTACATACTGAACGACAGCATTGCATAATAGTGTAACAACCGAAACCATTATCTCACTGTTTTCAATAAATGTGGTTGTGCCAACTTCAAGTCTTATTTTTAATTATGGATATTGTCCACAATATCATCTTCGCCACTACAAAGAAAGTGTGTTTTATTCTTTAGAATAATGTTTCACAGGGAATAACTTAGTAACATAGTAACTAACACAACTGTTGTTGTGTGTTTAACTATGAATTTAAGACTTAGGCCCGTATTTATGAACGTGACTTATCAAAGATCGACTTGGATAAGTCAGACTCAGCGGCAATAAGTCATACTAACTCCTTCTTTTTCTTCTTCTTCCTCTTCTTATTCTTCTTCTTCTTCTTCCTCTTTTTCTTCTTCTTCTTCTTCTTCTTCCTCTTTTTCTTCTTCTTTTCTTCCTCTTTTTCTTCTTTTTCTTCTTCTTCTTCTTCCTCTTTTTCTTCTTCTTCTTTTCTTCCTCTTCTTCTTCTTTTCTTCCTCTTCTTCTTCTTTTTCTCCTTTTACTTCGTCCTCTTCTTCTTTTTCTTCTTCTTCTTCTTCTTTTCTTCCTCTTTTTCTTCTTCTTCTTTTCTTCCTCTTCTTCTTCTTTTTCTCCTTTTACTTCGTCCTCTTCTTCTTCTTCTTTTTCTTCTTCTTCCTCTTCCTCTACTTCTTCTTATTTTTTTCTTCTTCTTTTTCTCCTCTTTCGTCTTCTTCATCTTCTCCTCTTCCTTCTCTTCCTTCTTCCTCTTCTTCTTCTTTCCTCTCTCTCTTCCTCTTTATCCTATCCTCCCACCCTCTCTCTCTCTGAATGAACAATGAAAAATAAACTTTTTGTTTCAAAACAGCTGATCATCAAATCGTAAGTTGAAATGTGAAAATTTTCAGCTCACCGATCCCTATGTTAAAGCAATGGCAAAAATTGAAACTTTGATCGTTCATTCCTTATGTCCACGATGGGTTTTTTCAAAATGTAAGACCTTATCAAACATCTACTCGATGAGTTCTTTCAAATGAGACGTGAACGAACAAAATCGGTCGAGAAACCACGGAGGAGTTGTCATCACAAAAAAACATGTTCGCCTATCTATATAAATAAAATTGGAGTTTTGTCTGTACATTTATCAGAATTGTATATTTTTTGGTTATTTTTACGTTTTATACATTAAATAAGCCGAAAATAGTCTTATCTCACTTTCTGTCTGTCTGTCTGTCACGGCCGCAAAGGTATTTTTCGCGGCCTTCTCCTCAAAAACGAGAGCATCGATCGGGATTTTAGTTATTGAACAGTATTGAAAACATTATTGACAATGTCTTTAGCTATAAAAATCTAAATTGACTTTTTTTTCAACAGAATAATAAACGTTTAAAAACCAAGTATTCTGCGATTTTGGATACATTTCTTCCAAGTTTTATTACCACATAAGAATAAGAACAAATCACGTAATTTATCATGATATATCAATCAGCTGTTCTCAAATATAAATGGTGGGCCCTTCGCGGCGTTATTTACGCTGTCTGCAGACTTGTGTAGTCGGAGCATTGCAGACTTTTAGGAAACATATGTCTGGTGAATCAAAGCTCATCTTATGTTTTATCAATTATTTCTTTGTTAAAAAAAAAACAAAATTTTCTAATTCAAATTTATCAAAGCAAAAATTAACATTTTAGGAAGGTGCGGTTTGTGCTAGGCTCTTGGGAATTCGCCAGGTAGCACTATTATTACCACATAAGAACAAATCACGTAATTTATCATGATATATTAATCAGCTGTTCTCAAAAAATATTCTCTCTGATACCTGTCACTGAATTGCTGACGTTCCAAGTTCTTTACTAAGGGCCCGTTCACACGATACAGTTTTTGTGCGGTACAGTAAATTTGCTGTATCAGTTATTTTGCAGTGCTTTCGTTTGCATGTACATTTCATATTGTATGTTCACACAATACTGTTTCGACTGGATCCAGTAAAAAAGCTGTTCTAGCCGATTTCTACATTCGGTTTTGTCTTCGAAAACTGTATTACTAAAATCAGCTGTACCGCAAAATAACTATCCGTATTTGGTGGCACATGTATTGTACAGGTAATGGATATGTTCAAACGATACGCTTATTATGCTGGAAGCAGTCTTCAGATCGTCAGCATTGATCTTCTTCATTGATATTCTTCAGCATTGATCTTCTTATTAGTGAATTCCAGTGTCCAGAAATGGAAGATATTAATTGTGAAAATTTAATTTCTCTAATATATGAGAGACCCGCCTTGTGGGACAAGACTTAAGATTAATATAAAAATAATGAGAGAAAAATGTGTAGAATATTGAAACCAGAATTTGCGTACTTTGATCAAAATTTAAGAGAAACCTTCAGTAAGAAACTTATTTAAAAAAATCTTACACAAATAAAAAAAAACTCCTGGACTGGAATAAATAAAACTGAACTGGAAGCGCAATGGTGGGAGTTGCTGGTCTCCTATCGGGAGCCTCCCCAGGTGGTGGATTGGGGGATGCCTCCTAGATATAGGTGGTACCGGGGAAATGAAATACCCGGGGTGGACCAAAACCAGCATAGAAACTGCTGCCTTGCAGATGGAGGTCAATGGAAATCCAAAGGCTAGGGGAAGAAAACCCATAGAAAATTGACTGCTGCCTTGTAGTTCAGCATTGGTTTGTTAAAGGCTAAGGAAGGAAACCTGAAAATATTCCCTGGTCCTCCAGGTTGGGGGTTGGATGTGGGGCTAACTCCCCCACTCCATAAAAAAAACATTTGTTATGGAAGCACAAAATGATAGGAACGGACGGCCGTCAAGGAATTTAGTAAAGAAACAGACATTTAAACGATCGCTGGATAGGGACCGTTGGCGACAATTACTAGTGCAGGCCAAGACCCATCCTGGGTTGTAGGGCCACTGAAGAAGAAGAAGAAGGAAGCGCAATGGAAGAAGGAGGAGAGCACAGCAATAAGCAGTAAAGCCGGACCGTGTGAACATCACAGTACATTTGACGCCATACAGTAAAAAAACCGTACCGCAAAAAAACTGTATCGTCTGAACGGGGCCTAAGCTGCTAACAACTTCATGATCGTTGCTATCAAAAAAGCCGAAACATATTAATTTAGTCTTATTTCTAAACATAATCCGTACGAAGGACGGGCAAAATAGCTAGTTTTATATAAAGATTTGAAATACCAATCAGAATATTTCATAAATCTTCAAGTGATGGTTATGATGATTATTATTATTATTATTATTATTATTATTATTATTATTAGACGTAAAACTCCCAAAGTGGAAGACGCTGAGTAAAGATGGTTCATTTTTTGGGCTTGTTCTTCTTGTTTGCCCACCAGCTTTTCATATTTTGTGCGAATTCAGCTTTTCTCTCTTCACTCCATTTGGTTCCAACTCGTGGAGGTTTTGTCTCTGGTATAACTTCCCATTTATAAAGTTTTATTCTGAAGTTTTTTTATTATAAATTTCTTTGTTGGTTATTTTGGCCAGTACTAGGTCTTTTTTAACATTTCGTATCCATTCTCCTCCATTGATAAGTGACGCTACATAGTTTACATTTTTTTTTTTTTTTTAGTCTATTGTCTGGAAGCCTCATGATGTGACCATAAAATTTACGGCGTCTTTTCCTTATATCTGTCTCTATGTTAGAATATTCTTCAACTTTAGACGTTCACTGTTGATATATAATCTATGTAATCTATATCCGTTTTCGGTACGCCTTGGTCCAAGGATTTTCCTAACTATTTTTCTTTCTTCCTTCTTTACATTTTCCATATCCATTTTCCTGTTCAGGGACAGGGTCTCGCTGGCATATAAAATTGATTTTTATTATTTTGATGATTGTTGCGGTGACTAATTGACGATGGCTTTAGGCGGTAGGTAGTTCATTGCACAAGATACAGCAAATATTACTTAAAACTAAGGGAAAAATGGCAATTTCATGTAATCTGTCGCCGGAAAAAATTAACAATGTGTGAAATGTGATCAGCGGTTGAGTTCATAGGAGCCCTACCGTTTATCGGAAAGGCGTCTATTCAAATTTTTAATATGAGGACAATCAGACGCCTTAGTTCCCGGTAAAATTTCATATACCGGTAAACGGTATAACGGTGTGAGTAAGACTCAGATGAACTCAACCTATGTCTTAGTGCTTCATTCATCTATGAATATATTTCACATTCATATTTCTATCTATAAATAACGTATATGAAAGAATAAGTATTTGATTCTCTAATTTATTGTATTTTCTATTGCACTGTATTTATCTAATAAGAACTCTTCAACGAATAACATTCTTTGCTTGTAATGATTGTGCTGATGATTCCGCTACTCCTCCTTTTCATTATCAATCTTTTACTTTATCATCATCATCATCATCATCATCATCATCATCTTCTCCTCCTGAACTTGATTTTCCATCTCCTTAACCTTCTCTTCCACCTTCTAATCTCTCTTCCTTCTGCACATTATCCTCTTTCAATAAATAATTGTTTAGTAGATGATTTTCAAATAAATAATAATATCAAAATATCCTCTTTGTTCTTCCTTATTCACTTTCTCCTACTCCTCTACCCACTCCTCCCAATCACCCACCCACAAAACAGTCCTTTTCATCCCCTCGTCCACAAATTCAACCGTACAATCCAGTATCTGGTCCCACGTGATTTCAAGTATTCATATTGCACAGCCCGACATTATTTATTTATTCAACCACTCCTTACACCCCTCTCACGGTCTCTCCCTACCGTACCACCCAAAAATTATACCGACACTGAGTTGCATTTTCGAGACTGCAGACTGGCGGATTTTGTTTCAAGATGCCGATACACCAACATAGTCTTACCCTCTTGCTTTCCCTTGAAAATCTTTCATTTGCGCATGCGCAGAAACAGTTTTACAGCGCTACGCTGCAGTAAATTATGTATACTCCCAGCAGTTTGTTCAGTGTAAATACTGGGGTGGCTTGCGCGTTACTCTGTATGATATACACTGGCTGAGACTCCGCATATTATACTTCTACCATTTCATTTTACTCTTGGTCCGCTAATTATTTCCTAGCGCGTTCTCTTATTTACGTCATTGTACAACTTGATAACGCACATTTTCCCTTGGGAGTCAACACTCTAGCAAGTTAGCAGAGTGCTGACTTCACTTGAAATTATGACATTAGAAATTCTGTAAGAGTTATTGCATCCAGTAGAGAGTAGCAAAATATGAAAATTTGTCAGATAACAATCATAGTAACTTATAGTATTGCCTGTTTATGATATGCTTGCATTATGGCAAGGAAAAGTCGTTACAATCAGTTTGATCCCTTGAACATTTTAGTATTTAGAATATTAGAAATTATTATCATTTTTATCAAACAAGAAGGTTTATTTTTCTTTTCTAACATCCATTTTTCTAGGTTAATCAAAGCCTCCTGACGCTTTGTTTTTTGCATTTGAAATATTTTAATGAATGGAAAATCATTCCTATATATTACATGACACAAGTCTGGTGAGGCCACGGTAGCTATAGAAAGAGGCCATTTCAGACAAAAACAACGAATGCAACTGATATAATTGGACAATAATTTAGAAACGTAAATAATCAATTGTAATGGGTGCTTCCAGAGAACATCATTTGAACCGGGGATGTATTCTCCCCGAAATGTTCAGACACTAAAAGAGCTGTATTTGTCAATTATTATGAGAAGTATGTATATATTTTTTTAATTTTATGACCACATAGGATCACTTTAGTCTCTCTGGTTAGTTCTCCTTCTTTGGTTGTTCACTTTGCTTTTCTTTTTCTCCCAATACCTTTTCATTTTGTCAGATCTTGCCTTTCTTAATTCATATGAACAAACCTTCGTTTGACTGTTTTTATTGTTAAAATTTTCTTTTTGTCAACTGTTTCCCTGTAAATCATTGTGCGATCTTTGGCATCATTCATAGTTAAATTTAGTTCAGCTATGTCTTTCTTCCGCAAGTCAAGGGATTGTCGCTCTTTCTGTTTTTGCACGCATGAAATTTTCTATGATTTTCCTTAATAATCGATTTTCTGAGGATATGTGCTGCATATATTTCACTCCGAAGTATATTTTATTCTAGTTGATATCCCCCCAACTATCTTTCTAGTTTAAAAATGTCTAGGTTTGCCTCTAATTTTAACGGATATAGTAGCCCCTATTTTTGGAACGTGCCGACTTGTCGCAAACTGTAGCAGCATCCCGAGTCCACAGCTGGTAGTAATCTATTGTTGTGTAGTTGGCCTGGTTATGGCGAAGTGACGAGACAGTGTGTGAGGGCCAAACAGAATTCTTCCGAGCGGAAATTATCCAGCTAAAGTTCAGCAAAGCGGTGCCTCCGGCCAATGCCGGCGTAGTAAACAAATTCGCAGCGAGTCACTCTTCCGACGCACGGAACAGAGTTCGCCCTTCACTATAGATGTTGCATGGCTACTGTTGCAGTTTCTGGTCACCGATCAACATTTCTTTGACCATTCGATCCCCGCCTGAGGCTCGACGAAGCCCGCTTTGATAGCACCACACACACAGAAACATAACCCCGATCACTACAACACCACCCCACTAAAGCTGTAGCGACATGCCTAAGGGGCTTAATCTATGCGATTGAATTAGTTGAGCAGTGGAGCAACTTGATCAAAATGACAGTGCTTTCATCTTTGATGCAAGTTATTACAGAAAAAACTTTGAAACACTTTGACATTGATGTGCTTCAATGTTTTTTCTATTTAAAAATTGAGCAACTTAATTGAATGAAAGAGCTTTCATCTTGATGCAAGTAATTTTTAAAAAACGTTGAAAAACTCTGTCATTGAAGTGTCTCATTGTTTTTTTTTTTTTAATTAAAATATTAAATGTTATAAATAGGTTATTTTAATACACATATCTAATATGTGTAGATTGATATCCACAGATTCGAACATTCCAGCGAACAGTATTCCAAACAACCCGAAACGGAATCAAATCACAATAAGCACACCACTTCACAGTTGCTACTAACAAAACGAAACACCTAAACAGCTGTAGACACTCATAAAGACAGACAAGAGGATTAAGACTATGATTTACAACAGTTAGGACCGTTTCACACAATCGATTTCATCCGTTCGGTAAAATCTCGAACGATCCATTACAACAGTGACGTGAAGAAATAAATGAGGCTCTTCACACACATAGATATTATGCCGAACGGTAATGACAACCAGTTGCCGTGAAGCAGCCTTCCAATGTCTTGACCAGGACGGCCGTCGTTTGGTAGGCAATGGCTAGAAGTATAGAAAACTTGTGGGTAATTTCAAACACATCGAATTTGACCGTACGATAATTTGTATTGTTTTTTCAATGCATTATATATTTGCATTGCTTTTTCTCTTCAGAGACTTCTCTATCTCGATCTATATAAATAAATTAATTTTATTTTTATCTATCCCATAAAACCGTTGGGCATGGGCGCCCGCAGGATTTGGAGCAGGGGGGTGCAATAGATAACAAACATCTGGGGGGTACGGAAAAAGGGGGGTCCGGGGAAAATATTCGAAAATATGGTGGTTTAAACGAATTTTTACGCTATTTTGGTACCTAACTAATAGAAGCTACCAAATAAAAATAGTATATTGTGCATAAAGGAGGGTAAGTCATCGTTTTTTATGCCAACATTAAAAATTAATATTGTATTTGAAATTAAGTTTAGTTATTGTGTATAATTTATATGGTTAGATCCACAAGCTATAAAATTAAAAAGGAACATAAATTTACAGTTGAATAAAGCCTATAACTTTTAAATAGTGTGCAGAATTTCAAAACGTAAAGGCAGTCAACTGGCAGCTCGCTGCAAGCACTTTGTGGCAAGTGAAAACTTGGAACTGGTCTACTATGAGTCATATGAGGCTATCAGGACTTTGTATGTTGAGTGTCCACAGGAAAAGGGTTACAAAAATGTGTGATTTCATTGATTTGGTTATAAATAAATTCGTACAGCAACCAAGAAAGTTGGATTTTTTTTTCTGAAGAGCATTGATGTATAAGAATGGCAGAACTACTCATTTGATTCGGACATAAATTGAAAATAAATATTTTTAATGAGCATTATGTAATGTACTTTTATAAATCTCTAATTAATAAAAGTAATTACACAAAATTCTAGCTATTAAATTTATTTCCTAATTTTTTTAGTCAGGGGGGTGCAAGTGCACTCCCTTGCACCCCCCTGTGGGCGCCCATGCCGTTGGGAGTTCAAAATTTGTTCACGTTTGTCCATTCCATTCGAGATCAACCGAACGGCTAAAATCGTATGGCCGATGTCGATGTGTGTGAAACGGCCCTTAGGCTATTTCGTTTCAAATAAAGAAAGTGAACCATTCAAGAACTGAACGGACGTTCGATAGAGATACCTAATTGATACGGATAACTCGAGTCGCAACGACTCACCAATATCAAAATGGAAAGAAAGTATGGTACATCCTTCATCTGCCGATATATACTATATCACAAAACAATAGCATAATACCATTACTAAATATAACCAAAAAAACATAAACCAACTCCGCACCAACAATTGAATTCATACCACAAAAAACAACATATGATCCTGAACTGAGAAGAATAAACTGAATTAAATAAACTAATCCGTCTCAAACACCCCAATATAAGCTAATTTTAGCTTCCTGGGGCAGCCACCAAAAAATACATAAACTTGCCACAAAAATCTTTATGTTATGGAAAATCATACACTGCGGAATTATTATTATTGTTATTGTTTGTTTATAATAAGATATTGTTTCTGTAATGTAATATAAATTTAATTTTTAAAATTTATTGTTATCATCTTTATCATTATTACTAGACTATTATTATGAAAAAATTATTATTATTATTATTCTACAATTATCATCATAAAATTGAAAATATGATCTTCCTTTATAACCAACTTTCTCTGTCCATGGAAAAAACAAATAATACTAGAATAAATTATCTCTGCCACTTTTCATTGATGAAAGGGAAATACAGAATAATAATAAGGAAGTTTCTTATTATCTCTTCAGCTCGTTTCAGTGCCCCCCGAACAGCTAATCTTTCCCCCAAGTAGTTCATTTCTGTTTCCCCTTTCTTGTGTTCTCTTTTCAAGATGGTTCTGTCATTGAATACCTTTCCTTATGAGTCGGTAATGAAAAGGCATTGAATAATTCAGTAGCGCCTTCTAAAATAAATGATTCTCGCTAGAGTTATTAGCAAACGGCTAAGTGTGGCGGAGTTTTCAAAGATGGCAGCGTGTCTTACCAAGACAAATCGAAATGAGACAAATGCCTTCAGCTATTAGGAAGAATTGTAAATTCAAAGATTGGTTATGGTACTAGATGTCAGTGGTAAAGAATGAAACACAAAATTTTTACTTGCTACCTCAAAATTTAAAACTAGCAAATTATAGGCAATTTAGGATTAATTTGAAAAATTGGTTGGTGGAGAAGGCTTTTTACGGTGTGATCGAATTCCTTAATGGGTGAAATGCTTTGTTTTTTCTCAGGTGTTTGAAGTCAATTCAATGAAAATTTTTGTATGACTTTTGAATAATTTAAAATAATTATCACATTTTGATGCTGTTATGATTAGTGTGTTTTTTTTTTTTTGTTCTTGTGATTTGACTGTATGAATATGACCTGCATGTACTGACTCATTCTCAGTTTATTGTAACAAATGTTTGGAATGTAGATAAATCCAATTCAATTCAAGGTTAGAAGAGTCTAAACTTGAATGATTCGGTATTTAATTTTTCGTGTATTCATATATTTTTTTTTTTTGCGCGGAGAAAGTTGGCTTTAAAGAAGTTTGATTTGAACAGGATGCGTGCGCTTAGTTGCTTGAAAAGTGATCAAATATTGTATTAAAAATATTAAAATTAAAAAAAAACAAGGAAGTGTTATCTAGAATCAACTAAATATCTAGATTGATGCACTGTATTTATAAGAATATTCTATTCTACGTGTTACCCATGACTAAAAAAAAAATGCAAATCCTGATGGAAAAATAATGATGCAAATCAAGAATCTTGTCCAATTAGCAGATTAAAAAAAATATTTACAAATGGAATTAGAACGAACAAAAATGAGTTTGCAAAACAAGAGCATCATGACAAATAATGGTTTCGAAAAAATTGGTAATACTGGTTTGTAGTTTGAATTAATAATGTCTATAAATAAATTTCAAACAAAATTACACATGGGTGTCGGCTGCTGACCCCTAAAATAACGGACTAAAATAAATAATATCCCCTCAAGTCCTTGCCGAAATGCAGGTTTACCTGGATAACAAGCTTTGGGTTTCGGTCGTCCAGCAGTCAAAGAATAGAGTGGAGGTGAAGTGGTAGCTCCACCTAATAAAAATAAAAAGGCTTCAAACTAACGCCAAAGTGGAAAACCACCACCCTGTCCAATGAGCACTCTTAAATATCATCAGACCGAATAGGTGAAATATCTCCCAATGCAACTATATGTCATACACTTTAAACACATCGGGCACTAGGGATAATAATTCCACCCTCAATCACAATACTATGTAAGTTAAGGAAAGCTTGCTATGAACCCCTCCTGCTGTGGCCTGATCCAAGAACAACTAGAGTAGTACAACAGCTGATATAAGGACATTGAATATAGTATAGCGTTGTTATTAAACAAGCAATAACATGTATTGTGTGGATATTAATTTTAACAAAAAATATATTGATAGCCGGAGAACAGCTGAAGCTGTGCGATTTAAAAATGAATAACATTTTGAGATTATTGAATCAGTGAATTGAGTCCAATTTGAATAATACTGGAATTTAATATTATAATATTTGATTTGCAATATTGTTCGACAGAATATGGGTCTATGTCGGTGTGGAAAAACAAGTCCAGACCTTGCACAAATGGCACAGCTTTAAATAATATTTTTTGCTATCAATGTTTATTCAGTGCGGTGTTCGACAGGTAGATTCAAAGGCGAAAGTCACGTCTTAGATTTGGAGACATTTTTCAGAATCGAAAGTTTTTCTTTGTCGTTGACTTGACAAATATGGATGTTTATGCCATTTGTATAAATGGAATGTTCCAATCACTGGGTTTAATGAAAAATTAATGAATTTATTAACAAACATAATAAAATGGTCGGGAAAAGTGGAACTATTTAAAATTTAGTGGATGAGAGCAAGGTTAATTAGTTACACAAATATAGGGAGAAAATCCTATTTAAAGTTAGACAGAAACGGATATGACATAATCAATACTATGTTTGAGAATATGTGCCTCCAAGTTTAAACAATCAAAATATTTGATATATATTACTCTTTCAAATACATTTCGTATCATTCTTTAATGTAAAAAATTAATTCCAAAAATATATCAATTTGACACTTTATGTTTGATGTTTTGCCATCAAATTGAAAAAAGCTAAACTTCACGGTGGAAGGCAGTTCACTACAAAACTATGTTGCTTCATTTAAAATCTAGGTGAATGAACTTTTTTTCAATAACTTTCTTAGTAATGGCGAAGGTGATATTGTGGAAGGTATCCATAATGAAAAATAAGACGAAATTGTCACAACCACATTTATTAAAACTTCGAAAAACTAGTTTCGGTTGTTACACCATTATCAATCTCAATCAAACTGTTTGATTGAGATTGATAATGGTGTAACAACCGAAACTAGTTTCTCGAAGTTTTAATAAATGTGGTTGTGACAATTTCGTCTTATTTTTCATTTTTTTCAATATACCGATTAGTAAATTATTTGAAATATTATTTATGATTTCTAATATTATAAAAAGTGTCGTTTTCTACATTAAATCTGAGATCTTCAATCTGTCCATACAACCGATAGTCGATTTAATAATGAGCATCAGAAAAGAGTTTTATTACTGGCAGGTTCAGTTGACATTTAAATTGAAGCCTCCAAGAGATGATTTGTAAACAAACAAAAAATTAGTTTGAATACACAAATAAGATTCAAAACCCTTTTTTGCAGGTGATATTCACAGTACTTCTTTACTTTCAAGGTTGCATGCTATATTTTATAGATTAGACACATAAAATATACTTGTTACTTCCATGTTTTTGATCGCTTGCTAGGTAATTTTTAAATTATTATTATTACGGGTTCTATCTCTAGAATAATGCTGGCAACACTTTAAAGTAACATTTGCCCTTTATTCACACAAATTTTACTTATCAGTGTAATGTCACACAAAATAAATCGATCGGAAACGAACAAATCAATAATGTTCAGCTAATAATGAATGTTCCAAAATTAAATATCAACTGTTAATAGGCCGATAAAATATTCAACAAATAATTGATCAATAATTCAGAAATAAACGTCTAAAACATAACAGTTGAAACACTTACGAAGCACAGTCTGTCACTTTTTAAAAGGTTAAAGAAGCCTGAATAATAAACTGTCCCAATATACTGTGTTCATCACGTTAAACGTTCGTATAGCACAGTCGGTAATAAAACTCACTGGATTATACTGCCTGTATTAACTGGAACTGGAATCGCACTGTCTGACACAGAAAACTGCCACTTATTTTGTCAACGAAGTTTAATTAATGAATGAACTGTTTACATGAGCTTATATAAGTTTTTATCACATTCCAGGAGGTGCCAGAGAATTCTTCAATTCTCTATAACAATCTATTTACACAGATAATGCCATTCTGGAACTCTCTAGATGATTGCACGAAGAGGGGAGAACAGTGGGAGCAAAAAAACACGCTCGTTATCGCTTATGAAAGTTATTATTGACATAGAGCAGAAAGGGAATTTTTCTCTTCTTTCCTGGGTTTCATAACATCATAATAAACAAACTCGTTGTAACATTCATTCATCTATTTATCGAAATAAAAATCGGATGGATGCAAAGATGTAATTGGAAGATGCAAAATATGTATAGACTTCATTTTCATGGAAATTTGATTAGTTGAACAGTATCCTGTGAAAATTTGCTATGATTATTCTAAAAGCCACATAATTCGATTCCTATAGTTTCCTATCTATTGAGGGGTATCCAACTTCAATGTACACTCTTGTATTGAAGGTTTTTCAATATATCCTCCTCATCCTCAACATGTATAAAGGCTCCACATTTTCAATGTAAAATATTTCATGTCACAATTTTTTTTTTAGAATAATAATTTTTTCTGCAACACAACATCATACAATAAATAATACACACAGTAACCTTAATGATGACATAATTTAAATGAAAATGTTTACAATTATTGACCCACTACAGTCTACAAGAGCATTATTTTCTTTTTGAAATATGAATACAAACTGCACCACAATAAACAATATTAGCACAGTATGAAATATGAATATCTATCATGATTATCCAATAACAAAGACGAACGGCAGCACACAAAGGTCAGACACAAATTACCGTATAGTCTAATGATTTATGTGGAAAGGTAGAACATGGTGCTCCGCAGCTCTTTCAGCGCTTAATTTTCGCTTTATTCAACAACACAAGCATTCTGCCACCAGCAAACATTTAAAGGCCAATATTGGCGTATGAAACCGCGTCGAAATTCGCGGCCTGTGATCAAGAACAAATTAGTATAGCCGATCGAAAATAAACAACACTCTTATCTCTCTCCGCCCTCCTCGTTACATCTTTAATAAATAACGCCCTGGTTCCGAAACCCTCACTAATTATCCCACTATTTTTCTGTCCCACTTTATCGCCTGCTAACTTATTTTCTCTGTTTCTCTGCCTTCTCTTTTTCTCTCTCATTCACTGTCTCTCATAGGTTAAACTTAAGAGAGGGACACCGTCCCTAACTTCGCCTTTTCATACAAATGTATCACCAAGCTTTTTCCCTTTTTTCCATATATCATATTAATATAATTTTCAGTCATAATTTCATGTTTGTATATAGTTAAACAGTTTATGTACTAAGATAATGTTTTATGTAATAATGCTTGGTGATGCCTATATAATGTATTTTATACTAGAAACTTTCCAACTATTATTTGCATGAATAAAGAAATCAATCAATCAATCTCTTTCCCTTGCTCACTATCTTTTAACCTATATCCTACTCTTTTTACACTTCGTGCTACTCTAGTTATCAATCTTTTTTCTGCTATCTCTTTCTCTTACAACACTGTTTATCTCCTCCCACTCTCTTCCACTAAATCTTACTCACATTATGTTATCTCATTCACAGTCATCCTTTCTTTGAACTATTCTCCCACTTTCCTTCTTTCTGTAACCACCATCTTTTTCTCCCACTACTTCTCTATTATCTACTGAAAAATTTTTAAATTTAAATAAAAAGGTAGTCTAATCCAAGCTTCAGATGTTCGAGAGTAAATTAGTAAAGTTTAAACTTAGTCGATCCATATAAATTAATGCATAACTTAGATGCAAGACTATTAGATTAGATTAGATTAGATCTTTATTCATCACATATGTTTGCATAAATACAATTGTTTACCAATCCGTGACATGTCAGTAATAAAGATACATTCAATTCATTTTAAATTAACTTTTAAATAATTTTATTTCTCAATAAACAACAATGGTACAACAATCTTCAACATACACAAGTACATAAGAAATACATTGTGATATTCATTGAGAAAGTAGGCACTTCCGAGAATAGCCTATATGGAATTTCACACTATGTTGAAAAAATACGTACACTATCAATGTAATTTTAAAAATATTGTTTTCAATCGCTCATAGATTTCCACAGATAGAAATATGAATTAGATAAAAATAAGAAAATATTTTTTTTTAATTAGAATAAATTTTTCGAATTACTACATAGATAATGCAATCTTTAATCCAATCTATTTCACTCTTTCTTTCTCACAATATGGTATCTCTTTAAATCTTTATCCAATTATTTTCTCTCATTTTCCTTATTTTTCTCATTCCCTTAACACCACATTTTTTATCTGTCCACTCTTTCTCACTCTTCGTACATTTTCCCTTTTTCTTTTACTCTCATCCACTCTGTCCTTGGACCAAATGGACCAAATGGTCCAAATGGACGAATCTTTGTCCAAACTTCGCCATTTCATGTAATTGCATCACTCAGATTGTCATTACCATAGTTAATATCATTAGGATCATACAAATGAGATCATTGTATATAATATTTTGCACTATAAAAAAAACAATATCTCAGTTCACTATAGTATCTATGTGATGTTGATAATCTTGTTTATAACCATTCATATGTAGGCCTATAATTTGTAAATTTACATGAATAAAGAAAGATAATCTAATCTAATCCTTCTCTGGTCAACCCAATTGGTCCCTCTCACTTCCTCACCTCTTCATCTCTCTCGCACCCTGCGCTTGAATCATAATTTATATGGAAGATGAAAGATATATTGAATTGACATGGGATGCGGCAAGGCAACAATGGTGCTGCTGTCACAGTCGTCAGTGTGTATGAATGCCTGTATGCTGTCATACGTGTATGAATCATTCGCGCTGCGACAAAGCTGAATGGAAGCGATTTAAATATGCAGACCGGTGTAAACGACCCAATAGGCTTGTCATACGTATCACACAGCAGTTGCGATAAACGACGTATCAAAGGCCGGTAAATGACGGTCATCCGGCGACGGCCGGGCCGGTTCAACATCGAAATTATCCAATCAAACGCCGCGACAACTTATCTGATTACCGGTGAACCCACCGGCCGTTGCCACATACCAACAATAACAAGAACAACAAATAATGACAATATTCCATTCATCGATTTCTTGATCACCGTTGCCTTGCTACATGCACAAAATAGATGGGAGAGCTTCTAGTGGTTCCACATTAAACATTGTTAATACTAAATTTTCAAATTTTTGGAGCTTTTTGCGTTACACTGGTATTTTCCCGTAGATTTAAATAGATTTCAAATATGTCTGAAAATCACAGCTGAAAATTCTTAAGAAGCAATGAGAATAGTTACAAAAAAGGAGTTGAATTCAGGTTCGTGGATTGAGAAGAAATATTGCATTAGCAAAAACAAAATAGACAAGCAATTCAAACGAAGTAACGATAAAACTTGAGTTTGAGGTGTAATAATTGTCTTCAAAATAAGGTTATTGAAAATAGTAATTTGCTAGGAAATAATATGTATTAGAATAGTTATTCATGTATTAAGAGCGTAAAGCGCGACTTCATCACTCGAGCAAAACAGTTACTGCGCGACGCATAGCGGAGCACAGTAATTTGGCGAGAGCGATAAAGAAGCTTTACGTGTGAATTACATACAACATTTTTCCTACAACTGCAGTTCTGGATTTCAACTCGTAGTTTGTAACATCACAGATTTTAGCGTGCACGCAGTCTCTGCTTTTGCAAATGGCGTCACTCTGATGTCTCCTTATTGGTGTATCACAAGATAAGTGAACCAGTGTAAACGGACCCATTTTTTACACAAATCAAAAATTTAGTTGTTTTTTCAGATGGCAAGCGAGAAAATCAAAACAGAAGCGTAAACAGTTGGAGAGCGTAAAACGTTTTACCGCTCGCCGAGCAGTAGAGAGGTATTTTATAGTCAGTTTTCAGTACGTAAAGAACTACTGTAAAGGCCTCCACAGACAGACGCGATACAGGGCTCGGGACGATTCGGTACGATATGTTGTTACATAGCGGTAAATGAGAACTTTCACACAGCAGCGGTATACCGAAGAAAGCGATATTATCGCAATCGGTAGAACGCGTCGGTAATTCGGTCTACCGAATCGGTTCGGTAGACCGCTCGGAAGTCAAGGCGGAAATCAGTAGTGCACACCTTATTTACCGCACATGAATGCAGTGTAGTTTCTATGTAGTTAATTTTTTTTTTTTAATATGAATCACCAGTGTTTACAAGAAGAAGCATTGCTTTTGTCGCTCGCTATGGACGAGGACGAACATGATGAGCCACTGTAAGTAGAGTATAACATTCCTCTAATAGCAATAAAATAAATTATAGCATTGAGTCAGAGAGCTGGTATCGGTTGGACTTATACAATGTTGAAAAGAAACAACCAATAAAATAAAATAAAATTGTATACTTGAGGCCTTGTATACCGTTACATACAAACTACAATCTTGTGGTATGTAATGTAATGTAATGTAATCGTATGGTTAATTGGAAGTCTCCATCCAGCCTGATGCAAATTTCTTAGTGGGGCCATTGGCAATCTTGTGGTGTAGTGGTTTGTTTGAGTTTGCATGAGTTTGCAAGAGTTTAGGTGACAGTATTTCACATAAACTCTTGCAAACTCATACAAACTCGCAAACTCACTCAAACTACTGTAAACTAATGCAAACTCATACAAACTACAATTTTGCAATAGTTTTCGTCAGTTTGTTGAGTTTGTATGGGTTTGCAAGAGTTTGTGTGACGTAACGCACGCAAACTCATGCAACAATGTTAGCCTCATCAGACAACACACAAGTTGTTCCAATAGTTTTTCCACAAAACTATTGGTAAAACTTATTTTCTTAAATATATTGTAATACAAGGCATATTGTGTATATTATGTGTAACAAGGCACCGCACTGATTAGAAACATATTATTTAGAAATCATTACTAATAGCCATATATTGCTAAAACACTCACTTTAAATTAATCTATAGATAATATTTAAATACCACTCTCTATACCTATAGTATAGGATCAATCAATCACTAAGTGGTAAAAAGAGTTGACAATGTATTTAAAAAAAATTTAAGCCACGCATGACAACAATAAAAATTATTAAATTAGTATAAAATAACTTGGTATACTTTTGAATGGTTTGATAATGCTATTCACGTCATGTAGTTAATAATTTCGCTCTTCTATTTACAGGATTGAAAAACGGCGTATTTGGACGCATGAAATAAATACACTAAGAGAAGTGGAAGGAGAATTCTACACATTGGTTCCCCAGCTATTGAAAGATGAAAAACGCTTCTTCATATACTTCAGGATGCCTATTAAAAGTTTTGACAAGATTTTGATGGCAATAAGAAATGACATTACTAAGCAGTTTACAAACTGGCGAAGACCAATTCCTCCTGAGGAGCGACTAGCTATTGCTTTAAGGTAACAGTTGGTTTATAAATAGCACTATTTAATTTATTTATGTGATCAAATAATATCTGTTTCCAGGACATATTGAAAACACTGTTGAATTCTGTTTAATAATGTATTGTAATTGAATGTTATATTATAATCACTACTGAACAAATTGTCTTCATAGTAAACAAAGTAAAAATTAAATTGTCTTCATAGTGAACAAAGTAAAAATTAAATTTAAATTGTCTTAAAAATTGTCAAATTAAAAATTAAATTGTCTTCATAGTAAACAAAGTAAAAATTAAATTTTTAATACAAAACTTAGTCTCTTTATAAATTTATGAAAAGGTATGAAAAAAAGATGATAATATGCTGCCACCATCAGGGCCGTCTTCTCCAGGTTCAACCCGAACAGCTTGAGTTCCTTGTGGGGTACAATTGTCGAGAACACTAGCAGTTTCAGTTCCTTCAAAAGAAATATTGTCAGAACCCATAGACGATGGAGAAACATGATGACTCTTATTTGCTTGTGACATTGAAGTAGATTGGAATGTATCGATGGAAAGTACTGATGATTGCCTTGATAATGGGCCATTGAAATCTTCTTCAATTTGAGCTTGCTCTTGCTGCAGCATAATATTAGAAATCTTCATTTTGGTGTCTAGAAGCCGGCGTGGTGAGAATGTTTTTGTGGTGTGCGCCCAAGAGAGAAAAAGGTGGTCTACTGAATCCATTTCATGTCTTTTTTCAAGGAATCCCATTACTTTCTCAACATTTGAAGTCGGTGACACTAGTTTGCACCTATTTTGTTCTGATAACTTCGTAACGTTGGCAGGACGTTTGCGTCGCACATTTTCAGTAGGCTTTTTCTTTGCTCCATCTACATTATGAGGTGCAGCGACAGTAGCGGGCACCTCA
This sequence comes from Conomelus anceps, assembly GCA_948455865.1. Lineage (NCBI taxonomy): Eukaryota > Metazoa > Arthropoda > Insecta > Hemiptera > Delphacidae > Conomelus > Conomelus anceps. The sequence continues at coordinate 24,404,495 of OX418224.1, read as the reverse complement.
TCATGGCCATATGTTGCGGATGTCTCCTTTGGAATATGCATGTCTGGTTCTGTTGGTAAGTTTTGTTCCTGATCTTCGCTGTAAGATTGCTGCTCATCCTCCCGTAAAATGCTCTGTGACTGTGAACTACAGCTACCAACATTTGTTATCGTTTCAGCAAAAGCAAGATGTGGCTTCAAAAATTCCATTTGCTTTGCCCACTGCCAATGCTGATATTTTGATGCTGCCTGACCAGTTGTAGTTTTTTGGGATTTCAAATACCTTGAGTAAGAATCCTTCAAGTTCTTCCATTGGCGTTTTAGTGTTTCACCTGAAAAAAAAAATGAAAATTGTATAATATACTTATATCTAAATTAATCTTGGTATGTTTGTTTGTTTATTATTTATTTGTTTGGCCTAATCATGTCCACAGACCAAACCACTGGACCGATTTGCACCACATTCAGCATTTAGGTGTTGTTAGCGAGTATCTAGGGATAATTTTTTCATGTTTTAGAAATTTCATTTTTATGGGGTTTTATAGTCAAAAACACACAAAAACGCGATTTTCGCGGCTTTAACGATTTTAAATAAATTTTGTCAAAAGATTCCCCTACATAAAGAAGTAAACAAATGTTTTACAGACTCAACAATATGAGTATAATCTATGTAAGGGTGTCAGTTGTGAGTCCTTTGTAAGTAAATCGGTTATAATGTAAAATGTAAAAACATTATAAAAACATAAATACAACTTTGTTTTATATTACAAAAATGTAAAATAAAGAACATGTAATTAAATTTTCGTTCAACCATATCATAAATCCTATATTATTTAACAATGTTTTATTTGACATTGTGTTTATTTTCCTTTTCAGGTATTTGGCATCCGGAGACTCGTTTTCTACTATTGGACATTCCTTTAGAGTAGGGTTTTCAACAGTCAGTGAGATTGTGCTCCAAGTATGTGTTGCTATATGGAATAATATGAAATCTAGATATATGCCACAACCAACAACTTCTCAGTGGAAGAACTCTGCTAACCGTTTCCTGGAAAGATGGGGCTTTCCCAATTGTGTTGGGTCCATTGACGGAAAGCACATTTTAATTAAATGTCCCGACAATGCAGGTTCCTGTTACTTCAATTACCTTAAACGTCACTCAATTGTTTTGATGGCAGTTGTTGGTCCGGAATACGAATTCCTATGTATAGATGTTGGAGCGTATGGAAGAAATAGTGATGGAGGAATTTTCGAGGAATCTGAGTTTGGGAAGCTACTCGAACAACAACAGTTTGGACTTCCTCCTGATGAAGTACTACCCGGTCAAACTGAACCGTCACCTCACGTCCTCATTGGTGATGAGGCATTTGGTCTCAAACCCTATTTGATGAGACCGTTTCCTTATGCACAATCAAAAAACGACAACTTGAAAGAAAACTATAATAAAGGCCTATGCCGAGCCCGTAGAGTTGTCGAAAATGCTTTCGGATTGTTAACCATGAAATGGAGATTATTTTTGAGGCCAATAGAAATGAAAGTCAGCAACATTAAATTTATAGTCTCAGCTGCGTGTTTGCTTCACAATTTTTTACGTTTAGAGAATTGTGATCAACAATATACTGATTTACTTAATCAAGTGGAACCGCAAGAAGGGGAGATGACAGGTATTCAAAGGACAAATCCTCACAGGTCTTCAAACATTAGCTATGGCATTAGAGAAAGGTTTGTTCAATATTTTAATGAAAACCTTATTGCTGAGGAACCAATTCCGTGATCCTTAATTAAACCACTGCTTGAGCTTCAATTTGTATACTGTAATTAAGTTTAGGTTAGATTAGGCTAGGTAACGTTAGTCAACACAACCTGTAATATACTATTGTATTACATTGTGTACCCTGTAACATTAGGAGGCTATTTTACTTTAATATTATATTAATATTTCTCATTTATAAATAACATACAATTGTAATAACAGGTGAGGCACCGACACTTATTAATTATCTACTGTTGTATCAAATAAATAACCTATAAATGTATACTTACTATCTTTATCCAGTTGTTCTCCTAGCTCCTTCCACTTTTTGTCTTTGGCTCTGATGTCCTTATATAACGGATGCCTATAGTCATAAAGTAAACTTTGTTCCTTAACAAAATTAATTACACGTTCAGCATTTGCCATGTTGACGAGCACAAGCAGACGATACACAGTGACAGGACAGGATGGTTTTACCGAATCCCGAGCGTCTGCGTGCAGCGCTTGTGTGAATGTTCAGTTCGGTACACTAGCGATATTTTCCCGAGCGATATATCGCTCGGTCTTTTCCGAGCCTGTATCGCGTCTGTCTGTGGAGGCCTTAAGAGCAGTTGTCGGAAAAAATCGATTTTATAAGCATATGGAACAAATATAATGGGAAATGTACCTATATAGGTACCTAGGTACCTAGTACCTATATAGGAAACAGTAGTGTCTTTTATTTAAACTCTTTCAGCTGTTTAGTCAAAAGCTTATATATAATTATGATGTTGAAGATCCATCTTGTTTCCACTTATATGTAATAAAAACTTAAAAAATACCGTCACGCCATAACGTGAGTTAATTTCCACTTAAAGGTGTTTTCCAAGTTTTTATTATAAATAGAATGTTAATAGAGGAATTTATAGGGAATTAATAAACTCTTTTCAAAACAGTTCCGTTCTAACAGATATTTGAACTCTTATATGGCTGTATTTAAGTACTGATTACGAACAATCAGAAAATATCGCCTTAATTTCCCGTCGCACAAACGAGGCATCGTTTACAGCCGAGTAAACCAGCGCACGTTAGCAAAAGTTGAATGTTATTGGATCTTGAAGCCGGCCGGGATGGTCTGCGAATGGAACGCGTTTCCGGGGAGATTGAGAAAGTAAGGAAACAGGAGTAGACGGTAGGTAAGACAGGATTGCAGAGTTACAGAGGCACAATAGGCCGTATGGCATAATGTGCTCGGATGTTAGGGGGTTGGAGGATAACGCAGGTGATCAAGAAGAGGGTTGAACATCATCGGGAAACTCAATTCATTTCCATTTTCCTTCTACACCCACCCCTTTGCACCTGGCCGACAAATTTTCTGCCACGTTCTACACCTATCCGCATCGCTATGCCACAAATTCAACAAACACTCTTCGCTACACTACTCACACACGCTTGGCTTCGGTCTAGAGTCTAGACTCCTGAACTCCCGTCCTTAATCCTTCCAGCCGCTTTCAGCCAGGACGGGCATCCAGTTTAACTATTATTACCTCTGTTATGTATCCTGCATTCAGGTGGCTTCCCCATACCCCTACCCAGCTAACAAATTTCATTCCATTTACCTCGGCGCTAAAAGATAGTTCCATTCCACCCGCCCACTACAGTATCACTTGCCAACCTATCAGACACCACCACTAACTCGCCGATAAGAATCGCATAATGGATCTTCTCTCGCCCTATAAATACGATATAGTCAGCATATTAACAATTTGCAGTCGAGTAATTTTCATTGAGTAGACCTTAGATGGGTGCCGTATGCATACCTAACGAAATAGCTGCTGATAGCGGTGGCATGTGTAAATGCTATTATTTCTGATTCTCATGGAGAATAATTGTAGTGACTTTGAGAAAATAAGACAGAGAAAATAACAGAGCAACAGAGAAAATAAGTGAGCAGAACGATGAGGAAATGAGGTAACTTTTATTATTTTCCTCTCAAAACTGGTGAATACTATTAATTGTTAGGCTCTACGGAAATTAAATCATGGAACAAAGTCAAAATGGATTCATATGACACCGAAGAATGGAAAAATATGAGAGGAAAAAAGTAAGAAATTTAAAGATACGTAGAAAATAAAATATCAAACATACAAGGAGAACATACAAAAAAAAAAAAAAAAAAACAGTCGAGTAAATTTGTGATATAGTTTTTCATGGTTTTGATTTTATTGTAAATATATGGTTGTTAAAGAATTTTTGAATTTGTTTATTTTGTATCGAAATGGCAATACATTGAATATCAATTCTGTATTACTGTATTATTACTTTATGTATATTTTGTAACTGCATTTATTATAATTATGAAAGTATGATAATATATGGTAGGAAATAATAATTGTTCGAAATAACTACAATATTATCAAATGTCACAGATACCACATGAGCCATACATTTACTCATGATTATTCGCATAGTTCAATTTTGATGATTCGATCGTTTGCAATCTATTTGAATTACAAGTGATTCAAATGAAATATTTAAGGTTTCGTAATGAATGTAATAAACCATATCACAAATGACACGAGAGGTCATAGCAGAGAATCCAACGATCGAGCTAGAGAAGTAGATTCAGCTGGTCTGTTTCCATTGGTTGGCGTGATTTGGTAACAAAACATGAGCGCCGGGGAGTATTAAGGACATGTTTACAGTCACAACAGACGTAATAGAAAATGGATTCCACTGCCTGCTGCAGAGATAATTGCCAAGAGACGACGGATGGATTTACTTAGTCGACGACGGATTTGAAAATCACAGCCAGAGTCGACCCGACGACTATCGACTTTGCTGCAGTTGCCAGACTGGTTGTTATTACAAACCCGGCAACAAGAAGCTTTGATAGTTATAACAATAATGATGAGAGGAAACAATCAGAAGTCAGAGGGAGCACTCCACACACTCTACACTCTAAGAGCAGCCAACTTATATGGGCGGGAAATAGCCTAGTTGGTAGAATATAGTCTAGAGTGCTACCAAGTACATTCAAGGCGCATGCACGCATACACCAGCAACACAGAAAGTGCATTAGGGGCTTATTTTATCGGCATTGTGTGGACGAATGTCTTGGAAAAGAAAAGAGATTTCTTTGTCCGTTATTTTTTCCGCAGTTTTGAAAAGGGTTGCCCGGTAATAATAACAGAAAAGGAAATTGGCGAAACAAATCATTTCCACACCGAAAACAATTTTCATTTTTTCTCAACCTGTGCAGTTTTGCCTCTAAGCAACTGCTCGCCATTCATCCGTCCATCACCATCTCTCTTCTTCTCCCTCCATTCTTCCATTCACCATCTTCATCCATTGTACTGCCACTCGTAAAAGCGTTCCCTTCCATTTCTATGTTCTCGTTTTATTTTCCTTTCTGCTCTGTGATTCTGAATAAGGTATTGCAGGTACTGGGATTGATTGTTGCTTCTTTGCCAAGCTTTCAACCTATGTTTCCTACATATTTTGTTCCTTTTTATTCTTTGCTCCAATGGAATTTCAACTATACAGTAAGTGTGCAGCCGCAATAATAGTTTCTTCTCAATAAAATAGTAGGGTGTAAAAATTAATCAAACCACCAAGGGGCAATTTCATCAATTTAGTTCTGACAGTAACATGACTATTAAGTGAGGACAAAAACAAAGGACAAAAGTCAGAAGTAGGGTGCACTCCATACCCCACATTTTATGTAAGACTTCTATAAACGAAATCATTGAATTCCTTTGTAATACACTTTATATTAAATTTTTACCCCTTTAAATTATATTCCTTCATATCCCTTATTATTTCTTACATTATTTCTTTTATTTACAAGGTAATCACACACACACACACACACACACACACACACACACACACACACACACACACACACACACACACACACACACACACACACACACACACACACACACACACACACACACACACACACACACACACACACACACACACACACACACACACACACACACACACACACACACACACACACACACACACACACACACACACACACACACACACACACACACACACACACACACACACACACACACACACACACACACACACACACACACACACACACACACACACACACACACACACACACACACACACACACACACACACACACACACACACACACACACACACACACACACACACACACACACACACACACACACACACACACACACACACACACACACACACACACACACACACACACACACACACACACACACACACACACACACACACACACACACACACACACACACATACTCGCAAATAAGCTGTTATGAGATCTATGTAAAATTCCAGCTATATCAGATCCACCAGAAGGAGTGGATATTTTGACAAAATATTTATCACTTTTACTCAGCATTCTTCCTAGAATACTGTAGTCATCTCAAATTTGCAAAATTCTTAAATTTTTCAATATATCTTTTTACATTAAGTGTTAGATCCAGTGTATAGGCGTTATGAGGTCCAATATACACACTGACACTATTAGATCTATTGTGTAAAATGTTATTAGATCCAATATACACACCAACACTATTAGATCCAGTGTGTAAATTGTTATTAGATCCAATATACACACCAACACTATTAGATCCAGTGTGTAAATTGTTATTAGATCCAATAACACAATTCACTATTAGATCCAGTGTGTAAATTATTATTAGATCCAGAACATAGTTCATCATTTTTTAATCAATAATTATTATTTACCTTAAAAACCTATCAAAAGATTTGCCCTTTGTTCTCCCACACACACACACACACACACACTGGATGGAGGAGTTATTCGGGGAGCTAGACTTCTAAAAACTAAGTTATTGGTTAGAATTGACAGTAAATATTTTCATTTCAAAATATCATGCGTCTATGATTTTTCCATTCTACTTCATTTTTAGAAGATCATGAAAATAAAGATGATGAATCAATGATTGTCAGTATGTAAATCAATTTGATATGTCAGATTTTTTCAAGAAAGGGAAGCAAGTTTCACTTGAGAAGCCTATTCTAAGATCAAGTATACTTTAATTCATAGAAACGCTTAATTGTTATATCTAATTTTTAATGGTTACTCGTTTGCCAACTACATGTGTAGCGCCATCATTTGATGCCAGTTTTCAATGTTTTTCCTATGGTTAAAAAATTAAGAATTTAGTTGACTGGGTAGTGGATCCTAGCAGGGCTGCCCATGGAGGGGGGGGGGAAAGACTGCGCAAGCTGCGCCAGTCTTGAAGTTTTGAGGAGAATCGGAAAATTTTGCCATTTATTAGAAAATTGGTTTTATTAAGTATAAAGACAGTCTAATAAAATACATAGTATAAAATATATAAATAATGCATAGTAATAAAATGTATTTTATTATAGTGTGGTATAAACCAGTTTTCCATAAGCTACTCCTTTAATAGCTTTTGAGCATTAAAAAAATCTGCGGAATTGATTGATGATGTTCGAATATTAACGGATTAAAAAAATTTGTTAGTTTTATTCATCAGCGATCATCAATTAATAATGAAGGAGACGTGCTTATCTGATAGTGAAGGAGAAAAATTGAACCGATCGCTTCTAGTTAGGGTGAACCCACATGCTTCCACAAAATGAAACTAGAAGCAATGAGTTCTATTTTTACAACAGAAAAATTGTGCAACTATAAATTTCAAGTGGAGACCGGGCCTTCCATCTGAAATAAAAATATTATTAGGTTATATCAATCACCTACAGGCAAGTAACGAGGAAGGGTATAAGTTTCCTAGAGACCCTAGTTCCAAGAGTTTTGATTTATTAATTTGTGTTTTCAAATGCTTAAAATGCTGTTTTAGAGAGATTATTTTCAAGAAATTTCTGGGGGAGAGCCCCTGTACCACCATCAATTTACCTTTCAAGTGTTGGAGTGCATGTAGTCACTCTATAGTGGCGGCCATCCAAATTTCATACTTATATGAGTTGATAAGCAAGGAGCAGGAAACTGTATTCTCTCATTATTTTTTCTGAAAGTCAATATTTTTTTAAAAGAAGCCTACATAATTAGATACATTTGAGCAGAGCCTCAATGAAAAACACCAATCCAATCAAGAATAACTGAATAATTGAATAACTTCCTCCATTTATAGTGAATATATTAGGGAAAATGATGGATAAAACAGGTAAAATACAAATATTATTATGCGTGTAAAGCTTCTACTCTTACAGGATGCTGTCTATAAGTTAGGAAATTGTTATAAAATTCATTTTTGAGGCTTCTATTCTAAAAAATTTCCTGGGTGGAAACCTCAGACCCTTTCAGGGTTATTCCACATTCCCCAAACCCTTGAGAATCCTAGTTATGTCTGTGGGAGACAATACTGATTACAAAAAACTATGGAACTCCAAACCATTGCAAACTGTAAAGTATAAAGTATATGTAAGTTGCATGTAAGAAAATTAAATTTAAGCACCATAAGATGACGTCATCTTACAGAGCTCAATAGGGAAGTCGTTGCGCTGGCTCCGTCAAATGACGTCATATTACAGTGGTTAAATTTAATTTTCCTACGTGCAAACGACTGTAAGACTGTTATTACTGCCATATTTATTCATACCATACTTTGAATGTTTAATGAGTTGAATTTCAATGAATTTTCACTTCAGTTACTTCCATTGAATTTCCAGTATATTCATTTGTATTGTAAAACCGCATTACTCATTGCATATCTTGAATATTATTCAACTAATTTTCTTTGGATGCCTAATCCTTGTCATTCAACTTGTAATTTTAATAACCTCAATTTCAATTATGCATTATTTCTAGTAATTTTCTGAATTTATTATTGCTATTAGCACAATTAGTTATTGTACCAAAGGTTCTTTTTGTCAGTTTTAATTGTCAAAAAAACCTTATTTTTATCAAGTCAGTTAATCAGCAATCAAGTTGATTTTTTTTTTTTTTTTTGAGAGGGAAAGTTTGTGTCAAATTTATATTGTATTTATTTCCCAAATATCGGCATGATTAAAACATGTACTAGATTTTACCTCAAATGTACTAGTGTACTAGATGGTGGGGAAATGTACTAGATCTAGTACATATAATTATGTACTAGTGCTGGACACACTGGCGTCTGTCGTCATCATCAATATTTCAAAAACTTTGTAGAATAATTCAAGCCTATCAACCATACAAAATTTCTTGATTAATATCCCTAATGTGGGAAAAATGAGCCAGTGACGTTACAACACACTCACAGGACAAAGATGAAGAATGTACAGAAAAAAGAGCAAAGGTTATTGAGAGAGAGGAAAATTCCCTTTTGCAAGGGAATTCCCTTTTGTATTTATTTATGAAGTTAGTGACCCAACAGAGATTCTGCTATTCTCACATCTCAACGATGTAATTTTTAATGGAAATCTCAGGATCAATGTAACAAAGTATTGTTTTTGAATGAGATATTTCATTTTTCAATGTTTTCATTTTTTGAAACCTTAATTACAGAGAAACTATATTCCCGATTGAAATACAAAATATGTCATTGAAATCTCGGTTATCTCTTCTAGTAATATAGAGATAATTGTAAATCCAAATTAAACCGCTGGTAGCTACGTTGCCCCAAAGTTTTCTTTGACTCCAAGCGTTATTCTGGAGTCAGGTTTTCTAACGCGGGTGTGCAAACACTTCCACTCACACATATGCAATTCTTACGGTGTTGCCACTCTTCCTCTTCATCAGTTGCCACTCTTCCTCTTTTTTTCCTTTTTTGTACAACTTAGCTCATTGCTTCCTCCCCCCTATCATGCTCCCTCACTCTCCAATATCTTCGCTGTCTCACTCAACATCTCAACTTTCTTCTCAACACTATGCATTCTGAGCGATAATTGTTTTGGATGTCATAGCTATATAGTTTGCAGATGTCAACGTTGGCACCAAAGACAATAAGAAAAATACAGCCCTATCAATCCTATCTTCTGGTTTGCACATACCACACCCACATTCTATTTCCGCTCTCGCGCTCACTCACTCTCTCACACTCCGATTGTGTCAAAAGAAGGAAACAAATTTTTCTTTATAGAAGACTTTTGCGATTGTTCCATATAGGTACTGTATTTTACTCATCTTAATATTGTGATGACATTGTTATTTTGGAGAACTTACATTGCGAAAGGGATTGAAATTGGATGAAATTTATTATAGGACTTATTTTATAGATAATAAAGAGTTTCAATGGAAACTGCAATTAAAAAAGTTGCTCTACAAACAGACATTTATTACAAACTAGGTTATCCCGGGTCGCACGAATGTGCGACTTTATTAAACTTTGTAAAATGCATTCCAAATGTAGATTTTCTACATACTGAACGATACATTTCAAAGCCCAGTCAACAATGAAAAAGTATCACATGGCTGGCTATCTGAATAAAAAATATATTTTGCAGTATTGTTGAACAGCCGATCAATATAATATTTTTTTAACATACCTGTGCTGGCAAAAATTTCATTTTTCAATTCTTTATCAGCTGATAAATATAAAATTTTCTTAACACACCTGTGCTAAATAAATTTTTTAATTCTTCTTCTTCTCCTCCTCCTTCTTTTTCACAACTTCTTCTACTTCATCTTTTTCTTCTTCTCTATCTTCTTTTTCTTCGTCTTTTCTTCTTCTTCTTAATCTTCTTTTTCTTCTTTTTCGTTCCCTTTTCTTCTTTTTCTTCTTCTTTCCTTCTTCCACTTCTTCTTTTTCTCCTTTTTCTTCTTCCTCTTCTTTTTCTCCTTTTTCTTCTTCCTCTTCTTTTTCTCCTTTTTCTTTTTCTTCTTCGCATCTTCTTTTTCCACTTCTTAATCTTCTTTTACTTCTCCTTCCACTTCTTCTTCCTCTTCTTCTGTTTCTTCCACTTCTTCTTTATCTTTTTCTTCTTCTTTTTCTCCTTTTTCTTCTTCATCTTCTTTTTCCACTTCTTAATCTTCTTTTTCTTCTTCTTCCACTTCTTAATCTTTTTTTTCTTCTTCTTCCACTTCTTCTTCCTCTTCTTCTTTTTCTTCTGCTTCTTCCACTTCTTCTTTTTCTTCTTCTTCTTCTTCCTCTTTTTCTTCTTCTCTTCCTCTTCTTCTTATTCTTTTTCTTCTTCCTCTTCTTCTTCTTCTTTTTCTTCTTCTTCCTCTTCCTCTACTTTTTCTTCTTCTTCTTCTTTTTCTTCTGCTTCTTCCACTTTTTCTTTTTCTCCTCTTTCTTCTTCTCCTTCGTCTTCTCCTCTTCCTTCTCTTTCTTCTTCCCCTTTTTCTTATTTTCTCTCTCTCTTTTCTCTCTCTCTTCCTCTTTATCCTATCCTTCCCTATACCCTCTCTCTCTGAATGAACAATGAAAAATAAACTTTCTGTTTCAAAACAGCTGATCATCAAATCATAAGTTGAAATGTGAAAATTTTCAGCCCACCGATCCCTATGTTAAAGCAATGGCAAAAATTGAAACTTTGATCGTTCATTGCTCATGACCACTTTGATGACTTTTTTCAAAATGTAAGACCTTACCAAACATCTACTCGATGAGATCTTTCAAATGATACGTGAACGAACAAAATCGGTCGAGAAACCACGGAGGAGTTGTCATCACAAAAAAACATGTTCGCCTATTTTATATAAAGAGGAGATGAAATACAAAAAATTATATAAATATTATAATTAAGATCATTATTTAACACAAAAATTAGGAAATAAATAAAAACATTTGTAATTTCAACCATAGATACAAAATTCTATGAGCAAACCTAACCTGTTTGTGCCTGCATCTAGGTATCTAGGTGGTGTAATACCATAGCCGATTTAAACCACCCATTTTGAAATAACCTGTAAATATTAATTACATATTGCCAAAGACGAAGCATTCAATGTAATTGCTATTACTCTGCTATTTTCTTACAACTCATCAATCAACTTATCCTAGCACATACATTCCTTTACATTTTACATCAGATTTTGATAAACAGTCCCTCTAAAATCGTTTTTAAGAGATTTTAGACTCATGCCTAGAAAAGCTCAAATCCATTCATTTTGTGTAGTCCTAATTATTTCATCATGGGAACACTGGGATTTTCAATGCTGGGAACTTGATTCGAGGCTCAAAAACAGTATAGTTTTATACAAGTATTTATTAGAATTAAGTTTATGAATGGGTGAAGTGAATTTGATGAATTATTGATATTTTCTCAATAAAGCAGATGGCTTCAAAAATATACAGGCTTGGAAGTGGAAGAATCCTTAATTTCTCAAAATATGGTCTACAACTTGTGCGAATTGATTCCCCTACCATTACTCGTTATACCCACTTTTGAGTTCGAAATATCTCAATCACTTGACATGAATTGCCCTAAAAAACAATGCCATATCAAGAAGAGAATGGAACAGTGTAAAATAAACATCCTTAAGAGTTCTTGAGTCGAATATAGTTTTTAAGTTTCTAAGGACAAAGACTACTGAATTAAGTTTGTTTTTTAAATATTCTAGATGAGGTCTCGAGGAAAGTTCACCACACCGAGCACTTTTATGTCATTTACAGATTCTATTGTGCCGTCTCTTATTTCTAATGTAGTTCCTCTAGCCGTTCTAAATGGCATCTGTTTAATTTTGTTGTGATTTAATATCATCATTAATATTATAAGCTAGCCATTTCTCTCATTTTTCAAGAGCAATTTTGCAATCTGACTCCAATAATGACCTTTTTCACTGCCATTTCATTATATCCTCACCTCTCTTATTCAATTCTTTCCTTATCCGATAATGTCCCCAAGCAAGAGTATTGCATTCAAATGTTTCGAACGCCAAAACTGCATTATTAAACAACATATACGACAACAAAGTCGTATCAAATTGACCGTCAATTTAGGCCTATGCAGATTACAACTGTATAAGAAACTTGAATATTTGATAGACAATAGGTCTGTATTTTGTATTATAGCCTATAATATACCGATATTATAATAAATAATTATATATTATGTATAATGTATCAGCGGAGAGCGGTAAAACGGCATAGCATGGAAATAGATGGATGCATTTCACTTCTAAAGAGAAGCATCATCAGTCTGATTTCTATTTAAATTATGATTTTCACTCACTTGTATTGGAGATACTGGAGGGATACATTTCACTTCTAAAGAGAAGCTTCATCAGCCTGATTTCTAAATAAATTATGATTTTTACTCACTTATACTGGAGATACTGGAGTGATGCATTTCACTTCTAAAGAGAAGCTTCACCAGCCTAATTCCTATTTAAATATTATGATTTTTACTTACTCATACTGTAGATACTGGCCTATGCAGATTACGACTGTATAAGAAACTTGAATATTTGATAGACAATAGGTCTGTATTGTTGTCTATAATATACCGATATATCTATTATATATAATAAATAATTATATACTGTATAATGTATCAGCGGAGAGCGGTAAAACGGCAGAGCTTGGAAATGATGTATCACATTTAAACTCGGAGTACAACCCATTAGAAATTCAAAATTTGAGAAATAATAGACCCAGCCTAATCTATAAAAAAGCAAAATCGAATCAGTGATTTGGTTTCAAATCATTAAAGAATAATTGTTTGAAAATATGGTTAGAATTTCTATTGAAATACGCACTAAACTTTCCAGTCTTCTAGTGTGGAAACTTTGGATTTGGATAAAGAGATGAGCGAAGTGTGCTTGCTTATAGATATCTCTTTACTTATCCAATTGGGGGTCCTGGAGGTTGAGCGAGAATCCCGAATACTTCTACTGTTTTTAGAATAGAATTAAAGAATGAACACACAGAGTTAATGGATGAAGGTGTGAAGTTTTTAAACTGTCCCAAGTTAGCCGGTTCGTAGCTGATGCAATAATTACAAAAATATGTATTGGGATTGAATTTATTATAATTATAAATAGTTGCAGATTGACAACTAATAAAAAATTAGAACCTCAACATTATTTAATCATTTAGTTGGAAGTACAATAACTTAGTAATTAGTAGATTCAGATTCTGATGAATATAGACTATGGATTAGAATATTACACTCTTGAAACCAATAATACTGTTGACTTGTTTCTGGGTTTCCATTTTTTTCAGTTCAGTTCATTCAATCAGATTTTTAAAACTCTAAATAAATGTTGTATCAATTTTTAATTGGTTGCTCTGTGGTATGTTCGAAACTCTTTTTCAAGCTATTATACAGAATATTCTCCATTTAGGAAAAATAATTCATAGGTCGCGGGGGCGTCAAATTGATTTAACATTAGTGGCAGCGAATGTACTTTCTCCGGCGCTGTCAGAATAGGTGACAAATCAGTTATACAGATTGAGAAATGGCCGAGCCAGCCGGCCAGCGAAATTCTTCAGTCTCAGAGCTGGTGTCGAAGATTGTAGTAATGAACGAATAATTGTAATAATGAAGCAGGATGTGGGAAAGAGGAAGGAATGTTTGGCAAAGAGAGAGGGGAGAGTGAATACACACTCGACTTGCAGTCCACGGTGATTGTTAGATCCAAGAATCCAAACCTATGAACACACAGATCGTGGCTCGGCGTTGAAGCGCGACGTGGTGGACAATCTTGGAAGCTCATACACACGCACACTTTGTCAAAATCAAGCTTTATCGGCTCCACCTCAGATCGAGATATTTACTATCGATTCTTGACCAGAAAAAGCTGGAGAACTCGAAAATGATGCTCTGGCGATACTAGATCTGGGGTCTCGGATCAAGTACCGCATCGGATCTAATAGTGTGGGTGTGTAAACATATGACGGATCTGATAACAGCTTATGTGCAAACGCACGCACACACACACACACACACACACACACACACACACACACACACACACACACACACACACACACACACACACGCACACACACACACACACACACACACACACACACACACACACACACACACACACACACACACACACACACACACACACACACACACACACACACACACACACACACACACACACACACACACACACACACACACACACACACACACACACACACACACACACACACACACACACACACACACACACACACACACACACACACACACACACACACACACACACACACACACACACACACACACACACACACACACACACACACACACACACACACACACACACACACACACACACACACACACACACACACACACACACACACACACACACACACACACACACACACACACACACACACACACACACACACACACACACACACACACACACACACACACACACACACACACACACACACACACACACACACACACACACACACACACACACACACACACACACACACACACACACACACACACACACACACACACACACACACACACACACACACACACACACACACACACACACACACACACACACACACACACACACACACACACACACACACACACACACACACACACACACACACACACACACACACACACACACACACACACACACACACACACACACACACACACACACACACACACACACACACACACACACACACACACACACATATATATATATATATACAATAATCAAAATTGAATGAATAAAGCTAAATAAGTTGAAACTGAATGACTTACAGTATTTTCGATCTATCATCGAGTTAAAGAGAGAAAATCTCCAGTTTCTCATAGAATACATTACCTGCAACAAAATAAATTAGAAATTTAGATTTTAGACTCTGCAATAGTGAGAAAAAATTGTAACATTATTTTGTGTAGGTATTCACGTCTAATGGGAAAGGAATCATTGCAAGAAACAACACAGAAACATTCAATATGAAAACTATATTGCATATTCTGCACAAGCAACAAACGGGAAGACAAATGGTGTGGTGAAATTGTCCGGCTACGAATAATAACAGTTATAAACATTTCGGAGAGTCGCGAATGAAGATCATTCAACAAAAATAGAATCAATTTTTATAAGGACTGCTAAATTGTGATGGAGGAAAAATAAAATAACATTATTTATATTCAATTAGAATTTTGATTATAGTTATTCTTCCTCTATTATAAATGAAAAAATAAACAATTATTATCGAATTGAATAAATAGAGGTGAGAGAATTTTTCCTATCGGCAAGAATATATTAAATAAATATGATATTATTAAACAATAAATTAATTATTTTAGTATTAGAATATTTATAAGTAATTCAATCAACAAAAATTATTCACGATGATGAATTTAAAAGTTGATTGGAAAATTCCATTTATTAAATTCAAAACAGATGAATGCAAATAAGCAATGATTTAAGCAAATAGCATTTATTGAAAATGAAAACTTCAAGTTGAAAGCAAATAGACAAATTCGTTTTTCTTCTGGGACAAGGTGACCCTGAGGCAGAGTATGCATTTTTGTAGATGACGCTTTTAAGGCCCAAGTTACTAATTAAGGTCCGTCAACAGTTTCCTACCTGCTCTGCACATTACACAACCACCTTACAGCCCTTTCGCTCTCACACTCACTCTCTCTTATATACTTTCTCTTCTCACTCATTTTCTCTCTTTTTCTAGCACTCTCACACTCTTTTTATCTTCCCACTCAGACGAAAGATTAACATACCCCCTGGCCCATTTTGTCATAATTTATTTATGAAAAGGCCCTTTTCTGAATGACCACTTCAAAAGGGCTCTCGTCACCCTTCGTAGTGCATAGAGCATGAAGCGACTAAGCACTGAGTCTCAATTAGGAGAGCGCAGAATACCTTCTCCTGTCCTTCTCCTTCCTGCCCTTCAGTCAATGGCAAAGTACATGAGTGTGTGTCCTACCTACAGAAACCAAGCTGAATTCACCGCATATTTCTGTCTCTTTTGAGACTGCCAGGAGCAAAGGTGAAACACGTTATTCAGTTATTCAGTCGCCCCCATCGATGAGTTTACCACTCATTTGAAATAACTTACTCGGCTGAAGAAGACATTTAATAGAACTCGATACCTAATTATTTAAATCATGTTTCAACTTGTATTTTTTTCATTGAATAACTTCATGTTCTAGGTAGTACGATTATGTTCTACAATTACTTATTTATTCAAATCATAATTTTGTTGCTTCATTCAGATTTCTCCACAATAGGGAAGTGATAGCCGCGAGCCGTAGCAGGTATCTGTTCAATCAGAGAGATAAGCTGCGTTCTCGTAGGTCCTGTTTGTAACGGTGACCGATTAGATCGGCCAGCAAAAAAGACACTGTTCTCTGCTGTAAAATCACTTCCCGGTGGTTCGGAACCCACCTAAAACTGTAGGTTCAACTCATCAATCATCATCATCCAACTCATTACCCACGCACAGGTCTCAGACCAATGTGGGCTTTATCCTCAAAAAAAAAAAAAAATGTTCTAGGTTGTACGATTATGTTTTACAATTACTTAGCTATTCAATTTATAATTTTTTTGCTTCATTCAGGTTTCTCCACAATATCCATTCATTCCTATTATATCATGATAATACCATCATGAGAAAGAATCAAAGAGAAAATTTATATTCTCGAAAAAGTAATTTTAACAACAGGAGCAATGCTTACACTATAGAACCACCTCTAATATTTATTTGGTTTTGAACCTAGAGAAAAATATCTAATTTTGGTCTGTGATGAAAATATTACTGTGGATTATAAAGGATTAATTAATTACAAACAATAAAAATATAATGATTGAATGAATGTAATGAATTTTATTTATGAATGATTTTGCGATTGTTATAGAATGATGTTTGGCAGACTGGATCAGTGTAAGTACAGCGTAAACACTACCATTTCATATGTTCGATTTCATGTGTTCGATTTTTTTATGTTTGATTTATATGTTTCGATATATATGTTTTATATGTTTCGATATACATGTTTATGTTTCGATTTATATGTTTTATATAGTTCGATTTTTTGTTCGGTATTTCGATTTTTTATATGTTCGATTTTTTTTTAAATACTACCATTTCATATATTCGATTTCATATTATCGATTTTGCGATAGAGATTATCATCAAGTAATGGATGCCTCCCCACGCAAGCACACTTGGATGTTTTTCAAAGTAAAAAATCTTCAACTGCCGAAAAGCCCAATGCGGGTGTAGCTGGTAATGAAGTCGATCTTTAGTCAAGAGATACAGGCTGAGCAAGCGGCCAACTTCATAACGAACAGTGTTATCAAAAAGAGCAGAAGTTCCAAGAGACTGAGGCTTAAGCAGAAGAATACGTAACGAACACTGCGACTCCTCTAAACAGAGGCGCCTCACATTCTGATATTTATTAGCTAAGCAAACTGAGTGAGTAAAACGAATCAAAAAAGCCAGTAATTTATTGGGTGCACTCCTTAAACTTGGGCATAAACGCAAACACCCGTTGACGACAACGGCGAGTTGTGTGGGAGCTAATAACGCGTGGAAGAGCTTTAATGACGTCTTGTAAGTCGGATGCAAGAACATCATCCCTCTCAACTCTCACTCATTCCCTCTCTCTCATTCTATCTTCCTTTCTGTCCCTCAACGACCGCACCGCCAATGTTCTTCTGGCTTTTTTCTCGGGTACAGGCTTATAAATTGATTTCCCCACCACCACCCTTCCAGCAAGCAGCTCGGTAGACTACTACTTCTACTTGGGAGTGGAAACTTTTTCCATATAAGTCTTGGTAACGCGCTTAGCATAAACAGTCTGTGCACAGAGATACCGGAATGAAATATTATTGTACGGTAACATCACGCGTGAAGAGGATGGCGGTGAAGAATGGCTAAGTGGAAGGAAAGGAGCAATAAGGAGAGGGGGACGAAAGTGCTTTGAAAGGAGAAAGGGGGAAACTAAGGGGCTCTCACCAAGGAATGGTAGAGAGACGAGGGGGTCGCATATCGATCGAAACAGAAGTGCGTGAGTGCCTTCCTAAGGGTAGCTGGTGCAACTACCCCTGAATCTGAGGAAGGAAACACCAAACTCCACTGTCTGGAGAACCCACACCAGACCCCCGAAGACATACCTCTGACGACGATGATACTCTTGTTCCATATCTGTAGCATAAAGGACACCCCCTCCCACAATACAACGTCAAAAATTGTTTCGACTTCTTCAAGATCATATTTGGACCGATACTCAGATGCCACAGATGTTACATAGAAATGCCGTCCGAGAGAAGCGATTCTTGAACGAAGATGGAATATTCTGTCACAAAGAATCAGACGATTTGTAACATTTCCATCAATATTTATGATGGCATTTTGTCACTTATGTCGACCATTCCTTCCATTGAATGGATTAAAAACTAACCTAACCATGGTCTAATCAAACAATTACCTAACCTACAAATGACAATAAAAATTCGATTCACTTTATTTTTAAAGTTGAACGCTTATTTAGATGGTTTAACTTGACATGAATTCTCACTTTTTTAACAATATTTTTAACAATTCCTATATTCTCTAGTTACCAAAAAAATAAAACAAGATTTTCTGATTTTTTAATATAGTACGACACACATTGATTTTGTTGTTTTTTCTCTAAGAGATGTATTTAATTGATAAATAAATGATGGGCCTTGAAGATGACTTTCCATGACTCGAAAACTTTCGGCCTAAAATATTACTTATTCTTAATTAAAATATGACTGCAAGTCGTTAAATTTACCAAAAAAGTTAATAATAACAACGCAGTTCGTCATGGAACAAGAAATCCAGGAATAAAATGAACATAAGACATTCTCATATGTTTTTAAAGAAATAAAAACAAGTATCGATCACCAGAGTACTGGACTCCTCCTCAACTCCTCTCTGTGGCCTCCAATGTTGTTCTCGTTTTTTCTCTAAGAGATGTATTTAATTGATAAATAAATGATGGGCCTTGAAGATGACTTTCCATGACTCGAAACTTTTGGCCTAAAATATTACTTATTCTTAATTAAAATATGACTGCAAGTCGTTAAATTTACCAAAAAAGTTAATAATAACAACGCAGTTCGTCATGGAACAAGAAATCCAGGAATAAAATGAACATAAGACATTCTCATATGTTTTTAAAGAAATAAAAACAAGTATCGATCACCAGAGTACTGGACTCCCCCTCAACTCCTCTCTGTGGCCTCCAATGTTGTTCTCCCAACTACTGTACTTTACGATGACAATTTAGTTTGATTGTTGCAATTTTCTCGCTCCGGATGGCTGCCTTAAAAAAGAATGGATGGTGCATCCCATTAAGTACCTTCCGATGCAACTCACTGTGTCACCCTCAATGTAAAACACACACAAGCAAGCACTAGAAAGAGGATTCTCGGGGAATGGACACTGGTCTCCAGGGACTTCCAACCTAGGGGACACGAGGGTTCAATGCTGCTGTGATCCAACAACAAAATTCGTCCCAGTCGAATCAGGTGATTTCAGTATTCCTATCTCATACCACAACAAAACTCAACGGTCGGCTATTTTCAGCATAGAAATTTGAATATAACCTTACCTCACATTGAGTTAAAGGAATGCAACGTCTCAATTCTTCAATAAAATATAACATCCTCATTCACAAGATCCCATTCAACTTGATTGAGAGTCTGTAAAGCAATCCGAAGTGAGAGAAAAGCGCTTAATTTTATTCATAAAAAATTCTACTGCAATTATTTGAAAATCTTTTAGTGTTATTTTGCTACCGATATATCTACTATCTACTAGATAGTTCATCTTTGCGATGAATTTATCAATTGTTGAAATTGTTTGTGGTGCGAATGAACTATTTATTCAACAGTATTGTATTAATTATTATTTTTGTTATTATCAACCCATTATTTTGTAATAATACAAAAAGATATTTGTATTTCCAACAACTAAAAATGTCTAGTCTTATGGTTGTTGGAAATATAATTAAAATACAACCTCAAGGATAGAAGTGAATGCTTAATTTTTTGCAAAGAAAGGAGAGGAGGAGAAAGTTCAAACTTTAATTCAATAGTGAGATTTCAAATCCAATAGTTTAAGTCAACAATATATACGGTTTTAAGAAGAGATGCTTAAAAAAAATTATTCATTTATTAGTTTGTACAAATGTTTATAAATTATATAAAAATGATGTCCAAGAAAATTTAGGTTATGCTGAACAAAAATAATTCCCTGCTCACATTAATAAATAAACTAATCAAAATCCAACACAGCTTAGGAAAAACATTAGTTACAATTTATAATGGAATGTTATGTTGAAGCAATCAATAGAATTCAAAGAAGTTTTATTTTTATTCTACAAAGATTATGTGATTAGCAATTACGAAAAAACAAAATGTGGCGAATTTATTTATGAATGTACCTGTCTTTAAAATACGATTAATTTTACCACTTGAAATATTTCAACTATTTTGACCTCAACTAGCTTTGCTAAGTGATTATTTAAGTTGAGTTTAAGAGATATTTCGATGGAGAGTAATGATGACTTTCAACTATATAGTTTCAACTTAATAAAGAGATACAATAATTACCTTTAAATGAATTTATTTATTCGAACAACAAATTACTAATTATTAGAAAAACCAATTATAAGTTCTTTATAAGCTCAATACATGACAATGGTAGTAATACTAATAATAATGAACTGATCAAATTCGTTTATTAATAAATGAATTAATTATATTAATTAATTTTCACATGCACATGCACAATAATACATTGTATTTTCATAAATTGCTGTAATGAATCAAAGCTTTAATTAATATGCCCAATGAACTCGATTTGACTGGTTCCAATTGTTGAATCATGATTTGATTATCGTTGAATCTGTGGAAGACTGATTAATTGACACTGTTACGTCGTCTAGTTACACGGTTGAACAATTTACGCAATCATACAATTCATAACTATTCAATCAATTAATACTCAACTATTCTAATCACTCCTAGCTTTGTAAATTGATATTGGCGAATTGGTTGATAATGGAGAGTAGTAATCAGGACAATCTTTCAATTATTGCTATTTATTTATCATGATAATAGTAGGAAGTGCTCTCACATGCAACATTTTTATCATAAGAATATAGACTCCCAAATTCTTCGAGAATATGCAAAAACCTGACAAAGGCCATTTTCTGAAGATCCTTCCATGAATGTAGAATGTAATTATCTGTAAACTAATAATTACTATTTTTAATTAATTATTCCTCAAAAAATAATTTCAATTAACTTCTAATAGATAAGGAAAAAATAATTAGCAATCAACAAATACCTTCAATGCATAAATACAATAAATACCTTTTAATACTACATTTTTTATTTTTTATAAAAATAGTATATTTTTATGGAGAAATTTACATGGTTATCATCATAGAGTACGGTTTACTTTCCACGTAAAATAATGGAAACTTCAAGAATCACGAATGCTCATAGACAATGACGTAATTGGAGAGTTTCAAAGAAGAGTAACTATAAACAATCTCTATTCCACTGCCATCACAGCATGATTATCGCAGTAAGAGTGCAGTATCACATGCAAAAAATGTCAATACTGTAAAAATGAATGTGAATTTCAAGAACTGCTATGAAATAAGTTACATGATTATCACCAAAAAGCAGTGTCATTTTCCCATGCAAAATTGACATAAAATGAACCCAAACTTCAAAATCTCCAACACGCACAAAGCATCTCCCTCACAAAATATTTATCAGTTACATAGTCCGCACCAACAAATCTCAAATTTAAATACATCTGCCAAATAAAGCTTCACCATAACATCAATTAAATGCATAACAAAGTCAACCAATCCCTTGTTTGCATATACACACGATCCATATTAAGTTAGCCGCATAACGATTTGGTTTCCCGACAGCTTTTGGAGATTTCTATTCATCTCTATTTTTGTTTTCGGACACGCGTGTGCATGTGAATGCGCGTGTGTGTAGGTGGTACGTCACGTGATGCATACGTAAAACTAGGGAGTGAGTAATTGATGGCAAAGCGAAGCCAGAACCAGAAGCAGCACCGGCATCAACCAGGCAGATTCCTGACTTCAACACGGTGTTTTAGAAAATTTCACGCGCTGCACTCTCTCTCACACTCTCTATCACACACTCACTCTATCTTTCTCTCACTCTCGCTGTGTGAACAAAAAATGTCATTACAAAGCCACAACGCCAGACATGGATCAAATATCCATTCGGACACGAGAGTCGAGCGTTGGGACAAGCCTGAAAAACATGGAGAACCTATTAATCAACGCAGGCACTGGCTCCCCATTACGAATACTGAGATTTATTATTTAGTCTAGTACAACAACACTGCTTCCTTTCAGTGCAGAGGCTTTGGTCGACTCCGACTGGCTGGCCGGACCAGCTCCCTTTGTGAATATCTCCCCGCGAGCGCGTGGGGACCATACATCTTTCTAGCACCTCTTCACCACACAACTTCCAAACTCTCATCCTAGATCTGTTCTCCTGCTCTCATAAATTCTCTCACTCTAAATATCTCATCACTCTAGTTCTTTCACTCAAACACTCAGTGTAATGTATTTCTTGACTACTCATTTTGATTCGGATGGATTAGAGTCCACGTTAATTTATTTGAACACTATTTATTAGTTTATGTACTCTATACTCATAAACCCTCATCCTAGCTGTTTCTCTTACACTTTCACACATTCTCTTACTCTCTCATCACTTTTGTTCTCTCACTCAGTGTAACCTATTTATTCATTGTGATCACCATGGATTAAATTCAACGTTAATTAAATAAAATTAATCCAATTTACAGTAGTTTATATTCAGTATTGTAGTTTATTCACAGTAGCCTATTAGATATTCCCAGACTCTCATCCCTGCTGTTTCTCTTACTCTCTTACTCACTTCCTCTAATCACTCCAGTTCTTTCACTCGCATTGATCTTTTATTATCTATTTACTCATTGTGATCCACATTGACTCAAGTCAAGGCTAATTAATAAAATACAAACAAAACACAGTAGTTTATATATATTATATACAACCAAGCCCTCATTCATCCAGTTTCTATCCATGCAACTCATCATCATAGATCTTTCTTAATATTATTATTATTATTATTATTATTATTAGACGTAAAACTCCCAAAGTGGAGCACGCTGAGTAAAGATGGTTTAAAAAAGATTTTCTGGACTTGTTTATCTTCTATTTTGTTATTATATTCATTATTCTGAAAATTCACTGCCTAATCCACATCAGGTTTATTTCTATTGGTGCGACTTATCTACTCTCTAACCTCTCCATTCTCTGTCAATTGTTCTTTTACAAAAAATTCTATTAAATTAAATGAGCCGAACACCACGTAAACCAATATTTTCGAGCTTGCTTAAGAGGATACTGTGATTTACCGTATGAAACGCCTTAAAATTATCAAGGAAAGTGACTGTATTTGGACTGTTCTTATCTAAATTTGTGAATGAAAAGTTGATGATTAAATTCATCCAGAATTTCTTCCTTTTCAAAAACACCCCATCCAGTCCTAATAAAAACGATGCTCCTATAAACAGTAGGTTCGTATTCTGATTTCCAACTATTCAATTCATTCACATCGATCTCTTGTTCTATCTTATCCATTATCTTTTTGTTTATTCCATTCATGTGGACTCTAAAACTGAGTTCCTTCCTTCTAATGCAGTTAACACGTGGCATCACGTCAAGACTCTGTGCTCGGTTCAGAATACTTGCACTCCTAGTTAAGACGGATTCTAACTAATTAATTACAAACTACTTCCGTTGGTTAATGCAGTACTATCAGCAGCATCAAGCTCATCAGTGGTTGGTTAGAAGAACGCGGTGACTTTTCTGGAATTAGGACTGACAGGTCGTTAACCAGCTCTTGTTGAGTGCACAGAACTTCTGAATTCAATTCCTGTTCCTATGTTAGTCGAGTGCACAGAACTTCTGAATTCGATTCCTGTTCCGACAACATTCCACTTCTATCAGCTTTCCCACTCTTAATTGAATAGATGGAACAGTTGCCAGTCTGTAGCTCCAATAATGTGTGCTGTGCCATGTATTATGAGTTAGAATTAGGTCTTAGTAGAATTAAATCGGTAATTGGGTTTGAAGGATAGGCAAATTTCTTTTGAACAATTTCTAAATTCATTATATCTAGAATTGTGATAGAATTTATGAAACAGATTTCAATAGAAAATAATTTCAATGGAATGTAATACAAACTAAAGCAAGAAATACTAGGGAAAGATTATTTATAAATAGAAAACGCGTGGACAATAAATTTTAAATTCGTGAACAGAATAAGAAAAATGAAAACTGAGATGTATGATTATTTTGACTGTTTTTTAAATGAGCTGGAAAGTACGGCAGTCAGACGAGCTCATAGTTTTCCTGATTTTATCAGATTAGTTTTAACCCAATTATTGTGATAGAATTTGAAGTAGGCTAACTTATGTAGGGACGCACTGAACGAGGCCGGAGGAATCTCTCAATTGAATAATATTTTGTTCATGTCATTTAATTCTTGAATGTGCACATTCATAGAACAAAAAGCATGCTATTCAATATTTCTGTAATTTCTGTAATATCTATGGTGCTGATGAAACGATTTATTCCAAATCATCAAGAACCTTGCTAATAATAAATATAATATCTTGTGACCTGGCTGGTGTCAGAGTTATCAGGTCGCATCTGAACAAGTTTAAGGCCCTACCAAGTGACTTAACGACTGTTTTTAGGCAGCTTACAGACTTAACATGTCCTCCGAAACTTGAGAGCCATCTTGCATAATAAATTGAGAAAGATGGTTTTTGGAATTCAATTTGAACTGAACAAATTTATATCCTAGTAGAGTATATCTTCAAAGTTGCTAATCAAATACAGTTACCATCCCGTTATTACTGGTCATCCCGAATACTGTGGTCATATTATAAAAAATACTATGAATATTGTAAAACTTTTGAGTGCTGTTGAAAATGTGACAAGTACATCCACGGAATCGGTTCAGTGCACCAATAAAATGTAAAATTGCAGTAATAAGGTACAGTATAATATTATTGCGATGGATTTATCCATCATCATGATACAATTAATTACGGTAAGCATAGTGCATTTTAATTTCAGTTTAATAGGAATATACGGAATCACAGTGCGATATTACAAAAACTACTAGATATTATGGTTATAGAGAACCACACTTTAATAATAAATTTGATCTATCAACCTCAGAATATTTTTTAAATAACATACTCAAAGTAATTTCAATTTAATTTTACAAGTTTTCAATACGTACTTTTCTTTACAGTCAAGTGAATTCCAGAAGGCTATAACTGGTATTGATCTCTATTTTGATCAGAGCTCGAAATTGTTCAGTTGGCTGTAAGAAGGAAGAGGAAATATTTTTTGTGGATTTATAGCTGTAAAGAAAATGGTCAAGGGAATGGGTTTCCAGACTTATTGCGAGAGAATAGCGAAGTAGAGGTCATCGAAATTCCCCCTTCATGATCCCTGAGGGATCAAAAAAACTACAGAGCGTGGTCTATGCGCGTGCAAACTCTTTCTCCCTTATTATTTCTCTCTCTTTCACTTACTCACTTTCTCTTCCTCCCTCTTACTCATTCTGAGTAAGTGAAAACGGCCAATAAAGGAATATAGGAACAGGACTGAAATGAAACGAATAAAAACCTCATTCTAAAAACGTAAAAAATATAAAATGTGCTCTCTGAAAATGCTCTTTTAATGAGTTTGAAACTGCATTCCACGAGTTTTTTATAGTATATAGTTTTGCAGTTTAACCTCAGCATAGCAGTAGCAATTACATATCCATTCTGGTCTTACTGTACAGACTCTGGGCTTAATATGTAATCTAGGTGCAGTACTGTGTTCTTTCTGCACATAGGCCCTACATGTAGAATGTGGAATAATGACTGCGATAATCATTCTATGTTGAATGTAACAGTATCGTAATATAAAATTGGATTGAGCCAAATAGTTATAAAATTACATTGTCATGGAAGCGATTCGAGCTTTCATATTGTTCTTATTTCTTTGGATTTGGAATATGATGATCTATAAAGTAAAGCCACAATAGCAGTCCAGGGCTCCAATAAAACCGTGGAATTGAAAACTTCTCATCCTTGTCTTATTGCAAATCTATGAAAGGATTTGGAAACTTTTCTCGAAAGGAATTACAAAAGTTTGAAAATCAATCATGGTTTCTTATACTCAAATTTCAAATGTTATACTTAATTGTATTAAATACTCTATATTGATGTCATTTCTATTGATGTTATATCAGGGGCATGTTACACAACAGTTTCCAAATTAAAATTGAAAACTTAAATTTAAAGCACTGAAACTACAAAAGCAAGTATTAATATAACAATTCTTATGTAACAAGCTTCATATAGTTACATCGTATAGAAAATTCTAATTGTACTTTTGTAATAAATTCAATGTAAATTATTAATTCCATTATCAATAAATAGTAAACAAATCATACCCTATATCGGCTAGAGCCCTGCATGGCCTCCAATGCCCTTGAATACGCTTGAATGAGTGTATATTTAAATCGTAAGTAAACAAAAACATTATTAAAATACAATTTTCAATGAAAAATAATTAATCATTATAGAATAATTAAGAGAATAACTTGTAATAGAAGGTTGCTTGAATAAAATAATGTGAATAAATTGAATAAAGTAGACTTTAAACTCTTGAAAGTGAACTAATAAATTGATATTTTGTTTTGGAAAGAATCAGTAATTATACTTCAAAGTGAAATTCCTAGTTTAACTTGGACATAACCTAAAATTTGGATTTTCGATCAAAAATTTGTAAGGAAAGCAGTAGTGGGCTGTACTTGATTGTGTTTTGTGTAATAAATGAATAAATAAAAATAAGGTTGAATCTCCCGTAAACTCTTACAATTTGCAACAGGCACCACCAATAGAATTCATTGAGTTGAAAAAATAAGTTTAAGTTTATGTAAAGAAAATTAAACTTATAAAATATGATTAAAAATATTATCCGCTTATTTTTACAAACAAATAATCATAATTAAAAACTCATTTTGTACTGCACCAGCTTGCGAACACAGGATGTCGACCGATTGAAGGATAAATCACATGCATTCGGACGTGGGGGTGTTCGTGTGTGTTTGCTCGCGCCTGCTTGTATATATTTGTATGTTCAGGGAAGGGTGTGTGTGTGTTGTGTGTGCGAGAGAGAGAGCAACAGTGATAGTGATTAAGTGAGAGGGAGTGAGAGAGATGGAGGCGATTATGATGGCCAGAAGCGTAATGTTAATACTGCACCATCCATCCAAGTAATGCATACACAATGTTTTGATTCCATTATAAGGGAAGCCAGCCTTGGAGACTGGTCTGGTGGTTACAGCATCTGACTGTACAGTGTGCAATAGTATGCAAGGCAGTTGGATTTGCAATGAGTGAGTGCATTGTGCACTGCACAAGTGTAAAGCAATTATTGTGCATTGGCACGCTCCGCACAGCGGAAAGACAGGGGATTCAGCCCAACCCTGATCAACCCTTTGATATAATTAATTTCGGAAACAACTACAACGATAAGTAGAGGGCTTAAATTTTCCATGCGTTTTCAAAATTGGTCATGGTTGGCTAACTTCGTAATTTTTCTAATTAAGTGACACTTTTTTCCGTTTTTTGTAGTGAAATAAATATTTTTTTATACTTCTGTTGAGAAAAACTCATTAAAATTTATTGGAAATTTAATTCATTTAGCATTAAAAGAACTCATTGAATACCTTACTCAACAGTTACAGTTAATTAATGAAATTTAAATTATTAGAAATAAGTAGTCTAGAGACATCTTCGTTAATCAATTAGTGATTTATGTTTCATTACCCAATTTCTATAACAAATTTTGAAAATTGCTGATATTAATTCCATTAAACATTTTAATTTTAAAAATTGTTGTAATTTGACCAAACTATAATCAATTTCTGCGCCTAGTTTTTATAACAGAAAAAAGAAGCCTCTTAAAATGTAGGAAGGCTAGCATGTGAGGTATTGTATCCAATACTCGAGGATAATCACCATTGCAATATCAAACATATGAAATATATTGACATATATAATATATGTGAGCAAAAGTGGAGTTCACGATGATTCCATCTGTCACGTCATACACCATTCCTCAGCAATATTCGTGATTACCATCGAGTATTGAATTTCCAGTGTGCAAGCACTCTTAGTCTAATGAACCATACAAGCCCCACTAGACACATTGAAAACATTGAAATGAGATCACAAGTTAGATTCCTTCTGTACTATACCATATTATTTAACAGGTATTCTCCAGACAAACAATTGAATTGAAAAAAATTGAATGTGTAGCTGCAAAACTAATTTATAATACAGTGTAAGAGTCTCTTCAGAAAAGCAATAAAAGAAATTAAAAATTCGTGCCTTTTTGTTGGTTACTGACAAAATGAATTAATGAAGTAAAGGTTATCAATAGATTTAATTGAATCATAAACCAAACAAAGACATATTGATTGGTATGTGGCTTCCCTACATTGTCAGAGCTAAATCCTCCTTTCCTAACGAACAACTGAGATAACCGTCCCCTAGTGCTATTGAATAAAGAACCTTTCCATTCCTGTACCTGATTGAAAGACAAATGTGGGAACCAAATGGCCCTAAAAATGGCTATGGATCTTCTCTTGTACAAATTCAGGTTCTCAAACTTGTAAGCTACATCTCTCGTACCGGTACCGTTTTTATGACTTTGTGCAACATCATCCAAGACTATTAATTATCTTGACACTAAAAGTCAGAGAAGAGGAAAAAATCACATGTAGTATGAAGAGACAGAAAGCTTTTGGAAACGCTGTAGAAAGAAGCCAACACTTAAACACCCCAAAACTTGAACGAAAACGATATTAAGTGAATTATTCTTTGTGAATTAGTAGCGAGAGATATGGCTCGTATTTCAAGATTATCTGGAGTTGGGTAAATAGAACGGTTCAGCCGCAACAACTTATGTACTATGGAAGTTAATGCAGTGCATGTTTCCCTCTCACTTCCCTACTTTTCCCTCTCTGTCTACGTGCGTTCGAGTTGTCCCTATTTCGTAGAGGGAACGAAGAGAAGGAGGAAAGGGCCTGTAAGACCTCCCAGTTTATTTCCCTTTTACATCTTAGCTCCATTTCTAAGCAGAAAGAGCCACAGGTGTGACTTCATCCTATAATGAAAACAGTAATCACCACTATTCACCCTCACCCTGTGCCATTTCCTTCATGGATAAGAGTGAAAGGGAAAGCAAAAAGGATAGAGGAAGAGAGAATGTTTAACAGAAAGAGTGTGGGTGAACAGGGAGAAGAACTAGAAGTGAAGGAATGTGAAGTATACAGGACCAAGTTAGGAAAAGAGTGCGAAAGAAGATAGGAGAAAGATAATATTAGCAATGTAAGGGAGGAGTATATAGGTAAGCAGAGAGAGGAAGTAGTAGTGGAGTAACGTGTAGAAGGCAGTTAGGAAGAGAGTGTGAAAAGGAATAGGAGAAAGAGACAGAAAAGTTAAGAGAAGTCTACCTAAGGAAATCGGTGAATGTTCGAGGAGCACTATCGCAAATGGACTACAAATAAATAGAGTGTTGTTCAAACTTCGCTTTCAAAATCGACTATACACCTTTTCCATATAGTTTCTCTGCAATTTCCACCTTATCAAATGATTGAAACTGCAATTCATGTTATGCATTAAATCAATGATTAAATTGGTTTCGATTTTTTCATCGCTTTTGACTGAAGATGAACTGTTATTCATTAACCATTTATTACCGTTACATAATGATGTAACCAGTTCCTTTGTAAGATAAACCTCCTTCATCAATTTCTGTAACCCATGAAAGTCTGTCTTACAAAGATATCATAAACTATTGGTATGAGAAGCCTGTTTTTCCACATTCGACTTTATTGATGTAGTCTAGATGCATAAATAAAAAAAATAAATGAATCAAATATATAACAATTTCTTAGAATTATTAGAAATTTTATATAAACAAGAAACCGAAATAAAACGTACATCACAGGGGCCATGAGCAAAGTAATGATAATCGAAAAGTGTATGTTGGGCTGCTAAGCTTCATGACACTAATGTCACAAAAGTCAAAATGGTGCAGGGTTTTATAAGAAAAAATTATTAAAATTTTTATCAAAGAAGAATCAATTACAATCTCGAATAAATTTCAGAAGACTTCCAAACATACAGAGACTGTTGTTTTGGAAATACAGCCTGAATCAGAGCATGACTTTGTGACTAATTATTTCTACATCATTTTGCATAACCGGATCAAGATGAGATGAAAAAACCAGAACTACATTTCAGATCAATTTTTTGGACAACATGTCAATGGTGAAACAAATGGTGAAGGAAGATAAAACAGGTAACAGGAACAATATTGCTTGTTCTGTAACAGTAAATTCCAGATTAATTAGATAATTACATGAATTTTACGAGTTTTTACTTCTCTGATTGAGTCGTTAATCACACCGATGAATACATATATTTTACCAATAATTAATTCTCTAGTAGACGGGCCAATAATACCCATAAAAGCATACTGAAACATCGTCAAATTTTCTTGATAACAAGAAATACGGGTTTCTGTACATTACGTAACCAAATCTTTAGTTTATATATAAGTGTAGTTAAAATACGAGGCAACTGAAGTGTAAAAGAAACTCCCACTAATTTCAATAACCATCATAAGGTCACAGAGATCAAAAGAAAAGAATAGATTGACATTATTTCATGTGTGACTTCTACTTGTAGAAACTAAAAAAAGAAACAAGAAATCACGACAAGACACAACAGACATGGCAGTCATCAATGATAGTTGAAAAGAGTGTCAGATTGATTAAAAAGTGAAGAAACGACGTTAGAATTTTAATAAGTTGGCGAGTAAATTGTTACGGTGAGGAGATCGAGTGACGAGAAAGATTTATGGATGATAGAAAGAAAGAAAGAAGAGAAGTGTGAAAGAGTGAGAGAGATAAAGGAAGATAGAGGAAAATGTTATCAGAAGTTTCTACATGATTGCAAGAGGTGAGAGTCAAAATGTGACCTTATGACCTCGGCTAATAAATAGTGGATGCGGCATGCATGAGGTACGTGGCCCCCAGGGTGACGTTTGCTCCCCCCCCCCCCCCGCCATAACAATTATGAGGCGTTTGGGGAGGGTAGACTACAGGTGGGTGAAAGTGCAAATGACGTCATAGCAGAACATGTAATAGCATTGGAGACAGGTCAATGACACTACGCAATAACAGCAATAAATGCAGGACACGGCTGAATTGTTGAAATCACGCTTAACCAGAGCTGGAATAATGTTATTGCTGGTAGAACTGCAACTATTGCAGAGAATGAGCATTGCGGGTGAATTTGAATAGCTAATGAATAATCAAGTACAATCTTATTGCAAACCGCAAGCTTCTGATGAAAAGTGGAAAAAGCTGGCAGCGATATTGGAATGGAAGGTATTTGTGTTATTCAATTCTGAATTGTCTTAATCTCAAATAAAAATTAGAAATCAAATTTTAATATTGAGCCGAAAGCTTTTTAACAATGCAGTCCTTCTGAATAAAGATGCACGCAAAATTATGATGATAGGTACGGGGAAGGAAGGAGTGCTGAGGACACGAAAGTAGGAGGGTCTAAAATGGAAAAGATGATTATGGTGGGAGGTGAAGTTGACAGTAATAATATACGAGGGAGGGTATCTGGCGTACTAAAACACAGTTGCCGCTGGAGAACTGCCGGCAATTATAAAATTATGCTAATAGCTTCTTCGGTGTTGTAGTTAGGAGCAGTGAGAGTATCATAAGAAAGACAATATTATCAAGTCAGACACTGAGAAAAATTGTTATGCATGTGGGGTTTGGGTTTCTTTGTAAGGGCATTAGTCTCATTAGAAGAGGTCTAAATTATAAAAATCAAAATCAGGGTATTTATTTATTCATAACTGAAACACAATTAATGCAAAGATACAACTACCTTTGGGCAATTGCCCACAACTGCTTTCTTCACAATTTTCCATAGAATATTCCAAATTTTAAATTATGTCTAAGTTTCACTAGCAATTTTACTATTAAAGTATAGATTTTATTGATGGGGACACCCTTTCCGTTCCGGGGACCGTTTGCGCCTGATGGTAAATAAGGACCTAAAACAATTTTAGGTAGGTTCCGAATCGAAGAGTAAGTGATAAAGCTGATAAAATGAAGTTATAGAAGTTCAGTCACCCATTCAGACGGTCTTTAGCACTTGTGACTGAACATCACAATACCACTCTTAGTGCGAGACCAATCTCCATCTAGTCCTAATTATAAACTAAAGAATATAGGCCCAACAGTTGTTCAATTTGGATACATTATAGTAAATTTAATTGGATAAATAGTCAGAATTATAAAACTAGAGCATAATAGTAGTTTTATTTCATACTGTGATTTATTCCGGAAAAAGGTACAAATTATAAACCTTGGTTGTACAGTAGATTCATTTAGAAAAAATTAATATCAATATGTTAAACTTGGAGTAGTTTATAACACTTATTTGTTTTGATCTACAGTAAATTTAATAAATTTTGGAAAAAAGTCAGACTATAGACTTAGAGTATAATAGTAGTTTTATTTAAATATAAAGTTAATTTATTTTTGAAATATGTCCAAATGATTGATGAATTACCCTACATCATAACAATAGTTCCAATTGGTTATAGTTCAATTGTTTGAAAAGTGGAAACAAAGAAAAATGATCTGATTACTAAAATGTCTAAAAATTACTAAAATACTAGTACCTAGCGGTCTGACTAAATGAGTTATTCCTTTACGCGTGTACATCTTAGCACAGAATTAACTAGAACCTTCTACAATTAATAGAATTATCTAGAATAATATTGTCCTTATACCATCAGGCTTCAGTTAAATCTGTGCAAAATGACACGATGACTAAGATTTTCCACTAGTAATCAATCCTCCAACTTAAATAAAATCCAGTTGTTCCAGTGATTCAACTAAACCAACCCAACTGCTGGTAAGTATACTCAGACAAACGAATGACTCGTCAAATCATTTCCAGAGACAGACAACACTCGCAGCACCCTAGCCTATCTACTGTTCCCCCTAGTTTAATATAACTATATCAGCTATAAAACCCTACATCTATAGCTATAGCGGGCAATAGAACTTCTCCCTCGGGTAGTTTGGGGCGCCGGTCAGGAGCGTGCACGCGTGCATTTGCGTGCGTCAGACGTCAGTAGGACGACCATCACGCGACACCGATTAAGCTCTTCCAGGAAAGCTGCATTTCGAATAGAATATTCAACACCCAGACAAAGACTGACGTGTAACTAGACCAACCACACAATTAGCCGACCCCTGTTTTACACACGGCAGTCAGCAGTCAGGCCTTCCAGCATTTACAGCCCACTGAAATCTTATTCCTAGTGCCGTACACTTTCGGCGTAGTGATGATCAATTCACTTTCAAAGTTAAAGCTGT
Organism: Conomelus anceps; assembly: GCA_948455865.1. NCBI lineage: Eukaryota > Metazoa > Arthropoda > Insecta > Hemiptera > Delphacidae > Conomelus > Conomelus anceps. The sequence goes on along the minus strand of OX418224.1, from coordinate 24,370,258 downwards.
TTGTTATTCATCATTTATTGCCACTTTTCATCTCTATAGTGATATTTATGGACCTACCTTGACCGTGAGGCTTCCTGAACTCGAGGGAGACTTCAACAGCGTTCAAAATTAGGCTTATCAAGTTGGGTTTAATATTAACAACGTCATGGAACAAGAAATCCAGGAATTTGAGTTCAATATAGGTTTATAAATACGGCTGCGTATTTGGCAAGGTGGCAAGGTTCAGAGGAAAGTTTGCATTGAGATGAAGAAGCATCAAAATTGGATTCATCACTATTAAAATGAAGATTTTGCTTGATATTTATACACAATAAATAATGTAAACTCTACAGTTTAATGCAGGTCAAGAACATCTCTCGAATAAGGAAATATATTCTAGAAAACATATAAAAAGATAAACTCGATAAATACAATACATAAATACACCTCGGGCAAGATGTGAGCAGTAAGCGATAGGTTACAGAACAAAAATATAGGCTCTTATTTCGGGTATACATTGAGGCTTTTCTCTCAAGGGCAACTTGACAGGCCTTTTGAGCAAATGCTTTTCAAGTTACCCTTGAGTTAGGGAGATCTCAAGGTAGATTCATTAATTTGGTTTCATGGAACTGTTCTGTATAAACACCATTTTAATGCACTTTCCCAAACTTTTCAACTCTATTTGACTTCAAAAACATTTTACAAATATAGGGAGAAAACTTCTGAAGTTCACACAATGAAAATTGATTAATTGATTGGCTGCCTTTATTTATTTCCTAGGAGGGCGAAGTTAGGGCCCTCTCTCACACTTAACTCTCAAAATCTTATTACGAAATAAGTTTTCATAAGACGAGTTTTCGTGAATTCCCTTTCTGGTATCTGGTTCGATTTCAATAAACTGAATTGCCCCATTCTTTATTTAAATAATATTGCAAACAATAGTAATCTTCCATTCATTATTCTAATAATAATTGCAAACAATAGTCATCTCCATCGTATTTGCACATGGGGTTATGCTATTATCAAGTGAATGTAGTTGTAGCAAAAATGTGTTATGTAAAAATAAATATTCTATGGAATATAGCAAAGCCAATCACGAATATAGCCGGAAATCCATTCGAATAAAAGTGGTTTTCAGAATTTATCCAATGTTCGATTGATAAATTTGTGAAGTTTAATTTCACAGTTCAGCTATAATCAACTGGTACTTGATCGTAGCTGAAACGAATGTTGGAATATTGAATATAATTACTGAATGTACTGTAATTATAAATAGCGAATGTAGCCTACTGTAAATATGTGTCTTGCTAATTCTTCATGAACGTTAGTGTCTTCAAGCCTTCACGCGATTTCTGCATCAGTGACAAGTTGATATCAACGACTTTTCATTCTCTTGCAAACGAAGCTCAATATCATTGATGACTTTCTAAATACTGTAATTACAAAGTAGTTTTGAACTGTCAGTCAGCTTCCATGGCATCACTAGACTTTGAACAACTGGAAGATCCATAAAGACTTAAACTAGGAGTATTTTATATCTCCAAACTACAGTCCAAGTCACCGTCAATTTCGCAGCAAAGTTATCTCATCTAGACCGTACAAGGATTAAAATCAACCATTTAGGTCATCGTAGGTATCAATCAAGACTTTCTCTCCTTAGAAAAGTTGTTTGAGTGGCATACGTAGAAGTAAGAGGTGTCCTTTAAAGAATCTTGCAACGTTACATCTTGTTTAATGTTTACGGCGCTACTCTCACACCTGAATGACAGAATAATTGACATTTCTGACGATTGTCTTTAATGTTGTTATCTTGCTAGGATGACAAATGGTTCTTGGATCGAACAAACTATTTATAAACCTATCAAAGCTACTAACCTATTAAACACCTACCAACATATCAAACCTATCAACACATTAAACTCATTTCCTAACCATTAAAGATTTTGTAAAAATCACTCTTTGATTCACCAGGATATGAAGTGCTCTATTACGTTCAAAAAAAATCACAAAATTTCATTGGACGAAAAACGGTTCTATTGCTTTCAAACAAGAGTCTGGGTTCATCAGAAATTGGAAAGAAAAGCCAGTAAGTTGGTATCAATAAAGACATTGTTATTGTTACGGGTTCTATCTCTAAAATAACACTGGAAACACTTAAATTTAGCACTCGCACTTTATTTACACAAATAATCCACAGCACTGATCAGTAATGTCTTACACAAAATAAGCAATCAAAAACAGGTAAATCGATATTATTCAACTGATAAAGAGTTTTCGATGGCGTTTTGTGATGAATTATTATGACAATGTGCAAAAATTCTCCATCAATAAATAAATTATAAGTTAGTTTGAAGTGACTGACAATTGAATAAACTGACAAATGTACATAAACAGAATTTATTAATTTCGATTCCCATCAGCTGTTCAATGCTGTAGTCAATATCCGCCATTGCGGAAGTCTTCAGTATAAAGTAATAGCAATTAAAGGAATTCGAAATTAATAAATTCTGTTTAAATAAATTATATCAATCTGACACTTTCACCACTTTTTCAAAAACCAACATTTTCTATGTGATGATTGTTATTGATTTTACCACCTTTAAATTCTAATTCAGGCAATTATTTGTCTGCAAATGTCGTCATTGGACGTTTTAATTTCTATAGGATGATAAAATCAAACACGACTTCATCGAATGTTAATTTAAATCTCTACATTTGTTGAATTTTAGAGCTGAATAAGTTATTGCAAAATAACGAAGAAACAAGATTTCTACGCACTCTGGACATTGTGTTGATCATCTGAAGTAAAAAAGTCGTGTTGGTGGTCGAAGTAAAACGAAGAGGGTGGATTTATGGGTCGAATTTACATCCCTCTATTTGGGTGAGTTTTAGTGTCATATTAAGAAACACACAAAATCGACAGACTGTCCCCGACAGCGTTAGACAGAGCAGTGAAGGGGGGTGAGTTGGTTTATGTCTGGCTTACACGACGTGATGGGTGGGGGGTAGAGGAGACAGTGGAAAGAAGAAGGTGAGGGTGAGAAAGAAAACGGAAAAGAGAAGGTCATTGAAAAAGATAAGATTTGGGGTGGAGAGAGAAAACCAAAAAGGGGGACAGAATGAGAGAAATATAAGTGAGGAGAGACAGAGATGGAAGAAGAAGGAAAAGAGAAAGGAAAGGAAAAAGAAACGGAAAATTTAGAAAAAAAGGACAAATGAATAGAAGAAAAAGAGGTAGAGTATAAAAGGAATAGTAATAGAAAGAGTAAGAGAAAAAGAAGAAGAATGAGGAGAAAGAGAATGAAAAAAGAAAGAAAAAAGGAGAAAGAGAAGGAAAGATACGAAGAAAGAGAAGGATAAGAAGAAAGAGAAAGAGAAAAAGAAAGGAGAGGTGGAAGAGAAGTAGGGAGAACAGGATAAAGAGAAAAAGAAAGAAAAGGATAAAGAAAAATAGAATGAAAGATGACAAAGAAGAGTTAACGAAGAATATGAGGAGAATTAAAAAAGAGAAAGGGAAGAAAAAGAGAAACTGGAAGAATAAGAGTAGATTGAGGCAGATATGGGAGAGGGAGAACAAAGAAATGTTAAAGAGACAGAATAAGAAGATAAAAAGTAAGTGAGGGGAGAAAATGGAATGAATAGCAAAGGGATGAAGAGGATGAGGAGGAATATTTGATGAAAAAGGAGAGGATGAATGAGAAGATAGGAAATTAGGAAGGGGCTGAGTAAGGAGAGTGATGGGAAAAGAGGAAGCAGAGACACTAGAGTAAGAGAAAAATGGGGAAAGAGATGATGATGAGGAAGAAGTGGAGGAAAAGGAAGGAGAAGGAGATAGTGCGGGAGGGTGATAGGGAAGTGTGAGAGAATGGTCATAGAGTGTGACAAGGATAGAGCAAAAATTGAGAAACAGAGCGAGAATATGCAGACTGAGTAGAAAAGAGGGAAAGAAAATAAAGAGAGTTTTCGTCTGTATACGCAGACGCGAGATACTTCCGCAGGGGTACGAGGGATTCCCCAAAACATTAAAAGGGGGGCAGGTGGGAATGAAAGGGGGGCAGGTGGGAATGAAAGGGGGGTAGGACCACGCGTGATATTGACCGAGGTCTGCGCGAGGATATGAATGGTTTTGCTTCCCGCTTTGGCCTACGTGAAATGCGTGAGCTCTTGCAGGTGTAAACACAGCGTGCCCCCCTCCAACTCGGTACCCCATGCCCTGCTCAAAAGGTCAACGGCCGTTCTCGACGTCTAGGCACCCCCACCTCCACACGGAACCCTTTAGAACCACTACAGACCCCCTTTCGGGAAGTACACAAACACAAGCCCCCCATCACTCCCACACTCCCCAAAACCCGAACCACCCCCCTTAAACCACCCCTATGCCTGGGCTCCGGCTATGGCTCACTAAACCTTTTATTCCCACTGTTCCTTCAGTTTCTTTTTCCATCCGCCGCTCAACTAAAAACCATTCGAAAGAAGAAAACCAAAATAAAAACGAAAAAGTACCGCTCATCCGCCGCGCGATGGCGCAAGAATACAGCCAGCTATCATTGATACGATTCATGTCACCAATGTGCAATCAAGCGTAACCTGATAGAAATAGAGAAACAAACGGTCCACTGTCACATGGATTATTGATGACACCTTGTAAACAATAACAGTGACACTGCTTCAAATCCACCCAAAGTAAAGTTGGGAAAATACTATTACATACGGTTTGTGATATTCCATGTTGTGTTGGTTTCTAATGATAAAATACAAAACCAACATTTTTTTAATGGTACATATTCTATGCGTCAGTTTCCAAGATCCTAAACCCACTTTTTTTAAAAAGCAGTGTTGAATAATTCTGTAATAAGGAAATGAATCAGAAAAATTTGACGTTGTCGGACTAATATAGAAGTGTTATTTGTTATTAACTTTTTATACTATGTAAAAAATAAAATATACATTATTCAATTTATTACTTAGAGATGATCAATTTTTAAGAAATTATTCAAGATGATTATTAATTTATTATTTAAATATTAAATAAATTTAATTATTGTATGAAGATGTAACTGTGGCTGTTTACTAACAAAAAACTATTTTTTGTTATTTGTTTGCATAATTTATTAGTACTACATTAGTCGATCATTTAGGCAAATAGTAGGCAATTAAAAGTGCAATTTAAGCAGAAGGCGAATGATAATAATATAGATATCGATTTCAAGATTCTTATTTCTATTTTTGTACATACAAACATACAATTTTTGAAGAATGAAGCCCCCATAGGTCTGAGACCGGTGGTTCGGAGCCCACCTAAAACTGTAGGTCCAACTCATCAATCACCATCATCCAACTCATTACCCAAGCACAGGTCTCAGACCTATGTAGGCTTCATCCTCCAAAAGAAAAAAAAGAAGAAAGACCTGTGCGTAGGTTATGAATTGGATGATGGTGATTGATGAGTTATACAGTTTTAGGTGGGTTCCGAACTACCGGGAAATGATTTTATAGTAGAGAACAGAGTCGTTTCTGCTGCCCAATCCAATCGGTCACCCTTACAAAGATGGCCCAGGAGTTTCGTACCTTATCTCTGATTGAACAGATACCTGCTGCGGCACTCAGCTATCACTTCCCTATTTATGGACCAATGTGCTCCAGGCAGAGTAGGGTTCACATTCTATCAAGTATAAGTACTACTAATTCTACGAAGTCACCTATTCTTGAAATATCACGTAATCAAGTAACAACCGGTTGCTAGAAACATAAAAAAAAATCAATTTAATTTCCTTAAAGAACAAAATACAGATAATACAAAATATTCATTTTTACATAAATGTGGAAATTACACTGCAAGGTCAGATTACAATCTTCCAATATAATATTTGATGACATCATTAATACCGGTACATGAAAATGTAGGCTCAAACGTTTTTTGTCGTCCTCGATAGTAATTAAGTTCCCAGGAAATATACTTACAGTATAGAGTGAAATATGCTTTTATATCGTCATGTAAAATATAAATATGTATGTCTGCCTCATTTTCAGTTAGTTTTCCATCATAAGAAGAGTGAATTTGTATATAAATCGTAAGAAACAGTTCATGATCAATTCATTCAAGATGGAACTGTATTTAAAATTTTTATTCACTGCTAATATGTTACATCTTACTATATGATGATTTGTTTTCTCGAAAATGTAAATATGAATATTATTCTGATATCCACGATTCCCGCCTTTTCAAACTTTCTTCTTAAACCAGAACTTTTTTATAAAATCTAAAATTACCAGAAGTTTTGATCTGAAGTAAATCAACTTAAAACCCAACTCTTCAAAGACAGTCTTTTCCATATAAAATAAACAAGGTTCAACTTTTTTTATCCGATTGATCCACTTGAGGGCTATTAGCTTCGCCTATTACGACACTCTTTCAAGAGGTGGTGGAAAAAGTTCGCCCCTGCATTATGCTATACAAGAGTTGTTAATGGCCACTTGGAAATTCTCCCTCTTTGCGCGTTTATTCCTTCAATTTCACGGATGCGTTAGCACAAATATCAACTTTGAAGTGGTTCAACTTTTGCTCGATATCACCTTTACAAAAAAAAACCGAGCAGCTACTCACCCCGAAACAAGAAAAAATATTAAACATGATACAAGAGTATCCCTAAACTGTTGATAAGTTAGTATGGAAACTCAAGATCTTTCGATAAGTAATATTAAGGCAAGTGAATCTATGCTGAGGCATCTCTATTCTGAGAGAGAGACTTGAAAAGCATTTTATCTGCTGATGATGTAATCACTTCCTTGCATTTAATCAAAGAACTCTTTTTACTCTTCAAAAATATCTTCTTTGAGTTAAGAAAGCCTCAAGGTAGGTTTATAAATAAGGACTGTAGTTAGAGTCTACAGATAAAGTGTAACGTACTAAATATGATTTATTACTTAGTATCTAATCCGTGCTCAAACTACAGCAGTTTTCAAAGTTTAAACTTACACTGTCAATAGCGAGAATTCAACCTTGAAACATAATTCACCTGAGAGGATCTAGTACTCAAATATCGCAACTGAAGATTCAAGATTTTCTAACAAGTAATTAAAGATAACAGTTTGATTCGTCAGTAGCTTCAACATACTGTACCTGATTTGAAACAGTGAAGAAACATTTTTTTCACCAAGGATCTCGAATTTAATCTCACCTGAAAAATGAAAATATTTTGATTACCTGAATCACAATAAATTGAAACAAGTTGATTCATACATTGAATTTTTGAATAATTTATTCAATTTAAATAATGTGAGATTAGAAATAAAAACCACATTGAATTTTTGAATAATTTATTCAATTTAAATAAAATAAAATAAAAATATTTTGATTACCTGAATCATATAAATTGAAACAAGTTGATTCATACATTGAATTTTTGAATAATTTATTCAATTTAAATAATGTGAGATTAGAAATATTGAATTCTTGAATAATTTATTCAATTTAAATAATGTGAGATTAGAAATAAAAACCACAGATAGAACAAAATAATTGGATGGAAAAATTGGAAAGAAATAATTAATATCAACTTTTCATGTGAAATTTAACGACTTGCAGTCAAATATTTGTTAAGAATAAGTATAATAACTCACTTAATCTGGCCGAGCGCTTTCAAATCTATGAGATCCACATGAAAAGTTAATACTAACAACGCAGTTCGTCATGGAACAAGAAATCCAGGAATTAATATCATTTCTGAATATGTTTCATTCGCAATGATTCATACTTGGGCCAATTGCCTAAAAATTCACAAACTAGTGTTATTAACTTCTATTTGTTATTACAGCAAAATATAATAAAGGGTTTCACTAGATTGTGATTGTTATTTGTAATATATTAAGCAACAGATCAAAGATCCCTACTATTAAAATGATTTTCCGTTGTAGTCTATTACTTTTCTGTACTTTCTACAATTGATGAAAAACAAGAAACTAGCAAAAAATTCCATTAATTAAAAAGGGTATATCATATCGTATTTGAATCCAAATGTAATTCGTAAAGATTTTTTTTCAACATCACTTCACACTTCCCCTATGATGTTTAATTGCTCGATTTATAATTCTCCCCCATTGGAATATTAGCCACAGATAGCTGTGAATTGCAGAATCGGTATCTTTGTTGTCAAAAGCAAGTGCTTTAGTGGGAATGGAAGGGGAAGGAGGAAGGTTCAATGTCCCGCTCCAAACAACAACTCTTGATGAGTTTGGGGGTGAATTGGATGGGTTTGCTTTCGGCAAGCGAGAGAGCGAATTATAGAGAGAGAGGATGGAAGAAAGAGGGAGTGAGAGAGAATGGGAGAGTGTAGAAGAGAAAGAGTGTGTGTGAGAGTGAGTGGGTGTGATAAGGCAAGTAAGTGTGAGAGAATTGGGAGAGAGCTTTAGAACGGCTGCGGTAACCATCAATCCATCTTCCATGTCAGGAGGAATGTCACCCGCTATGCAGAAGATTGATTTCAATTGCCTTTTGAAACAATATTTCTTCACAGTTTAACGCGGCGAGATAGCGACAGAATAGTGGGAGGGGGTTGGTGATGCAGGGAGGTCTGAGGGCTGCAAACGCGGCTGCGTTCTGGGAATTTACTGAGGCAAACGCAAAAATCGCGCGCGTTTTCACTGTGTAAAAATGTCAATAACTCCCCAAACCACTAAAGTATGTATTTTAACAATTTTTAACGATTGTCAGAAATCAGCGATAAAAGCAAGCTAATGATTCATTGATAAAAGGATCTGAGACATTTTTATTTCTGGTTTCAAGGATGTTCACAACATATTAAGCTTTAATTCGCTGTCACCCTTGTAAAAAAGATTCTTATCGGGTTTAGACTAATCAAAGCTTGAGAAAGTTGTTTCAGAACTGAGAGTTCTCATAAAATATTATCATTGATCCACCAAGGATCCATCTACAGATCTACAATATTACAACAAAGTTAAAAGTTGATAATAATTTTATTTATTTATTGAGATAAAAATACAATGAATGCAACAGATGTAACAGTTTAAAACTGATCTCTGCAAATTTTTACTTTATTCAAATTTCCAAAAATTTGAGGTTAGTTTGACCATTTTGACGGTTTTTTGTTACTAGGAGTGGTTGTGCAAGTATGATCGACCCTTTTTTCAGGTCAAAGTTATATATTTTTTCACAACGATAGATCCATCATCACTTTGCTTTCAGGACCTGGCAACGTGAGCTGTAAACATAAATATCAATTCAACGTCATGCATACTTGAAATTCTAAGGTGTTTGAAGTGAGCCTTAATCTCAATAACGGATTGCATCAGTATATTAATAAACGGAATTGAGTAGGAATATTGTTTGTTCATACAAAATTAAATTGCTCGTTCACTGTTGAACTCAAACAACATTACAGGAGCAAGATACATTTTGCAATTCCTTCCAATATTTTTTTTCGATTTCAATAATGGAGTGATGTGTAAAAAGCAGCTGGAAACAAATGGGGAAATAAAGGACGGAGAAAGGTGGGCTGCAATTCTAGCCAGAAAAACACGTTCCTTTGATGTATCGGTTTTTGTTTCTCAATTTTTTTCGACGCTTGTCGTGGGTTCCGCTAAAATAATGTATGGCAGTTTAGCGGGACGCAAAAGTGGAAAACGGCTAACGAAAAGTGGAAGAATGGAGGAAAAGAAAATGGAGGAAGTGATTGGAAGCCGTTAGAGAAGCATGTGGTGACTGATGTTCGACCATTCCTCTTCTTCTTCCATCTATCTCCATCCTTCTCTTCCATCACTTTCCTCTCTTTCCCCTGCTCCCTCCACGCAGAGTTTGCCAGTGTCATAAACGATACACATTTTCCAGATGGTGTGGAAATTCGGAGTCATTTTTCAGAACTCAATCTCGGCAGATGTGTCGGCCGGCCATCCCACTACTCTACCATCACCAACCTACAACCACCGACTCCAATCAGCTGTCGTTTAGCACATTATTTTTCATCACAAGGGTCGGTATGCTCTCTTCTCGCCAAGTCAGAGTCGCGACTGCATCACCCCTTACTCCAAACCCATCATTTTTAACATTCGGTACAAAAGGAAGTTAGTGGAAATTATGTTTCTAAATATAATATGAAACTTTTATTGAGAAAAGGAAATAGATCATTGAATTAAAATGCACAAACTGAAAAATGTTGGGATCACACCCTGCACAGTCTGCAGTAACACAACCCAATTCATTATAGTTTCATAATTTAAATTATTAATCGTTAAAAGAACATGCACGAATTGACGATTAAGTATCTGTTTGATGAAAAAATTCAAGTGAACAATAATCAGTTCAATTTGAGTCAGTTTGGGCTAGTTATCTTAAACTGAATTTTCCAAGAGTGAAAATGAATCATGTAAAAATATTGAACATGAAAGTAATACTTCAAAACTGTATAATTTGTAATTTAACAGTTTTATAGATTCCACTATATCTGGTAGGACCCGTATTGACTTCATTCATTATTATATTGTATATTGTACGAATATCAATTTCCATGTGTTCTCAATTTATTTATTTCAATTTGATTACAGTTTTCATCAAGAGGTAAAATCACCTCTGCACATTATTCTGGTTAGATAAGAAAAGTCTCATTATAAATCTGATTTAATGAGAAGAAAAATACTTTACAAAAGTCTTCATCCTCTTTTCTTTAAAGCCCAATGAACATCAAAAAAGTAGGGTTGAGGAGAAAAAAATTGCGGAAATTCCATCTCGGCTAGTAACGACTGAGCTCAACTCACAACTTTGCCCACTTTTTATTTCCCTTACGATACGTGAGAAGTAAATAGCCTGCGGGTATTTAAGAACAGAGATGTTTATGTTTTAAGTTTTTAGCAGTTCGGTAAAATCTTTTATGTTCCTATTTGTTCCGTTTGGCGATTGTAAAAAATATCCGCCTCTTTTATACGACAGTTTTCTTCTTTGCGAAACTGCGGCGAGGAAGATGCCCGGAAAAAAGAGATGGCAAGTAGGCTAAGCGTGGATTTCCCGACTGATAATTCGCTAGTTGGAGAAAGAGATCATGCGTAACAAAGACGTTGAAAAGAGAGAGCGAAAAATTGGGAATAGGGTGGTTAATATTAAATTAAAGTTGTTTTTAAAACAACATTATTAAGATCTGCGAAACATTTTTTCATGAAAAATATGTTTGTTATTATTTTACTAAAATTGAACTCATTTAATTTCTCACAAAATTTCGCATCGTTTTGATTGCCTTATTGGGAAAAATATGGCCTATATATTGTTCCTTGGAAGAGAATGATTAATAATTAAAAGTGGAAATTCGGCAATCAAACGCATATCAAAATAGAAGTGTATAAAGAATCACATTTGAACGCATCGAACTTCTAGGTTTAACATAATAGATAACATGTGTTCAAATCATGAAGTCTAAAATTATAACAGTGATAAACAACTATGTTCTTTTCTTGTCAAAAAGTATTTATCAACTTGTTTCAATACAAAAAGTACTATTCAACATCTAATACAAAAAGTTTATTAATCATATAGAGGTACGTTTAATATGAAATCTTTAATATTCTAGTGGGTGAAATCCTTTCTATTTTTACAAAAGGAACTTACCTAACTAAAACCAAAAGGCGACACACATCAGTTTGTTTCATCCTCATCAAAATCTCAACCAGAGCTCTTAAGACAAATAGCATTTAAACATAAATATTACTTGGCTTTTTCTCAACTCTATTAGACACAGTTTCTCTTATAGAACAGACTTCACTGGTGCACCTAATCAGATGAACTATGGTAAATTAATAAAAATAGTGTAGTTTACCCGATTGACAAAACGGGACTTTACAATAATCAAGACAAAAACTTGATAAGAAAAATCTAACACATTAATTTTTTCGTAGATTTTTTTCCAGGAACTTGATTTGTTTTTCTCCGGTGCATTCTCTCTTGCTGGTAGTTTGTTGCTGCTTTTTCTGCTGCTCATTATGCCTGTGTATGCTGTTGCAAGTTTTTGCGATTGTTGTACTTTTATTTATAAGTTGCTTTATTTTCCAGTAATTGTGTATTCCGTTGGAATGTTGATGGAAGAATAAATAAATATCAAGACAGAAAATTTCTTATGTTAATGCAAACTGTTTTACAATCCTCGTATTGTTCTATTTTGACTTGTTGAAAATAATAATTATTACCTAGATTATTTTAAAATTCTGAAAAATGAGTAAAAACAATACAAAATGATGAACTCCCTTTTCAAGAAGCCAGTTATTGATTACAGAAGGATTAAAAATGGCAATTACATTATTAGTCTACTAACCAGTGTAAATACCCGATTATGAAGGTAGCTGGAAGGAGGTCTCTAGAAACCTGAAGACGGGCGCCGAGAGCAGGAAGTTAGAAACTTTTGTCATTAACAGGCCACAGCGCCCCCACCTTCCTGGATAAAACCTTCTAACTGCTGCATTTTGCAGTTTAATGTTTCGGGATCTGCTGGAAGAGGGGATCTTGCAACGCCTAAAGACACTAACATATGGCCTACGGGCTCACTCTCTATCCCTTAAGAGCCTACCGGAATGAAATTGGGCTCTTGACAGTAATCATAAAAACTAAAAATTATGATAGTCTGATAAGCAAGCCGAAAAGGCTTGGAAATGGCAGAGAATTGCACTTAAATACAAAGATGATAATGCATAACAAGAAAAAGGCTCTCAAATTAGATGGGATATCTTTGATGCCTTGGTTCATCACGAGCTGCGATGTGAACTATTTCATACTGAAATTAAGTATTTGTCGCCATATTTGAATGAATGAGTTTTCAAATTATTCACTTACCTCATATTGAATAATAGGATCATGAATCCACTTACTTCAATATCACAGCTTCATTATTATTTCACATGTATCTCCTTTTCAAATTATTAATGAGTAATAAGTAATGAAAGATGAGTAATGTAAGAATAATTTAACGAATTTAACTTACTTCATTATGAAATACACACAAATTTTAAAATGGTTTCATGACGTTAATAATATCAGTGTGATGTGGTTAAAACTAATGAAGATTAATTCTGAGAATTTCACTAATTTCACGATGAAAAGTACACAACAATTTCAAAATGGTTACATGACGTAGATAATAATTATAGATGTGAAGTGGTTAAAATTGGTGAACGTTGGACAAGTTCTTTTCCTATCAGGAAAAAAATTAAAAACAATGTCCAATATAGCGTGGTCACTGAAGCACATTGCAACCCTTAAATGATTAAGTAGCAAGAGTTTTGGTGAAGTTAAATGGAAAAACTAAAAAACCAATAGGTTTTCAGTATTTGGCTTTTTAATTTCTTTCAGTTACCCTTGACACTCAATAAATGGATAATAGACATGGAAAACTGGATAGAGTTACAAAATACTTAACCAGAAAAAATGTACACAATTGACAATTCACAATTGATATTATTACTATCTATTGTATTTTCCAGTTATTTTCTTCAAAATGTAGTTTTTTATGGTTATTTATCCTAACAATGATAACTGTAATCTACGGATATACAATACATAATAGATATTCTACTTATGCTTTATCGTACTGTTTGTTAGCAAACTCAAAGGAACAGGAGAGCGACCTTTCTAAGCTTTGACTGCTATTTCTGGGCTTGATAGCGGGCAAGCACATGTTGTTTTTCTACCTTCGTCACAACACTCTCTTTCACTCTTATTTGTCAAATAGCTTCTAGTATTTTCTAGGGTACCCTAGATGACAGCTTATCTGTTTTGACAATATTAGATCAGAAAGATCTGGAATAAGAACACTCTGGAACAAAATAAACTTATAAAATGACTGTGCTTGTCAGCGGTGAATCAGTTTTGATCCGGCAGGACTTCTGATGAATTTATATGATAATTTTTTTCTTCTTTTCGTGTTAGCGTATACAGTGCTATTGTGACTCCAGTACATAAAAGTGCTATACACGTTACAATTGTGATTCAGCGTGTTAAGTGACAGTAATTATGCTTAGTACGTGTTTCGTTTATTATTGAGTTTATTAGGCATTTCTTATGAAATCATTGAACAGTCTATTGCACACTTATTGTTGAAATACTGATCAGAATACTGACAGTTAATAATAATTTTGTGTACAGTAATTAATCTTATTATAAAAATATTCATTATTGGAATTTATAGGGCTGTTGTTTCTTTTATTGATTTCTATGTGTGATTAGTGATTAGTAATTAGATTTGAATTTGAATTTGAATTGAATTTATTGCCACATAAAAAAAAAAACAGAAACATTACAAATGTCGTTGTACAAAATAAAACTAAATAATAATACACTTCTACATTATATTAATCTACATAACTACAAGATCTTTTGTATTAGTGATTACAATGTAATTATATGTAAAATATTTGAATATAAATTATATGTAATTAATTAATTATCTGTATATCGTCTGTAGCCCTAGTACAGTAATGTGCTCAATTACTATTATTTAGTTTTTATAATTATTATGGCATCACCAGCAAAAGGAAAAACCTTGTGCGCTGGTGAGAGTCGCATTTATAGTTTAATAAGTTTATTTATTTTTTAAAAATTTATTTAGTAGACAATATAGTCACTTGCATATAATTTTATTTATTGAATAAAATTTAAAGATGAGAAAAATTTTGATCTAATCCATGAATTAATGTTTCTGTTCATGTGAATTGTTTTATTATTAAGTCTGTTTCTCAGGTATTCGTTTTGTAGTATATTAATGTATTTACTGCTAATGTAGAGGAGCTGTCTTCTAAGTAGTGTTGAATTTGTGTAATAGACTTGATATTCGGTTGTTGAATAGGGTCTCAAATCATAATTTAATGTATCAGTTAACGAGAATTTATTTTTATATTTTAATATGTAATGGGTGATGCAACTGAGATATAACTGTCGTACAGTTAGCACCTGGAAATCGTCAAATAATTTCTTGCTATCATAAATCCGTGGTCTTTTTAGGATTGTTTTAATAATGTACTTCTGTATTACGAACAGTTTATTCAAATGTGTATCAAAAGTACCACCCCAAACAGCTATACCATAACGTATTAAAGATTCAACCAGGGCTAAATAAACTTGCTTATGTTCATTTAGGGATAGGATATTATTCAATTTATAAAATTTATATGATAGGTATTTAAGTCTCTTGCATAGAAAATTTACATGGAAGTCCCATTTCATACATTCATCTATCCATATCCCGAGGTATTTCATACTCTTTTTCCTGTGTATTATAGGGCAGGTACAGTTATCAGTGTTGAGCCGGTCACAGTTTGAATGGATTTTTAATTTAAAGTAGTTATCAGGTTTACCTGTTCTATTTGCCGAAAAAGTAATATAATTAGTTTTGTTAACATTCAAACTTAGAGAGTTAGAATCCATCCAGCTTTTAATAAGACGCATGTCATGTTCAGCTACTTTAAATGTCTCTTTCCAACTATTTTCTGAAAATATAATTACCGAATCATCGGCAAACGAAGAAATTATTCCATTTTTTAGTTTAACATTGAACAAATCGTTCACATACAGGATAAACAAAATTGGTGAAAGTACCGTTCCCTGGGGCAGACCGAAACGAGTAAGTTTCTCAATACTTTGATTGTGATTTATTGTTAGAATTTGAGATCTGCCTTCCAAGTAACTTTTTATAAATTTCAAGGTATGGCCTCTGATGCCATATTTCTCTAATTTATTATGTAATTTATCATGCGGTACTGTGTCGAAAGCTTTGGATAGATCCATAAACACTGCTAATGGTTTCTTTTTAGTATTTAACATCTCTGTAACATTATTCACAAAGTATGCTAGAGCATCCTCTGTATTTTTATTTGGTTGAAAGCCATATTGATTAGTATAGATAATATTATTTTCCTGTATAAATTTCATTATTTGTTTCTTTAATAATTTCTCCAATATTTTTGCCAGGTTACTAATCAAGCTAATCGGTCTGTAGTTACCAGGATCATTTCTATCGCCTTTTTTAAATATAGGTTTAATGTTAGCTATCTTGAATGGATCAGGAAACACTGCTTTTTCAAAACTTTTATTTATAATGTGAGAAAAGGGATCTGCTATTTCCAAAGCTATTTGTTTCTATGTGTTTCTATGTTTCTATATCAGATTACTGATTAGTGTCTGTTGAGAGTTAATTGCGTAAATAAAGTTCAAGTGTTTCTTTTGAGTGTTGCCGGCCAGATTTTAGTGTTATAGCAGTACTTTTTGAAGTACGATTTTTGAGTTGTGTACATTGCTGACTTGCAAACATAGAAAATCATGACAGTAAGTTCTGGACGACCATCATAGACCAACAAGCACAGCCTTCTATCTCGACCGGAAAAGATTAAATTATTACCGATTCATTGCATCTTGCCGGTCTCCAGTCGGGGGTGAAAACTTTTTTATTCAGTTTTAAATAATTCAAAGATCAGGAAGTGGGGCTGGTTATTGAAACGCAGGCAACTTCTCTTCCCCTGGACGCTCCCCACGCTTCTTCGATAAAACTCCCATTAAACCTACCATCAGCCAACGCCATATAATTGCCTCGGTGGAACCAATTATCAATCGCCAGTAAATTAATCCTCCCTCAATCCTCCAGACTCCTCTCAACTGTCTATTCCCCCCTAACCCTCCAGACCTCCACAACCGCCACCAAAACCCCTCAAACAACCACAGACATGCTTCACAATCTTTGCATCTAACGGCCACTTCAAGGAGTCCCTGAACTTCACTACCAGTTGACTGGCTGGCTCTTCAGAAAGTTTCATCTATCTGTCGAAGTAGGAAGTGGCTAAGTTGAACTTGAGAGGTCCCATTCACTAGGCAATTATCGGTGGAATTGTCAGAAGAGATAATAAGAAAGTTGGAGAGTAGACAAAATATTTGTAAAATGTGGTTAATGAACTTACATAAAACAGAAGGATTTCTACTTCTTAAATCTAAGAGACTAGTTTTATTAGTTTTTTCCATGGCAATAATAAATCATGTGTGTTAAAATCTATATACAGTAAAAAGTACCTCTCATTGATAAAATTAAATCAATTGAGCTAAATGCATTAGTTTTCTTCAAAACCATTCTGGAATATTCAAAGTGATGATATAGACTGAATGTAATAATGTCCATAGCTACGCTTAATCTCTATATTATAAGTTCACACTTATGGAACCCAATTCCCATCACATGTCCACCAGAGAATTTTGAGAGTTGAGATAATAGAATGATTGAATGATTTTTTTTAAATAGAAAAAGTGGTCGATTTTTGAAAGTGCCAACGTATCATATCATTTGTTGATATAGGACCATCTGTTTTGCACAGTATAGTCCTGCAACCAGACGAAGATTGAAACTGATTTACTTTTTAATGTGCAGTAAGAATACTCAAATTTCGAAGTAAAGTTCTGGTTTCCCACCATAACGTAGGAAAATTTCTAACTTCAGTTCATTTGAAAATATTCACAGCACATTTATACATATTTCATTGCATTCTTAATTGGATTGTTTAGAATTGCAAAGGATCATGTCTGGAAATCAATACTTCGTATCAATAAAGTTCTCATTTTACGTAGTTTGAATCAGGGCAATTATAAGAGTTTCCTGTTAATCACCTGGTTTTAAAATATAGAATAAGAATAGATTTCGTTCAATTACCTTGGTTTAAATTTAGTGCTTTACTCTATTGTATATAAACAATGCTTACTGCCAACTTTATTAAGGTTTATGCGTGACTAAATTTTTTCTTCCTGTTTGAAAAGACTCACTATTAGGACAAGGTCTTTGCTCTGGTGCAAAAATGTTGATTTTTGGACAAATATTATGTCTAAGATTTCCTCTAATATCCAGCATGGCTGCTGTGCATCGAATAGTGTGAAATATTGATGAATGGGCGCTGACGTGCTTGCTCGTTTACAAGTAGTAATAGTCGCTGCACGTGGAAGAGATCCATTTGGCGGGAACACGTTCCATTTTGGCGGGAACGGGAAGAGTGTTGCCTAGAACAGTCACCAGGTGGCAGGGCAATCAATCAGTGGATCCGAAAAACGGTGACGAGCGAACGATCCATCACAAGCATTGATAGATTAATTATAGACGAGAATAGCTGTCGCCATACAGTCGTCCGCTTTACGGTGACCAAGTTGAGATCGTCTATACAACGTTCGCTATCAGCTCGGCTCCGCAACCGCACCTGAGATGGTTCCTGACCCTGTCAGACTGCGCTCGTTCTTCATGTCAACCCCTTCTACATTTCACACATTCCCTATAACTCATTCATCCACCACCATTGCTCATTTCATGCCATACTATCGACCTGATTGCCTTGTTTAGTTCAATCGTTCGAAGGAATTTAGTTTGTTCTGATACTGACTCTGATCATGTTGTAAAGTGTAATACTTCACACTGTTCACAAGAAAGCTTCAAGTGAAAACCTGAAATCATTTCATTAATAGAATGCTGTGGTCATTTTTTTAATTATGTGCCATAGACAACAAGCTACCGCAGTTTTTAAAGAGTCTTGAAAACATAGAAATATTTAAAAAAACAATTGAAAAAATATTTAGTTGATAAAGCTTTTTATAGTGTACAAGAGTTCCTTTCACATCAAAATTAAGCCTCACCTCAACTGATATAGTAATTATGGTATCTAGTGTGTAATTGTTGATCTGACTTGTCTTATACTCCTTAACTGGAGTCTTCAAGACGTTATCAAAAATAAAAACTGTGAACTTTGGAAGGCCATGGAAAATGATTTATTATGAATGTACACAAAACCTGTAAATTACAAACGCATCTCCCAACAGCATCTCCTTTTTCTCAGTATTATAATTATCAATATTGGATCATGTCATCAGCCTTGAGGCAACTTGCCATGAACTTATTGATAAATTTTTGTTATCAAACCGTGACATATCAATCGTAAAACAAAATTATATGAACTTCATGGAAAACGAACAACTAAGTCTGACTGATGAGATTAAGCAGGGCTATATTTGAGTTTCAGGATACAATAGAAATCCCTATATTAATTGGAACTACTCTTTTCTTACAAGGCCTACAAATTCTACGAAATAGGCCACTAATCTGTTGAATATCAAGCATGGTCCTATAGAAGTTGATAAGGCCTCAATATTCTATGCAATTCCTCCTCCAGGAGAATTTTGGTAGTTGAATAACTCGATATTGTCACAAAAAATTGATAGAGTTTAGATACTAAGGATTTGAATTTGAAGTATTATCCATCTGAATTTAATTTTAAATGAAAAATAAGACGAAATTATCACAACCACATTTAATAAAACTTCGAGAAACTAGTTTCGGTTGATACACCATTATCAATCTCAATCAAACTTTGATTTGGTTTGATTGAGATTGATAATGGTGTAACAACCGAAACTAGTTTCTCGAAGTTTTATTAAATGTGGTTGTGACAATTTCGTCTTATTCATTATGGATACCTTCCACAATATCACCTTCGCCATTACTAAGAAATTTAATTTTAAACCTGATTTGGATTTCAAAGTATCATTAATCTGAATTTAATCATTTATTTATTCATCTAGTCTGCATATAAGACAATAATGCAAATGAGACTGCATGCTTATGGACAAGAGAATCCAAAATAGAAATTCTTATTGCAATATGAAAGTGCTGATTGAGATTGGTACTGGTGCAACAGATACGACTACTTCAGTATATTTCATACCCAACACACTGAGAAAAATAGAAGGTGCATATTACCCTAATTTTATAGGTTTTTTACCTTTTATAGTTTACAGCCTAACGAAGGTCGCTCTCGTTTTTCAAATAGGCAGTGCACGAGGACAGTTTCACGGAATGTGTTTATTCAGGCCTTTTGTATGTTTTTTGTAGATATTGTGACAACTCAAAATTCAAATAAACCAACTATAAAAAAGCCCAGTTTTGAGATTAACTTGCAATACAGCTGTTTGAATTTTATGATAATCGATATTTCAATATAGATTACTGTATCCGTCTCATCGATTATGGCATCGATCATACATAGATCACACTCATACCAATAGAAAAACTCCACCACCTTTCTAAATTAAAAGTCAAGTAAAAATAAGCATTTATTTACGGAGTGGCCGTAGCCGAGTGGGTTAAGTGCTGGTTTGCTAGCGCAAAGGTCCCGGGTTCGATCTTCGATCCCAGTTCTGACCAAAAGATTTAACCTCGGGCCACTGCCGTATTTCGGAGGACACGTTAAGCTGTCGGTCCCGGCTGCCTAAAAAACAGTCGTTAAGTCACGTCAGAGACCCTGAACTTATTCAGGTGCGACCTGATAACTCTGACAACAGACCTGAGCCAGCCAGGTCACACGATATTATTATTATTAGTATTGAAATTTGTTGTATTTTTAAATAATATTGGAGAAACTTTCGAATTTATCCACATCCAGTTGCTTTGGATGGACTTTTTCATATTTTTTATATCGTGTTCAGCACCAACTCTTTACGTAATGTCTAAATACTCTATATTGTCTTTGCTTCATACCTGTCTTGGGAGATCGAAAAATATCACTCGGGCACATCTGATTTGATCTTCTAGTTGGTTGGATCTTTTTTGTCCAAATTAGTGTAAAATTAATGTAATTTCATGTAAACGTCCGGATAAATTGAAAAACTATCATCTTTCATCCAGCTTATAAAATATGCCGTGGAAATAGTCATCCGTTTTGTTTTTAGTTAAATACTCTAGAGCATATTACTTATAAGTTTAGAGTAAAGATTGATCTGGTGCATCCTGAACCAACCAGTCAACGGGACGTCAATCGCCGCTGGAGTTGTCCATCAAGATCCTGTGGGTGAGTTCTAATATATTCAATTATAATATGGGCCCATACTGCGCAAAAAGCAAAATAATAATTACGCCGAAGTGAAGAGCATGTGCAAGCTGTTCAAAGCTGGTGAAATAGAAAACCTTCCTGGCAAGCCCTTGAGAGCTAACTGCTCCTAAAGTTCATCACCTACTATATTCAACCAATAGGTAAATCTTTTCTACATCTTAATCTTTCAATTTCTTTAATTTCTTTTCTAATTTTTTAATTTTTAATTTATGGTGTTACAATATCGAAGCAAACAAAATATCACAATCATTCTCCTCATCATCACCAACAGAACCAATACAAAGACAAATCAAGACAGGTTACTGTGCGAGAGTAACAATTTTGACCTTGTCATTAATAATTATTGATAACAGACTCTGAAGCAAACCCTTAATAAGGATTAAAAAACAGGGTGTGTATGGAGAAAAATAGGGCCGTTCATGCCTAAGCTGTATTAGAAGCAAAGAAACAGGGAAAACACGAAGACCTAAGAAAAGTTTTTGGGAAGCGATTTAAATCCTGAAGCCGTCGCCTGATACAGCCATCCAGACATTGAAAAGCCATTCCCCGGTACGGTCCTGGCCTGAAATACAACGCGGTGAACAATCTCGCAAACACTTAACGTAATTTTTACGGGCTTTGCCAAACCGTAACTCAAAACTTCTCTTGCTTGTAATCCTGTTGTCTCCGTTATAAGCTGTCGAGAAATCAACTCTTCCTTATTTACTAACTGCTCCACATTTCATCTCACTTCTAACACCGTTTTCAGCTCAACGGCTGACTTCGACCCTTTTCTTACTTATCTTCTCGACTTCCTCGGCTAGTCTCCCACTTTCGGCTTTTTTATTCCCATTTTCTCTCAGGCCGGGCCACAATGTCGACTATATTTTTCGCATTTCGAGTCATGAATCCTTTCAAATATCAAAACAAGCTATTCGCCTTAGCCCTGGAATCCCCGATAAACCGTTTATTCTCTCAGTCTTACGTCCAGTCATAAATCTTCTCAGCCTACCCATTGAAAGCGTTCCAGAAACTCTTACCCCATACACACTATCTCCTTTCCTTCTCACCACTTTCTTTCCCTGTCACTCTTACTCTCTTTCTCGCACTCTCCCTCTCTTTCTCTTCACCCCACTTACACAGTGGGTCGGCAAATACGTGGCATCGTCTCGGGCTTTATTACCCGTCAAATTTTTATTATTACTTTTATTATCGTGATTTTTCGGTGCAGTCTACTGTTGTGCAGTTCTATTCTTGACGATTGATTTTCAAATTTACGATCGTATAAAATGAACTGTCTTCCTAGTTGGTTTCTAACATAACGTTTCTATGAGATATTGCAAGTACATCGTTACTTCATCTTCGACGTATAGAACTACTTCAGACTAGTGCAGAAAGAAATCCTGATGACTTGATGAAAGGAGAATCGATAATTAACCGTAGAATAGAAAAAAAATAATGGTGATTGAAAAGTATTCACTGGAAGTTCAATTTCATGTCTAAGGCCAGTATTTATGAACCTTGCTTGAAGCTTCTTTTACTCCAGAAAAATTTGAAAAGCATTCACTGAAAAGAATTGTCAAGGTATCCTTAAATTACGGGAGCCTCAAGATTGTTTCATACACACAGCCTTAAACTTGAGTGCAAGTTTTTTCAAGTTTACCAGATTTTCACTAATAGTAATATTAATTAGCCTCACTAATAGTTGGAAGAAAATAGATTATAGGGATTATTATTATTCAATAATATTAATATAAGGATTTAAATATTAGATGTAACTAGACTACATCAATATTTGTAATTTGGAAGTCTTCAGTTCAATTGTTGATAAAATGTTTGTTTTATAGTCGTTTATGTATATCCTATGTAGAATATGTGATTAATTATAGATTTGTGACAGGAACTACTATATTTCAATCCCATGAAGTACCTTAAACTGGATATCAAGTTTAAAGAACAATCAAAGGTAGACCTACTTGAATTTGTAGTGAGATTGTCATGCAAATAAGTATTAAAAGCAAGAAACACAGGATTAAAAAATAATTAATTCATGGAAACGGTATTTTTTATAGTCGGTGTAGTAATGAGCTTTCGAGCCGCCAAAGTCGATATAATAAGTAGTAGAAGTTTCAGTCTATATTTTACATGTTTTGAAGTTACAAATTGAGGAACATAAATAGAATAAATATAAATATTCATCCCATTATATATCCCAGGATTTAGTGAGATTATTTAAAAAAAAAAATAATCCAGCATACAAAATGGCTAGAAGCATGTCCCTTTATACAGAGGATGACGTTATTAGGGTCGGGCTTCTGATCTGTTGCCTTTTGCATTCAAAACTCATTTCTTTTCATCAAGCTAATCCTTTGCGAAAGCGAGGCGGCCGGACCTGGTTTTGTACTTCGCGCTGTAATTTAAATAGCGACCATTTTTTGGTCTTGATGAACACAATCATCAGGATATGTGACCTGGACTGGTGAGACCCTTTATCATGATTCTGCCACCACCAGCATCGAGAAGGTCCGACTCTGTTCCCATGAGAAAAGGATGGGGTACTAAAAGTACCTTCTGTACTGGAGATGTTATTTATCACGACATAATAGCAAAACCAGAGATGAAAACGTTAACTTTTATACAGTTACATTTATAGATTTTATTTTTTGTTGTGACAGGATCTTGTAGAGTAGAACTCCAAGTATCCAAATCAATAATTATTGTGACCGGAAACATATGTTTTTCAAAAAAGAGCTTTTTTTGTACTGCATTGTTTATTTTTTATCCATTAGACGGAGAAGCAAAACTTCTACAAGCCTAACCTGACCTGACTTTTCTCAAAACGATTTGGGATTCGATACGATGATTCCAATGATTGGAAATCGGATTATTGGAGCTCTACTCTATTATAATGATTCAAAAATGACAATCGATGAATAGTGTGAAAATTATTAAATATTTTACATATAAATAACAGCCCACATAATCACAAAACTCCAATTATTCTAAATAAATGTAAAATTTAATCTTCTCTATATGACTGATACCAGATTAGCAGAAAATATGAAATGGAATGAAATTTCTTCTTTCAAAACAGAAAAAAATATTATTCAACTAAATTACAGGAACTAGAGTGGACCACATTATCCAGTTCGTGGTTAACTTGAAATTTAAAAAATAATGATGACAAATTAAAAGTACAATTCAATTTTGAGCACAGCACTTTAAAACTACGCGCACTCTATGACGTCTGCACAAGTAAAAATAAATCATAATACAAATAACAACATTTTGCTCCAGAAACTTGAGACTGTAATGCAATAAGAAATTGCAATATATATACGTATTATACAAATAAGGCTATTTAATACATTGTTTTACAAGACCTGAATTACAGAAAAACCATTCAAATTAAAAAAGATTTTTATCCTTTTACAAAACCCTTATTTGGAAATAGATTGGGAAAACATAGTCTAAATCAATTATGTTAATGTGGCATCAAGAAAACTCAAGTCTTCAAAAACACTAGCCAACTTCTCGAAAGATTCAAGAAACATCTTACATTTTCACTTGATTTTATTTCCCACATTAATTGATTGAAATACTTAGGAGCAACATATTGGTAAGACTGTCTAAAAATGGATTTATTGATTTTTGGCAAGTTCTATGTGATATTCCTCTTGTTTGATAAAATAAGTTTACCGTACCAGTGTTGCCAGATCAACATAGAATAACTTTGAAACTTTAAACACGAAAAGAAAGGTAAGTTGATGCTCTTATATAAGAGAACAATGGATAGGAACTTTCTCTTCTTGGGCTATTGCAGATTATTCGAATAATATGATTTTGTGAAACTCTTAATTTTTCAAAGTAATTCTTGCAAGTACATCAATGAATCAATGAATTCTGGAATCCACTAGCGCAAAATATAGTACAAACAGCCGTAATATTACGTCAATGGCAATATTTACAAGAATGCCATGGCTGTAATATTAGGTCCTTGCTTTTCTATGCATTCTATTGTGTTTAATCGTAATATTACGTTCTTGGCAGTCTTCGCAAACCCTTTTCTATCATATCAGTTATCAATTCCATCGCTAGATCTCTCCACAAATACTGAAATTGCATATATTTTTCAAAAACTAAGAGTTTCTCAGAAGATTTAATACTTTTACGCAAGTTTAGAATATGATGGTTCCAATTCAAATTTTGGTCTAAATGAACACACAAGTAGCCTACTTGAAGGTATTGTATTTTCTATATGTTTCATATGTTGTATATACTGTATAGTGAGAAATAATAGTTATTTATGTATTAAGAGCGTGAAGCGCGAATTTATCGCTCGAGCCAAAACATTTACTGCGCGACGCACAGCGGAGCGCAGTAATTTTGCGAGAGCGATAAAGAAGCTTCATGCGCGAAATACATACAATATTTTTCCTACAACTGCAGTTCTGTATTCCAACACAATAAAAGTTTGTAGTTTGTAACATCACAGACCGTGCGCGGATTTGGTTAGCGTTCGACTTTTTTGAGGTTATGTGAATTTCACAGATTCCATGATCAACCAATGAGAAGACATCAAAATCAAAACAGAAGCGTAAAGAAAACAGCTGGCGAGCGTAAAGTACTTTACCGTTTGCGGAGCAGTAAAGAGGTATTTTACTATTAGTTTTCAGTACGTAAAGAACTACTTTACGAGCTGCTGTAGGAAAAATATATTTATTTATTTATTTACTTATAGGTGTAAATGTATAAGGTAAGGTAATCAATTGTTGTTTCAAAATGGGGTGATGCGGTTAGAAACAATGAACAGGTCTGTAGGTAGGCTGCGAGAGAACTTCTGCATAAACGGGTACTTCAGTGAGCAGAAGGACTTCGCTGTTGTTAAAGTGAAGAGGCGTTGACAAGAAGATCAATCTACTAAAGAAAGATGAAGGCAAAATGGACGATTCAAGCAAACAGGAGGAAGTGCATGAGTACAGAGAGAGAGAGAAGAACCGGTGAAGGAGAAGAAGGCCGGTCATAGTTACGCCAAAAGTCAAGTTAAGATAATCTTGTTTGAGGGTAGTTTTAGTTATCCACAAATAGCCGACTCCAGTTGAAATAGCGCAAGTTTGGTTTACTCTGGCTTGAGAGGGTCAAGACAAAACAAGACCCAAGGATACAAAGAGAGGTTCATTGTTGCTCCCAAAATTCAGTAAAAGTTTGTTATAGACGGATCTGGTTAGTTCAGTTTTCTATATAATGTTTATACTCGAAGAATTTCAATGACTATCTTTTTAAACAGGAGACTTATTTAAATTTCTCTCGAATGTCAAATCCATATTGATGATATTACACTCCAAAAGTCCAATATTAAATCCCAGTCTAGTATTCTAATGGATATCAGTTTGGTTATTGAGTCTTTACATTGAAAGAATAGTTTATCGTAGCCCTCGTAAAAAATTACAAAAATAACGACCACTCTTGATGTGAAGGAGAAACATTGATTAGACACAATAATTAATTATTTAATCGCATAAATAAAATTCATATTTCTGACATTTTTTTTAAATTAAATATTTATTGCCAGAATCAATAGTACATACAAGCAGAAATATCTGCAACCTAGAATTAAAACATAAAAACAAATACAAGAATGTGTTTATAAATCATTAATCATAACTCATAATCATAAATCATTGTATAAATCAATCAAGAAAATTATAACTAAGAGTAATTTGGCAGACACTAGCATAAGATAAACTTATCGCTAGTGCCGGTTGCATCAAGACAAAATAACTAATAAATAAATATAAAAAAGACAGCAAGATTGAACGGCCCATCTTCAATTGAACAGCATACAAAACAAAAAATACCAAACTCAACAAAAATGTACAAACGTAAATATAACTCATTGCATCCATATTGATATTGTTTTCTTTTTCATCGTGAATTATTACTTATAATGTACGTTTTGAAATTCACTAATTAAATAAATTTCTTATTATATGTTTCGAATGGAATGAATAAATTTCAACTTTTTAAAATGCATTGATAATAGATTTAAAACTCAAATAAGAATAAATATTACAAAAAATATAATTGTAATATATTATTGCCATAAATTTCACTTAAATAATATCATTGAATGAAATAATATTATCAACTACAATTTTAGAAATTGTTTCTTTTATCTCCAATCTTCATTAATCGTTCTAACTGCATTAGGAATTTGGAGGATTTCCACTATTCGATTCACTATAATAAATAGGAACCGATAAATAAGCTTCACGATCACATCACAAGGAATGTACAATGTAGCCTACTGCATTGCATTTCTGAAAAATAAGGATAAATGTGATCTACCTCAGGATAGAGCAGAGCACGTTTGATAGTTTAGTTTTAAACTGAGAATCAATGAGGCGTCCATGTAAAACCACCCTCCACCCACCACTCCACTCAGTACAATCTCTCCAGTTCACCTCTAAACTCATCAACCAGTGTCCGCTCATACTCTTTTTGTCCGCTTTCTTCGTCACTTTGAAAGGGCACAAACCCAATTCAAAAATAACACAGCTTCCATAAATAAAGAGTCGGACGAAATAATGGAGAAGGAAAATCCACCCTTCTCATGCCCTTACGAAACCCAGAAAGTCTCCGGACAAATTTCATTTTATACGGCCAGAAAAAGCCCTGGTGGATTTTGAGGAGGGAACGGGCCTTTTGTTAATTTGCAAACGGCGGAACGCTTGGGATCTTTAGGGTTAGGTGGAAGATGGGCGAAGAGGGGTTAGTTTACTTTTACGTCCGTACGATACGAGTGCACGGGAATTGAACAGCCGCTGCATGCACATGATAGGGAAGGAAATTTCAGAAACCATTTCTCCCCTATGTTCACTGTTGTGATACGTAGGCTGGATACGTTATCACACACAATTGATTCCAATCATCAAAATATAGTTTAGACTTTGTGCTCAAAAATGATCATTGCGTTGAAAAATTCAAAAACGGCTGGATACGGTCAGCGGTCTTAATCAGGTTTAAAGATATTTATAATTCAGAGCTGACTTGCCTAATAATACGTGAGAATCAATCAAGGATTGATTTAGAATATTATTTTAATCACTACTAACCGTTATTTTAATTAGGTTAGTGATTTTAAAAAGATCTACACTTTTCCGGTATGCATTGAAGATTAAAGATCGAGCAAAGATTCACTAGATTTCAAAGATTCCACTAGATGTTTACTGCATACAGTTACTATTATCCTAAATTTTGAATGAGAAAATTCAATGGCAATAGTATATTCCATCACAATATTGTAATAGAATATAGAATTTAATATGGAACTAGAAATCGTGTTCTATCTACAGTAATATATCAAACCTAATCTACAAATTCTCGTAGGTTCTGTTTGTAACGGTGACCGATTAGATTGGCCAGCAAAAATGACAATGTCCTCTGCTGAAAATTACTTCCCGGTGGTTCGGAACCCACCTAAAACTGTAGGTCCAACTCATCAATCACCATCATTCAACTCATTACCCACGCACAGGTCTCAGACCCATGCGGGCTTCATCCTCAAAAAAAAAAAAAAAAAAATAAAAATATAAAATTAATTAAGATATTCAAGTAATATACTTTTCTATTAATTATTATTGCTGAATCAAATCAGGTATTGATCCACTTTACTGTTATCATTTCAGGTACTGTTATCTCCACTTTTGATTAACATAATGAAATATTGGATTGTTTCACTCGTATTTATACCCTTATGTATCGATTACACAAATAATTTATAATTAGATTAGCTTTTGATGAATACTAACTCAGGAACAGAGATTTATAAAAATAGTGTATTTGAAAGATGAATAAGGTAAAATCAAATTAATAATAGTAAATTTCTTAGTAGTTATAAGCATGCTCAAAAGAATACGGAATACCTTGAGAGGGCGGAACTGCGATACATTTAGGGCGATATTGGATACAGAGGCAATATTATTGAAGAACTGAGCATGAAATATAGAGATTCAGTAAAGAAACATGCAGTATCCGGGGAAATTGAAACTAAAAGATTACTCGCAGTATGAGTTACAGAAAAAACGATATAACACAAGATGTTGGAATGCTCAGAACAATAACCCTAGTTTCCTTTGTTCCCTAATCTCTTCAGCGTTGGATTTTCTCCCACTCAATTTTCTATGATGCTGTATTTCCGACAAAATAAGCTTTATTCTTCCATCATAGTGTTTTATACCGTTCCCCATGTAATAAATAACGCGCAGGAATAAAGACTTTATAAAAAACTACCAGTGTTCAAAATGTTCAAAGGAAAACACTACAAAAAGTGTTCTTCATTTACAAAAACAAAAATTTCCAAAGCCATAATAAGTAATGTGCTGAGTCTTCTAGATAAGGCTGTTGTTCACTTTTAAAAATCAATTAAATTTTAGACAATTACGAGAGTAAAAATGAATATTTTTATTTTTAAACTTCATTTATTTCGCATCAATGAAATTTATTCAATTCTTAATCGATTACAAGAGTAAGAATTCATATTTCTATCTCTCACGTGAGCTGAATAATTATTTGAACTTGGAAAATCTTATTTCTGAAATACTCATGTTTATAGCCACTTTTGTTTGGCAGACAAGTACATCAGAAATTACAATTGATAAATTTTAGACCTTAACAAGTTTATTCCGAATTGTTTCAGTCATTCAACTAATTATTGATGACCGTATGAGGCTCACTGGCTGATACTATCAGCCAAGACATTATTATGAGAATTGTTGGTTATTTCGAGACCAATTCTGAAAAATCATAGAGAACCTCTTCTCAAGTGTCTCCATTACTCCATTTTGATTTCGTCAAAATAGTAACTTGAACATGATTGTTGGTATTTCATTGATCAGTCAAATTCCAGTTAGATTTTGAGTATGGAATCAAATTTCAGCTGTTGCATCGACTCTAGGTCAGAAGATTACACAATTGAGTCAAAATAGTTGTGGTCACTCAGATAAGAGAATCTTGCGGTTGACATCCGAGAAGATTCTGCCTAATAATAAAACGTGAAACCAGATTCAAGCAATATCGGTTGATCTGGTTACTCCACTGCGTTGCCTATTTTTTCATATGACTTTCACAGAGCTGAAGCCTGTATGAAAAGGCATGTATAAAACCTTCTTATCTATATTCTGTGCTGTCCCGTATTGATTTTAATTTTTAATTTAACATTTAAGGATAATTTTGAATTATAATGGACAGCACAATAAAAATTAGCCAAACAGGAAATATGACAGTTATTTTTACTACTTGTTGTTCTGACCAATCACTCTAGTCTGCAAGAACCGGTCAAGACAATTAAACACAGCTTCAGTAACGACCTTCCAGATTTATTACACATTCTACAGAAAGATAATCTCATCCAGGTAAATAACCAAATATAAAACCATCAAAACACAATATCTCAGTATAAGATCACAAAACTAATCATATTTATCTTTCATCGTTCAACCTCCATCTTTCAGTGCCCAAATCGTAAAGGAAGACAAAAAAGAAGCCAAGTTCCAACAAAACATTTAAAAAAACAACGATTCCGTCCAGGTCATACGTCATACATCACACGATGCAAAGGCCAGACTTCTAAATCAAACAAAGATGATCAAATTCAGAAGCTTGACAAGAATTTAAATTTTTTTTTAAACCACTAGGAGCGAGTAAACTGCTAATTAGTTAATAAATTAATTCCATCTCACAAAATTTTACATATTATACTTCAAAAGGTTTTCATAAATTTAAAATAGCGTACCTAGCAACTGCAAACCAAACAAGAGCACGAAGTTTAAATTGAAAAATTCATCGCAATTCATGCACAGGACCTTTAACTCTGATCTAAACTATCATAGAATTTTTGAATATAGAATAGTCCACTAGAAAGTCATATTTAAAAAAAATAAAAAGATTAAACGTTTTTATAATTGAAAAATCCCTATGCATAGTGTAGAGATTCCGTCACACAATTATTATACTTCCATTATAATTATGTTATTATAATTCCAAAATGTTTCCCATTCTAGTAGTATGAATGACGCACAATACAGATCGAAAAGATCTGTTAAATTTTTCCTCAAAAATTAGCCCCTAGTCTTTTATTAAGATATATTGGCCTATTGAAAACATGGAAAAATATTTTTATCTATAGTAACAGGGATATTGCTAATTTATTTTACAAGTTTATTCTAAGCTGCTTTAGTCATTCAACGGCTATATCTGTGGTTTCATGCAGCTCTCTTTTTAGATCTGCCTAAAAGTACGGGGAGATACAAAATGCATCCACAATAAGATGAGATAGAAGATGGAAGCTTGCTCTTTATTAGAGCATGCTTTTGAATTCTTCTAGAGAAACTTCGTATCATATTTTTTAGTAAGTTGAATGTAATCAGAGGTTTGGCGTTTGGAGTAGGTTGCCAGTTGATTGGGGTCAATTAGGAGGTTAGAAAACAATTGTTTAAAAAAATTATTGCAGTCCAATTTCTATGGAATTATTTTAAAGCTGGAAATCAATATCAGCCTAATGATGGCAAAAATCCGGCTTTTTCTAAGACTCTTATTTATAAAATCTGAGTCTCTAGTGGAAAAAACTGTCCCGTGCAATTGGGGGACTCTTGCGATTAGAATAGCAGTTTCATTATTTTATCCCCAACTGAGATAATCTTCTCGCTAAAGATTAGTTTGCCCGACGTTATCTGGATCAATCTGTTAGCAGGTAAACGGGACAGAAGGGTTCGGTGCGATTCGGATATGGAAAGCTGGGTGCGTTTTAGCACTCCATTGAAGCAATTTAGAGGGCTTTAGAATTCGCCGGCGAGATTCTCGAAGGGCCAAATAGAGGGAGTTTGGAGGAAAGAAACGAATGGCGGAATAAATTAGGGGATTTATAATAGCCGAGTGTTTGTGATGTTGGTGTTTGCTTCTGGGGAAGAGCTAATCGGACGAGGAATTTGAAATTCAAAAGCAGATTGAATAAAAATAAAGACGTCAAAGATGGATGTAATGGTGTCAAAGTGTGCAACTGAAGCAATTGGCGATAAAGTGAGCAGAGAGTTTTGGTGTGTTTTCATTAGCGCTACTTCCTTGAAGCTGTATCGCCATACACTCTCCACTTCTAGGCGCTGTTATTATTCTCAAGTGCTAAGCGAGTAACCATAGCAGTGGATGGAGTTGAAGAGCCATAACCGAAAGACCACGGCCAGAGTGTCAGGAGTGAGCAGGTGGAGGAGGAAGCGTGATAAGCTTACCGATGAAAAAAGAAGAGAGAAACTACGAAAAAAAGGAAGGGCTCTTAGAAAAACATCCTAATTGTCCGGCCTTTCTTTATGCGAATCACGTAAAAAGCAAAATCCAATAGCCATTCGAGCAGAGGGGACCCGTACAAAGGGCTGGGGGAAGTTGATAGGGTGAAAAAGAAGTGAGTCAGATGAAAGGTAGGGTGGGAGGTGGGGAATAGCCTAAAAGTCCAGCCTACGTCTTGTCCGTTTTTGCGGGGGTGCTCCGAATCCCGAAGCCTTTCTTTTTCTTTTCACAGAATCTCCCAACTCGGGGCAGTTTATACATTAAACTTATTTGGTCCAGTCTGGTCCAGGTTGTGTTGGTTCTCCAGGAGAAGCACCAGCGTGCACATAACGGAGAAGAAAGTACTCCTGGACGCTTCAACGTGCGGTAACTGCTCTCCTGTAGTAGAAAAAAGAGGTCTGCTGATCGTCAGAGAGGAAATCGAGAGAGATATTTAGAAAAAGTTTCCAAATCTGGCAAAGCAAAGTCGAAAGTTTGCCGCTTCTACCCTCATCCTTATTTTTCCCCCTCTTCTCTCTTCGTCATCCTCATCCTTTCTTATTTTCCTCCTAACATTTCGGCAGACTAGGTGTATTGACAACGGGTCACCTCTTCTTCAACTTTACAACTTGAAAGCTCTCCGACTCTCAACACGCTTCGTTAAAACGAAAGCACGCACAGATCGACTCCAGCCAGAGCTGCCAGTTGGTGTGGTCGGATTCAGAAGCTGGAAATCCCGTTCACGGGAGCCGATACTGGTGGAAGTTGCAGGGAGATCGCCCCGATTTACTGAGCATCGTTTGATGGAACGTGGTAAGGTTGGTTACTCACCCAAAAAATAATGGAGACTTGCTTTTACTATCACACCAGAAAAACTTATTAATCCCCAGGAAAAGGTCGCCAGAAAAATGCAACTAAACTAACCACTGAAAAAAGTAACTATAGTTTGGGTACTTGCTCTGATTATAAAACCAGAAAAACGTATTAATCTTCAGGAAATTGTCAGTAGAAAAAGAAATCAATAAGTAGGTTAACCCCCAAAATACGATGAGAATTATTTGTTCTCATTAGAGTAAAAAATATTCATTTTTCAAGGTTTCAAGTAGAGAAATTTAAATTTTTTTGTTAAATGTTTCAAGCAGAAAAATTTATGAGTCGCACTTTCATTTAAACTCTTACTGATTACTTTGATTACTGATACACCTTTTCCTCCACGAAGTGTGATTTGTGATCTCTTGAAATGTGTTATTAGTTATCTATTTAAGAGTTTCACTTTTATACTCTTTGATTCTATGATACGCCCATTTACTTTTTTCTTCACATTTTGTAGTATTTTAATGTTCCCTGAAGAAATCAGTTTTAATTTAAATGGATAACCTCCTAACCACGGATTTTAAAATCTCCTTTGGACTGCAAATGATTCATTTATCTCCAAAAAGGTTTCAATTTCCAGGAAAAGATGTCACTAGAGAAAGGTATCGATAAGTTTCATAAGTTTGTAAACATGGATCTTAAAATTCCTTGTGGGCTGCATATGGCTAAACTGTATTTTTCTGGTATTTGTTATACGTATTGTCTTGTTTGTTTTTCATGAATATGCAAATGGCAATTTGGTGAAAATTATTTGTAGTTTGCTCTGGTAGATAAATTAAAGCACTTTTTGGATGAAAATCTTAATGAATGCAGAACTATGGATTCTTCGCATGTACAAAAATATTTAAAGAAATGCGTAAATGCATAACATTTATGATTTATTTAATGATTTCAAGCATCAGCTTATTCTGCAAGTAATAGGCTTATAAGATATGTTTTTTATTCCATATGATATGCGATATTATTTATTGTTGGACCATATTGTTGTAGAATCGTATTTTAATTTTGTATTTATATTTTTGAGTGATATGCTTCGAAATGTTTCATTGCAAATTGGTATAGATGGAATAAAATTAATTGATTGATTTAATCATGTCAGTCCATCGCCTTGTAATTCCCGCGAATGAAATTTATGGTAATCGGTCGATTTGATTTATCTTATACTATTTGATATTATTTGAATTTGAGAAATCAAATTTTATATTTGATTCTACATCGATGAGGAGGATCTTATACGTCAAGTAAGTCACGGCATCCGGTAGATCTATCACCCACTTTAAAATCTGAATGCACTCATAATCAAAAGGTCACACAACATTGACCAACACAAAATAAATCTTCTTATCTATAACTTGATCAATAAAGGAGATGTAGACCTACTCTATCACTGCACCCCAGAATATTTTTAATCTATTACAGAAAAAAAGGGGTTCAACCCCATATTCTAAAAATGTAGTGCTTAAAACATGCACCATATCAGCACTATGTAGCGAAAAGTGAATTATTTTCAACGCGATGTTATCTGATAGGATTTGACCCTCCACTGTGCAGTCGACGAACGACTTATGTTACGGTACATCTCGATGGCCATGTTTCTGGTAGTAAGTATATAGATATATATTGGTATATATAGAGATAGATTTCGGTATATAGAAAGTTGAAAATCGCTTGTCGATGGGAAAAGACGCCGTTCTAACACGCCGCGCCGCTCAATACGTTGAAGCATCTCCTCCCCGGAATACATTAATGGAAGCTGAAAATGATGGCATAGGCTTTGATATGGCTTAGCGACACTTGGAGAGAGGCGTGCACTCTCTGAGAGCAAGTGTGAAGAGAGAAAGAGAGAGGGAAAGAAAGAATGAGTGGAAATGGGGGGATTGTGTAGAAGAGGGAAAATCATGTCTAGAAGAGGAAAAGGGGTGTGAAGCTTTTTTCGAGAATGACGATTACAAGGGAGCATTATCGCCGAATGGGACCCCGCGGCAACCCCGGCGGTGTAAAGCGAAAAGGAGAATGCCGTTTTCAGGTTTTTACTCAACATAGTCCACTAGTGTACCATAATTCACTCCGAGTACTATAATAATAAAACTACTAGGCTTCAGCACCATACTATAAATGCTTTAAAAGTACCGTACTATTGTTCATGGATGGATGGATGTGTACATAGTTTTGGTTTCTAGTGAATCATAGATAGATAAAACATGTTTCAATGATGTAATTAAAATATTATTTCTCTTTTTTTATTGTTTGAAGGGTACGGTATTGTATGGGTACGGTATGGTATGTACGGTATTTGTTTGTCTCATTCATTTTCTCATCATTGAGATCGTGTACCCTATTTGACATCCTATCATGCAAAAGTCGAATGTATGAAAACATACAAAAAGAGAAAGAGTCGCGCAATGAAACATTACATATTTTTTCTTTTATCTTGATTTTAGTATCTGTGTTCAATATTATATATATTTTCATGCTATCTGCCGTGCGTAGTTTTTGTGCAGTTTTATAAGATTCTAAGTGGAATAATGATCATAAAAATAAATCATAAAGTATTAAAAAAATTTAGTTTCAGTCGTGTATTCAGTTTGTATGGGAATACGGCTTTCTCAGGAGAGTAACGATACTGTTTCTGGTAGAAAACAGTCTTTTCTTAAACATAGTTGAGTATAACATAAAGACATTATTACCTGAGGATCAGAATTTTTTTGGAAGAAATATGACGTACCTGGAACAGAACAATGAATTATTATTTAAATAATCTTCTATCCATTGATAAGGTAATTGATATTGAATAAAAAATATAAGAAATATTCAAAATAACAGACAATTTAACCTTGCGATTAAAAAATAAATAGAAATATTGAAAACAGAAATATCATAGATAAGAGAAACACGCTTAATTTATCAATAATCAATCCCTACCATTCAAAATTTGATTTTTTTAAATATTGGATAAATTACTCCATCTCTTTATGAATAAAAGAGTAATTATTTTAGAATGTCTTCTACAGAGTAAACTACTTGTAGATCGATGTACCGTAATAAATATATTAATTAGTGTCATAAATAGCAGTTCGTTAATTATCAAGTCAGCTAGATACGGTACATCAATTGCATTTCATGTTTTTAGTTTTGTTTTATATACACTTGGAATTGAAGGACTACATTTCAGTCTCTGGAAATATACAAGGTGAAAAGTTCACTAAATATTCTCAAATCTATTCCCAATTCTAGTACAACCTCTTCCTTCAAGCAAAAAATTGAAGAGGTTAGCAATGACATGTTTTTGAAGCAGACAAACGGAAACAGGTTGAAGGTAGCTAAATCAGAAGGCAGATAAAATAAAGCAAGACAAAAGGAATTGATGAGGCACATATATGGCGCCAGGTAGGCTACTGTTTACGATCTTCTTTGAAATCAGTGTTTCGACACTTCGCCACCAGGAGCGCTTTCGATTATTTTCTCTCGCTTCTAAAACCAAACTGCCAAATATCCAACTGCTACAGTCACTGTCACTGAAACCTCGCAAAACAATTCATTGTCAATCAACAAAATTATAATTATATATTTGCTATTTCATTCACATTTCTCACTAGCCTGTTATATTCTCATTTATTGTATGATAGTTGAATGAATAAATAAATAAAATTAACTTTACCAATCTTTCTCATTCACATTCTTTCTATCCTGCTTCTATCATTCATTCTTTCATCCTTTCTATCCTCTAGGGAAGTGATAGCCGCGAGCCGTAGCAGGTATCTGTTCAATCAGATAGATAAGCGGCGTTCTCGTAGGTCCTGTTCGTAACGGTGACCGATTAGATTGGCCAGCAAAAAAGACACTGTTCTCTGCTGTAAAATCACTTCCCGGTGGTTCGGAACCCACCTAAAACTGTAGGTCCAACTCATCAATCACCATCATCCAACTCATTACCCACGCACAGGTCTCAGACCTATGTGGGCTTCATCCTAAAAAAAAAAAAAATTTCCAACGAACCCATAAGACCAAATTGGTCTTATGTGTTCGCTGTTTATTTCCTCTATCTATTTCTATTGACTTTCTAGCGCCCTCACCTCACTGAAATACCAGCATGTTTCCGATCATTTTAACAAATTTTCAATGCATTCCAAAGTAAAAAAAATATAAAATTAGTAGAATGGTGTTGATATTGTGAAATCTTTTCATAATTGAAACAAAAAAGAGGTTGTCAAATTTGACTTAACTTTAATAATTTGAGTCACGGGACCATGGTTTTGTGTTTTACAAACACATCTTCAGCCGAAGATGTGTTAATAAAACACGAAACCATGGTCCTGTGACTCAAATTATTAAAGTTCAGCCGAAGATGTGTAGATAAAACACAAAACCATGGTCCTGTGACTCAAATTATTAAAGTTTAGTAAAATTTGACAACCTCTGTTTTGTTTCAATTAAAAAAATTATCTTTGTAAATCGAGACATAGTTTTCTCTTCCATTTGATGTTTCCACAGTTATCAATTTGAAAAATATCCAGAAAAGTTATAGTAATAGTTCTTTTCATAGTTTGGGGTAGGGAAAATGATATAACTGATTATCAAATTTTTATATTAAATTTCTTGTCATTTAAAAGTCAGATTGCATTGACTTTTAGAACTAACAGCTTGAGTTCGAGGTAAGAATGATGTGATAACATGAGTACCTTCTTGTCTACCTTCAAACTAGCTCAACTCTAGCTCTATTCTACCTCTATTCTAGCTTTTCTCTAGCTCGTGTAGAGCTCTACTCTATCTCTAGACTAGATCTGATCTCGATCTAGTCTAGCTCTGGTCCAGCTTCTAGCTCTACTCGCCGAAGTCCAACACAATTATAAAATTGACTGCAAGTCGTTAAATTTACAACAAAAAGTTACAATTATACATAGTGTGGGGTCGCATTTTTATGAAATGCTATATGGGCACTAAGTTAATTATTTACAAAAAAAAAAAGTAAAGATTTATGCTAGATGTAGCAGCCTAGTCATACGACTATTTCACCAAGAAATAAAAAGGAATAGATTAAAAATAAATTTGAATAGATTATTAATAAAACAAATCGGATAAATAAATCATAATACAAACCTAATTTACTGTACAATAAGTATTTATTCAATCATCCATAGACTAGTAACAATTAACCAAAACTTTATTCGATTCATTGTTTACCTTACCGTCCTTATCAGTAATCTGTCAGCTGTAAATGAACCGGCTTTCGGACAAGTTTTTTCAACCAAATTACGTTCAAATTATTTTATTTTCTAAAACTATATTGTAAACGCTAAGGACCGCTCATTATTTTCCCCATCCATAAAAAATGGATTTGTTATAAATTTCTCATTGTTTTATTTGTTTAGTCCGTGACATGCAGAATTCCAAAGAGGTTTCAACCCCTGTAATTGTGGATGTCACGTGACTTTTTCTATGTGAAAATTTTTATTCAGAGGCTTCAAGAGTCCTTGCCATTTTTGTCTAGAGGGAGTAGCCCAATAATTTGTGTGGCTAAATATTTGTTAAATTAAGTGTTAAATGTAAATTACTCTGGCAGGACCACAAGTACTTAATTGTAGAGTTCCAAATGACGACTGATGTCTATTTTTTAAATTAATTTAAACATTGTGAAACTCCCAACTACGACTTACGTCCAGCTGAATCGTGAGGTACACGATGAGCACCAAATGAAGGGACAGCAATATTCCACATCGACCTCATGCATCAAAGTGGTGAATATAATTCATATAAATTAATGGAATTCCATTTGTGCGCGTAGTAAAAGTGTCGTCGAAAAGTATCCATACTGGACGACTCCTAATTTAAATTATCACTGTACAGGCACAAATCGTCATCCTCGTGGTCAAAAAACACCCTTAGTGAGGTGAAATCACGCAATCTTCATTGAATTTCAAACATCTCATTATGAACAATATTTCTTAAAAAACTTAATAACCATAGATTCATCTCAATTCACTTTTAATAAGTTTCATTACTAATTTTAATTTTCTGTTCCATGCTTGGAACATATTCTCTTTTTTGTGCCAATAAATTTCTCAAGTATTATTTCTTACATTATTCTGTTTTACACCCTGTTTGACGATTGCTCTGGTTCAACTATACCGTATTACATCACTCATTTGTGAGTCAGGAGTTCAATTGTTGAATTTACCTGTTCAAGATTGAGCAAGGGTAGAGACAGTATTCAGTCCCTAGTGGATCTGAATGTGTATCACATAAAGTGGCGTTATCCAAATAATAGCGGCCACTTCACAGGTGATACTGAATTTTATTGGTTACTTTTTATTTTTCTTTCTACTAGCATAAGATTTAGGTACGACCGGAAATCTGCAATTAATCAGTAATATGTCCTTCCAAGGCCTATGAGAAATAATTATAAGGCTTACTTGAGGGGCATATTGCTTTTCTTGTAAGGTTTGATTCGAATCTGCCAAGTTTTTCGCCTTGATCAAACCTGAAGCTCTACCGCATCTACAGCATTTCCAAGGAGGAAATACTTATTTCAAATATTATTTTTAATTATCGATGGCAGAGGAGAAACCAGCCTGATAATAGTTATTCACATTAAATTTTATTATGTATTAGAAATCTAGATTGCTTTTAAAAAGAGCTCTTTTAACAAGATCTCTGACACAGGAAATCTCCAGTGCAATCCCAAGTGTTCCTATTGAATGTTCTTTTAGTAATCTGCAGTCAATCGACTCACTCGATAATTTTCTCGAAGAGAAGGGACTTATTTCACTCCCCGTTTTCATCATGATCCCACTATCGAATACATAACAAACAAGTGAGATCCAAAACATTTCTTATCCATGAAACAAACTCCAAGATTTTGATCCCACTTTATTTCTCATCCACATTCCACTACGGACTGTAATTTGACAGGGAAATTCCGACAGACGTTTATGAAAAATTCACTCAGCGACAAGAAAGCCAACACAGCGAAAGGATAAAGATGGCACAGAAAGAGACTGAGCGAGCGAACCTGCAAAACGAGATAACTCGACTAGAGTAAATATTTTCCGGAATTATGCCACCAGCCTGAACTCGTTTCCCAGCAGCGCGACTCTTATTTGCTTTACAAATGGTTTACAAAAGACTTGTTTGCTCAAAATAAAACAACGCTGTACCACATCTGAACTTTTCGATAATATTCCCTCTAATGAAACATACCACGAATTATCAGCAAAGACCATGCACTTTGTCTTCAAACTTCGATGGGAACTACTACTTATTTCCACAACTTCAACCCCGCTAACTTCACTGTTATATAATATATTTTATTCTGTTTAAGGATTTATTAGTCTCCATGAAACGAGATTCTAAGGTAGTTTGATCAAACTTCTGCTCACTAAGACAATTGCCTCGATAAAACTAACAGTTTCCTCAACAAACAGGTCATGTCAAGTACTCAACTTTCAAGTTTCAACAATAAACTTTTATAGGTCGATAAATAAGATTATTCCTTCACCGCATCATTCACTATCAACGAGCAGAATCTTGGAGAATTCATGTAACTTTCAAAGTATGATATTCACCAGAATTGAATCGAACTATCATTTTCAGTAGGGCAGTAGGAAATGGGGGATGCTTTTTATCATTACCTTTATTTCTGGAACAGTAAAATAATATTTGATGCAGTAGTTACCTCATTAGAAAGCCTTATTTCATGATAACATAGTTAAATATCTTGAACATAAAACTTTAACTGAAGATGTGATTGGGTATTGATTGATAACACAATGCAAAATCTTATACTGAAATCTAGGAGAACGATAATAAGATAAAACTGAATAATACATCCATTCAAGTCTACTCAAGTTTGCATAGATATTTTTGAATCTTCCATTTGGTGCATTAAAAAAAATACCTCAAAAGTCCTAGAATTTTGACGATCAATCTTGAGACGGACCTACAGTTTTGACTGGCCTCCGAACCACCGGAAGTGATTCTCCAGCTGAAACCCTCTTTTACTGATTTACAGTCTTTAGAGACTTAATGAGCCTACAGTTTTAAAACCAAATTAATAGAATCTAATGTGAAATGTGTCACCCCACGATGAATGACTACTTAATTGAATTTCTGCATAAAGCTCACATTCCGCATATGAGGATTTTGAGACCACGGAATTTTTTGTTATTTTTGCTGAAAAAGGAACACTTTTCTGCTAATAATTATATTTAAAAAAAAAACCATTATCAGGTATTGGTAATGCTAGATCACATTTTACGAATAATAATCATCCTTGATTATTGTATCATGAAAACATCCATCACTCATGAGGGGATATGAGTCGTGAGACATGTGCTTGAATGATGACACTAAATATGCCAGGCTGAAAGGGAATCGAACCTGTCACCGTAGGTGAAGCAGACAGCCGGAGATAAGCGCTCCAACCTTCTACACCACACTTGATTCAGAAGTTGAATTTCTTCAAATTTCCAGGTACAAAATTCCCTTTTCCTTTTTTCTTGCTGATGAAGCCCACAAAAGTCTGAGAATTACGTGAAATATGAAGTGAAATGATGATACAATTATGTTACTCTTTCAAGCGCAGTTTCGAGCGCCCGTGACTGAGCATCATGATTGCCCGTCATAGAAAATCATTTCCTTTTTTCCTTGAAAATAATACTTATACTATACTATTCCTTCATAAATCACTCTGTACTCGCTCAGAAATTTTATGATCAAACAAGAAAAATCCGAGGGTAGTAAATAAAGCTGTAAAGTGGAACAAAGCATATGAGGTCAGAGCGAGATATAGTACGCGAATGGATTCTGAAATCACATACATGCAAAGCAACCCTTAAAGCATGAGGGTGTATTAATCAAAATATGCATATGAGGAGAAGCAGAGAAGTAGGATGGAGACAAAATGTAGAAAATAATGAAGATGGTACAGAAGCCAAACTAGCTGTGTCCACGGATGTGTGAAATGCTTTGAAGTTTTACTACGTTATTAGCACAAACCAAAGAGAGAGAGAGATAGAGTGAGAGGGTGTAAGACTGCATGGGGACTAGCTAACTAACCTGATGTGAGTGGATGCATTCTGATGTGTTATAAAGAGATAATCACATACTCCGCGGGCGATAATTCGACAAACCCACAGAAGCCTGATCATGGAAGCTATTTCCTAGTCGTTTCGTTCTTCGAGGCATGTTACTGGTGCGGAAGGGTGACAACTGTTTGTCCGAAACGCTATCAGGCTTGCCAACATGCAAACCACAGTGTGATCACAAATGCAACAACACTAAACATGTCGGTTGCACAGAAGGGATACTAAACACAACAACCTACAACAAAACAGGATATAGGGTACCAGGACTGTCAGAATGTGCTACGTCCGCTCCGTGATTGCAATTAAACACGCTTTGATATCAATTGTAATTTACGAGGGAGAATCGAGTCTCATTTCCATACAGAATGTGGACCATATTTCTAAAAAACCAAATTGCAGTCCCATTTACCATTTCTAATTATGTAAAATGTGGACTAAATTATCTTTCCATCCTAATATTGAATGTTGTTTATTATAGCTCACGCCACCAAATAAGGCAGCTCTAAAAAATTGCGGTGTTGGCAGATAAGGGACCATGCCAGCAATTGCTAGTAGAAAATCATCAACCTCAATGCAGGAATTGACAACACTACTAGTACCGTGTTGCCTAGTCCATAAGCCTGACGCTAGCAGTCATATGTTTTTTGTCACTGCATTTATTGTATTATTGCTACACGGCAATTTCCTTGAGCCGCCTCATTTCATGGCGTGAAATATATTCTGGAATGAGTTGATATGACTTGCGCTTCAGCCAGCTTCAACTAGCCTAGTTGTGTCTAGGACTAATGTCATTGCAACGCACAGTAGCGGAGAGGTGCATGAGAAGGGGAAGAATCGGCCAGGAATCAATCGTCAGACCACAACAGTAAGTTGAGTACGGAACTTCAAGAGTTTCTGAAGATATCACTTCGACGCACAAACAATAGCAAGATTTCAATGAGGCCCTGTTAGGTCATTTTATCATCAATCTAATCAAATCCATTTACAAGCTTGAATCATTAAAAGAGTAACATAGAAAAAACATAAAAATATTATATAAAGATTGATGTATTGTGATTTTAAAATAATAATCTAGATTTTTTTAAAAAGCAGCTAATTTGACATTTTTACCAGAGTGTGATTTTTCTTGAGCAAAGGTCAGCACTATTTTCTCGTCATTAGATAACTATTCATCAAAAAATCCATTTCAATGGTTTGTGATTTGAAAACAGATCTATTTGCATTTAAAATAGAGTTTGATATATGAGTATGAAAGGGGGTGGAAAAGGAGAAGAGAGGAAGAAAGAGAGTGACAGAGCAAAAAGTGAGAGGGAGGGAGAGAGAATGATTAACAGTAGAAAGGAGCGACCAAGAAACTGTGTTTATCTCCGCAGGGGTTGACAGCATACATAAGGAAGGAGATGTAACTCAAGTACTTTTCATCCCTTCTAAAACACTCCGCGACCACTTGAGTCCACGTTGTCTCTCTTCTTTAACATACTCTTACTCCCACTCACTCAGTCGCTCTCTCTCGCGCGCTTTACCTCTCTCTGTCACTTTCGCTCTCTCTTTACCTCTCAGAATTCCTCTCAACAGTTGCTTTTATCTTGTGTTGATCATTTAGCCATGAAGTAGGTACTGCAAACCTCTCGACTCGTTTAACAGAGGCTAACGACTAAACAGTCTGATCTGAGAATAATCTGGCCAAAATGTAGAATGTTTGGAAATGAAAGGGATATTTTTAAATTAAAATCAAGGTTTGAGCATAACACCACTCAGCAAATGGTGCAAAAACGTCATAACTCTCTATTGCCTTTTCATTACTCTATAAACCTAATCATTTCTTCACATACATATATAATAAAACTGATACTAGTGTTTGTATATTCTACGAAATGATATACCGTACTGATACTTAGGCTATACGATTAGTATAAGTAAACGATAAGCAGAGCATGATCCATGGACAAGAGAAAATCTTCCAGGACTCGAAACCTGTCAAAGTTCTGATGATTAGGGAGAAATACAAATAGGAAGTAGAAGAAAGTAAATATAAATCGGGCTGTCCAAAGCACATAATATTTGCTTGTTAGCTTGTCCCTATTGCGAATTCAGCTGCACTCACAATAACTTTCTCATTTACAAATGATTCTGTAGAGATCATGTGTACTTAGTGTCAGAAATAAATTAGTTCGGTTCGGTCTCCTATTCGCTCCATACAGAATGGAAGCGGCTGCACAGTAATGCTCTCAGGATCTGTATTTACATTTGACGGTTGTCTGTCTGGTCTGCGATGGCTTAACGAAAATAGAGAAGATGGCGTCTGGGCAAAGAAAAGACTGCTTTTAATTGATTAGTTGGCCCCTTTTAGCAGAGGTTAAATGGCTGTGAGAAACTGAAGACAGACTCTCTTTAGAACGTGTATCAGAATACGAAACGTCAAGACGCTCATACAGCGTATTAGTTTATAAGAGAGAAGTTTACGAGTAGAAAACGTTCTTTTTCGTATAATAGTATAATCAAGTTATTTAGTGGTGGTAGAAATGATGAAGACCTTACTCAATATTTTTCAGCTTTTTTTTGTCAAGTTAACTATAATATTCCTAAATTTCCTTCACATACGACTTCTATATATATAATATGTATTAAGCCTGAGTATAGTAATATTATAGAGTCAACTGCATAGCAAGATTATACAGTACACACTCTACGACTCTAGTAGTTCTGTGAATAGCAGAATTCACTCACCCAACACTTCTCAATCAAGAGGGGATGATATTTTTGAAGGTTGACACTTTCAATTAAAT
The DNA here is from genome assembly GCA_948455865.1 of Conomelus anceps. NCBI lineage: Eukaryota > Metazoa > Arthropoda > Insecta > Hemiptera > Delphacidae > Conomelus > Conomelus anceps. The sequence continues at coordinate 24,325,356 of OX418224.1, read as the reverse complement.
TTTCGTTGCTTTTAATGTTTCAAGGATCAATATTTTCCATTAGAACAATATATGGAAAATTCAACATTTTTGACACCCTCTAAAAAAACCTATACCCCTAAAACCTAATGAAGGGCTACAATGCATTTTTAGCAGCTTGTAAAATAAAGAAATGAATACATAAGTAAATTTATTCCCACAAAGTTCATATCTACGAGCACTTTACAAAATGAAATCCTTAAAATAAAATTTTATCAGCACTGAAAATTTAAAATGTTTATATCATTACTGAGAAATGAATCATTCACAGTCTTCAAAGTTAAATCATTACAAAATCACAAACATTATATCACTATGAAATAAATTAAATCAAACATTTTATAAATTATAAAATTTACATAATTCATAACATTACAAAAAAAAAATCATTCATGATAGTTGTAAAGTTAGATCATTCAAATATTATAAAAAATTACATTATAAAAATAAATTTCATGTAAAATATTCAAAATAAAATAAAATATACATCTGTGGAATAGGCTACTCCTGAGGGTTGAATTTACCCTGAATTGAAGTAGTCACATAATTTAATTAAAATTATAGGAAAAAAAAACGAGTCTGAACGGGCGAGAGTTAAAAAATAACCTTTTAACCTCCAATCAGGAAAATAAAAAATTATCCATTAACAAATTGTTCAATATTTGTTCACCCCACCCCCTATTTTCTAGTGAAACTTAAATTTCCACCTCTTGCTTCAAAAGTGGTTATTTAAAAAAAATCGAATGGAAGTCTCCAGAGTTTCTATACTCTACCATCTAATTGATAAATTCAAGCATATTTCTCAATTTTCTCCACATTCAAGTTTTGAAATTTTACTCAACAACCCCCCCCCCCCCCCTCCTCCTCCAATACTAATATTTGAAGAGTAATTCAGTATTTCGAAGTCTAAAGAAGGAACCTTCTTCGTATAGACACATCACTTCCAATAAAAAAGCAGAAATTATTTAAATAATACCTTTTTTGAAGAAAGTCTATTTTCCCCACCCCTACCCACAAATGCTCAATTTATCAAAAATTCAATATATACCATTCCACTTAGATCAAGAAGCGCTACCAAAACCAAAAACTAAATTCGAAAAATCTCAATATTGAAGATTTTTGAGATTTTGAATACCCCTCTCTAAATGTTGGGTTTATCAAATTTCAGTTAAGGATTGAACTCTCTCAGATCTTTTTAAATTCAATTTAAAACCAACCAAATCAGACTCTCCAATAATAGGGGGTACATTCGGTCCCCTAAAAAGGATGAGGGCATTTGGCCGTAATCGTGTTACATAAATACACAGACTGACGAACAGACAAAATGCTGAGAGGTCGAGTTAAAACTGAGAAACTCATTACGTTCGGCTAATAATTTTGCTTACTTACCACAGCCTTAACAATTTCTTCGTCAAATTCACTCTTGACGTCTGATTTAAAAATGCATTTTCAAAATTTTAATTTCCAATTTTATCATTCGTTTGTCATTCCGCCAAATGCCAGATTCTGTTGATAATGTCTCTGTAGTGAAAGACTGCTTTCAGTTTTTTTTTTACAAATGAACAATGTAGTCGGCATTCTGATCAGGCTGATTAGATTGTGTCGGCCGTGGTTCTTATTCCTCCACCGTCGAAAATCCCTCCTCAGACCTCCTTTCAATCTTCCCATGCTATTCCTGTTGTCCCCTTGTCTTCTGCCTTTCCTTACTCTATACCTTCATGGTATCCTTATCAATCTCCTGCTCTTTTCATATTTTCTTTTCCCTTATCTTCTTTCCTCCTATCTTGTTAATCTGGTATTCCTTTCCTATTTATTCTTTGCTTCATTCTCTCTTGTTATCCTTATGTTCTCGCATGTGTCCCTGATCCTCCAAATATTTTCAGTGCCTCCTCCATTATGCATTTTCCACATAATAGTTTCCTAATCTCCTTGCTACCTCACTTCTTCATTTTCTCACCCCCTCAATTTTTACTTCGTCACTCATTCACTCTCCCACCCTCTCTCTCTCTTTTCTATCCCCGCTGAATCACTCTATCTCTCTTCCACCTATTGTCAGTCAGTATATGTTCCCACTTTTCCGAACACTTACACTAACTTCCTAAGTTGAATTTTTCTTCATTTTCCCTCATCTTTTTTCTTCTATTATAGCTCTTTTATAATGAATTCCTCATTTTTCTAGTTAGTATTTACTACTCATTTTCTGTCCTATTTTTTATTATTCCCTTCTACTCTTCCACTATTTACTTGTATTGTTATAGATCTTATTTATGCCTATCTAATTATTAGTTTTGTTCTATATACAATATTATTTTGTTTGTATGAAAAGCTGTTGTAAAACCTACATGTTTAGCAGGAACTTTATTGTATATAGTGAACTTAATATTGATAGATTGATTACTCTCTTTACTTCGCACCCACTGTGCATGTATCCTTCTTCCTTCCTCTATCTCTCCTTTTTCGAATCTTACTTATATCCTTTCTAATTCTTGCTCTTTCTCTATCATTCTATTTCACACATATACTTCATTCTGTGTCTCCCTCTCCTTTAGCATATTTAAGGCTGATTCACACATATAGGACTGGACTACGACTGTGTCGTTTTGAATGGATTCGCCTAAACAGTCTTTCCATTTGAAATACACAGAGACGGTCGGAGGTAATTCACACATATAGGACTGTACACCGACCGGACTACGATTGTACTGCCGTAGATCACTTTCAGAGCGATCTTTAAGGACACGGTCGTACACAGTTTGCGTCCGGCCTGAACACAATCCTATATGTGTGAATCAACTTAGGACTGTGCGCCGACTATACTGTTAGGATCGAGTGTTTCTACTATCTCCAAAATTAGAGATAGAAGAATTGTGATTTCAGATTCGGATTCAGCGCCTAAAATTAATAATTTGCCTCGCGTGTACTCAAAAATAAGCAAAATTGAGGAAGTTGTTTTTATTGATATCAAGTCATCCTATACAGTAGTCTAGTTAGTTCAACTTAGTTTCATCTAGAATGGCAGTTCCTATCACTTCCACGAGTTATCATTATTTCTTGAAAGAAAAAAAGTTGTACAAGAAAAAATATTTCAAGTAGCCTATAGTATCAATTTTTTTGACTTTAGAAATTTCCATCTAGTTAAAATTAAACATGACATGGAACTGATTCTTGCTTATAAAAGCCAACTCAAGCATTCCATTCAGTAGAAACACAAGAAATATGTTGAAAGTTATTTTTGTTAATTTTGAATTGTTATTATTTTGAATTATAATTTTCAAAGTTAATTTTGAATTTAATAATTATGATCAAAAACTACCTATTCAACCTATTATTGACAATATTATCGAACTGGTAACGACTCTACTGTCTAATGTATGTATTCACTCTGTTCAACCCATTGGGAAACTTTTACTTTTACTATAACACTATACTTAGGCTATCCATTCGTCCGGGATTTCCCCGGACAGTCCGGGTTTCGAGCTCGCGTCAGGGAAATGTCCTGGGTTTATATTTCCGGGTTTCTTGCAGGTTTGGGAAAGAAGCGCCTGGACGCGTTTTGAAATAGAATATTTTCATTGTTAAGAACGTAAACCCAGTATTTTTTACGTATAATTAATAAATAAATTATCACTAACATTTTTTTAAATAAAAGAACACAGTATTATTATAAGATTTTCGAACTGCCATGTTAAACCGAACTGTTCTGCATTTCTCTTCCACATTTCCTCCGTCGGTTCAGGCATTTCTCTCACAGTCATATATTTCCATATAACTTCTAATGTAGAGAAAATAATGGAGTTGATAGTTGAAGGAGCCAGTCTATAGCTGAAACTGAGAGAAATTTGCGAATTGTCAGAACCCAGGTATTTCAATGTCAAAGCTAATCTTTCTTCTAGTGAAACTGGCCGCCTCCACCTTGAGTCTATAGCTGAAACTGAGAGAAATTTGCGAATTGTCAGAACCCAGGTATTTCAATGTCAAAGCTAATCTTTCTTCTAGTGAAACTGGCCGCCTCCACCTTGAGTAGTGTTTCGTCAATTCATTCTGAAGTATTTTCAACAGGTTCTCAAACTTCGATATACTCATACGAAAATACTTGAAAAATCTAACCTGGTCACTTTTAAGACATGAAAATATTGTATGGAATTCTCCTTCTTCATCTCTTGCTCTCCACAACTGATGCACCCAATATTTTCGTCTCTTCCTAGCTTCTTCTTCTTGCAAAACAAGTAATGCTCCGCAAGCAATAATAACATCCTCCTCGTCTGAATCCATCTTTGAAAACTGAATTGAAATCCACTGGAATGACGTAACTGCAGAAGTAAACGACAACAGTACAGTCGTAGTACAGTCCTACATGTGTGAATGATAGCGACCCATCACAGTCAGCGTACGGTCGTAGTCCAGTCCTATATGTGTGAATCAACCTTTATCCTACATTTATTTAATATTTCTAACCACTTTTTTATCTTTCTTCCTCTTTTACCACTTTCTATCGCGTTCTTTCTCTCTGTCTCCCTCACTCCCTCTTTATGCTGATCTCTCCCCCTAAGCCAGACTTTTGTCTAGAGTGATAGATTGTAGACTTGTGTTGGATACGAATGAAATATGAAAGAAAACAGAACTCCATTCGTGACGTGGCATAGAAACGGAATGAAAGTCTACCGTTCTGTAATGTATTGAGGGAAACAGAGGGAAATCCGGGAGGTAGGGGGGATCGTCTGCAGACGTCTGAATTTTTCCCTCGACGTGAAAGAAACGAGAAAAGTGTGTCGCGAGACTTTTAACGAGATACGATCGATAGACCAGACGGAAATGTTTTTCTGGTGTAATTCTCCGTTTGCGAGATAATTGTTTCTGAAATTATTCTTTTACCCAAATAAATCCAAAATAGAAAGCTATTTCTACTAATTTGTCCAATTGACAATTTTATTTTATTTTTACGCCTATATTTCCTAGGAATCCTACCTTGAATTTCATACGTCCTTGATTACTTCATATTTAGTTTCTTAAAAAAATAAACACAGACTACTTAATTAAAACTGTGACAATTTATATTCAAAATTATTCTGTATCTTCCACATACAAAATATTTTTTAATACCGTAATTCTGGAGTCTGGAGTCAGTTGATAGGCAATTAGAGTCACTGCTACCATGTTGCCGTAATAGTATTATAGTGGCACAGCATATAATATAAAATAGGCTATAGTAGGCTACTATTATTATCATCAGTAATTATCGTTTATTTTTATTTATTCAATATATTATTACTCTTAAAAGCTAGTGACACACTGAGCAAGAAGAGAAGATACAAGATATGTTTAACACGAGTAACTGAAAATTATATTGAATTTATCGATTCATAACATCTTCACGAATGATAGTAGTTCTTCTGCATCAATGTGATATTTTTTATCCTCTACTCTCTAAAGTAATATGAAGTAAAAATTAGTATATATAGAGATAAGAAAAGATAATTTATTCTCGTTTAATTTATAACCCTTATATGGAATACCCAACGAACACATATGACCATTGTATTGGTCTTATTATATGTGTTCGCTTGGGAATACCACATGAATGAATGGAAATAGCAGTTCTGGAGTGATAAAAAGCATAAAATCAGCAGTCTCTAGTGATTTTTGTCATATTTGTGAAGTATATTTCTTATCTGCTTGTCTCTAGTATCCTTTCTCAGTGTGACACCAACCTGAGGGTCATCTGATGATGAATAGTTTCCTATTAAAAAATAATGCTAATGGTATATACTCCACCTAAAAACAACAAACATTTATTGTTGATTCATTTATTGCGACAATGAATATACAATGATTACAAATATGCAACATATGCAACAGAATTAGAATCCAAAACTGCTCTTTTCAAAAAATTTGACTTTGCTACATATTATCTAAAACTTCGAGTCTGCTTCTCGAAAAAAATTTAGATTCACTGAAAATTTTACTCGAAACTTATGGTTTACGCTCCTTGAAATGTTCTCTGAGAAACAGAAGAATGACGTTTGATATTCATTAATCTATTCTACTGATTTGTGGATAATGAATATGCATTTTCCATATAGGGACCGATGTATTTATAGACCTGGATCTGGTGAGTAGGTTAAACTTCCTTTTCAAATAAATTCCTAATCGATTTATCTCAAGTATTTTGAGAATTTCAGAGCCTAGAGTCGAAGTCAGCTTGTATGAATACAGTAAATGATCAAATAGTTGCCGGCGAAAACCAGTTGTAAACGCAGATGATGCTTTATTGCTTCTCTCATTCATGTATAGACAAGTCAGAAAGAATTCATTGAAGCCGAAAGTCGTGTGGTCGTAAACGCGGAGAGTGGTCTGACCGGATTCCAGGCTGAATGCTGCTAATGCTAATATCGCGATGGCTAGGCTGTTGATGTTGCCTGTTGCCGCTCTGGCGTGTTTGTCGCATTCTCCGCAAGAAAATAGATAAACAGATAAAAGAAAGAGAGTTTGAGAGAGATCGAAAGAAGAAGAGAGATTGCAAGAGATGGAGGGATTCGAAGAAATAGAGTGATGAAGAGAGATTGAGAGAGATGGAATGATTGAAAGAGATAAAGCGATTGAGCGAGATGGAGAGAGATGGAATGATTGAAAGAGATAAAGCGATTGGGCGAGATGGAGAGATGAAGATATTGAGAGAGATGGCGGAAGATGAAAAATACTGAGATGAGGCTATATTGTAATGGAGTTCTTTTGCGATTGGATTTTGCAATATAATATTCAAGTTTCGTCCCTTAAAACTAAAACTAAAAAAACAAGTATAATAACTCACTTAATCTGGCCGAGTACTTTCGAATCTATGAGATCCATCTTCGGAAGATGGATCTCATAGATTCGAAAGTACTCGGCCAGATTAAGTGAGTTATTATACTTATTCTTAACAAAATAATATTTGACTGCAAGTCGTTAAATTTCACATGAAAAGTTAATATTAACAACGCAGTTCGTCATGGAACAAGAAATCCAGGAATAAAAAAACAAATTTAAAAGAAATTCAAGTTTTATCCCTTAAAACTAAAACTAAAAAAAAAACAAATTTAAGATAGATTCAAGTTTTATCCCATGGAACTAACACCGGAAAAAAACGAATTTTACACAGATGGAGTATGGATGGAAAATACTGAGGTTATACTACATTGAAATCTCAGTTCATCTGTGGCAGAATTCTGCGATGTAATACTTTAAGTTTCATCCTTCATAATTCACAGTAAAACATCCAAATTTTAATCATAGTAAATGATTGACAAAGAAGATAAATTGTCATAAATGGAGATATTGGAAGAGATTAAGGGAGGTAGATAAATTATAAAATAGGAAATACTGAGATGAGATGAGATTATAATCTCAGTTCAAGTATGATAGGATTATATGTGATAGTAGGTTGTTGAAAGATATGGAGAGATTGAATGAAATTAAGAAATATTGGCAAATACTGAGGTGAAACTACCTGCTAATTTTAGTTTATCTTTGTAAGGATTCTGTATTGTAATATTTTCAAATTTTATCACTTGAAACTATTAAAACACGCATTTGAATATATGCAGGTTACTGAAGGAGATGGAAAGATTGGAACAGATCGAGAAAATGAAACAGGGGGAGAAATTGAGAGTAATGAAGAAAAGATGGCTAATACTGAAATTAGGCAACATTGAAGTCTTAGTTAATTTGCGATTGGATTTTTCAATACATTGAAGTATCATACCTTTAAACTCACATTGAAACATGAAAATTTGAGTCATAGTAGACAATTATAATGATCGTTAAATTAAAAGTAGAAAAAGACCATTCATGTGAACCATTTCAACACAGTTTAGTGCGAAGAAGATGAAGAAAAAGAATTCGATATGCTATATTCAAAACGTCTCGAACTACACAGGTAAGACTTTAGTCAATAAGAAAGTCAATGCTGTGAATATAACGATCTGGAGAATCTAAAAGTAAGAAACTGACATTTTAAAATGTGACTACCAAATATAATAGATGTGTAAGAGCAGGAGGAGATGGGGTCCTCCTTCTTGTGCACTGATCTGTATTTTAATAAATAAATAAATAAATATTTATGATAAATAGATTTAAGAAATGGGAAGCATGTCATAGTAAGGAATTTATTCAATTATTTGTGTGAAATAGAGAAAAATATATTTGTTCGCTTAGTTCAAAGAGATGAATAGAATAACCCAATGCTGATCCACCATAGAATCATCAGAGGTTACCGTTGAATAGGTATAGCTGAATAAAACGTAACACTTCTAGCTTTGTCCGGAATTCTATCTCGCCGGCTGTGCACTTGTAAGCAAAGCTTTACAGGTGGAACAGGTCCTTTTACTCTCCCAATAAATGTCGAACGTCGAAATTTTTGAAGCACAAATGGATCTGCCGGAGCGCTCCGCCCCCTTTGGGAAATAAAAAAAGTTTATTGTTGGAAGTGTAAGCGGAAGGGGTTGGCACTTCTGAAGCGTGGCGCGGATATCGAGCGAAATTCGAAATCAAATCAGCAGAGCGGTTCCCGCGCCCGCGAAATGTTGGCGGAAATTTGTGGAATGGCGGGAGTGGGAGGCAACCAAGACGAAATAACCCGTAGCGGTAAAATTTATTGAGATATGATGCGATATGATATTGTAGTCGTAAAACTTCACTTTACGTCTTGGTCGTTTCGCTTCATTGCTTGTCTAATAGCGTCAATCTCTTAATGACTTTGACACCGACACGGCTCAGTTATTCGGCTATAATAATTTTAATTGAGTTCCAGCAACCCCGTAAAATGATTTAAACGATTCTGGCTGGCTCAACACAAACTAGCGAGCATAAGTCACATTTGAAAATTCATTATTCCAGTGCTGATGCAGCAACAGGTCAGGTTGAGTTCATCGGCCACATGACAATACTGTATCTTTAAAAGAAGTCAATAGGGTATTAAAGTGACATGAAGTAGCATTGTCATACTTAATGGCATAAAAGTTATCGTTGTCTTCGGAAATATTGAGAAACTTTTCTAGGATGAGATTAATGAAAACGTATGTCACGAATTGCACGAGAACAATTTACAATCTGGATTAAACCAAAATGGATTAAACATTTTTCAAATAATCCAAAAAATCATCAATATATAAGCTGTCATTGACCTGGAAACCCGAAAAACCTGAAAGTATCTTACTACTTTGTGAACAATTGATCTAAATACTGATAGAACGTCTGGTACTAGATTTTAAAAGTGCGTTAAATTCATATTATGCATAATAAAATTAGTAGTACAAAATATTTCAAAAATGTTCATCTCTTTATTAGAAGTAATATTGGCCTACAAGAATTTATATCAAAACAAAACCATTCAATAACTTTCTGATAAAAATATTTGTTATATCGAACACTTACCAATTAATAAAATTCTACATAGCTACCTGTAATGAATTTTTAATTACTCCTTTATAAAACTGCTAGTTTTATAGGTACGAACTATTATATTTGAATTGCGCGGGTACTACTCTGACGCTACTACGGTAACTGTCATCTCTGTACTTGTCATACTCGTCTGCTCTGGTACATTATTCAATTCATTAAACTGTTTGCTAGCTGGTATCCACTTTTATATTTATTTTTAGTTTTTTTTTGACTCGTCTGGTCTAGTTTTTTTATTTTTTATTTGAAAGTTGTCTTGATGTTGACTTTGTCTGCGACCTTTTTCGTTAGGTTGGTTCATCTGCTGATCTTACTTGAATTTGAACAGCTGTTTGATATAAGAAAGAGCCTGTTCGATTTTCGATCCAGGATGACGCTTTTTTTCTCTTACAAAATGTTCGAAGGGTAGGATTGATTCTTATTTGGACCATGATGTCCTGAAGTAAATTTTTTTGTTAACTTTAATATGATCATGATGTGATCTGGTTTTAATTTACCTTTTTTTTTCTTTTGTTTAACTTTTTCCGAACATTTCCACTTGCTGCTGTATTGATGCCAAACTTAAGTTGCTAAATACTAAATTTATGTCCGCCTAGTTGGCGGTCGAAGAACCAGAGTAATGCAGAATCACAGTATCGATGTACTTATGAATCGAAGAATTTCAGGATCTATGAATTGACGAATTGGACGAATGAAAGTATGTCTCATGTTCGTTCAAGATATTTTCACAACATGCTTCAACTGTGATCGTCGACCCAGAACGTTATGAATTGAATTTTGGAATATGAATACCGCTTACGACCAAATCATCGTAGAGGTTTGATGTTTGTGTGATTCAAAATTAGAGTAACTCCGAGATGAAGGTAACATTTTATATTTCGTACTAAATTATCTGCAAATTATTCAACGCCAGGAACTTTCTATCTTTCGCCGCCAACATTCTAAATTATCAACTGGACTTTCTTTTTAAAACTTAAATCTCTAAATCTACGTAAAATTCAAATTTTATTCTACTACATGAAAACGTTTTTTTTTTAAATGTTAAGTTTAACTTGGATTAAGTTATAATCGTATATTTTGCTCCTTAAGAATTTGGAAGTGTGCACACAATAGTGATAGTATTTGTATGTGTGTGTATTTATGTGTGTATGTGTATATACATATATATATATGTACATGAATATACTCACATATGGAATCTCTTTTTTTTAATAATATAAGATCTGATCAGATTTAACTTGAAGTTTTTAGTTTTTATAAGTTTTATGGATTTCTTGCTCTGTAAAAGATTGAAATTCAATATAGCGAAAAGTGGAATTGTTTGGAAGATCTGGCTATTCTTTTGAATCCTGTCCTAGTATTTTATGAAGGTGACATTATTTAGGTTCTTTGCCGACAAGAGTATTTGCTCAGGCCTGACCAGTTAGTACTCTTACTTCTGGGCTGACCTGTTACACATTTTACCAACTATACCTCTGCTCGTTTTCTTTAATAAGTTGGTACAAAAGCTGCGCCACTCTGCTAATTAATTGATTTATTAATTAAAGTAAATTTAGTTTGTCTTATGATGTTATTCTTGTTGGTACCGTAACTTTTCTGTATTGTCGCCGGTTAAATAATAGGACAGGCGTTAGGATTGTTAAACAAGAAAGTACTAGCAAGTGCTGTCTTGAGATAAGTCTTGATTAAGCTTAATGACCAAATTTTTTCTTTTACTAAAACCATTTTTTATAAACACCCATTTCTGCTTAATTTCACATTCGATTGGAACTTATTATCTTTTAAAGATGAGTTCGCCTGTACGTACACCTAGTAAGTCATTTACTCCCACTGTGAATTATTGGGAAGTAAAGTGTGAGATTGATGCTCAATTCGATTGGAGGAATTTCCCTTGTCCAAAGATCAACCCCAATTACTTGAGTAAAGATACGTTATTGTATGAATTAGAAATTTCTGGCCTCAATACTAATGAGCTAGAAAACATTGATGTCGACAGCCTAAGAGCAAAGTTTAGGTTAGTTAAGTCTGTACCTGATGCAAAAATTTATAGAATTGTTTATGATGAGAGTAGTGCTATGGAAGAATTAGGGAAGATTGAAACTTTAATGAGTAAACTCAGTGATTATTGGGATAAATTTGATACTTTGAATGTTACTGATAAAAAACCCAGTTTATCCAAAGGAATTTCAATTTTTTTACATGTTGTCAACAGGATCGTTCAGCTGTCTGTCTATGCTAGAGAAAATTCAGTTGAACTTGTCTCTAAAAGTCTGGAAGAATTTGTGATCCGTCTGAAGAATTTACACTCTATGATGAAGGAATTTCAAGCTGAAATTAAAAGTAGAGCCCCGTCTCCTAATCCACTAGAGTTCGTCACTCCAAGTCTAAGCCCTCATGCTGACATGTTCGATACAGTAACTGGTATGGTTGTAAACAATCCTTCTTCTCAAGGTCAGGCTGTTAAACTCCTTGCTGAAACGGTAGGTGAAAATTTGAATAACAGGAAGGTTAGGTCTTTACCACATCTTGTTGTGAGTGAAAATACCAATAACTCATCTCGAGTTATTCCTATTCAGCCGCCATCACAGTCTATTGGAAACAAATTAATCTCCGTTCGGCCTTCAAGTTTGACAACCTTCAGTAATTTTTACAATAAGTTACCTAATCCCATGGAACGTTTAGTTAAAGAGTTACCTATAACTGACGGATTAATGGTAGATACTTTGTTAAAATTTCTAACTGTTGTTTTAAAGATCAAAAGTTGTTCAAACATTTCCGATTATGATTTATTATGCTTGATTCATCCATTTGCTACCGGACCTTTGTCTGATAGACTACAGTTGGCTATGGACTCACATTGTTCTTTTGACTTGTTTCATAAAGATGTGTTAATTTATTTTATTCCACAACGATTAATTTCAGTAATTGAAAAAGACAAGTACTATCGATTACAGAAAAATGGTGAAGCTCTGTCTGCTTATATTGTTTCCATAAAAGACGCTGCACACTTGTTGCGTTTGAATAAAACTGAGTTTGAAATCGTTTCTACTATCTGCTCTGGGTTAAATCCTTCAGAACGCTCTAGGCTGGTTTTTCAGAGCAAACCTACAACCTTTAGAGATCTTTATGAGTTAGGTGTTCAATCACAAAATTTACAGTTTGCTGATGTTGAAAGAGAACGTTTGGACTTTGGCTTGAATACACGCCAGAAAGATCAAAAGAATACTGTGCACCCCGTTTTTAAACAAACAGTTTGTTATCATTGCAGTAAATCAGGGCACATTGCTCGGCATTGTCATAGCAACCCTAATAGTAGTAATTATCGTAGTAACTCAAATTTTCAAAAAACTGGTTTTCAGTCTCCGAACATTTTAATTAGGAAAACTGATGATGTGAAATGTTTTAGTTGTCAGAAACTAGGTCATTATTCTCGTGACTGTAAGAATAAAAGCAAAAGTTGACTAAAGCCCGTTAAGAACAATAGCATGATTTTTAAAAGTAAAAATAATAGCTCAAATTATTTACAGTCTGTTAACCCTTGTAATATTTTAGTAAATTCAAATTTAACTGAGATTAATAAAGTTCCCTCTAAACCTGTGAAACCTAAATCTAAACTTACTTACTATAATAAAAAGGCACAGAAAAAGTGTAGGCGTTTTGACAAGCGACACCCAGCTAATGGAAAGGCCAAGGTTTTGTCAAAACGAATTGTTCCTGTTGTGGATTGTCAACTTAGGCATTCTTATACTTCTTTCAACACTATTGTCCTACTTGACTCTGGTGCTGCTTATAGTATTGTTTCTAAAGCGTGTCTTGCCATGTTAGTTTCTGATTTTTCAACCTTGAATTTCCGAAGAGAACATCTGGCATGTACTACTGCCAATAATGGTCAACTTATTCTAACTGAATCAGTTATTTTAAAAATTAAGATAGAAAATTTCAGCTGGAAGTTTAGATTCTTTGTCACTGATAGTTTGTCTGTACCCTTAATTCTCGGTTGTGATTTCTTTAATTTTACTAAACTAATCCTGGACTTGTTTAATCAACAGTATTATTTTGGTTTCAGAGCAAGCTTCATAAGCAAAATATCATGGTCAACGATATCAAAAGCCTTTTCAACATCCACAAATAAACCAGCAGTGGATTGGCTACAATTGATACCATCATAAAGTTGCTCTACAAATATCAAAAGTGCTTGCTCAGTACTCATATTCTGCCTGAACCCAAATTGCTTGCCACTGAAAAAAAAATGTTTTATTCAGAAACGAAACAAGTCTGGCTTTCATACACTTTTCTATTAACTTAGAGAACACAGACAATAGAGCTATTGGCCTATAATTAACTGGATTAGTTCTATCACCTTTTTTCTTGTACAAAGGTATAACAACAGCTTTTTTAAGAACATCTGGGAAACGACCACTTGAGAAGCTCAAGTTGATTAAATGTACTAAAGGATCTAAAATATTATTACTAATTTTTTTAATTATTAAAGCACTAATACCATCCAAACCAGGTGCTTTTCTAGGTTTGAATTGTTCAATTAAATTTTGAATTTGAAAGTGTTACAGGTTGAACAAAAATAGACCGTAATGAATAGGGTGAATTGAAACTTCTTCGGAATTTATCTCTGGAAATTTTTCATTTGGTAGGTTCAATTTCTCTCTCCTAAGATTACCTGCCACTGTTATAAAGAAATTATCTAAATCGTCTGCTATTCCTTGGTCATCTGTAACTGGATCTCCATTTCTATCATTCACACAGCCCATATTTTGTTCAGATCTAGATGATCCTAAAATCGAATTAATTATCTTCCACTGTTCTCGTGGTTTTTTAGCTTTAATAGAATCCTCCAACGAGGAGTAATAGTAGTTTTCTTTGGCCATTCTTAGATAAATTTGTAGTGAATTTCTGAAAGCTTTGTAGTGGTTATTTAAATTTTGATTATAAGGTTGATTGCTACTTTTCTTATATAATTCATTTCTCTTACGTATTCTAATGCAAAGATCATTGGTTATCCATGGCTTAAGCTCAACATATTTTTTTCTTATCTGAACCCTTTCAGTGGACAAATCTATTAACTCTACTAACTTATCAACAAAAAGCGAGAACAAAATAGAAACGGATTGATCCTGGTTTAAAAAATTCCAATTTTCATTAGACAACAATCTACTCAATCCAACAATGTCAATTTTCTTATAAGTATCATTTCTTAGCGGTAAGCGGTTTTCAATGAAAACATTCTTTCCTATGCTAATTCCAATTGAGCGATGATCAGTGAGCCCTGTATCCACTACAATAGTTTTACATTTGAGTGCTGAACTGTTATTTTCAACAGAAGTCAACTCTAACAAGCAGATTTTCTGTTCTCAAATTAATCTGGTTGAAAATATTTATTTATCTGTATTGTTACGGGTTCTATGTCTAAAATAACGCTGACAACACTTAAATTTATCACTCGCACTTTATTTACACAAATAATCACAACACTCACTGATCAGTAATGTCTTACAGAAAAATAAGCAATTAAAACCAGATAAATCGATATTGTTCAACTAATAAAGGGATGTCAATAAACTGTACAAAAATAAATCACTAAAAGTTAAAAGGCCGATCTAATATTAAATAATAACTCTACCATAAACTGTCCAATAATATTCAAAAAGAATCGTCGAAAAAGAAGAATTAACTTACGTAGCACAAGTCCGTAATACAGTAACAGGTAAAAGAATTATCACTATAGAACTGTCAAAAGAATTATCAGTACAGACAACGAAAGTTCATTAGATGGTTTGTAATAGGGCCAACGAGATTGCACTGTCTGTATTAACGGGAACTGTCACTACTGCCACAACTTGTTTATCACGACGAATTTCAAACAAGACTGAACTGATTTAATTTATATAATTAAAACTATTTCATATAATTAGAAACTATTTATATAATTTTCCATAATTGAGATATCTCTCGATTTTTCTATCAACTTCTACCGATTTCTAAAATAAACAATGAAAGGCCTTCACACCTTCCACAATATTCGATAAGACTCCATTAATTTCTAATTAAACAAATAGAACATTCTACAAGGGTCCAAGTAAACACCATAAAAGTGTTGAAAGCAGAGTAATTAATTGCTTAGAAGTAAACATTTACATAGCAGATAACACCGAGAACCACTTCTTTCTCTCAATTCTCACTACAGTATAATTATTTCTCATAGTTTGATCTGAATCATGTAATGATTTCCGTTCTAATCAGCATGATAAATAAATACGTCGCTTTTTTAAAACAATAATATATATTCGTAATTTAACTGAATCCAACGTTGTTTAAGCTTCAACGGGGATTTTGGGAGTTAATAGGTTTTATTATTATTAATAGTTTTGCCTATTAATATTATGAAAAATGAATCAATAAAAAACATGAAGTTAAGTTACTTGAATCAAAACTTGGATTGAAAAATAATATAATTTAAGGATCTCATGAATTTAATATGAAATTCAACTCAATCAAATTTTATGACCGTTACTATCAGTTATCTAACAGAAAAGAAAAACTCCAAACTCCGGGCAAGACCGGGTAGAATAATAGTGTTATGAACTTATGAATAAGAGTAAATCAATGAATTATCCAGAACAGGGGTTTTTAAACATTCTCACACTCACACATACCAATTAAAAACGACACTATTTTGCTCTTCGCCCTACCCATCAGATTAATCAAAATCATACTTTTCAGTGAAAAGATTAAAATACAGTATACTTTTCTCATGACTTTACATTGAAAAAATTAATTTACTTTGCAGTTGGAATAATCTGAATCTGAACTGAATTTTCATAGTATTTAGAAGCTTAGATAATAAATATTGTCACCTATCATCCTACGTAATTCTATCAACAAAATCTAAAGAAATGAAATAGAATACTAGGTTAAGAATTTTATATGGCATTGATTGTGATCATTTCATCACACACCATACAACAAACAAATATTCAACAACA
The DNA here is from genome assembly GCA_948455865.1 of Conomelus anceps. NCBI lineage: Eukaryota > Metazoa > Arthropoda > Insecta > Hemiptera > Delphacidae > Conomelus > Conomelus anceps. The sequence goes on along the minus strand of OX418224.1, from coordinate 24,308,908 downwards.
AACTAATATCAGGAACTCATGGAAAAACTTTTGTAATCTAATGATTATTAGAATAAGTTTATTGTAGCGAATATGAAATTGGAGTGAATAGAGAGAAAGAAGGCACAGTGGTTCTTCTTGGCGTTATCTGCTATGTAAATGTTTACTTTTAAGCAATTAATTACTCTGCTTTTGACACTTTTATGGTGTTTACTTGGTAATTTGTAGAATGTTCTAGTTGTTTGATTAGAAATTAATGAAGTCTTATCGAATATTGTGGAAAGTTCGAGTTTCCTCGATTTATTTATTTAGAAGTTGGTAGAGAAATCTAGAGAAATCTCAATTATGATAAAGTATATAAAAAGAGGAAGTCTCTTGTAAATGAGTACAGTCTTGTTTGTAATTCGTCGTGATAAATAAGTGTGACAGTTAAGTAGTTCAGTTGTTGTTCTACGTTGATAAGTGACAGTTTCCGTTAATACAGACAGTGTAATTCCATTGGCGCTATTACAAACTATCTAATGAACTTTCGTTGTCTGTAGTGATAATTCTCTTGACAGTTCTATAGTGATAATTATTTTACCTATGACTGTATTATGGACTTGTGCTACGTGAGTTAATTGTTCTTCCTCAACGTTTCTTTTTCAATATTATTGTACAGTTATTATTTAATATTAGATCGGCCTTTTGACATTTAGTGATTGATTTTTGTACAGTTTATTGAAAACTCATTATCAGTTGAACAATATCGTGTTATCTGTCTTTAATTGCTTATTTTTCTGTAAGAAATTACTGAATAGTGTGAGTTGTAGATTATTTGTGTTAATAAAGTGCAAGAGATAAATTCAAGTGTTGCCAGCGTTATTTTAGACATAGAACACGTAACAGTTTATATTTGAAACGATCTCAATACAAAAAGAAATTAATACGAAAAGTAGGGTGATGGGAAGTACATTCGTAAAAGTACAAATTAAAATAAAAACTTTTAAACAATTTCATATTATCTACAAGTACCAGTACTACTATCAGTTTGTACATAATTTGAAACAGGCCCTAGACAGACAGTATGGTGCGAAGTGATATCTCTTTTATGTATTTTAAAAAAATCAAAACTCTTCCAATTTTAGTTCTCTACTGTGAACAGTAGACCTCACTTGCTCGTTGACCCGCTTGCCAGTTGTATCATTACCGCATATCATGTATTTACTATTCTGAGTTTCATCTTTATAAATTCACTACCAGAATGCTAAAAATACCTACTCAATTAACTGAAAAAAAGAAGGAAGCTCATATTGAAACAATTTTGCTTTATACCTAGTAAACCAGCCGCCATATTGAATTTGAAAAAAAATTAAATAAATACATCGCTGTGCCTAGAAATAAGGAACATCCATATGAAAAATAATTACAATTGGTCTAGGTGTTCGTCCGTAATCGTGAGGCAGATAAAATTCCGATTAATGGATAGACCTCACTCCTTTCGGACAATGAAGATGTTATAGATTGATAGCAAGTAAACCTACAAATCATAACAAATAGCGACATCGATCTCTGAAAGTCTTAATCAAAATATGAAAAATGATACGAAAGAGCGCCTAGGAAGGCAATAGGTGAAGGCTGGGGAGAAAGTTCAACAGACTCGGTTAGCAAGTGCATATACAGGTTTGAATGCGTAATCCAAGCCTGCACAGAGTCAGAGACCTTGGTTGTTTAAAGTTTCATTTATCATTTTACGAGTGGCACATTAGCGTGCTTCATAAAGCAAATCTGGCCTGTCCAGCACCATGCTGTGGTTTGGAATGACGAAGCCAAGTTCCCACAGTATTCCTATAACCTGTTCTCTCCACCACTCCCCCCCCCCCCCAAAAAAACAACACAACATGTGCCATCAACCTCACATACGGTGTTACCTGGAAGAGGGTTATGTAATCGCCTTCAGAGGAACCATGTCATGGTACCAGGAGTGAAGTAACACACAATCAACTATTGTTACAGCAGTCATACATAAATAATTTTAAGCATAAACAATCATTTTATGTACATGTCCTACTTATCAAGGAACAGCAAATGAACAATAGACATGACAAAGAGATCAAGAGAGTAACAAAGATACTTTATGATTGCTTAACCATGGAAAGTTTATACAAGGGTGAGAAGTGAAGGGGAATTATACTCCACACGTAAATAAGTTTTATAATAAAGGGATCCAAAACAATACAATTGTTTACTGTAAACTAAATAAAATACAGCTCTATACAGTATTGCTTTAAATTTTAGACAACAGAAAGCCACCGTAGTAAATGGTAGTCAACAGATGATATAATATCAAGTTTTAAATAGAGATATTTATTGTCAATGTGTGTACTCATTTTTTCTAGTCTGTGTTTATAACGAATTTTGCTCTAATCATATTTAAAACTGAAACGTCAAACCATCGATCTCTATACTACTACAACCGTTTTTGGGATAAAAACGTAGATTCAACTAATAATTTCTGAAAAAAAAGAAAGTAGCTCATATTAGTTTAGCCCAAAATTAATGGTACAATTTGTGTATGATAAGAATATGCCAAATATTCCTCAATATTCCATCCCTGGAAAGAATATTTCTAGGGATATTCCTATCGCTTGAAATAACACGTTCCTTGGCTTGATGAAATAAAATACAATTTCAAAAGTAGTACAGTAGTAGTATAGTTCTCAAGTTGTAGTAGTATAGATATCGATGCGTCAAACCCATACCATAATAATTATACTCAAATTTGAATTATTCAAATGAATTTCTATTTCTCCACAATATTCATAAATTTTTTTACTTTTCCATCATTACATTCATGAAGATTTTCAGTTGCGAGCATATTCAAGCACAAGACATTAGCATGCAACACATGTAGTGGAGAATATTCAAAATTGGATATACAGAATTATAAATGGAAAGCATATGACATGGAAAATGGCACAAACAAGAGATTTCCCAACAAGGATTTTCCATCCTCACAACTGTAACTAATGCTCCACATCAATATAAGAATCGTTATGAGATGTCATTTGCATACATGTTTGAGTGTTGTACACATCCCAATCGCGAAGGTTGTCATATTCTGTTTATTTCACTTTATATCTCAATATTAATAAATTCAGTAAAATAAATTTTCTGCATTCTAAATCTGTTTTGAACATGTGAACTGAGTTCTAGAAAAATTGTTCTGTAATCAGAAAAGCCTGCTACTTTTTTCATTATATTTTATTCAGACCTCAAAATGTATCAACTCAGGTGAATATTACCAAGTTTTGAATTATTTCTTGTTTAAGACCAGGATATACTTCTTATCATTGTTAAAGTTTAGCTAGTTTTTTTAAATGCATATTTTTAAATCAACTTATTGTTTAAATAAGAAATAAGAATGAACGGATTTTGTTTCACAATAATCATTTATTTAGATTTTAAGCTTTTCAATCAGTTAAAAAGAAATTATTATTTTTTAAATTGTAGATCCACCATTTTTCCTACAATATGACACAAACGACCATGACAAAACATACCAAAATAAAATGTAATATTTTGTTGTCTATAAATCGGGCCTTTTTCCCCAATAAATAATACATAGCTTCAACAATTTTGTATAGCTTAAGCTTTCATGAAAACGTACGGGATGTATATAAGTATAATACAGATTGCTTGATCAAAACATTTCCGATTGAAAACGTAAATAACTATATTAATATAGGCCTTATATTATAGGTCTTTATTAATATAGGGAAGTGATAGCCGCGAGCCGTAGCAGGTATCTGTTCAATCAGATAGGGATAAGCTGCATTCTCGTAGGTCCTGTTTGGAACGGTGGCCGATTACATTGGCCAGCAAAAAATACACTGTTCTCTGCTGTAAAATCACTTCCCGGTGGTTCGGAACCCACCTAAAACTGTAGGTCCAACTCATCAATCACCATCATCCAACTCATTACCCACGCACAGGTCTCGGACCTATGTGGGCATCATCCTCAAAAAAAAAGTCTAATAAAAAATGAATCTCATAGTCTTCAAAACAACATTTAAGCAACTTCAACAATGAAAAAATTGAAAGCAAAATTTTCCATCACACTATTCATGTGGTAATTCACAGAGCAATAGCGAAATTCACTTCTTTTTCTCCTTCAGGAGATCTACGGACCTTTTTTTTCTCTGAATTTAGATTAGGTAGCGAAGCACAGAGCTACATTCCAGAGTAAAGGAAAAAAGCGAGAAAGAAAACGTAGACATAGCCATGCGGGTGAATCGGTGAGATGGCAATACAACGAGAATGGCATCATACACTGTTGAAACAAGAGAGTGGGGGAAGAGCGATGCGGTCCAATTTGGGCCCCCATTCCTTGCACAAGCACCCCCCCCCCCTCAAACGTGGTGCTTAAGGTGTCCCTTGGGGCAGTCTACTGCGACACGGTAGCTACCAACCGTTTGTTCAACTCTTAAACTGGGCTGGATCTTCACGAATAAAATTGGAAATTTTATGGCCTCAATTAAACGATTCAGAATCGAAGCAGGGGCGGTCAGTGCACCTAACCGTCCATGAATTTTGTAAGAATAAACTGACGGTATTCAATCATTCAACTAAGTCATCTAAAACAATTCAATAGATATTTAATTCATTCAAAACTCCAAACCTTAGATAGCTTTGGGCTATTGGGCATCTCAGCTTAAGAATATCCTTGTAGACAATTTAATCTGGTACTTTCATCAGTAGAATATTGTTTTTATTATATAATCTTTAAATAAATTAATTAATTTATTATTGTCTTTATTTTTAGTTCATCTTTATTATTTGATTATTTATTATTTATTTTTCAATGCCTTGTATCAAACATTTATTGGAATTATTTTTTACAGAAGAATATATTTTTTAAATAGTACATTGTAGTAACGAGCTGCACACCCTAATCTCAAATTGAAAAATGAATACTGTTATGAAATGCTCGGAAGAAGAAACAAATATAATTACTGTTGTGTCAATAATTACTTCTGTTGAAAGTTTTGTTTACTCCCCCTATTCACCCCTCGCCATGCAATCCATCCAGAATGTTCTAATTTAACTCTTATCCGTGTACATAGATTTTTATAGAATAATCTCAAAAAGTAGAGAACTCTCTGGTGTTCCCTGGAATGTCCAAAAACTTATATAAAGCCGAAGCTCTTGTAAACATTAGTTCAGTTGTTGTTCTACATTCGTAACGAGTGGCAGTGTCCTGTGACAGACAATACAGACCGTTTCCGGTGAGTGCTATTACAGACTGTTATACGAACGTTTAAAGTGTTAGTGATAAACGCAGCATATTGTGACTGTATTATTCAGACTTACTTTACAGTTTTTGAAAAGTGTACAAATACTCATTGCTATTATTGTAATATAGTGACAAACCTGTGCTACTTAAGTGTTTTAATTGTTATTTTTAGACGTTTCTTCTTGAATTATAATTGCTATTTTTAGACGTTTCTTCTTGAATTATTGAACAGTCTATTATTTAATATTTGATCGGCCTATTAACAGTTAGCGATTAGTTTTTGTACAGTTTATAGAAAATTCTATAATGAGTTTTACGAATTCCCTGTTTCCCTGATAAACAACTGATTTCAATTAAATTCAATTCTATCTAATGAAATTATGAAATTCGAGGACAGTATATGGAGCAGTTTCTCGGCCGTTGTACCGGCAAAAGTGGAGAAATCGCAAGGTTCTGACAATGAATAGTCATATCATTGTTAGCCTGTACTATTGTTGAGGGTTGAATACTGACTGGATTCCACACGCAATAAATACAATAAAATCAAGATATTTTCAAACAATACTGATGTTACGGGACATTATTTATAGAAAAGTCAAGGAATTGAAATGAAAATCTTCCCCCAACAAACAAGTACGTTGCGGTGTTAATATACAAACATAAGTCTTAGATAAGTAAACTAATTACCTAAAACAAACCCAATTAAGTAGAGTGCGGTTGTCGCCCAGCTACAATAAATTCGGCGGTTAATGGGCAGACGGTGACAAACAACTGCATTAAAGTAAACAGAATCCAATGGCTGCTGCCACTGCTGTCTACTGGCTTCAGCTATATTTTACTAGACTTCCCCTCAATTCAATCAAGCTCTGATAGTTTTTCGAAAGGGAAAACAGCAGCCAAGAGAAAGAGACCCGGAAATTCCAAGCATTCGAGGATATTTTATAGATGAGCAGCCTCATGCGGGGAGATGCATTGTGATTACACTGCTATTCAACTGAATTCGACTGCAGTAGTTTACAAAAAAATATAGAAGATTTAAGATAGAATAAATACGAAAATTAAAAATACAGTATTTGTATGTGTTGTATATAAGTATCAAGTTACCTGGCAGCAAATCCTAAACTAAACCTTCTACAGATCAATTTGTTTCTTCGCTGTTTCTATACAATGATTTACACTTGCAATTTACTATTTATTATCAAATTAGTTCATTAAATTCTCTATTCATTTAGTAATATAGTTAATTTTCTTAATAATAAACTTTTTCAACATGGCTCTTTTCGTTCGTAAGATAACTAATTCGATGTTTTAAGCGTGATTCTATCTTCTATTGATATCTGAATGGAACAAAAAATTTAGTTTTTTCTCTTGAGATCATTTGAAAGCATTCTATTTATTTCAGTTATTCACTTATTTATTTATTCACTTACTGGCTTACTTATTTATTCATTTATTTATATTGGTTGAATACAACCTCAGTGTGTGTAAAGAAACAAAATGCTATTAGCCCAATTAAATACTGCTTTTAAATACTACTAAACTTTAGCTTGAGTTCAAATATTCGAGTTCGGCTACAAATTGAACATGCATTTTCTTACCTCATGTTAACCGGAATGAAGTATACTATAAAGTAGGCTGTAATGAAATAATATGTCAGTAGCAGCCGCAATATCTCACCTGAAACAAGAATAAAGACAATATTGGTAATAGTAGCTAATAATTGCTAAAGATGAAAAACAATTGGTATTTGACCAATGGAATGGAATTAATTTAGCAAGAACTTTAATTTATTTTGTTTTTGATTCATTCGTATTGGCTGAATACAAACCCAGTGTGCTTAAAGAAACAGAAATCTATTAGCCCAATTTAATAATTCAAGTTATTATTAATATAATTAAATCAATATCATACTAAATTAAATCCCAATTAAATATTAGTCCAATTTACTATAATTTTATTGGAAATCATTTTATACATTTGATAAAGATTCTATCCTTCTAAACAATCTATAGAAATATATTTTTTACAATAAAATTTGATTTTGTCAAATATACAGTAAAAAAATCGAAAAAAACAATAACCATTTTTTTGTCATGATATGAATATTTCCTTAGATTGAAGATCTGTTGCATAAGTTACTTTTCTAGAATTAGTTATAACGTCTTTTTAGATTACTTCTTGAACTTGGAAACTCCAAACATGTAGTGGAATATACAGAGAGAATAAAAGTAAAATTCTTCTTCTATTCTCTCTGGGATATAAGTAAGGTTGAGCAGTGATAACTAATTATTAAACAAGACACCATAAATCGAAATAAACAGTTTAGGTTTGAAATTAGTCTCAAACGAAGTATTTAGTTGGAAGATAAGTATCGAGGTGGAATTATGAATATAAGGTGAAACGCAAATCATAACCAAAATACGAACTGTAGACGAAGAGGTTAATAGTCGAAAACGTAGCCAACTAGTTGACTATTTGACACTTTGTGACAATTTTAAGCAAATTATGACCACATCAATGTAATTGAGTTGCAGCGATGGACGTACGATTAGGCAACATCCTGTTCTTCCCAAACAAATCTCAAGTTCCTCATCACTTTCAATGCATCCGTGATCATCATGACGACGATCACGTAGACCTCAAAGTCACCACATCTGATTCCTGTGGTGTCGAATGCAGCAAATATACGACGAGCATCCGTCCCAAAAGCGATTGTATGCCAATTCTAGAACTACAAAACGTCCTATAGCATTGTAATTAAGGCTTCAGTCATTCACCCGATCTCCCATTGGCTAGAGCTGCCTGCATCCTGTCACTGGGACTCCATGAATGAATCAGACGAATGAATTGATGAATGGTTTGTTGAGAGCAGGCGTGCGCACACACACATCGAAGACGATGACAATAATCACGTGACATCCTTGACTCCGATATGCTCGAAATATCTCTTGTCATATCGTGCTCGCTATCCCAATTATTACAGCATTCACTCTTCACAAAAATAGCCTTCAGCTATTTTTCACATTCAACAATTTGTCTCCATTGTACTGGGCCAAATATTAGCTGCACGCGCTGATTTTAATGAAATGTTTACGCGTTCCATTACAAAACATTACAACAAAATATCCGCTTTGTGACTCACTCTTAATGAATGGAACCCATTCTAAATGAATGAAAGTCTAAGTTGTGGGAACTATTTTGTACTCGAAATGAATGGACGAATGCGATTGATAGTCTTGCACTCAAATTAACACAAAACTAATAGAATTGTTCCGTCGATATGAACAGCAGAAGTTGACTCACGGTTGCATTTTCAAGCTAGCGAAGGAAAACTATTCCGGAATTCAATCATTATGCTTGTGGAATCCGATTGTAAGTTAAGTTGTATTGCCGTAAAAAACCAGGATTATCACTTCAACAGCGGATGCATAGCTACTTATTATGCAGCAGCTACTTTATACATTAGACTGTGGATAGGTAAATGAGACCGTGAACTGAAATAAGACAAAACTGGAACTCTACGGAAATTGCCCGCCATAGTTCACTGTAAAAGGGAAAGTATTTTATCTAACTTACTGAATATCATCATAAATCGTAATAAGTCTTCGAATATTGTAATAGTAATGAGCTCAAATTCATAAAGTGCTGACCGTACAAGATGTTGAAGGCTCCGCCATACAACCTGTATCCCTTGACAATCTACAGAAAAACGATTCAAAAGTTATTAAAATATATATATATTTAAATTTGTGTTTTTTGTAAATGTTTTAGAAGGTAGATTAATTATTATAAATTCAGGTTCCAAAAGCAAATCGCTCGGTTGACCCCATAAGACACTACTAAATCAATTTAGAATTTCCTTTGCGATAACATATTGAGGTTCCATAAAATAAATTCACACCATGACATTTCCACTCCTTTTTGTAACATTTTCAACTGTTTCAGAAAAATATTTTTATTTGTCAATAATGGATGTCAATTTCCATATTATTTCTGACCAACAAATTATTTCAGTAGCATATTATCGTGACCATATTTCGTAATAATAAATTATCATAGCAAGATAATCACGATCATATGAAAAAGATTGTATTTATAATGTCAGTAAACTAAATTTCTTAACTAAAATGATTCTAGCTCTATCATGTTTCCCATAACATGACGCAAACGAAACAAATGCAAGCCACATTATTATTATTGTTATTATTTTTTTTTTCAAATTTACTGTTTCTAGTAGAGCTGTTTGCATGAATTCGAAAATGTTAATCTTCATAGGTCAATAACAGAAGCTAGTTTAGAGAATAACAAGTGTTTGACAGAACGAAATCTCTTCCCCTGTTCAGTTCTGTGTATAAAAGGATTAATCTTCTCCAGCGAATGCTCACTGTCCTGGTCAACTTGGAAAGTAAGTTCTGGGGAATATCGCCACCCCATTCCAAGCGTCTGTACATCCATCAATAACGAAAAATCTGCTACAGACAAAGTTCTTCCCCGAAAAAGTTCGTCAATATTGGATCAAACGTGATTTTGATATAATCTCGAAGCAGCTTGGAGGGGTTTTGATGGAGTTTTATTTTGGGGCCAGAACTGGAAGGGACTTGGAAATGAGGGCTAGGGGCTGTCTAAAGAAAAGTTCTTTCCCATCTCGTAAAGCTGAACAACACTTATCTTCTCCATCATTGCAACGATCACCAAGACCCGGCCAGATGGTGATACAAATGATGAAGGAGTGAAAGAGATCGTTCACGATGGTCTGTGGCCGATAGAAAATCTTTAGTGGCCTTTTAAAAACCGCAGTTTCAGCTATAACAAGGATTTCGTACTGTTTTCCGACTCTGGAAACGATTTGCAATGAATGGAAAGAGTGTCCATTGAGCACTGTTCCATTGTGGTTATAGTATCATTACTCCCTATATCCCTATACACATTTGATATTCCACAATATTACTAGTATTGTGTTCTACTTTAACTCTGAATACAAACCTTTACCCAAACGTTCATCCAACTCTAAACCCAAAAATTCTGTACCCGAACAGAAATTGTTTCAATCAGCCGAGACTTCTCCAACAAAATAGCGGATTAATTCCATTAGATTTCTTGTTTTAGCAAACCATCACGATATTCAATTCTGATATATAAACATCTAGATGTTGTCTACTATCGAGAACATTCTCTTAAAAATAATATAGTGTATAATAGATAAATATTATCACTACGATCATTGACTTGTCATTGAAATTCGGCTACCACTTTAGATGATTTCAGTATTTTTATTTGACTACTTTTTTTTAAATTTCTTCTTTTCCGGTAAAACTTTAAAGTATGAAACCATACTACTATCAGTTCCATCGTCAACACAGCAATGATATGGAAAATGGAAAATAAGAAGAAAAATAAAGTAGTATAGTTGATGAAATGAGAGAGGTGCATCTGATCTGATTAGTAGTTATGAAAAGAAATATTTCACAGGCATTGTAGCCTAAATGAACTGAATTTTATGCTCTGCAGTCGTGGAGAGTTGTAAATTCACTTTTTGAGCTGTTTTAAAAGCCATTTCAATAGAACGAGAGTCGAAAAATTCAATAGGAAATATAATACAGGGAAAAGCAATAGACGTTTCAATACCGGCATGCAATTGCGGCAATAGAGGGACTGAGGTGATTACTTAGTATGGCAATTCCTACTTCCCCGCTCTTTCCTCCCCGCTTCCTCTTGACTCCTGTCATTCCTCCGCATCTCTTTTCCACAATATCGCGGAAGGAATCATAACTCCTTTTATAGATTCGACTCTTATTAGGTGAGCGCAAGGAAAGAGTGGCGGTAATAAGGAAATTGGAAAGGAAAGATGGAAGTTTGATCGCTCCATCTGGTGAGTGTTGTCGGAAACGGAGAAAGGGCGACTGAAAGAAATTTAATCAGCTGCCATGTTGGAAAAAGCGCGGCAAACGCTTGCATTGGCGGTAAGACGGCGGGAAAGGTGGCGAAGTTCATGAGAGGTTTCTGTGTACTGGAATTTCTACGTTCAGCGATGATGAAAAGTACCTAGAATGTGACAACCGTATAAATAAGCTTTCAAACATAATTCAATTCTAGTCATTCTAGTGAATAATAAATTATTTTTATCTTGTTTAAAAAGGTCTGAAGATACATTCTTTATTTATTACTGTATTTTTCATTATGATGAAGGAGATGTGAAAATGTGAGATGTGGAGATGTGGAGGTGTTTAGATGTGAAGGAGTATGTGAATGTGATTGCACGCTTTCAGAAGAAAAAATCCCAAAAACATTTTCATGTTTAGAAAGAAAAACGAATGAAAAGGGTAGGGGTAGTAGAAAAGAAGAGCAGATAATGAAGTGTGAAAAAATACATAATGTTCTGAAGAGCGAAGAAATGATGTCTTCCATTCGTTATTCATACCTATCAAGCGAGATGTCTTACAGGAGCTACAGCTCTACACTGCAAGAGCCAAGTGAGTCTGTTGCCTGAAAATCATGGAATTTCTAATTCTCTTTTTTCCTCTTTTTATCCTTCTTGAAGTGTGATTGCACTGATTCGTTATTAAATTTGAGAATAAGAAGAAAAGAAGTACCAAGGGAAAATCTCATCATTTATCCATTCACCTCATTACCCACGCACAAGTCTCCGGACTCATGTGGGCAACATCCGCAATAAAAAATAAATTGTGTGAGTACAATATTCCTATTTCTATTCCTATTTTAAATCGATAGGATGATTTCCTCGCAGATGTATGATCAAACTCCTGAATGGAAATGAAAAATCTAACTTTTTCGGAGAATTAAGTCCACAAAGGTATAAACCAGTGAAGGGGTATTGAGTTGGATGATGATGATGATGATGATTGAGTTGAACCTACAGTTTTAGATGGGCTAAAACTAAGAATTCTGAGATTAAAAGTTTAATTTTCAATAGTTTTTATGATGTTTTAAGTGATTTCAATTCATTCTATCTTGAATGTATTTGGAATAAAATATGAGGTAGAGTTTAAGATGATTGCATGGAGATGAGGCAGTGAATCAATTATATCATAGTTTTTATCTGATTATAGAATGTAAGTGCACATCACACTAATCACACTAGTACCCACTAATTATACTTGCTGGAAAAAGATGCTAGTTTTGTCAGTTATATTTCCAGGTATTTTGGTTCATGTGTGTTTGTTTCTTGAAATGAAAATAATATTCATCATCCATTACTATTCATATATTCCCGAAAAATAAATTGAGGAGGAGATTATAGATAAATCAATTTAAAGCTTTATTGTTTAAAAATCAAGAACACCAACGCTAGTTAAATCAGCTTGTAACTAGCTGGTAGGCTTAGGTTCACTGAACAGTGTAGATATGGAGACAATCAAACAAACGTTTAATTTAGAGCACAAATGTTAAAATCAAGAACATAATGCCATCTTGCAGCTAGCTGGTAGGCCTTGGATTACTCAATATTCTAAATTTGGTGACAAGGAAACAAACATCTTTTACGAAACTAACAGTGTTATGGAGAAGATACATTAACGAGAGTCAAAGAGAGCTTGGTATCGATCACACCCCGAAGTCAGTCTTGAGTTTGTGCTCTCTCTAATAATAATCGGTCCCTCGCATCTCTCCAACAAGTAACGTGTGTTTATCACGAATAGTGAGTGAGTTGTTAGTGCATACACAGTTTTGCCGCCGCTCATGGCTTTGAATGCACTCAGCTTGATTGCCTTGTTTACACTTCAATTTTGTTCGGACGGCAAACCGCTGTTAGTACAGCACGCTGCGGCGGCATCCATCGGTAATTATCGCTTTCGTGACGTCACAACCCGTAGCAATTTACAAGAGAAACGCGAAACTCCGCGCATCTCCATGGCGGATTATGCATGCCGATCATTTTGTTTAGTTTGCCTCCGAACTATGTTTGCTTCTATTATTGACATTTTATCGGCAGCTGTTTGTCTATTCCAGTTCAGACGGTTGGCTCTTGAGAGTTCAGTATGCATCGATGCATCATTTTGAGTTCAAAAACGTCTAATCGGCCTTTGGCCTCATCACTCTGAATGCTAACTTGGCAGCATTTTGGTAAGGTCAAACAGTCTTTGGTAACAAAGTGAGATGATTAGCAGACACCAAAAAACGAGAATCAAAATTCCACCAATCAAATAGATTTGGTAATTGCTTTGGAAAAGTTTTAGCTACAGTACGGAAAATTGTAACTTAATATCATTTCTTAGTAAAATATGCAATAAATATAAATAAACTGTAAAGTATAATTATAGTTAAACCCTTAAAAGCGAAAAATCTTTATTCCAGCAATCAAATAGATCTGATAGTCTAAATCTTTGTGACGCTTTGTGACCTTTTTACAATCCTTGTAAATTTTTTTAAATTGAAATTGGTGAGAATCATTAAGCAATAAAGTATTTAATTAATTCATAAGGGGGTGCAAAACAGCAAAAACCTCTAGGAGGAGGTGATAGAGTAAACAATGGAGTAAACATATTAGGAGGAAGGGAAAAAAGGTGCTTAAAAAATATATAAGAAGGAGTACAGGAATAAAATTAGGCCCTATATGCAAAGAACATCGTCTAGAATGATTGCGACAATGTCATATTATCTTCAGTTGGACGGAGGAGGCAGTTGAATTTAATAATCTTCAAAGTTGAAGGCCTTTTGTGTATTTACATTAATTGTGCTTTAGTCATTAAAAATAAATAAATAATGAATATTTAAAGAAGTTGGCACAAGAGCGAATAGCGATCACATAAGACCAATTAATAATTGGTCTTACGTTATCGCTGAGAGCGAAGCACGTTTGAAATGATCGATAAGTAAGGTAGAGTTTTTAAAAGTTGACAAGCACGTCTGAAATGGTGTACATATACTAATTGAAATACTTATCTGAATTTTGATAGTCACGGCACTATTTTAAAAACAATCAACTGCCACTGTACTAACAAATGACAGCTACTAATTCGTTCTCGTATTAATGGGCTTGGACGTTGAACTTTCAAAAGTAGAGATTTCTAATAGGATTTCAACAGTTTACAGGAAACCAGGTATGACAGTCCTCCACCCCAAACAAAAAACAACAATCCTTCAGCGTTAATCTTGAGCTACTCTGGTAGCTAATCTCCATCTTGGGACAAGTCATAATAACCTATTGAATATTTATGGGAACTCATTGGTTCTGCTTGATAACAACGTCAAGAAAGTCTAATAGCTAGTACCCATGAGCGATCAATGCTTGCTCAAGGTTTTTAGTTCACTTACTTTTACCTTGTACCTACTACCAACCACGGTAGCAGAGAAGAGAAAAAATTAAATTAAATTAAAAACAAACATAACACTTTCCCTTCATTAATCATTAAAGTTAACTGTTTTCAACTCTTCTACAAGTACTACCCGTGCTACAAGGTGGAGTGAAAACTTCTCTTGTTTTGGTCGACAGCTAAAGGTTTTTTATAATGTCAATTCATTTTATTCTTGCTCGTCGGCGAAACAGTGAAATGAATCTCAGATTGAATAATAAAGATAAGTGTTATTATTTCTTTTTTCAATTCAATTTAATTTTTTCCAATTCAGTAATTAAATAGGAATGAAATGAAAGAAATAAAGTACTATATTGCTATCATGATTTTTTCAGGTGTTTTTCAAAGTAACTCAGATTTCTTCAAATGAGATTGACAAAAACTTACAATTCTGTACTAAAAATTGATTTGTTCAAATAATGGTTAAACAATGCTGTGCAATCCTATATGGTATAAGAAATTTTCAAGTATTGAATCACAAATATTATCTATATTTATAATCTCTTGTTTGTTTCTAGTTTAGTTTGTATTAATTTCCCTTTTTTACATTCAAAAATGTTATTGATGCTGTAACATACTATGACATATTAGAGAAAGTATGGTAAATGAGTATTTTCGACTAATTGTTTTCGCAAAATTTATATTTGAAAAAGGAGGCACAGAATACTCAGAACATTTTATTATACTGTAGGAAACTGTACTGTGATGCATCATTAAAAGTAGCGAAGTTTACAACCTTTCAAAAGCAATTTAAGTAATATAGTAATAGAACAAATTTAAATAGAATCAGTTTTTGAATGTCCACCACTGGACTTCCAAGTGAATGTATTTTTCCCAAACATATTTTCCCATAAGTCAATACAATGTTTGAAAAACA
This sequence comes from Conomelus anceps, assembly GCA_948455865.1. Lineage (NCBI taxonomy): Eukaryota > Metazoa > Arthropoda > Insecta > Hemiptera > Delphacidae > Conomelus > Conomelus anceps. Next base: position 24,293,469 of record OX418224.1, on the reverse strand, counting down.
AGGCTCTACCTTCTACCTCTCAATATACAGCAGCCATGCATCATGGACGTTTTACAATCATGATTGAATTGAACGAAGCATTAGCAAGCAGATAATCCGATTCATGGATGGCGAAACCTTCCGTAGTGAATTATTCCACATGGAAATAGCAGGTTAATCAATCACGTGTTGGAGTTCACCTGTGCGCTTCTCAAAATTATTTCGGAAACATTACAACTGCAAGCTATTTTTTATAATAAACTGACAGTTGGGTTCAAAATTCAGGTGTGGAATAATCATATTTTCTAATGCACGTCCACGACATCATGCATCCCAATACACAGGTGCTTCATTATTAATAATTCAATTATTATATACGTCTCCTTTTGCAGGAACGGTGTGCTATGTTGTATAACTGTATTTTTTTTCAACCGTACAGTCAAAAACCGTACATTCATCTCCACGGAATAATATTTTGCTTCATGGTATTTGACAAGCTTCCAAAATTGTTAAAAAAATCACTTTAATTCTCTGATTTCCAAATTATTGCGTTCTACTGATTTTCTGTGGATATACGTAATGACCATGTTATTGTATTAGAATAAATTAAAAGTTTGCAATTCATTCAGAAAAATCCTCCGTTTTTTGTGATACATTTGACATTGATTATGAATTACCATACTCTATATCAAAAGTATTAATATATCTATAGATATGAATAATACGATGAAAATATTTATGGAAGTTACTGATCGTACCAAAGACTATCCAACTCTTTGATATTCTTTGATTGAACGTAAAAGATAAAAGTTGGCAGCCATGGTGGCGTAATCTGTTGAAGTGCTTTTCTCTGATAGGACTTTGGTTAGCTGCTACCCCTGTATTCACGAGCTTAAATTCGACGTTGGATATTTTGGGTTATCATTTACACAGAAGTCTCAAAAGTCATCAACCGACTAAAGAAAATATTGGTTGCTAGTTCTACATTATTATTGAGAAAAAATGAAAATATTACAATTCAAAGCTCTCTCCACTTCAATTTTTTTGTGTAAATTTAAAACTTTCTTCAAACGTTGAAAGCCAGATGTCAGCTTCAATGCTTCAACAGTTGCAAAAAACATAAAACTATCATTTGAATAGGTGTTAAAAGCATGTAAATTAAGAATGTCCAACTGGCCTACAAGTCTAAAGGAGTCATGAAGTAAAAACAACAAATTCCATATAAATTTGTCATTTAAATTTGAAATGTATACTTGAGTGATCAACTCACTTTACACTTCACAGTCATTTCGTATTCTTTTTGAAATAAATTTAAATTAAACACGACTCAAACTGAAATGTTGAATAATTTTATTGGAATTGAAAAAATAAACAGATCTGCAGTAAAGAAGCATCCAATACGTTTGTGAATATAAAATGAGCATATAAATTTTCATTATACTTTTTAAGAAAGAGAGGAAGCGTTACGTTTCATAGCGTCAGAGTTCGGCTCTTTTTCACCAGTCTTTCTTAACTCCCGATGCAAAGTAACACGAATCCGTCACAAATTTGCATATCAAAAGGCTGTGATACTGAAGAAAGTGCTCTTGATCTTTCATTATTCATAACCCAAGAAGAAATATTAATCTAGAGCGGAAACGGCTTGGATACCTTCTCTGTTCACAGAGTAATAAATACTATTGAATGTTCACTGTGTGTTCCTGGAGTGCACAGACAATTACTGTATTTAAATTTAGAGTAAAGAATCCACAACTGTATAGTATGAGAGGATACCATTTGTACGACTGTCGTTTTGACCGACCTAGTAAACAAAGTTGGTTCAGTCACATCTAGCCAGGTTAGGTTGGGTTTGGATATGCAGTTATTTTATTTAGTAGATTACGTCTTGGAGACTCCAGTATAAGACAAGTCAGATCAACAATATTATACACTAGATACCATAATTACTTGAATTAGTTGAGGTGAGGCTTAATGGCTGCGCTAGCAGTAGGTCGATCAAACTGTTAGGTCGTCCTAAAGGATACCACCCGTATAGTATATTTTTTAGCTTAGAAATGGTTTTTTCTTAGTTTGTATTCATACTTTGAAGAGTAATTGTAAATAAAGGGGAGTAATGAAGTAGTAACAATACTTGTTACTATTAGTAATTATCTAGTTAGTAATAAAAATAGTAGGAGTGAAATTTAGTTCATTTCTAGCTAGTGCTACAAAACAATGACAAACATGAGCTTATTTTGGTGGGGAGCCATATTATGAAAGCACTTTGCCTTACACGGTAAGGAAATGAGTCGGGTCTCGTAGCTTGTGTAAACATCAATATATTCTACTAGGTGGCACAGTGCATGTCACCTGTATAGAACGAATGAACACCCATAGAGAATCTAGAGAATAAATTGTAAGAAGAACAAAAATAATTGAAGGTATATGGGAAAATTGAAGGGATGATAAAACATTTACTACTTCGAGTTCAGTATTAGTAAAATGGAAACTATTCAATTGAAACATGCCATAAAAAAACTTAAAACTAGATAGTAACATAAATTATTAAAGTAGAAGTAAATAGATGGTCTTGGTGCTTGCACAGTGAAGCATCCAATGGTTCATGACAGATTGGAGCACACCATTATATGCATATTCTAAAGCATATGTTTGATTACGCGATAGTGACTATCCTCTGGAATGGATACTGTACTGTGCAGTACCTACGGTTGAAAAACGACAAACTGTATTGTGACAAACAAAATAAAATACAATTAATGATGTAGTAGAATGAATATTTATTCGCCAAAAATAAAAAAAAAAATTAGATACTGTAGTAAATTACAAAACATGCATGATAACCTACATACACTTTTCATTTACATTACATATAAAATTAAATACATACAAATTTCATACAAATTTCATAATAAAAATGTCAATTAAAATAGATCCAAATGATTTGGCACAGCCAGCAAAGTTAAACTTGTGCGCTAGCTGTGAGTTCATAAAGCAAACAGTAAAGAGCAAAGCAATACAAATGCGACAAACGAAACGAAACAAGACAAAAATAAGTGAAGATAATTGCAATAATAATGCTTCTTAAAAAAAAATACAATGGTAAAATTTGAATAATTTTTCGAAAAATCAAAATACAGGTGATAACCAAAACAAATCATATAGCCCCAATTTATTCATCTAATGAAAATTAATGAAGAAAATACAAAAAATGAAATTCTCAGTTATGAGCACATCCCAGTGCTTAATCATATTAAAAAATATATATAATATAGAAGACAGAAAGACATTCAAAACTCAAATGAATCACGAACAGACTTACTAACATTTAGGTAATGTAGAATATATATTTTGCTCAACCCATAAATTTATTTCTCTGATTAGTGCTTTAGTAATTTTTGAATTAATGAATTTTATCGGAATTTTGTTAGAAAATATATTGCAAAGATAGGTGAATTGGTGTCGACAAACTACCAATTTTATTAGGTTGATATTGAAATTATTTAATGCTAGTGAACGAGTCTGATACGGAATATCCCTAACCTTTAGATTTTTTCTATCCTTATTCAAGTGCAAAACAATCCTCGTTACATACATCTGTCTAAGTGTGGGTACTTTTAATTCTTCAAAAAGTTTCTTGCTTGGGTATCGTCTTGGTTTACCCAGTGCTGCCCTTATAAGATGCTTTTGTAATGTGAAGATTTTATTTAAGTGACAATCATATGCACCACCCCAAGCCTCAATCGCATATTGAAACAGCGAATGGGCATAGGCAAAATAAATTGATCTTTTCACATCAAGGTCTTTCAGTTGATTTATTTTGTAGAAGCTATAAATAAGATATTTAAGTTTAGAAGACAGGTAATTCATATGAGAATCCCATTTTAAACATCCATCCACCATCACTCCCAAATATTTTATAGAATTAACTTTTTCAATTTGTTGGCACAAACAGTTCAACCCAGTATTCAAGCAGTGAGGATCAGTGTGCATTCTCAATTGCAACGAATCATCTGGTTGACCTGCCAGTGTCGGAGAAAAGGTGATATACTTTGTTTTTTTCAAGTTAACAGTTAGAATATGATTATCCATCCAATTCTTCATAATTTTTAAACCCTCATTAGCAAACTGGTAGACTTGGCGCCAGGATTCACCCGAAAAAACTAGTGCTGTATCATCAGCAAATGAAATTTGGGTACAATGAGGTATTGTTAATTTTAGAGCATCGTTTAAGTAGATCAAAAATAATACCGGGGACAGTACTGTACCCTGTGGTAGGCCATAACTAGATGAATGATCTGTAACTGATGTACCATTCAAGTTTAATGTTTGTTTTCTGTCCTGAAGATAGCTTTTCAGAAGTTCATTACATAAGCCTCTTATCCCACATTTATCTAATTTATTCAATAAAATACCATGAGGGACTGTATCGAACGCTTTTGCCAGATCTAAGAATACAGCCAATGTTTTTTGTTTAGAGTTGAACTTATCATCTATCAATTTAGTTAGGAGGATAATTGCTTCAGTTGTAGACTTTCCATGCTGAAAACCAAATTGATTTTTCTCCAGGAAATTATTGATGTCTAGGTAATTTAAAATTCTTCTTTTTATAATCTTTTCCATAATTTTAGAGAAACTATTCAAAATACTAATGGGTCGATAATTTTCTGGATTTGTCCTATCACCACTCTTGTGCAATGCAATAATTTTTGCAGACTTAAATGCCCTCGGAAAATAACCCACTGAAAAACATCTATTTATGATATGTTCTAATGGCAGAACAATATGTTCACTTATTAATTTGACACAATGAGTACTGATACCATCTACCCCTGGAGAAGCACTATTTTTTAGTTCACCAATTACTTCTAAGATTTCATTTACACAAGTTGGATTCAGAAACATGCTATCTACTGGAGGTGAATTCAATGATTGTGGTACTTCAATATAATTTACCGAGTCCAATAATTCTTTTGCAAGAACAACTCCTACATTCACAAAATAACTATTTAAAATTTTTGGATCAATTTTAGGTTCTTGATAAACTCTCTCTTTTCCCAACAATTCAGAAATACACTCCCATCTCTTCTTGGAATTGTTTTTATACTCCGCAAATTTGTTGTTGTAATAATCACTCTTTGCTTTCCTTATCAATGAGTTCAAAATATTCCTATACTTTATGTACTCTTGTTTAAGTTCAATATTAAAAGGTTGCTTATTTAATTTTATATGCAATTTATCCCTTTTACGAATTGCTGAAATCAAACTAGGAGTAATCCATTTTTTCAAGGGTCTGTTTTTATGTGAATAATTAATAGTTTCTGTGCATTTATTAATATTTTCAATTATCTTGATGGTAAATTTATCTACTAAGGTGTCAATATCATCGGTAAAATTGTAACAAACGTCCTCCCAACCCTGAGCTTCAAGTTCTAGTTTCAGTTTATCAAAATTAATTCTAGTTACTGATTTACTTGGAGTAGTTTTAGAGTTGGCATCATGGTCTTTTAGTCTGATATGGAAAACAATACTGTAATGATCAGTGATATTTGATTGCAAAATTGCACCTAGCACATCCACTTTCTTTTTTGATCCACTTTTAAAAAATATGTGATCTATACAGCTGTTAACTTGCCCATTGACACTATTAAAAGATCTCGTATATTTATTTACGTATGATTTTAAGCCATTTAATTGCAATACACTCAGGTACTCATTAGTCAGATAATTTGGATTGTTTTCATCCATTATATTAATATTTATATCTCCCATGACAATGACAGATAAATCCTTGCTAATATTCTGCAAATACGAATCTAAACTTAGCAAGAAGGCATTTATTTCTAAGGAAGGAGATCTATAGAGTGCAATCAACTGATAATATGAATTATTGAAATTAAACTTGATTATAATTGAGTTTACGTTGTCCACTTCCACATCAATAATCTGAAAATCAATATCTTTGCTCACAAACACACATAATCCATCACTTCTTGTGAATCTATTATTTCTATTTACAACAGAGTAACCCTCTATATTAAAAACAAATTCAGAGTCTTCACCAATCCATGTTTCGGATAATATTATAATTTCAAATTTAGTTTTGCAATTATTCAAGTAATATATGAATTCATCAAAATTTTTCTTGATAGACCTAATATTCATATGAATAATATTCACATCATAAGAGTTGGCAATTCTATAGCTTAAAAAATCCTCTATTAATAATGTTTCATAATTGTCACAAACAAATTGATCTTCACTAAAGTCTTCAAACGGCATAGGAAATCAATTAAGGTACAACAAAAAAAAAAAAAGATAAAAAAAAACAATAGGAGTCGTTGCCACTGGACTCAAAGAGAGTTCAAATCCTCATTACAACCAATCATAAGTGCCGGCTGGTTGGAGTCTTTGCGAACAAAAATCTTGCCCTTTTTCGACCATACGTATTTGTAGCCCTTTTGTAAGGCGACACCTCGTACCCGATTGAGTAGTTGAAGGATGGATGGTGGCAGTGGCGGCAAGTGTTGATAAGCAAATACCTTGCCATCAGGAAGCGATTTCTTTATAGCTTTTGTCGGAAGACCACAATTAGATTCGTTCCTGTATGCCACTCTTTTGAAATCCGCTAGCCAAGACTCTTTGTCCTGTCTACGGACGAATTTTACTACTATTGGTTTAATAATGTTTCTATCTTTACTGTTGTTTGGGAGCCTGTGTGCGATGCTCAAGTCCTTTGAAGTTAGCTGGCTACTAATCGCAGTTGATATACAATTGAAAATCTCGTAGATTGACTCATTCTTTGTTTCAGGAATTCCGGATATAATCAGATTGTCCCTACGTGTATATTCATGAATAGAAGCTAACTCTAATTTTAATTTATCATTTTCACCCTTCAATAAATTATTTCCTTTTTCCAGTTCCATAACCTTATTCCCAAAAGCAGACAGTTCACTTTTGAAATTATCACTTTTGAATGGATACACAAATCTTCGCGAAAATGTAATCCTCCTTCAACATTTTGTAGAATAGTTTTTGAATTTAACGTAACAACGATAAATGAAATTCATAAGACTTTTCACAATGAATAATAAGACGAAATTGTCACAACCACATTTATTAAAAAATATTGAGAAACTAGTTTCGGTAGTTATAACATTATAAATCTCAGTTTGATTGATTTTGATTGATAATGGTATAAGAACCGAAACTAGTTTCTCAATATTTTTTAATAAATGAGATTGATGAAAAATATTTCTCAATACTTTTTATAAATGTGGTTGTGACAATTTTGACTTATTATTCATTATGGATACCTTCCAACAATATCACCTTTGCCACTACAAAGAAAACTTTTCACAATATTTATAAAAATATTATACAATATTATTTGGATTTATTTAACAATACATTTTAGACCAACGTTGACCAACAACATACCATAGTCGTGTTCTAAATTTCTAGATAAGACAGGCGCATACCTGCAATAAAAAATCTGCAGTTAAGGTTATTCTTAGTGAACTAATTCGTAATGCATTATGCCCCGCGACATGATTCAAACATAATTTATTAATGCTTACGTGGTCGAAATTTATTCATAGAATCACTCATCATTATTGACTTAATTTTTATGGAAATTTATTGTCACTTGAACTACTAAGCGATATTCCTCGAACAATTCAATCTATTTTATTAAATGGCTGATCCCATTATTCCTGTCCCAACGTTTCCGTAAGATGTGAAAGACCTTTAGGAGTTAATCGGATGAAAATACAAAACGTAATATTGTGTCGAGTTGGGGCTAGACAGAAAGGATGGGAGGCTAGGAGGATTTTCGTCCCCATTCAGTTATAAATAAAGATTTCGATGTTGTCATTGCATGGTACGGTTTGAGTAAGTCAGTTCAGGTAATGTAATGGTAGACAACGGCATGAATAATTCAGTTCCACTGCTGCTACCTTGCTGTAGCTTTAAGACACCTACAGAATGGGTGCCTTTGAATGGAAAATACCCTAGATGTATTCTCTGATGAGTAACCTTGTCGTTTCTAGCGAGAAGTCGTTTGGCTAGAAAGCCAGTTGCATTTCATTATCGAGGATTGTAACAACCTAACGACTAGACTAGTCCTATTTACAGACTAGTCCATTATTTTAAAGTGTATCATTATTGTGGAAAGTGATAGCCGCGAGCCGTAGCAGGTATCTGTTCAATCAGATAGATAAGCTGCGTTCTCGTAGGTCCTGTTTGTAACGGTGACCGATTACATTGGCCAGCAAAAAAGACACTGTTCTCTGCTGAAAATCACTTCCCGGTGGTTCGGAACCCACCTAAAACTGTAGGTCCAACTCATAAATCACCATCATCCAACTCATTACCCACGCACAGGTCTCAGACCTATGTGGGCTTCATCCTCAAAAAAAAAAAAAAAAAATTATGGATTAGGATTCTGGATGAGAATTGAACATCAGGATGGGGAAGTTTATCAAAACTTGAAATCAGGTTAAAGAAAATAGTGTAGTTATTGTAAAATTTACATTTACAAAACTCGCCAAATTAAATAGATCTATGTTAAATAATCTTCTAAATTAAATAATCGATTGCACGCACAAGCTTCAAAAACCATTTATCACATCAATAAAGACAATCAATGCATCAAAAACATCTACAGATAGTAGGTGGTCTTTCAGTTCAGTCGCTCTGACAACTATTCCAAAAGAAAATTTTCTCATCTCTCTAAAAATACCGTTATTATCACTAATACGATCAGTCGAACAAGGACAAAGACATCAAGTATTACCATAAAAAAGTATTGGGCCAGGAAATCGAGATATAGACTTTTCATGAGAAGAAAAGCCCATGTCGGCACCATTGACAATTTCACCCACGTGTTTCTGGCCACACCTGGGAAAGGGTGCAGAACAAATTGTAAATAAATGGTGGAGAACAATACGACGAGATTTGAATGTGATGACAATAGAGAAGGAGCGAGCATTGATAAAAAGTAAGAAAGTGGGGACATATAAGTGCGGACGAAAACAAATCGAGATACGCTTTCCGGAAAACTTTGGGAACGTTGAGCTTTTCATGCTTTTCCTCACAAACTGCAAAAGAATGAGCGTGCAGAATGCAACGATGAAGAGAATCATCGCGTTGTTTCCGAACCATGTAACATTTCAAGTAATGACAAATGGATGGGCGGAAGATATCCATTGAAACTTTGGAGGAGTGAGTTGTAAATGGGAAGGAGAAAAGTGTGAAAGCAAGAATATTTGAGTGTAGAAAAAACAGTAACTAATAATATTTTTAAATTACGAGAAACGATAGAATAATAAGTGTATGAGGAATAAATTTTAATTCACAGTTAAAAAAATGCTATTATCTTTCTCAAACAGTTTGAGAAAGGTACCTGAAATATTTCACAGAATTATTTCAAAGCCGAGGAATGACAATAAGGTTAGTTCTGACATCAGACCTGAGGCAACCAATAACACAATTTTACTATTTTCATGGAAAAGGTAAGTAATTTGACAAACGATTGTAAATTGCAGGATAAAGAAGAGAGAATAAATACAATCAATTTTTTCAAAACTTTTGAACTTTCCAAATATCAAGTATTTACAGTCCAGATTTGGAAACTTACATGGCGTATCTAATGAATCCTAATGAATACCTATTTTTGACGGTTCATCTGATGATGTGAAGGCTTTTGGAAGTATTCAAATAGTAAGAAAACTCATGTGAAGGATATTCCAAGAAATAAATTTAAAATAATTCAATATTTACCAAAATGGTATTTATTGTGTATTGATTCATGTATTTAAATTTAGAAGTGCTCTCCCTCTCTACCGTAACATAAACATACAGAACGACAGTCTAGTACTTGAGAGAAAAAGATTCTCCGAGGAATGACCGCAGAATGGAAAAAGAAACAATTCGGACTTTTGGTTATTTATTATCGTAACATATTCAGCTCAAGGTCCAGACGCAGATACCCAGCAGGAGCTGGAGATAAAGTTCTCTGTGGATTTGTTTATAGCAGAAGGAGAAAAAACAATTGAAGAACCCAGAGAAGTGAGGTCAAAAGGTTTTTTAGTGGATGAGGAAGAAAAGAGAAGCTAAGAGAGAATATCTTAAAATCGAAAATTCGAAATAGGCTAGCTACATATCTCTGTTTTTCCATAAAAGAAAACATCGGTGATTTTGATTGCTTCCTCTTGCAAGAAAGTTTTCTTTCCTTTTCGAGCACATACTCATTCTTCGTTCTGCCCGTTAAAATTCGGTATCTATCACAATTTTTTCTCGAGAACATTTTCCGCCAGAAATTGAATTAACGTACCGACACTTTAGCCGCGAAATGGTTGAAAAATGTTTTACTTCCACTGAGTTTTGCCGTTAGGTTATTCTCTGGCTATATATTATGTCACCGAATAAAGCAGCAAATACTAGACCGGCAAATAAATTCTCCCCTTTTTTAGTAGTATATAGAATCTGAATATGGGAGTCGTGCCAAATAAATAAGACGAAAACGAAGGTACGTTAGTAGAAGATTTATAACAAAGCTGTGAAATCTAGTGTTGTGCATATAGATGTTTACTGACACTTTCTGTATCTTCTAAAATTTGTGGTCAGCTGTATCATCAGGGAGAAAATATGATTTGTTGATTTTATTTTCTTGGTATATTGAATAAAACGACTTTAAATTGTTGTGACAACTTCGTCTCTTTATTCATTATGGATATCTTCCACAATATCAACTTCATCAATACAAAGAATGTTCTTGATACATTTTATTTTTGATATTTTATGATCTTCGGCTTCATCAATCAGTGAATCAATTCTATTAGACAATTAGACAATAGAAGTGCGGTAGTTCTCGAATAATCCTGCAACAATCCTCGAATTATTTATTACCTACAGTATCCTGACACCCACCACTCGAAATAAATCAATTATTACTTACTTCTAGACAATTGTTCGAAACAGATGCTATGAACTACTACTTTTTTTACAACTGTACATCTTTTTAGTGCATTCGTCGATCTGAGACATTATAATAATACTGTAGCCCTGTATCCAATTAGGAAAAAAGCCTCACCTTATCATGAATTGTTGAATAAATCTTCAGCTTTTTTGGAGACATTGTTTAAAGTTTTAAGGATTAAGCATTTTTAAAGAAATTGTTTACAATGGAAACTAATTTTAAACAAAATTATCCATACGAAACCTACAGCGTAATACAGCATGATAAGTTCATATCTAAATCCCAAGCGATATACAATTTTCTAATAATATTTATAAAGTCAAGCTGATCATCTAAACCAGGGGTCTCCAAACTACGGACAGCGGTTCAAATGCGGCCCGCCATCAAGATCAATCCGGCCCGCGACAGCTAATAGGGCTCATATAGGGCTCATTCCTGTATAGTGTTTAACCAATCAATATTGATATTATTCTTCATTAGATGTCACAAAGTGCCACAGTAGCATTCAACTATTAAACGGTAGTTTTTGTTCCTATCCAGGATAAATTTTTCCAGAAATTGTAGATAATAGAGATATCAGGGGACAGATCCCGACCAAAGACAAAGTAAGTTTTGGAATTTCAACAAGCTTTAAAAGACAATTTTCGGCAAGAAAATGTCTGGATTTGCTAAAAATGTGGTTTTGAAGGGATTATTTTATCATTATTTCGGGGGTATATCCTGAAAAAATTTCCGGGGTTTTTTACCCCGAAAGAATTTTTCATCAAGTAAAATATTTACGGTACATCAATCATTTTTAAAGAGAAGAATCAAAAATGGCACAGTAATAGTAGTTTCAATCAAGCCTGCTCTAAATGTTTTTAGTGAAACAATGAGACTCTAGATCTCCTATTGATTGACAACGAAGCAAGAGCCAGATAGAATTAATTTTGATTCAAAACGTGGGTTGAATTATTGAAATAGATGAATTCATGTCTAGAATCGCTTAAAATGTGGTTTTAAGCTTACCGGGGAAGTAGCCCCGAACGGCCCTTGATCAATTATATCCAATATTATCATTATATTCATGAATTGTTGGAGAGCTCTACCCACTCCACCTTTAATTCACCATTTATAGTACCTAGAGTCTACCTTACGCACTACATGGCTCCACTCCCCCCCCCCCCCTTCCAAAAACAAAAATACACTGAACATCCAGGTACCTCCAGAGAGAATAGAAGAAGAACTACTTCTATTACTTCTTTTACTTCTATTCTCTCTGGGTACCTCACTAATAATAGCGGAAAAATGAAAACGGCTCTGGCCCTCGGAACTTACTGGAGAAATAATTTTGGCCCTGAGTCTGGAAAATTTGGAAAACCATGAACGAAACCAAACCAGTATAATGGATTCAATGTTCAACTTACAATAATTGGTATAATTAATTTATAATAATAATAATAATAATAATAATAATAATAATAATAATATCAACAACAACAACAACAACAACAATAATAATAATAATAATAATATAAACAACACAATAATAATAAATTAAACCGTGGAGCCGGATATTTTTTTGTCGTTAGAGGAAGACTGGAACTTGTAAATGGGATATGACGAAATAAAGTAATATTGTTTAGTAGTCAGTGTGACATGAATAACGATTCAAAATATAATAAATAATTTAAAAAAAAGAACTCAAGAAAAATGCTTCTCTTACAGAAATTTTGCCGTATAAATTTGTCTCCGGATACTATAATTATATACTATGTATATAACATACCTTGAAACACATAACTAGGAAACGATGTCTTCTTTGACAAATAAATTGAAAACTCTTCTAATCCTATTCTAGTACACTTAGTCAAGGATATGAAGTTACAAACATAAACTCAATTAATGGAGAGATTTGAGACGATTGAGAGTGGGATTTGCTACACCCAAACATCCCAGACTTGGCTACGGTATTTATTTCACCTAATTTGAGTTCACTCGCCTTCTCTTGTCCGGTATATAGTTCCTTCTCTTTCCTAATTCTCCCTTTCTCTAACTATTGGCTTCTCAATCGCTCTCCCTTCTTCATCATATCCTTCTCCCTCTCGACTAGTAATCAAGACTTATTACCCCGTTTGATTAATTTACGCTGGCGAAGAGAGGCTCAGGTGTTTGCATTGATCGCTGGTGAGAGAAATACATTGTTCACGTCCCAACGCCAAATGGTTCCAATCTTTTGTCGACCGAGATTTTATTGAGAATCGCTCAATCTTATGTTCGATGGCATACTTTCATGATTCCAATACGAAGACACTTCGGATGAAGACTTTAGAAACTATAGAAGACGTGAATACGAAACTAAGTCGAGTAGCTCGGAATGTTCAACAACTACTAGACAATTCATTGGAAAGGATAATCAACAAAATGCTGTATTCAATTACAGTTTATAGACAATAATCTAAGAATAATAACAATAGAATACAAAACAATACAATTACATGCCATTACAGAGGAACAGGTACGAAACGTGATGGAGTGAATGGATGTATAACAACCCCCCACCCCCCCAAAATGAAATTCTTAAACAACACTACTACTGCCAATATTACTAAAAAGCTGAAGATAAAATAAACATTTTCATTTTTTCAAGAGAAAATCATAAGTGGGACAGATTTGACTGTGCTGAACATAATATTCAAAGATTTTGATGCACTGTTCTGTTGAAATTTGGTGAATTGAACAGTTGTTATTGACAAAATCTGTTCTCTTCCAATTAAATGCTGGGGAAGTGATAGCCGAGTGCTGTACCGGGTATCTGTTCAATCATAGATAAGCTACGAAACTCCTGAGCGCTCTTTGTAAGGGTGACCGATTGAATTGGACAGCAAAAAATACTCTTTTCTCTGCTGTAGAATCACTTCCCGGTTTTTCGGAACCCACCTAAAACTGTAGGTTCAACTCATCAATCGCCATCATCCAATTCATTACCCACGCTCAGGTCTCAGATCTATGTGGGCTTCGTCTTCCGAAAAAAAATTGTGTACTAGATGAATATTTGAATAAATAATGCTGATATGCTCACAATAAATAACAGAAGCATAAAAAAAAGAGTAAACCATTACCAATGTGAAACAGCACCACAAAAATTAATCATCTTTATAAAAATCACTCAATTCTGAAGCAATGAATTCTAATATAGTGCTGCACTTGAACCATTTCGACAGAGCACTTGTGATAAGTGGAAAAGGTTCACTGTAATACATATTTCTTAATTTCCTATTTGAAAGAGTAAACCAAACATAATAAACATTCTTTAAAAATAAAAATAAAAGAGCACTTGCATTTTTTAGCGTTGTTTCTCGCTGTTGATTTCGAGTGAGCCTAGTGCACCATTATTGGATATGTTTTCGTTCCAACACCATTGATAAATAACATTCCTAGGAGACGTTAATGGCCGTTTGATTGCCTCCACATTTTAGTCCGCAGTTTTATTTAATCCACTTCCCTTCAGCACAATTCCTATCCTGTCTTCCCGCATTCTCAGTATTTTATCCCAGCCACCCCATCCTGAAGATTTCTTGCTTGGCAACAAGAGAGATGCTCGGACATTCTTTCTCTTTTTGCAACAATTTCTTTCTCTCAACTCTTAAATCCACTCCGATTTAAGACCGAACAACCCCGGTCATATTTTCAAAACCTCTTGTTTTATTTCCTTACTCTCCAGGGTTTTTGCTTCACCCCTCAAAATCATCGTTGGATTATGGTGGAAGAAAAAAAACGTTACCTTCATAAAACGGTCGATTACGGACCAAAAAGTTTCAGTCCATTAATGTTTACTCCAGAAACAGATCTCACTCATCCACAGATACAGGCTCAGTAGGTATTGTTTTCTCTCCAGAAACGAAGTATTGGTTAAATCCTCTTTTAATCTCATTTTAATTACAGGCACGATTCAAAAGCAAGTCGATGTCATTTAAAGTGAAATCATTAATTACATTATTCTTTGAAAATAAGCTTCAATGTCATATTCAATTTCCAGTTTTACAGCACACTCAAATTATAATTTCAAGACTACTGTATAGTGTCCATAACAGAACTTCCAAAAAATTCATAATTTTTTATATAATGTGCAATAACAATATAACTATTTTTTTAATGTTGCCCTCATATTCTTCTATATGGGTCTTCAAGGATACTTAAATATCCCTTATTGAGTTCAATCCAATTTTTTAAACCATCTCTTGACTTATTATTTTGAATTTTTTATTCAAGTGAAGGTATAGATTCACATGAATAATATAATTATTATACAAATAAAATTTTCAATATACGAATTAACCAAAACAAATTTGTTCAATTATTAACAAACCCAGCAAACACGTCGACTTGCACATCTTACGATCGTACATTCATTTTTCTAGTTGATCAAGATTTCAACCCTTTTTTTCTACTGCATTTGTATGGAAATGTTACAGCCATATAAAACACCTGTTTCTCAACTCTCTGCCGTAAGTCGTGAATTTCCATCCGCTGTTTTTTCGGGGGGTGGGGGGGCGCCTCCATTGGAGCATTTAGCTTTTCGGTGTTTACGTCTGGTTGTAAACAAGAGTGTGCTGGCTCTTTCTCCCACACGTCTCTAACTCTCTTCTCTCTGTTTATCATACTCTCTCTCTCCTTTCTCTCTTATGGCAGCGTGACTACGCTACACAGTACTGAACAAATCCCACTAAAGCACTTTGGTAAGCCTCCAGTGTCATCAACACTGAACAAATTGCTGCTGGGTCCCGAGGGAGGTGGGGTAGGTGATTGGAGGGACGGGTAGGGGTGTGAGACCAATAGTGTGAGACTTTTTCCGTAAATGCCTGGAAAATTTGGAAGCAGGCCTAGTGACGTGGGCTAGCCTAATTGAATTGAACCGGCCGAAATCGCGCAATGATTAATTACATTCCTTTCAATTGAAAAATCCTCGTCTTGCCAATTCTGATCGAGATAATTCATTGTTCACCAGACTGTAAATATGCAGCGGCTATGTAATGATCGATGACCTTTATACTTCATAGTAGCAGAAGTAGCATCACTATTTATGTACTCAAATAGTACTGGAGCAACTAAGCTATAATTGTTTTGAAAGGTTATTTGAAAGAAATACAGTAGTAATAATTTACTTAAATTCTACTTTATCTTATATTACAATTTACCTAATCATTCTACTACTTACAACTGATAATAAATTAGCCTATTATTATTCTATAAGCTTGACTGTTGTAATCTACAAGACACAGTCAATAATATTTATTCATATTAGCTACATGTAGCTCAGTGGCGGTCCCAGGATTTCATTTCGAGGGGGGGATGACCACCGGGGGGGGTCTGGGCCCCCCCCAGGAAAAAATGTGGAATTTAAAGCCTAAAATGTATTTTTATACCTATTTGAGCTCTAAAATATGCTCAAGCTAATAGTATTTATGTTAGCTAATAAAATAGTTTTTCATTTAAAGTTTAATGTACCTGGGTGAAATAGGACCCAACCATAGTATGTGTTTTTCCTTTGATTTCCTTTAGTTACACAAAGAAAATTGATTAAAAGTCAATGTGATTATTTAATGAGCTAATGAGCATGATGACAAAGTTCAGTTAAATAAACGTATAATGAAATCAAGAATAAATCAAGTTTCACTGCAAATTTTTTCTTTATGGTTAGGCCCTATTTTTAACATGTAAGTTACGAAGTAATAGCCAAAAAATACTCAGATTGTTACACAACAAGGTAATGGATGTAAGGATGTACACATCCTTCTTGTTTATTCTTCTAGCTAACAAGTAACAATGAGATTAAATTTATTTCTCGCAAAAACAATACATACATAATTATGAATAAATTCTTTTTTAGGGGGTGGGATCCATCTTGATATTTCGGGGGAATATATCCCTCCCATCCCCCCCCCCTGGGACCGCAACTGATTGTAGCTGAACGAAAATAAATAACAACCCAATACTACTACAATTACTGAATTTTAAAACTAGTCCTAATGTTTTTAGGTTATGTTTCATATTATGCTATTAAGAATTATCGTTTGGAAAAATATATAACTGAAGTCATCTTTATTTTAAGAAAGACAATCATTTTTGAATTATTAGTCTATATTGGAAGTTACTAACTGAGAAATTCACAGTATCAAAAAGAAAGAAACCTCCAAACTCAAAAAATTTGATTCGATAAATTTTCACTTGAACGTAAAATGTTTTTTTTTGCGATAGGGTGCGAATAACTGCTATCTGTAATAACTGCTATCGTGATAACAACTGCAAAATGCCAAGAAGAACAAAATTATGGGAAATGCGGAGAAATATGGAAACTTAATGGAGCGGCATATTTAAAAATATGGGTTTGTCAGGTTAATGATTGATTTTTGCCCCTGAATATTATTAATCAGTCAAGCGCAACATTAAGCCCTGTATCCTCTGACAAAAAATAATCACTCTCTATCCTTATATCCTTGACAAGAGCGTTATATTATTGTGATATATATAATTCTTACGTATACCTGAATATGGGATAGGGCTTTGGCGGTCCAAGATCCGACGTTACAAAGCGTTCGTAAGATTTCAACATCTATTCTGATTAGTGTAGTAACAATTCAGCTCCATAGAAATTCCTTTCAGCATTGTCAGTTTTATCTAATCTTCCTACACTACTTTTCTCAGGTAGCCTAGTAGAGGATACAGCATTGTACAGGGATTCTTTCGCAGGCCTCAAAAATAAAACTGATAGAATTAGGGTTGTGACGGAATGGTATTTTTCTTCGCTAAGTAGCTCAACACCGAACAAAGTAGGAGGATTACATTAGACAAAGATGTCAATATTTCATTTTCATCCTCATAGAGATACTTTACTTGGGCTATTGTGGTAATGTATAGGCGCTGTCTACGCGGCTGGTTTTTATACGGAACTGGGTAATGGAGAGTATGATGGCTGCTGAACTCGATATGAAAAAATATGTATTACTTGTTTATAAACAATGAATATATTATATTATGGATAACAATTAGTAAAATATATTATTATGGAAAAACACTGATATAATTGAAGTCATGTTTGCAAGAAAGTGTAAATAGCCATTCTACCAAACACAACAACAACAACAACAACAACAATAACAAGGTTCGTCTTCAACAACTACAGTAGTAGTAGTCGACAACTGTAGTACTGTTACTACAACAGTACAATCTGCATCGGACATGCAGGGTTATAATCACGTTACGAGCGGGGATGCACCACTCTCCGGGATTAAAGTGACTCCTCTCTCCTACTTGATCATTTGTGGAAGGGAGGTGAAAGAGGGTGATGGGGAGGTTAACCAACCCTCACACCCATAAAAACCCCCCAACCACCTACAGACAGACAAACGACACCGACGGTTGAAACCTCCTCTTGACTTTACGGGCTATTACCGGCTACAAATAAAACCTTGCTCAAGCTGTCGCACTCACTCACTCTTACATCTCTCTCGCACATAACCTGCGAACCTAGTAGTAGTCATCCCGACGCGGCGAAGGCGACTGCACCCTCATTGTGAAACCTTGTGACGAGACGCCTGCCTAGATGATTGTACATTAAACTAAACTAGCACCCGTGCTTTGCCACTGTGTCAACTAGACAAGAGGAGTGGAGTGCCGCATTATGTGTTATATTCAACGTCTGACACACCTTTCCAAGCCATGTAATGACAGACGTCTGATGTCTGGTGTGCAATTTCTTAATTGATAAAGAACACCAATTAGGGAAGTAAATTTCAATTGCTGCGAACAGATGTGTTAAAAACTTTGAGTATGAAAAAAATATTAAGAGTGCAATTTATTTTTTATAAATGTTGGATTGGGCTCAGTTAGATCTCTGGGAGCCCCGGGGCATCTTTTTTCAAGTGAATGACTTTTTTGCAAGTTCCGGCCCCTCGGACCCCGGGGTAGCGCCTAGATAAGGGGCCCTTTTTGGACTTGAACAAAAAATGTTCTACAAACAAGTTAGTATAGCACAATAAATGGTTGCGCCTTCACATTCGTTGTAACAATAACTAAATGTTCACAACATGATACATGAGGTTTCACATTGGAGCTCCCTTTATCTCGTTTTTCACTTATTCTACAATAGTATTCGAATAATCCACGTTTTAATAATGTCATTAAGGTGTATTAATCCAGCCTGTTTCAATGCTTCCACATTTTTTTCTCTCATTGTCAGCAACGGGTTGTCAAGTTGTCATGTCATTTACATTTTGCTTTTATTCAACTGAAGGGGAAATACTTTCATAAATGTTGTTATTTCATTCGTATTTCCAGGTTGAAGCTTTTTATCAAAGTACACGCCATTCCTGTTTTCGAATAAATAATACTGAAATAAATGTTTTGCATTCATGAACATTCACTTCTCCCTCCCACTTGTTATTTTATTGTGATTACGAGGTTAGTGTTATCCTTTCAATAGGCCTATATTATTTATCGTTATCAGATCATATTAGCAGTTTTTCTGCAGTTTCTCAGTTGTCAAGTCAATGATGTTTATCCGTATTTATGCTGGAGTAATGGTGAATTGTTGTAATTAATGTGAGTGGATGAGAGCAAATGAAAACATTGATTGACAACTGTAGACTAAATAATTCACGAGAAGAAATCATTTTGCTGGTGATGCTCACGAGAGTTTGAGACTTGTATATGGGTAATGAGGTGAATTATTAGACAAAATATGCCAGACTGATCGGGAATCGAACTCATGACTACAGGACTACCCATGTACAAGTCTCAAACTTATGTGAGCGTCATTTACAAAAATAAATTGGAATACTCAAAACCGTTCATTTTTCCTAATACTGCTGATTTAATTCTCAATATAATTGATTCTAGTGATTCTCTGGAAAGGTTATTTTGGGATTTCAGTGAGGATAAACATTTTTTTTTCTTGTAGGATGAAGCCCACATAGGTCTGAGACCTGTGCGTGGGTAATGAAATGGATGATGGTGATTGATGAGTTGGACCTACAGTTTTAGGTGGGTTCCAAACCACCAAAAGTGATTTTACAGCAGAGAACAGTGTCTTTTTTTCTGGCCAATCTAATCGGTCACCGTTACGAATAGGACCTACGAGAACGCAGCTTATCTCTCTGATTGAACAGATACCTGCTACGGCTCGCGGCTATAACTTCCCATTCATCTAATAAGACAAATAATTAGTCTTTTCGTGAAACATTAATTAGGTTACAGTTGTCAATCAAGAGTTGGTTATTCACGAGTAGCCATTAGGAATAAGAACCTTTACTGATAAGGTACACCACTGCGGAAATGTAGTTATAATTATTTATAGTTCATTAACAGATCTTTACATAGTTGAATTATTTACAGAGAGATCTTTTGATATTCAGCTTCGCATAATATAAGTGAATGACAACAGTCTACAGTTCACCAACAGATCTTTCGTAAGTAATTACGCGAGAAGTTTTCCTCTTATGACGCGGTTGTTTTGCGGTTTTTCCATCTCATCATCCCTTGTTTCATTTGCGTCCGCTTTCCCCTTTCCCTTTACTATTCCCCTACCCCTCCACCCATCAGGTTTCCTGCGAGCGTCTCCTCAGTCGCCAACAAGGCCTACAAGGACGTCGCCACAGACGTCGTCGCAAGGGGTTCTTAAGAGTAAACCTCATTATACATGCAGGAGGCATTTATTAGGTAAGTTTCAGCAGACAGATTCTGAATGATGCCATGGATGGGTGAGGGTGGAGGGAGGTTTGTGTGTCTGCTCACTGCTTCACTTGAGGCTCTTTGCACTTCAACCTCAATGCTGCAGTCGATTCGTTGCCGCAACTTCATCATCATCATCATAATCATCATCATAAACATCATTATGATCATCATAATCATCCACGACTACTACAACATAGCAGTGGTATAGCTCTCTTCATTAACCTGTCATGTTTTTGATAATGACTGGGATGATGTTGATGATCACAACTTCTTCGGCTAAGCCTCCATGTTCTTCTTCAACATATTACTTTTAGTTGTTGTTGTTGTTCTTCTACTTCTTCTTGTTCTTCTTCTTCTTCTTCTTCTTCTTCTTCTTCTTCTACTACTTGTTGTTGTTGTTGTTCTTCTTCTTCTTCTTGTTCATCTTCTTCTACTACTTGTTGTTGTTGTTCTTCTTCTTCTTCTTGTTCTTCTTCATCTTCTTCTTATTCTTGTTCTTTTTCTTCTTCTTCTCCTTCTTATTGTCTTCTTCTCCTTTTTCATCTTCTTGTTCTTCTTTTCTTCTTCTTGTTCTTCTTTTTCATCTTGTTCTTGTTTTATTTTTCTTCTTCTTCTTCTTCATTTGTTCTTCTTGTTCTTGTTCTTTTTCTTCTTCTTCTTCTCCTTCTTCTTCTTCTCCTTCTTCTTGTTCTTCTTCTCCTTTTTCATCTTCTTCTTCTCCTTTTTCATCTTCTTGTTCTTCTTTTTCATCTTGTTCTTCTTTTTTATCTTGTTCTTCTTCTTGTTCTTATTTTTATTCTTCTTCTTCTTCTTCTTGTTCTTCTTTTTCTTCTTGCTCTTTTTCTTCTTCTATTTCTTCTGTTTCCTCTTCTTCTTCTGCTTCCTCTTCTTCATCAGCATCCTCCAAATTTCTCCCTTCAACCATCGTCACCACATTTCACTTCTCACCCCAGCTCTCTTTCCCCGCCACAAATCCCGCCCCACAATCCAGACGACTCGAACGCATCAGGAAATGCCCTTCCTTAAATAATTTACACCCCTCTGGCGTCTACCCTCTCTTCCCAAGCAACTGACTTCATCCCCCATTGCACATAAATACGGCGAACTTATTTCCAACATTTACAAATATTTACACATTTGCTGCGTACCTTATCGCTATCAATATTAAATTGGATTCGATCTGCTTGGTGACTTTGATGTCGTTCACTGGCCATTGACTTGTTCGGAATCACTTCTTTCCCTTGCAGAAAGCATTGAATACAGAAACATAGATAACAGATCGAATGAGTGAATGTAAAGCGAGAAAAAGGTATAACAAGAGATAAAATTTGCATTGAGTATTGCTGTCATGAATTATCAGTAGATCAATATAATTTGAAATAACAATTGAAATGCATTCTTAAATTGCATAAATATCCTCCCATGCAAATGCTTACGTACTCAATATTCAATTTGAATGTCAGAAAAAATTGATTGAACATAACTTGGACATGCTTGATAAAATTGCATACGTATTCTCCCGTGTACATACATACTCAAGACTTTTTTAGTCCTCATGTCGTCTACTAATTCAAACTCTAACATACTAATACTTATGCTCATGTAAGTTTTTATAGAGCTTTCATCCGGTAAAACTCAAAAACGTAAATGTATTTTTTCCTGATGATGAGATCGAGTTATTCTACGTGAATAATGAGGTGGATGATGATATAAAAAAGCTAGGATGAACGTAAATCGAACCTGTGTGCAGGAGTAGCAAACAGCAAGAAATAAGCTATCAAATTTACTTTCATTTCAACTCTAAACAGTAATAATACCAAAAGCAAAATCTAAATTGGCTAACAAATAGAGGATTAAAATTAATTAAGATTTTGCCGAATTTCACAATCGATTACAATCTTGAAAAGTTTGCAAAATTTCAAAATTGATTTTACGGAATTTATAAAAAGAATGAAAAACGAATGAACCTCCGCGTAGCTTAAATAAAAGCGAGTGAATATGCTTCTTCTTTTTTGCCTTATCATACTTCACGTGTGGTTGATAGGATGTCAATCCCTTGTCCCATGTGAATGTAAACACTAGTTGAATATAGGATAGAAGTTGTTATTTTTTATTATTACTTCAAAGCTCAATAACTTTGGTTTATCATTCAAACGACCAACATTAGTTTAAATGTCATACAAATTCGGTTATTTACTTATTTATATAGATGGATTGAGGTTATAAAGGTTCGAACTGATCTGTTATTTAATCTTATCGAGGGTCTTCTCGCTCGCCAAGCTTTGGTCGCCTACAGACTCGCAACGAACGTAGACAGTGATAAACCTGCAGGGCATGAGTCCAGCTGCTTCCTCTGCTTTATCATTGTGCGTTCAACAAATTGTTCTCAACCCAATCAAATCCTCTTTCTTCCTCTCTTCTCATTTATCCTTCTTACTTTTCCTCTTCTTGTTCTTCTTATTCACCCGAACGCAATCCCTATGCGGTAATTCTTCCGCTGGTGGTACGCAACCTGTGTCTCACATTAGGCAGAGTTAAGCACCCTCCACCTTCCTCCATCTTTATGGACAAATTGGAATTGAGATAGACAATTGGAATTGTTTAAAATGATGCAGTTTTGTCTTCATTTCATCTTGCTTTTCAAGATAATATATTAAAATATATATGTTGGATATTATTATTGAATGGGATTTTAATCCTGAGACTGTCACTGTTGGCATTATGCGAAACTTGGCTTGAATTTAAATTCTCATTTGCCAATCTATATATTTATGAAAACCAAATACCAGTCACTAACTGACTCAACCATCCATTATGGTTTCTCGAAAACCACCCAGCAGAAAAAAAGTTGAAATTTGGTAGTTTTGTTGGAATTTGGTTTTGAAATTTACCGCAAAATATGCCAGTCTAAAATTTTCCCAGCGTTTGTTTAGCATTGACAATACGAGTTCAAAGAGGTTGAAATTTTGTACACACTACACATATTCAGCCGAAACCCTATAACCTTATAGACACGTTTTGAGAACTTCCAAAAAACACGCCCAAAACCGACGTTTTCCTAGCGTTTTTTATCGTTTTCAATAACGTAACTACTTAAAAAAGTTGAAATTATTTGGTATATATGCACTGTTTTGAATTTAGAAGCTTACAAAGAAAGGTTTTTGTTTAAGAGAATTTGTTTTGTACTAAGTTTTTTTGAAATTATCCCAAAAATATGCCTTAGTTTAAAGTTTTCTTAGCTTTTTTACGCATTCTCAAAAACTACAAGGCAATAAAAGTTGAAACCTGGTATAGATGTTCATTTTTAGACCAAAACAAGTTCTATGAGAAGTATTTCAAATTTCCCCCAAAATACGTCTAAATTTGAAATTATTGTTCACAATGTCAGCCAAATGAAGAACAGCAGCGGTCGAATTCCCCGATTGGAACCCATATTGATTTTCACTTATAAAATTTAATTTATTTAAAAGCGTACTAACCTTAATTTTTTTTTAAATATTTTGCCAAAATTACATAAGAGGTTTATTTTATTGACCTATAATTTTCAGGACTGGGTGATCAATAATTTTTATTTAACTAATTTTTTGATCATCTTCTCAGATGTTGATAATGATAAATGCCTGGATTAGTCTAGAGTTGATGAATTAAGAAGGCATAAGTTGAACTAACTAGTGATTGTACTGAAAAATTCAAACTAATGAAATATAATGCTGATTTCATATGATTTCATACCCGGAGGTACCCATTTTCAATCATATGTCTCCTACAGTAAAGACCTGAGTTTCTTTTCTTTTTCTCCATGTAATTATGCTATTAGGCTATTATGCTATTGTAATTATGCTATTATACATGCTATACATGTAATTTGCTAATGCAAGAAAATTTCAAATATTTTTACGCTGCACAATATTAAAATGAATTATCTATGCAACATTTCATAAAATTTTGTCCACGCATTTAGCCGTAAATGCGTTACAAACATTTCTTCGTACGGTCAAATGTAAATCCGTCGGGTCCTTGGATACGCCATAGTATCGGTTTTGTCAATTTCAAGATGAAGTGATATTATTTATGCTTATTGTGAGGTAATTTTAATTCCAAATGATACTAAACTATTGAAACATAATTTTTGGTTAAGTTTTATGTAATATTACCAAATTCTGATTTTGACCGACACCAGGATGATTTCATAATGTTCTGGCATTACCTGAAAAAATAAAGCATGATTAGCATTAATTAACAATAATTAAGCAAATAATTAAAAAACAATGAATTCTCTCAAAATCAATGAAACCGTAAAATCAAGGATATAAATATTGACAATCATATGAGAGGAATCAAGCTCCTCCAAACTGCATTAAACTATTGATGTGATTCTGTATTAAAAATTAAAATATCAAATATAATTCTAGTTCATAAATTCTGAAATCGAATACAGGGGCATTTCAAATTCAGTTAGTAATTTTAATTAATCAAACCTATTCGTAACATCAATGTGCCTCGATAAATCTTCATCATTTATCGTATATCAACAAACTGCATACTTAATTTGATTTTCATAGTACCTTTTGAGGTCAGGAGATACATCAGCTTTCTGACCGCCGTATTTTCATTAACTGTAAGTTAAACACAGAATGCATCCAGGGGGCGACCAGGGGAGCTTCACCCCTAATTGTTTTCTGTCACGTTACATTCTCAATGGAAGCCACACAATTCAATCGATACCATTCAACAAAAAGACGTATAATTTTTTACAAATTCTAATTACAACTATTTGTGAATATGACTAGCCAATGGCTAATACTTTGTTACTAATTAATAATAGCTGTCAACAAATATTATTCTGGTCGCTGCCAATTATTTTCATAACCTTATCATCCCTGTCTCAAGACACCATCTCACAACCTCTAATTCTAAACTGTAACTACTCACACCAGTGAAGAGAGTATTTAACATGTAGAGAGTACAGCCAAGGACCAGCATCTGGATTTCGGCTATACTGTAGGCTAGCAGCAAAGTTTAAACGTGGAAGAAAATTCAATTTGGAAATGCTGCTGCAAGAGTTTCTGTTTTCGAATAAAACATTTTCCGAGATTAAGAACACAGCAAACTTGTTTTATACTTTCTCTTCTTCGTCACCTGATTCTTCTTCTTCTTCTTCTTTCTCTTCTTGTTCTTTTTCTTCATGATCTTCTTCTCCTCCTCCTCCTTCTTCCTCATTCTCATTCTTCTTCTCCTTCTTCTTCTTCTTCACCATTCTTCTTCTTCTACTACATTTTCTTCTCCTTCTCCTCCTTCTTCTTCTTCTTTTTCTTCTTCGTCTCCTTCTTCTTCTTCTTCTTTCTCTTCTTCTCCTTGTTCTTCTTCTTCTTCTTCTTCTTCTCTTCTTCTCCTTGTTCTTCTTCTTCTTCTTCATGATCTTCTTCTCCTCCTCCTTCTTCTTCTTCTTCCTTATTCTTTTCTTCTTCTTCTTCTTCTTCTTCTTCTTCTTCTTCTTCTTCTTCTTCTTCTTCGTAGTCTTTTTTCTTTTCATTTCACTTCACTTTCTTTCCTTTTTCATGAACTTCATCTCATTCTTATTCCTTTCTCCCTCATACTACTTCGTTGCGAGTGGCATCGCTTTCTTCGTTACTCACTTTCGAAGAGAACATAATTATGTTAGCAAGTCTCCCCGGTGGAGGGGAGAAGAAAGAAGAGCCTAAAATAATGAGAAATAAAACTTTCGAACATTACAATATTTACAATTTGTATATCCGCTTTAACTTGGGACTAAAACGCTACTCTTTCACAATTCATTAGTGGCCTTCGTTCAGTATTTCAAGGTGCTTTCCAACTTTCTTTCCCAATCTGTTTCACTTCTTTGTTCTATGTCATTCGCCTCAATCATCATCATCTACGTCTTCCTCTTATTCAACCTATCTCTGTCCAATCTTTTCATCTTCCCCCAATCTCTTCATCTTCCTTCAATACTTCTTCAGTATGATCCTCTCTTCTTCCCCTTGGACAAGTAGCAAAGCTCCCCCGAAGACTTACTCGACAGTAAGTCGAACCGGCCCAAGTAAAGTTGAACAAATAGCTTATTAAGCCGAGTAACTTCGTTCATTATTGCCCGACGGATTCAAGTTTGGCCTCAACTTAGTATACAGCAAATCGGAGGGATGCAAACGAAGAACGAAGAAAGACAATTAGTGATGATTGATCGAATTCTGCGAACCGATATTGTCAACAAAACAGCCGGAAGATGTCCGCTACCCCTCCCCATCACCACATCCACTACTAACAACCTAATCCTATTTCCTGTGTCAGCAACTTTCTATAATGTGGAGCAACAAAAGGATTGGAATAAGTTTCGTTATTGAATGGCAGAGTTACCGAGAAATAAATGCGACAACTTCGGCTTTTAAGAGTTTTCAGTTTTACAAAGACTTTCAGCATACTTTAAAGATGGTGGCTGGACATTTTTAGAGAAGAGTGGAGAAATATGTAGAATAAATTGGTTAGAACGAATGGAAAAAGAAAGGTAGAAGTGATAAAATTGAAATTGAAAGAGAAACAGGGATGAAAACGAATGATTAAAAATATATGAGGGAAAATGTTTTCTAAGAGCTTCACTTACGGATGTGTAGAAAAAGGATTAAACAAGATAAAGGATTAATCCAGATAAAGTATTAAAGGATCAATCCAGATAAAGTATTAAAGGATTAATCCAGATAAAGTATTAAAGGATTAATCCAGATAAAGTATTAAAGGATTAATCCAGATAAAGTATTAGAGGATTAATCCAGATAAAGTATTAAAGGATTAATCCAGATAAAGTATTAAAGGATTAATCCAGATAAAGTATTAAAGGATTAATCCAGATAAAGTATTAGAGGATTAATCCAGATAAAGTATTAAAGGATTAATCCAGATAAAGTATTAAAGGATTAATCCAGATAAAGTATTAAAGGATTAATCCAGATAAAGTATTAAAGGATTAATCCAGATAAAGTATTAAAGGATTAATCCAGATAAAGTATTAAAGGATTAATCCAGATAAAGTATTAGAGGATTAATCCAGATAAAGTATTAAAGGATTAATCCAGATAAAGTATTAAAGGATTAATCCAGATAAAGTATTAAAGGATTAATCCAGATAAAGTATTAAAGGATTAATCCAGATAAAGTATTAAATGATTAATCCAGATAAAGTATTAAATGATTAATTCAGATAAAGGATTAAAGGATTAATCCAGATAAAGGATTAAAGGATTAATCCAGATAAAGTATTGAAGGATTAATCCAGATAAAGTATTAAATGATTAATCCAGATAAAGTATTAAAGGATTAATCCAGATAAAGTATTAAAGGATTAATCCAGATAAAGTATTAAAGGATTAATCCAGATAAAGTATTAAATGATTAATCCAGATAAAGTATTAAATGATTAATTCAGATAAAGGATTAATCCAGATAAAGGATTAAAGAAAGTTGGAAGTGATAAAATTGTATTTGGAAGAGAAACAGGAATGAAAAATGGTAAAAATAAATGAGGAAAAATGTTTCCAGAGCTTTACTTATGGATGTGTAAAAAAAGGATTAGAGACGAAGTTACCAATTGGCGAAAATAATTTGAACAAAAGAGAGAAAAAGCAGAAGTAGAAAAGTATTGCAACAAACATACGATAAAACAAGATGGAGAAACAGAAAACTCAATAAGAAATATATTTCTACAGTGCAGTGCATTGAAATGGTGGAAAAGGGAAGAAAAATAAAAAAGCGAGTACTTAAATAGAATAACAATAACTAATTTCTTATCCTAGATAAGAAATTGCTTGAAATCATGATCCTAGCAATAAGAGCCTTAACAGAAATAATGTTTCCAGATAATGAAGAAGTCTTGGCAACCACGAAAAAACAAGGAGCACTTGATAAAAGTAAAGATGTTGAATGAATTTTATCGTTGACAGAGAAAGAGTATTGCAACTATTCCTGTTCCACCGATCAATTATTTTCAATATTCACCATAATTATGTGAAACCCAAAAATAACTGAATAACTTGAAAGACAACTAAACTTGTTAAAAAAAAATTGGTTATCCAATCAATTTCATTGACAATATTAACATAAAACTTCAACATTAATAGGAGTCAAACTCACATTATTATTTATCTTAACTTTTCAAGTGAATTCAACGACTTGCAGTCAAATTTTCATTAAGAATAAGTAGAATTTACTTACTCTGTAGGTCGAACGTTTTCGAATACGTAAATCCCACTTATCCTTAATAAAAATTTTACGGCAAGTCGTTGAATTCACATAAAAAGTTAATATTAGCAACGCAGTTCGTCATGGAACAAGAAATCCAGGAATATTATTTATCATTGTACATTATACTGCTTTCTGTTCTCTTCGAAGAAAAATTGGATGCAGTTTGTTCTGAAGGAACCAAGAAAATTATATTCAAAACATTTCGAAAAACGTTGAAGGCCAGGCGTTAAACCACACATTACACAGGATGATCATAACCAATGCATCATCATTAGAGTTTATCTCCAGACCTTCAAGGGCATCCCAATGTCAAATAATAACTTCTACTTTATTTTTATTTCATATACAGAAGAAGCCAAGTCAAAGATGTTTGAGGAATGTTATCGAGATAGACTCTCGCCCTTTAGCCGGCAAATCCATCAAAAGACGGAAAGAAGCCGGATAAGAATGAAGAGCAAGAAGAGCAGGATGAAGGTGTGATGGAGTAAGAGGAGGATAAGAATGAAACTGGTCAATATGGGGGAAGAAAACGATAACGGCTGTCAACAGAAGATTACAGAAACGCCTCGGAAAGGGGAATCGCTACAAAGGCTGATGTACGTCCTTCTGATAACAGTTATGACTATTACCTGTTGTAGGACTTCCTAATCGTAAGAAACCATCATTAGTAGTCTGAGAGTTTCCTTGAAAATACTGTGAGTCATGCTGTAATACTGATGTCAAAAATAATCCTCGAACTTAAAAAACAGCCTTTGGTTAAATTATTAACCATTCGCACCATTTCCTTGTAGAAAGTCAGGATTCGATGAAGATTTTTACTGTTTATTCAACAAACTTTCGTTTTTCCAAATGAATGATATGTTTGAGAAAAATGTATGAAATAAATAAAAGTATGTAGTAAGGATAGATGTGTAGTTAGGGAGTGCATTTGTAACGAAACCTATGCCAATGTAATAATCGGTAAGATTTCAAGTTCATTTTTTTAATATCACACATTCGTTGAGAAAAATTATTTCGTATTACAAAATCACAATTTTTTGGTAAGTCTATGACAATATTTCAAACTGAACTGGATTTTAAGAATAATTGTGGAGAATTATAATAATTACTCAACAAACAATTAAATATTTGCATACAGTATTATTTCTGCAGATATTTTTTTCGTAGCATTTTATTTCTTGTACATGATAGTTAAGTTGAACTAAGTATTTTTTTCTTTGTAACTTCTTGGTTTCTCTCCTAATAATTGATTGTTTTATAATAATTATTATTATTTTCTATAATGTATAATTTTTTTCCTGTGTTTTTTTGCTTGTTTGTCCTGGGTTCGATCCCAGTTGAGTACAAGATATTTTTCTCGAGCCACTCCCGTGTTTCGGAGGACACGTTAAGCCGTCGGTCCCGGTTGCATATAAAAAAAAGCAGTCGTTAAAAAAAAAGCGGCGAGGTGGAACAACCCGTAAGGGTCTCCCCACCACGAAAAGCCATACGAATTTACTTTTTTTGCTTGTTTGTATTTGCGGAAATAAAGATTATTATTAATAAGATTTACAAATTTATAAATAACATATTATTTATTAATTTAAAAAAGAATTGTATTTTTTGACAAATCGTTATCTACTTTCTTACAGGTTAGACGTCGGACTTCTCACAGTAGTCAAAAAAACTACATAAGAAGGCAGAAGAAGTTGAGAAATGGAAGACAAAGATTGAAGAGAAGGAGAAGAGCAAAAGAAATTTGAAAGAAAAGAGAAGCAAAAAAGCATAAAATGAAATTTCCAAAGGAAGTGAAGGAAGATGAAGAAGAATAAGAAGAAGAAAAATTGGAGGAAGCAGACGAAGTCGAATAAGAAGACAGTGGAAGCAGCGTAGTGGAAAGAACGTGAGCAGCCAGCCGGTGGGTGATAAGTTGAATGGAAAGTGACACACAATACTGCCCGAGGACGAGGATTAACTGCGCTATGTCTATCTGTCGTCGTTGGTTGCCATGGAAACCAAAGCAGCGCCGTCGTGTAGCCGCGAGCGGTTCTACAGCTGGTGGTGGTCGGTCTACTACTACTACTACTACTACTACTACTACTACTACTACTACTACTACCAGAAGGAGCGACTAGTGACGCAAAATGAAAAAGAAAAGAGACGAAGCACGAAAAAGATAAGAGCGGCAGGAAAGGAGAGATCGAGATGGCACTGTTAAACAAAAGCCGAATTATCAGAGCAGACCGAAAGTGATTGGTCATGTATTGATTGTTTGCAAAAAGTCGATCAACTTTTTATTGTAAATTTAACGGTTGCAAGTTAAATTTGATGAGAGCAAGTCGTTAAATTTACAATAAAAAGTTATTATTAACAACGCAGATCGTTATGGAACAAGAAATCCAAGAATTTAAGTAGAACAATTTGTGAGCTATTTCAATGAAAAATCATTTTAGTAATGAGTTGGCTGGCAATTGAGGGTAGGAATCAGTCAATCAACCCAAATAAAGTTCGAATTATTATTTCTTTTTCATTATTACTACTTTTTTCAAAGTTTGCTTTTTCAATAATAATTCTCTCATATTGTTATTTCCTCTCTTAATTATTGTTTTTCATTTCATCAGTTTTGTCCATTTTATCATTGCAAAAATTGCAGTAATTAATTGCTTCATCCATTTTTTAAAAAGAATCGAATGCGCTTACTTATCACAGTTAGCCTTAACTGGCTGCTACTCCTGCTGTTAAGGGCTCTTTTCCAGTTTAGCTTGACACATTTTGTGTTAGAATTCACCTCTGTACCCAAGCACAAGTTTCAGACTCCAAAAAACTACGTTTACATACATTCTTATGTGCTGCATTCTAAGATCGAGCTATCGATATCTACACATCAAATCAATGCTAGGTGGGTGATATCATTTAAATTAATTGGGATAATTTGTTATATGCTGCATTCTAAGATCATGCTATCGATATCTACACATCGAATCAATGCTAGGTGGGTGATATCATTTAAATTAATTTGGATAAATTCTTATATGCTGCATTCTAAGATCGTGCTATCGATATCTACACATCGAATCAATGCTAGGTGGGTGATATCATTTAAATTAATTTGTATAAATTCTTATATGCTGCATTCTAAGATCGTGCTATCGATATCTACACATCGAATCAATGCTAGGTGGGTGATATCATTTAAATTAATTTGGATAAATTCTTATATGCTGCATTCTAAGATCGTGCTATTGATATCTACACATCGAATCAATGCTAGGTGGGTGATATTTAAATTAATTTGGATAATTTCTTATATGCTGCATTCTAAGATCATGCTATCGATATCTACACATCGAATCAATGCTAGGTGGGTGATATCATTTACCAGATATCATTACCCAAGGAAGGGTTGCAGGCCTGGGTGATACCAAGGGTAGGTTAATTTACTGTACCTCTCTCAAAAATGTCAGAACCTGCATACTTGTGAAGAGAGGTATGGACTGCCTAACACTCACTGAATTCTGTTCTAGAGATCTCACTGCGGTGTCTATAACCTGGAGCAATGAAGGCAAGGAATGGAGCACAATTGCAGGCTCGGTTTACTTGCCTTACAACTCCGGGGACCTTCCTCCATCAAGAGAACTCGAACTTCTGGTGGAGTCATCTTGCGCTGGCGGACAACAACTCCTTTTAGGTTGTGACGCCAATGCTCATCACACAATTGGATGGGGAAGCTCTGACACTAATCCAAGAGGTGAGGCTCTCCTTCAGTTTCTCATATCTAATAATCTTTATGTCTGTAATGCTGGAAACCGTCCGATGTTCGTTACACGAAATCGAAGTGAGGTTATTGACATTACACTTTGCTCAGAAGGACTCCTTAGTGCCATCGACAATTGGCACGTAAGTCATCAGGCCTCTTTGTCTGACCACAGGTTCATCTGTTTTAACCTGCAAAGTGAAGGCAGCTCATCCTGCTATCGAGATCCAAGGAGAACAGAATGGTCTCTCTATAAGTCTGACCTCCTGTCTCAACTTGGATCATTAGGCAAGAGGGTCACCTGCTTTGCAGACATTGATCAGATTGCTTCCGATCTTCAGAATGCAATCATAAGCTGCTTTCAGGACAATTGTCCATTGCGGCGGGGAAAGAGTCGTACTAATACTAAATGGTGGACTGCTGACCTTGACCGCAGAAGGGCGGTTGTCAGGAAGCTTCATAACCATTGCAAACGGAGCCGTAACTGGGAACCATACCACAGGGCACTCACAGAATACAGCCTTGCAATCAAGAAAGCCAAAGAGAACTCTTGGAGACTGTTTACACAGGAGGTAAATAGTCTTAGGGCAGCAGCAAGACTGCAGCGTGTCTTAGCTTCAAGCCCAATTGGCCTCCTGGGAACTCTGAGGTTACCAGGGGGACAACATACCACTGGAACTGGTGGAAGTCTCAAACTTCTCCTTGAGACTCACTTTCCAGACTGTGTTTTTGAGGGTGCTTGCTCAGGCATGTCCGGCAACAGCGAAATGGGCTCACGGCCAAGAGCTGATCGTGGAAGCTGGACTTTAGCCAGACGTATTGTCACACTTTCCAAAGTTAAATGGGCCATCTCCAAGTTTGGCCCATTCAAATCTCCTGGGGGGGACGGTATCATACCGGCTATGTTGCAGCAAGGACCAGAAGCTCTCTTGGTCCTCCTGTGCGAACTCTTCAGAGCAAGTCTGGCTTATGGGTACATCCCTCAAGCTTGGCGCCTCAGTAGGGTGGTCTTCATTCCCAAGAGAGGAAGAGCAGACTACTCAACTGCAAAATCATTTCGCCCCATCAATCTTACATCGTTTCTCTTGAAGACACTGGAGAGACTGGTGGAGAGACATCTAAGAAAGGGAGTGCTTTCAGGTACTCCTCTTCATCGGAATCAGCATGCCTATCAGCCTGGTAAGTCCTGTGAAACAGCCCTGCATCAACTTGTGAGCAGGGTGGAGGACAGCCTTGCTGCCAAGGAGATTGCTCTATGCACCTTCATGGACATTGAGGGTGCTTTTGACAATGTTACTTACACGGCCATGGTCCGGGCAGTGCATGGGCGTGGTCTTGAGTCTGCTATATGTAGGTGGATTGAGGCCATGCTCCACTCCAGGCGGATCAGGGCTGATCTTCAAGACAAATCGATGGTGATCATACCTGCAAAAGGTTGTCCGCAGGGAGGTGTGCTTTCTCCTCTTCTGTGGAACCTTGTGGTGGATGGTCTCCTCTGTGAACTCACTAGTAGAGGTGTCTTTGTCCAGGGCTATGCAGATGACATAGTCCTCATGGTACAGGGAAGGTTCACAAATATTGTTGCTGATGTCATGAACGTCAACCTTCAATTTGTTAATGACTGGTGTCTTGGAGAGGGACTAAGTATAAATCCCTCAAAGACTGTAGTTGTTCCATTTACAAGGAAAAAGAACCTGGAGTCTCTCTCCCGGTTGAAACTTGGACCAACACAGCTCAAAGTATCAGGTATAGTCAAATACCTAGGGCTGACTATCGACTCCAAGCTGACTTGGAACAATCATTTGAATAATATACTGCACAAAGCAAAATGGGCGCTTATGACGTCCAGGAGATTTGCAGGCTCCATGTGGGGGATCAAGCCTCACATAGCGCTGTGGCTGTACAAGGCAGTAATAAGGCCTCAAGTCACATATGGATCACTAGTCTGGTGGACAAAGGTGAACCAGATTACAGCTACAGCCAAACTCACAAGTTTACAAAGGATGGGCACACTCCTAGTCACTGGAGCTTTCAGGAGCAGCCCATCAGCAACTCTTGAAGTTGCTCTTGGCTTGCTGCCCTTGGATATTTTTATCAAGGCAGAAGCACGAAAATCAGCCTATCGATTGAAAGTCACAGGCCAATGGAGGGAAGGCCTGTCTGGAACAGGCCATTGCACAATCACCAAAGCTGTTGCTCATAGCCCTGTGCTTGAAATGACTTCAGATGTCATGAGTATGGAGATGGTTTTCACTAAACCTTTTTCTGTTAAATTCTGCTCTAGAGAGGAGTGGAGGTCTGAGGAAGGGCCCTATATCAGGAGAGGTAGCCTTGTCTGGTACACAGACGGCTCTCTTATTGAAGGGAAATCTGGCTATGGGGTGTACAGTGAATCACCCAGAACAGAAATCTGTGCAAGTCTGGGACAATACTGTACTATCTTTCAAGCAGAAATTTGGGGCATCATGGCTTGTGCCAATATAGGCATTGCCAGACGCTATTGCGACAAGCATATAGTAATCTTGTCAGATTGTCAGGCAGCCCTCAAGGCTCTTGACTCTAATGAAATCAAGTCAAAATTGGTGTGGGAGTGTCACAAAACACTCAGCAAGCTCGCAACACACAACTCTGTGCATCTTGGTTGGGTACCTGGCCATGTAGGCATAGGTGGCAACGAGTGTGCAGATGGGCTTGCTAAGCAAGGTTCTAGTAGGTCATTCTTTGGCCCAGAGCCAAGCTGTGGCATAAGCAAAACTACTGCCTTCCACACAATAAACAAATGGTCCAGGGACTTACATCACCAGCAATGGCAAGGTCACTCAGGCCAAGCACTTGGCAAAAGGCTGCTAGCAGACACAAGCTCCTACTTCACCAACTGGCTGGTGAGGCTGGGTAGAGGTCAGGTTAAGCAGCTAATTGCTCTGATAACTGGACATGGCCACTTCAGGAAACATCTCCACACAATCGGACTCAGAAATGAAAATCAGATGTGTAGGCTTTGCAATCAGTCTGAAGAGACTGCCAAGCATATCATACTGGATTGCGAGAGACTCGGGGCAAGGAGAATGGCTCTGTTTGGCTTTAAGCAACCAGGTGATGAATGGGACGTTAGCATAGGGAAGAAACTCCTGGATCTTGTAAAGGGCACAGGTATTGGTTTGCCTAACTAACGTACTAGGGACACACAATAAGCTTCGGTTGACGTGTGAGGATCTTTGAATCTTCTGGATCTTTGAATCCGTCCCTTCAAACATAACATAAACATAACATAAGATCATGCTATTGATATCTACACATCGAATCAATGCTAGGTGGGTGATATCATTTAAATTAATTTGGATAAATTCTTATGTGCTGCATTCTAAGATCGAGCTATCGATATCTACACATTGAATCAATGCTAGGTGGGTGATATCATTTAAATTAATTGGGATAATTTGTTATATGCTGCATTCTAAGATCATGCTATCGATATCTACACATCGAATCAATGCTAGGTGGGTGATATCATTTATATTAATTTGGGTAAATTCTTATGTGCTGCATTCTAAGATCGAGCTATCGATATCTACACATCAAATCAATGCTAGGTGGGTGATATCATTTAAATTAATTTGGATAAATTCTTATATGCTGCATTCTAAGATCGTGCTATCGATATCTACACATCGAATCATTGCTAGGTGGGTGATATTTAAATTAATTGGGATAATTTCTTATATGCTGCATTCTAAGATCATGCTATCGATATCTACACATCGAATCAATGCTAGGTGGGTGATATCATTTAAATTAATTTGGATAAATTCTTATGTGCTGCATTCTAAGATCGAGCTATCGATATCTACACATCGAATCAATGCTAGGTGGGTGATATC
Source organism: Conomelus anceps (assembly GCA_948455865.1). Classification (NCBI taxonomy): domain Eukaryota; kingdom Metazoa; phylum Arthropoda; class Insecta; order Hemiptera; family Delphacidae; genus Conomelus; species Conomelus anceps. The sequence continues at coordinate 24,256,940 of OX418224.1, read as the reverse complement.
ATTTAAATTAATTGGGATAAATTCTTATATGCTGCATTCTAAGATCGTGCTATCGATATCTACACATCGAATCAATGCTAGGTGGGTGATATCATTTAAATTAATTTGGATAAATTCTTATATGCTGCATTCTAAGATCGTGCTATCGATATCTACACATCGAATCAATGCTAGGTGGGTGATATCATTTAAATTAATTTGGATAAATTCTTATATGCTGCATTCTAAGATCGTGCTATTGATATCTACACATCGAATCAATGCTAGGTGGGTGATATTTAAATTAATTTGGATAATTTCTTATATGCTGCATTCTATCTCATGCTATCGATATCTACACATCGAATCAATGCTAGGTGGGTGATATCATTTAAATTAATTTGGATAAATTCTTATGTGCTGCATTCTAAGATCGAGCTATCGATATCTACACATCGAATCAATGCTAGGTGGGTGATATCATTTAAATTAATTTGGATAAATTCTTATATGCTGCATTCTAAGATCGTGCTATCGATATCTACACATCGAATCAATGCTAGGTGGGTGATATCATTTAAATTAATTGGGATAGTTTCTTATATGCTGTATTCTAAGATCGTGCTATCGATATCTACACATCGAATCAATACTAGGTTATCGATATCTACACATTGAATCAATACTAGGTTATCGATATCTACACATCGAATCAATACTAGGTGGGTGATTTCACAAGCAAGCGTAGCCATGATTAGTGCAATAATAGTTCATTTAAATTAATTGGGATAATTTCTTATATATGCTGCATTCTAAGATCGTGCTATCGATATCTACACATCATTTCCTGCTGTATAATAAGCGTGAATCAATGTTTGGTAGGTGATTTCACAGGCAAGGGTAGCCATCTTCATTGCTTCATCTGTGCACATTTTGACGGCGATGGTAATAAGTGGCGAAAGCCTTAGCAACTTGCTCCTTAACGTGCCATGTAACGCCCAAATGATTCCATCAGGCCAAGTTGCACCTTGCAATATGTGTGGTGTACATTAACAGCGTGGTGCCTCTATCAAACCACCCAAATCACAGAGGGTGTGCCGACGTCTTCCTTTCAACGTTCGGGGTTTATGATGACAAGAACACTTAGGTTATATTATAGAATCCAATATGGGAGGGTGGGTTTTGCTTATGCTCTTCCCGTTACAGCACCGTTGTCAGAATACCACCCTCCCCCACTCCGGCTTAACATTTCATCAGCATCATGTTTCCACACCTTAACTATTGCTAACTGCCTACCGATAAAAGATCCACGATTGATGGAGAATTGATATTAGCCGGGATAGGTTACTTATGTTATGAGTGACACCAAATAGATCGTTCATGCGCAAGAACAAAGGACGAAAAATCATATAAGTTATAGTGAAATTGACGCAGATAATAAGTTCATCAAGTTAGTACATTAATAAGTACTGTAAAACCTCTATTAACCGAAACCTTCAGGACCGGAGCTGTGGCGGATAATTTAATAGACGGAACTTTCAGCATTAAAATTAACCTCAATGTTTTGGACAATATAACGTATTCAGAATTTGTGAAGAGAGCAGCTTTGGACTTGAGTCTGTTGCGCCTTCACACATTCATCGTGATTTTGTCACAATAAATGAATAAAAGTTCATACAAATAACAGAAATGCCATCAACGGATAATAGAAATGCCATCATAGAAACGTGTACAGTGAACAGTACAGTCTCTGAATTTAAAATAGTTTGGAAAAAGTTCGGAAAATAAGGCAGAGAACAAAATGATAATTAAATTTACATAGAAATATTCATGTCATCAGAAATATGCCGCAGAGTATAGAATCATCAGAGTATATAGGGAAGTGATAGCCGTGAGCCGTAGCAGGTATCTGTTCAATCAGATAAAGTTAAAATACGTACTCCTGGGCCCTCTTTGTAAGGGTGACCGATTTGATTGACCAGCGAAAAAGACTGTTCTCTACTGTAAAATCACTACTCTGTGTTTCGGAAACCACCTAAATTTGTAGGTCCAACCCATCAATCACCATCATCCAACTCATTACACACGCACAGGTCTCAAACCTGTGTAGTTTCATCTTCCAAAAGAAACAAAACTCGCGGTATAATGAATAATATGCTATAAATTAAATTAAAACTAAAAACTTCTAATTAAACATTAACTTCCAAGATCACGGATTACAGGAAGTGACGGTTGAAAAAGTGTAAATAAGATTACTGTATTGCTTTCAAGATCACTAGAAACCTCAAAAAAAAGAGAATATGATGAACTCTAAGGTTGTTTACTTATCATTCTCGTTATCCCATCATGCTCCTCCACAGTCGCAAAAAGTTACTATTATTTCTTATTACGAGTCTGAGAATAACTAGAAAGCAACCTGCGAAGATTTTCATAGCTATCTGCTTGAGATTTTCTAAAAAAAAAAATACAATGAAAAAGTAAATTTTATTCTGTTTTTTATTGCGTGGCTTTAACATTTTTCCATCGCATGAATCAAGAACGCCAAAAGGATTCTCGTATGTTTTCTTTGCGAAAGTTATTTATTTTCATTAGAATTTATAGGAGATACATTTCCGCTCATTACATTCCTGTTATTTTAGAAAGAAAGAGAGTTGACAGATTTTGAGCGCCAGCACGAATTTCGAATTTTCTCTCTTTTCCATTTTATTTTATCCAAGAATAAGCAAAAAAGATTTTTTCAGTGACGTAAGGGAAATTGAAAGAAAACAAGCCCCAGGCAGTTGCAGAAATTAAGTAGCTTTATTAATGCCTGCAAATCTTTTTCGGCCTTCTACTCCCCCTAACCAACTTTCTTTCTCCATCCCTTCCACACTCTCTCACTATCGTTCTCTCTCTTTCTATTTCCTATCAACTGTATACTTCCTGCTTTCAACACCTCCCTCGTGAAATCAATTTTCATTCGCATTGAAAGTGTATGGTACATTATTTTCGTTGGAAACGAAAACGTCTCTATAAGAAATCCTTTTCACTCATCTGGAAAATTAAAATCCAGGCTGCAGGGGAATCAATATGACAATGGAATGTTCTATAATTAATTTAGAAGGCGCAAGATAAAAAAAATAGAAATTCATTATAGTATTGGAGATAATGTTGTGAAAGAAATATTTATTTATTATTTTGTTCCCGAAAAACAGCACATTCCTTATTCATGACATAAACCTTGCACCTTTTCTTAAAGCTTTGAAATACTCATTTTCATTTTCTTCTCTCCTTTCAAGATTACGATAGAAAAATTATTAACAAGTAATACTAAATTATTAACAGAACGTATCATAATAATGCTTTTCACCACTCAAATAACATCCTCATAATTATATTACAACGTTATCTCATCATTCTAGTAAGCAATTCAAGCCTCTCAAATTTGTAATTAACTTGACGTATATTTGTCAAACAAATTCTATAAGTAAACTTGACTTAACTGCCTACTGCAGTATACTGACCTGTTAGTCGTGGATTCGATTCATGACTTTATTTGGCTTTTTGGAGTTAGTTTTTAACCCTATTGAATTTGAAGCTACAGTACAAGCCAAGATGTAATGTGGGTTTATCTGCATTGAAAACGCTATTCCCAAACCACTTCCTACCATTATTTTGTAAAAACAATTAATTATCTTGATTTTTCAATATGATAATACGAAATCTCAAGTTACTTTTTATCCGGGCAATAAATTATCTCAAGAAATTTTGCCGAAAGTTGGCATTGGAGTTACGTTAAGGTTAGAATAGGATGAAGTTGAACTTTAAAACATCAGACCTAGACTAGCCAAGTCGCAAAAAAATTATAATCACAATACATAGTTCCCATTTCAAATGAATAATTTTACAATTTGTTACAAAATTTATTTCTACAAGTTGCTTTTAGGAATTATTTTCCCAAGTTATTGCAAGACTTATTATTTATTTATCAAAATTAACTGATTGCATTTCTCTTAGATACACTTCAAGCAAGATAAGGCATATAAAACAAATAGCTTTTCCCATTATCCTATAAACCTTCCGCACTTATCATAGAATTTTTCATGATGTTAAATTTTCATGTGAGAGACTTTTCTTTACAAATTTAATGTCATACACGTGTGCTAGCAAATGTAATGCATGTAACAGGCATCCCATGTCTGATCATGGGGAGCAGAATTATGACAACGGAAGTTGATGTTCACTGCAACTAAGTGTTGAAAGTTTCGCGTCTTGGAGACAGGAAAAGCATGAAACTATTCTATGAAATGAATTTTCTGCCACCTACGACAAAGTACCAAGTCCTGACAACGACTAGGGAAAGTTGACAGGAGGACGAGGATAAGTGGAGAGGAGTAGGAGGAGGAGGAGGAGGAGGAGGAGGAGGAGGAGGAGGAGGAGGAGGAGGAGGAGGAGGAGGAGGAGGAGGAGGAGGAGGAGGAGGAGGTGGAGGAAGAGAAGAAGTAGTTTGAAAGTTCATTAAATTAACTTCAGGTCACCCACTCAGCAACAGACCTGATGAACTGAACACTGTCACATTGTCTGTTGATACAGCTAGAAGGATCGTACAGTTGTCAGCTGGGCTTCCTTATATAAATTCAACAGATGTCGTTGAGATCATTGCCAACACAATTCTTATAAGTTACTCTAGTTTATAAAACTTCTAAAATATGGAATATGACACCCCAATACAGTATGGAAGATTAGCAGGTCGTCCGATTCAAAGGAATTCGGGTTTTTAGAACGTAAATCATTCACAAATTCAATTTAATATTCTATTTTCACGTATACAGCTTACCTTTCCATCTTCTCCTTTCTACACTTTCTTCTTATTCATTTTTTTCTATAAATATTCACCCTTATTCTCATTTCTTTTACCTGTCTTCTCTTTCTTCTCCTTTTTTCTCCTACTTCCCCTTCTTCTTTTTCTATTTCTTCCTCGCATATAAATAATGCACCTGGTTCATTTTTTGCCACATAAAGTTTCGAGGAACGCATCAAGACGTTTATAGAAGACGATTTTAAAACTGAATTAATCGAGTTTATAGATATAATTACGATATTATAAATCCGTAATGAAAATCTACTACATCTCCATCTATATAAATAAAATTAGAGTTTTGTCTGTACATTTATCAGAATTGTATATTTTTTGGTTATTTTTACGTTTTATACATTAAATAAGCCGAAAATAGTCTTATCTCACTTTCTGTCTGTCTGTCTGTCTGTCTGTCTGTCACGGCCGCAAGGGCATTTTTCGCGGCCTTCTCCTCAAAAACGAGAGCACCGATCGGGATTTTAGTTATTGAAAAGTATTGAAAACATAATTGGCAATGTCTTTAGCTATAAAAAACAAAATTAACTTTTTTTTTAACAGAGTAATAAACGTTTAAAAACCAAGTACTGTGCGATTTTGGATACATTTTACGCGGCCTTCTCCTCAAAAACGAGAGCATCGATCGGGATTTTAGTTATTGAACAGTATTGAAAACATTATTGACAATGTCTTTAGCTATAAAAAACTAAATTAACTTTTTTTTCAACAAAATAATAAACGTTTAAAAACCAAGTATTGTGCGATTTTCTTCCAAGTTTTATTACCACATAAGAACAAATCACGTAATTTATCAATCAGCTGTTCTCAAATATAATCTGAATGGTGGGCCCTTCGCGGCGTTATTTACGCTGTCTGCAGACTTGCGTAGTCGGAGCATTGCAGTCTTTTAGGAAACATATGACTGGTGAATCAAAGCTCATGTTATGTTTCATCAATTATTTCTTTGTTGAAAAAAAAATTTCTAATTTCAATTTATCAAAACAAAAATTAACATTTTAGGAAGGTGCGGTTTGTGCCAGGCTCTTGGGAATTCGCCAGGTAGCACTATTATTAGCACATAAGAAAAAATCACGTAATTTATCATGATATATCAATCAGCTGTTCCCAAAAAATATTCTCTCCGATACCTGTCACTGAATTGTTTACGTTCTAAGTTGTTTACTAAGGTCCCGGCCATGGTCCCGGCCCGTTCACACGTTACAGTTTTTGTGCGGTACAGTAAATTTGCTGTATCAGTTATTTTGCAGTGCTTTCGTTTGCATGTACATTTCATATTGTATGTTCACACAATACTGTTTCGACTGGATCCAGTAAAAAAGCTGTTCTAGCCGATTTCTACATTCGGTTTTGTCTTCGAAAACTGTATCGCTAAAATCAGCTGTACCGCAAAATAACTATCCCTATCCGGTGTCACATGTATTGTACTGGTAATGGATATGTTTAAACGATACGTTTATTATGCTGGAAGCAGTCTTCAGATCGTCAGCATTGATATTCTTCAGCATTGATCTCCTTCATTGATATTCTTCAGCATTGATCTTCTTATTAGTGAATTCCAGTGTCCAGAAGTGGAAGATATTAATTGTGAAAATTTAATTTCTCTAATATATGAGAGACCCGCCTTGTGGGACAAGACTTAAGATTAATATAAAAATAAAGAGAGAAAAATGTGTGGAATATTGAAACCAGAATTTGCGTACTTTGATCAAAATTTAAGAGAAACTTTCAGTAAGAAACTTATTTGAAAAAATCTTACACAAATAAAAAAAATCCTGGACTGGAATAAATAAATCTGAAGTGGAAGCTCAATGGAAGAAGGAGGAGAGCACAGCAATAAGCAGCAAAGCCGGACCGTGTGAACTTCACAGTACAGTTGACGCCGTACAGTAAAAAAACCGTACCGCAAAAAAACTGTATCTCCTCAACTGCCTTATCTGCTAACAACTTCATGATCGTTGCTATCAAAAAAGCCGAAACATATTTAGTCTTATTTCTAAACATAATCCGTACGAAGGACGGGCACAATAGCTAGTCATTAATAAAAGTAGATTATTCGGATTTTGTATCACTATAACAAATTAATTTAAACCAATTACCAATATCCAATCAACCGATTACCGTAAAAATTTAATTATAATTATAAATAAAATACAAGTTTATTATTTTGACTTGTGTTACAGCACATATTTTACAGGAAAGCGATGGAAATCTCTATAACAGACGAACATGTTTAATGGAGCTACAACATTCTCCCCCGCACAATTGCAACAGCCGATTGTGCCCTAAAAAAATTACTCATTTAATTCAAATTAATTCATCAACGGCAGATGCCGCTTTTGAGCCCAAATGAGAGGAAAATTATCGTCCGTTGGATTGAAATTGAATGGTAGAGTGGTTTATAAATGACGTTTATACTCATCAACGGCTACATAGATTCCCTCAAATGAGATGGGAGTGGAACTAGCAATAATGTAGACTTTCGCACGCACGCACGCACTCACACACGCTCGCCAACCTGCACGAGCAGATGATATCGTGTTGTTGGTTGGTGGGTTGAATCAGCCAGCCTGATTCGGTTAGAGTAAGCGGTGCAGAATTTCAGTTTTCGAATAAGCAGCACTCAGCACACACCTGTTACAATCTGGAATCACCGTGCGACAATGGAGTAGTAAGTAGTACAGCATATGCATCTGCAGTTCTGCACGCAATATAGAGGCATTAGGCGCGCCATACGCTAATCAACTTCGTTATGCTTCCATCACTACTATCCAAATGCATTGCAGTCCATTTTCTATGCATTATATCTGCCGGTTTCCTCAGTCCGGGTCAATTGATTGGATTTTTGTAAAGAGGTTTTAGTTTGGAATTACTTTTTTTTGTCAGTCACATACAGTACTCGAGGAATAGGATGAGCTATGACCTTGAGATGCGCAGTGGCAAAAGTGCTTGTGACAGCGGAAGGGGAAGCTCCGGGCTCACTCACTCGCCAGCAGTCTCTCTGTCTCTCCGTAGGCAGTTGCTTCTGCTCTCGCGCAACTGACAACTCATCCTATACCTCCCGTACTGTACTTAAATATGTACAGAAAAGTGTGTACCTGAGTGGATGACCGTGAGGCCGATTGTATTGGGCTGCGCACCGAATAATGTTGGAACAGTAGGCTAGGCACTGCTGAAAAATGGCACACAACCCCGAGGCGATGAGATGCAACAATTAGAGGGTGAATATTGTGGAAGAGTTGTAGGCGATCAAGTGAAAATCCAGATGACTGTGGCTTATTCAATCTACAAGTAATAAGATAAATGGGATTTTGCAGTAGCTACAAACACAAGTAGTAATGAAATGGGATTGTAAATTGTCATGCAGGGTTAATTATTGGAAATATGATTGGAAGAATCAACCTCACATTCGAAATAAACTCAACTGGAACAATAATGATTGCAGAAACTTTAAAACACAGGAATTAAAAAAATATAAGTGATAATCGCAAATATAGGGAAGTGAATTATATTCATGGAGCAATTAAAGGCAGAAATTTAAGCGGTATATATAATCTGGGAAAATCAAAATCAATGCTGTTTTTGATTGTTTTATGCTGTATGATGTTTCATGTAGATATTCATTATCATGATAAGAAGTGATGTAATTTTTGTTTGAATTTATGTGTTTTATTATGTATTGTTGACAATGAATAAAGTAAATTGAATGCAGAAGATGGAGCAGAAAGACCCATTCTCATACATTCGACTTTATAGCTTTATAATCATTATTTTATATTTCTGTATCACTATTCCAGTTCATCAACCAGAACCCCGTTACTTTTAATTAAACGAACAACTACGTGATAGAAAACGCTTGTCATGAGTGCTTGAAGAGCAATGATCAAAGACCATGCAAACTTGCATTAGAGGGAACTAAGAGGGAAGAGACGAGCTTTATGAATGCTTCAGTGATGTGTACCTTGTATGAGCTTGTACTTTTGATAAATGGTTGCAACGCTTCATGCTTGATTGGAATGTTCAACCATCATCCAACATACGGACTACACCTTACGTATGAGTGCAGGCTATATAGTAGACACCGCTGAATTATATATAGGTATAGTACGTACAAGTGAATGAATACATGTAGTGTTAGAATAGTTAAGCCAACAAACGCGCGGAAGTTTTCAATATAAGTACGGAAGTTTCCTGTAACGTCACAGGACTGCTTCCTGCCTTTTAGTACGAGTGCGTACACGCACGCACACTCACACACAAACAATTTAAATGCGTTCTATTCCCCCTTTCTGATGACTGGCTGATATGAAGTGGGAGCTTCAGAATGGACAAGCCAACATCAGAAACTCACTTGAGGTATGCGTGGATTCTTGGTAGAGGATCAGATGTCTGGCAAATGATGGACTATTGAGCCCAAATGTCATCTTAATTTCATCATAAACCGCTCAAATTGAGTAGCGCCGGATGTTGTCAGTTTTGGAATTGGTGACCGGTCAATAATTATACTTATACAAAAATGCAATCAATGGTCTCCGAGTAGTTTTTAGATAATTCGGTTGAACTAACACAAAAATTATTTTCTTTCTGCTCGTAGTAGTTGCAGTAATAATGTAAACAGTAATACAGCTTACAGTAAAAATTTTTATAAAAAACTTATTGGAATTTGTGAAAAACATTTGAACACTATTATATTGATTTTAAATTTTTTGTTTATTGTGTTATTGAACAGATTATTGGACATTTATTGATCGCGGTAGACAGTTATTGATTGGCCTATTGACAGTTATTAACTAGTTTTGGACGGTAATTAATTTTGTTATAGAAATATTCATTGCTTTTTAAAAGCTATTGAACTGTTTCTTTATTTTATTGATTTTATTGTGTGATAATTACTTATTTGTGTATGCTGTGAGTTAGTGGTGTAAATGGAGTTCAAGTTTTACTTTCAGTTTGAGGTGCTGCCAGCATTATTTTAGAGTTAGAACCCATAACAATATGTTGTTCTATGGTTGACATATTGGTATCTATACTAAGCAGTCTTACTAATACCTATACTAATACCTATACCTATACGATACTTACCGAAGCCTATACTAAGCAGTCTTAAAAGGAAAGTATGGCACCTATAATAACCGCATAGATTGTAATATATAATAATCATATGATTACAGGCCTCAATATAACATAAATTATAATCAATAATTACCGTTATTCTTTTTTCGAAATTGAAAATCTTTACAAAACATGAATTCCAGGAGTTTTATGCCAAAATTTGGCAGCCGACAACTTGGATTCAAGGAATTTCATTCCCAAATCGATACATACCACTTTGCAGTCAGCAGCACTACGGATCTACATTTAATTTTTCTGCCGAATTTTTTATCCATACTTTCCTCTTATTAGAGCGAGGCGAAAAAACACAATACAAATCATTTCGAGGCTTGTTCGATAATCTTAAAAAATATTTTGAGCCACAACGTTCAACAGGAATATTGGGAGGAAATCATGCAATTGTACAAGAGAAACACATTTTTGTTTTTGGTTTGGTATGGACATGAAACTAATCGATGGGTAATTAAAAGTTTCAAGTATCCGCTCCTCTTGCTTGCAAAAGGCACTTATCGGATATTTCACGTGTTCTGGTATAAGTCGGAAAACTGCAAATGGATATAACATGCTTTTTAAAGCTTACAGAGGCCGTACATCAACTGAAATAACGGCTGTTGTTTGTCTATGTCGGCCGAAGTATTTACCTGTGCAAAACTAAGTAGGTACTCTTGTTTTAATACCCGAAACTCTGACAGTACACTTTTCATCCATTCCGCCATATATTTCCACTTCCTTTTTTTTCTGATAACAATGCGTAATTTACGACCAAAAGTACATCCGAAACTTGTCCACCGTACGGCTGTAATTATTCTAATAGATGGCTACAAACTTCGAAACCCTCCTGACCATATTAGGCCAATGCACTTACAATGCTGCACTGAACATGAAAGCTACTACATGATACTACTACAACTATACGGTATACGGTTACCATACTACGGTATTTTTGAATTAGGAAAACGCACAAGCTATATGTTTTATTGCTCAATGCACAAAATCTTTCAAGTTTCAATGAGAAATGAGAGAGGCATGTACTTAGTCAACTACTGCATAAAAAATTACTGTTTCACACAGGTGAATAATTAGTTGTCAGACACTTGAAAAGCTACACACAAGTACACTCTATTTTCTCTCTAGCAAGTTGAACTTGGAAATTTTAAAATTCAAACTACTACAATGGCGTTGAAGAACGGGCACCATTTTTTCTCATTTTAATTTATCTAATGATTATTATTTGTGGAGAAACCATTTTAGGTACAGTAGCTCAACCTCGTTGATTTCCAACCATAGGTGTCATAACGAAACAAGTATGGTGCAGGAACTTTCTAAGGTGAGATCGTGGCTTGTGGAAAATACTTTGACCTTGAATTATGCAAAGAGTGTTTATATGACATTTTCACCTACCTTAAGTACACAGTCCAATGATATCGAAAATCACTTTAATGCAGTCAGAGTACACGAAATGAATTGCTTAAATAACTGTATTAACAGTGATGGCTACATTGGTCTGGCTTGCACATGTCCCATGTTGAGTAGAGTGAATAAAACAAAGTATTTAGGAGTCACACTTGATCCACATTTAAGGTGGAATGAGCATATAGATAATATGTGTAGCAAAATGAAATTTATTATCTATAAATTCCACAAATTAAGCTTGCTCAAAGATAAATCCCTAATCAGAATGGTTTATCAAGCATATGCACAATCAATCTTTCAATATGGCATTAGAGTATGGGGTGGTGCATTTAATACGCATATCAATAAAATATATATAATTAAAAAAATTATTTTAAAAGCAGCTTTGGGAGTGGACAGACGTTACCCTAGTCACAGACTTTTTGTGGAATTTGGAGTTATGTCAGTTAGACAGCTGTATGTGAGAAATCTTATCAAATACATCAGCAAGCATAGAAATCTCTTCACCCCGCATCAAACTAATTACACTTTCCGATCTGCATCAAGATATCTTACTCCTAGAACAAATTTGACTATATGCAGAAGACAATTTAATTACACATCGAACAAACTGATTAATATTATTCCTGATCATTTTATAGCAACCAAACCCACAAAAGCACTTAAAATAAAAATTGAAAATTGGATCAAAACCGAAAATGTTACAGCTCCCTTTAGTTTTGATGTCTTCCTCTGTTACTTATGCACTACTTACAAGTTGTTACCTCTCAAATTCTATACTTTTATAAATGGTTTCAAACTTTCTCTCTTTTTAATTCTTCAATACTTTAAAAAAGTTAATCATTGAATTTTAATTTAATTACTGCATACTTACATTATTTCATTACTATATTACTTTTATCATAATTATAACTAAACTAGAGATCAATAATTATTTTTAATCATATATGATTACTAACTACATTCGCTATGTACACAGCTCTTATGTATGTCTCTTCTTTCTTAAAATATCAAACAATTATTTATTTTCTAGCTTACTCTTCTGTATCATTATTACTAGATTTCAATTCCTTTTATCTTCTTATTTTTTTTTCTTTTCTTTTGACTTCTTACGTTTCTATCATTAATTATTTTCATACATTACTGATTACTCGTTGTCAGCGCCCAAACATTTGTTTTGCTGGCAACGCCAATATTAAGTTTAATTGTCTAGCTGTGAAAGCTTTTTCATTTTGTATAATTTTGTTTTTGATTGGCAATAAAATCTTTCTTTCTTTCTTTGTTTCTTTCATTATTTATTACTTAGGTACTAATCAGACATAACTGTAGTTGGTGAATTTAAAGAAAATTTTGGAAAACAGCATTGGTTTTCCATTATCAACAAAATGAATAATAGTGTTAGATGAAGATATTGAGTGAAACGTTCCTACCATAAATTAATATTCTTCTTTAAGGAGAATAATAATAGACTATTTACAGATGTTTTTGACAAACAATAATGAATAATAAAATATATATTTTTGTATGATCAATTTGACAAAATAGAGCGCTAAAAAATGTAGAAGCCTGGATAAAAATCAATTTTATTGAAGATCAAACGTATGAACGAAATGGAATTATACTATAACTATGTGGTCAGTTCAACAAAATAAAATATCAATTTTCGCATATGATACGACAAAATACAAACACAGAATTCAGTATATCAATTCATTCAGATACATTTTTAGACATCAGAGTATTCCAAGGCTGCTTACACAGTGGAGCATCCAATACTTTACGATAACATCATTGTTATGTGTTAACCATCTAAATAAAGAATTAATTAGTCGTAGAGCCCTTTTATTTAAGGACGATACATCACTCATTTTCAGCAATTCTGTTCTAGATAAATTAGAAATAAGTGCCCATATGCCCATAAGTGCAGTCCATTGTCCAATTCTTAAATCGGTTGAAATTAAGAATAAATCGTGAACAAAACCAATACCTTCAATTTAAAAACAAACATAATTCAAATGAAGATAGGGCTATAAACGTGTTTGTAAACGATAATCGACTACAACAGGAAGAAAATATTGCATTTCTAGGAGTTTGGTTAGATAGACGATTGACCTGGGCTCCATACATTGAGAAAATATGTTGTAAAATTTCTTCTGGGGTATTTGTCCTGCGACAGCGCGCTAGATTAAATAATGAAAAAAAAAAAACACTTACTTTTTACAGCTTAACATGGGCTCTTACTGTCACATATTAGGTATGCTATCTTAGTATGGGATAATTCATCAAAACAAAACCTTGATAGGGTATTAACAACCTTGATAGTTGTATTTGTCCTGCGAAAGCGCGCTAGATTAAATGATGTCAAACACTTTCTTTTTACAGCTGGGCTCTTACTGTCACAAATTAGGTATGCTAACTTAGTATGGGATAATTTTATTCATCGAAACAAATGATCGGGGCTTGATAGGGTGTTTAAGATCCAAAAAAAAAAACTGTTATGTGTATGGAAAGAGTAAATAGATTAGATTCATGTAGGCCGTTGTTCAAGAGACTTGGTCTCCTAACTGTACCCTGATTATACGTGTATGAAGCTACTTTATATGTAAAAAAGAGTGATATTAACCAAAATCTTGACGTGCACGATTATAATACAAGAGGCCGAGGAGATTATCACTTGGTGAGTCACAATAGTGGCTTATTCAAACAAAAACCTAGTTATATTGGTAGGAAACTCTACAACAAGCTACCGCAGTTTTTGAAGAGTCTTGAAAAAATATAAATATTTAAAAAACAACTGAAAAAATATTAAGTTGATAAAACTTCTTATAGTGTACAAGTCGCACAAGTCTCGCACTTATGTGGGCATCTTCAGCAATAAAAAAATGATATAGAAATTATGGTAATCTCCAAGACTTTGTCTTTTATAGGCACAAGTCTCGGACTTATGTGGGCATCATCAGCAATAAAAAAATTGATATAGTAATTATGGTAATCTGCAAGACGTCTTTTATAGGCACAAGTCTCGGACTTATGTGGGCATCATCAGCAATAAAAAAATTGATATAGTAATTATGGTAACTAGTGTATAAGATTGTATAATTGTTAATATGACAATATTGAAGTAAACTTGCTATTATACTTCTTAACGGTTCGTAGTTTGTAACGGTGATCGATTAGATTGGCCAGCAAAAAAGATACTGTTCTCTGCTGTCAAATCACTTCCCGGTGGTTCGGAATCCACCTAAAACTTTAGGTCCAACTCATCAATCACCATCATCCAACTCATTGCCCACGCACAGGTCTCAGACCTGTGTGGGCTTCATCCTCCAAAAAAAAAACTAACCAACAAAATGGCAAGTGGTGTTTGTACACTGTGTAGAAGTTCTTATTATTGCTTGTCATGAGTGAAAACTCACGTCCAAGACGTAATTTACAAAAAAAATTATCGCAATTTCCAACATAAGCTGTGTATGGAATGGAATTCAGGCTGCTCCATCTGTCATGCACTATTCCACAGCAAGTGTTTAATTTTGTGATGGTTATTACCATCGAGTGTTGGATGCTCCACTGTGTAAGCAGCCTGAGTTTATTAAGGTTTATTAAAACTTATAGTTTATTGAAACTTCTATATAGGTCATATTGTACTTGCTATGTTTACTTCAAACTAACTAGATCGGCTTTGATGGTGTTTCAAATGTGCCGCAGCCACTTCCCAGTTTCCACTCATGACAAGCAATTATAAGAACTTCTACACAGTGTACAAACACCACTTGCCATTTTGTAGGTTAGTTTGCTAAGAACGGCGGGGGAAATTAGTAGCGATTCGCGACAGCAGAGTGTGCTAGTGTAATTAGTTGGGAATAAATTCCAACTCGCAGCTACAGATTAAAACGGGAGGGCAAACGCTAAACTGAGGAATCCTCCGCACTGCAGTAATCGTCCCTCTGACTCATCTTCACCGATTCTACTCCACTTTTAATTCCGGATTGTCTAAATTATTCATTAAACTTTTAGTTCGATCCTACTAGCCCAGTGACAAGGTCAACAAAATCTAGATCATCCCTGCTCATTTTTTAACTCAAATTAATTGAAAACGTGGTTGTTCTCACAACTTTTGTTATTTTTCTTCTCCATAGATTTTCTCTCTCAATATTGGCTGGCGACTTTAACTCTATAAAAAATATGTATTGCACATGAATCATAAGTTTTCCAACCTATGGATCTGCGAAAAACCATTGATAAACGATAAAATTCAATTCAATTTTATTTATTGTCAACAATACATAATAAAACATTCATACATTCAAACAAAAATTACACCACTTCTTATCACAATAATAAAAATATCTACATAAAACATCATAAATTAAATAATTGTTGCAACCCTCTTCAAGCAAAGCTTGTGCTGAGGGATGGTGCATCTCTAAGATGCCAGCCAATATTATATAAGACATTGAATTAAAAGATAACATGGAAACTACAAGAAACCTGAAAAACACATATCTGTTTTGCTAAATAAACATTATGCAAATGTTTATTTACCAATATAATTGGTTTAAAAGATACAATTGAATATTTTAAGTAAAATGATTAACAAGTTTAATGCCTAAAAAACACGTCTAGTTTTCTATTATTATTTTAAATGAATGAATCTTCATTATAATACAACATTTTAAAATTATAAAATTTAACACATAATATTATAGGAATTTATTACAGTTTACACTTTTCCATTACCTGCCTGCACTATAAATCTTGCTATTTATAATTAAAATTGTGTGATAGAAGACAATATTCAGCTTGGGAATCATTGAATGGGTTCACTTCATGCAGTCCGTTCTGTGACTTAAAAAAGCAAAAATTCCAAGACAATATTTAACTTCTTTTCGTATGTGTTTTTGTCATTTTGTCATATTATGTATTTTTGAAATAATTTTGAATTTTATTGTTATTCTATTGGTTATGTACATTTCTCAACTACTTTTATAAGGCGTGTTGATTGTCGATGAAGTCACTGGACATTAATTTGTTAAATAAATAGGAATAATAAAATAAATTATTTCCATTCACTTTTCTACCAAGTCTAACTAGACTAAAATGACTAAAAATTGCCATACCAAATGAATTAAAATAGAAGAACTTATCAACGGAGCTCACCCAGCATCATCATTGCATCACATCTAGTCCATCCATTCATCTCAGACATAACTGTGAGATCATATCTATACGAAATAGCCTGCAAAGGAATTTAATAACGCTAGATTGTCTGTCTTGTCTTGAAATCTTCCATGACAGCAGCCCGCTCACTGATGATGTGAATGACGATAATGATATAATTATGGAACGGCAATAGAAAGGTTTAATCTGCTGAAATCTGATAAAATAGCTTTTATATTTTTGGTTATGAACTATTTTTACTGAAAATGATATTGTTCTCATCCAACACCCAGTTTTTTAAAGACTCTAAGTGTCTTCAAATAAGAAGAATACTCACACTCTTCATATTATAGACAATGACTAGTTAGTTACCAGTGCAGCCGCTTGGAGCACTATGCTACCAGGTATGCATACAAGAACAAGCGAAATTGTGCGTTTCTGCGCATTGCCAAGAATGAGTTGACAGGCTTTATTCCAGTTGATAAACTGGCATAACTTTTCTGGTTACTGATTAAAATCTTGAAATAGTTACTTAAAAAATGATGGTCTAGAGATTCATGAGCCAAATGATTTCTGATTGAATGGTTTTCAAGTCTTCCTTGTATTTTTATAAATTTTTGATAAAGAGTAGGCTTTAGAGTAGGCTTATTTAAAAAAAATGAACTAGTGAATACAGACGAGAAACGAACAACACCTGACCAAGAGACAGATGAATAATTAAATGAGTAGAATAATATCAATGTAATAAAAAAGTAAAAAATATATGATTAATATCACTGATGAGAACAAATTCAAGATGAAAATTAAACTTTCTTAGTAATGGCGAAGGTGATATTGTGGAAGGTATCCATAATGAATAATAAGACGAAATTGTCACAACCACATTTATTAAAAGTTCGAGAAACTAGTTTCGGTTGTTACACCATTATCAATCTCAAGGAGATTCAAATTTTGCAGAACATCTCATTAATAATGGACACAAGTTCAAGGCTGAAGAAAATGTTGAATTTCTGCATTTGATTGGCAAAGGCAGACAATTGAACATTTTAGAAGCTTTGGAGATAACTAAGTTGGTAAAAAACGATTCCATAACTAATTTAAATGACCAAATTTATTTTAACCAATTCAATACAACTAACTTGGTTTCATTATAATTCCAGCCTATTTTTAAAAAAGCAGTTCTTAAGTGTATTTCTCAGTTGACCTTTATTGCACTTCAGTGAGCTTCTAATTTTTAAAAAAATTTTAATTTTAGTTTGATTAAATTCTAGCCTTATTACAATTTTTTGTTACTTTCTTGATTTTCACAGTGTTTAGTTATTGATTTGACTCGTATTTTTGCTTGTTACTCCTCCCACCAGGGGGCGTGACTTGACAACCAATCACAACGTCCGATTAAGGTCAGCCTCTTTACCATCTTAGCCAATAGTATCATTCCATGAACAGTATATATAAGGCTACTCTGTACTTCAGTTTTCAGTTTGATTGAGATTGATAATGGTGTAACAACCGAAACTAGTTTCTCGAACTTTTAATAAATGTGGTTGTGACAATTTCGTCTTATTATTCATTATGAAAATTAAAAAAATTCAAGATCAAATTCAAAAAATTCACAAAAAATCTTGATTTTTTTTCTCCTAATCATTATCAATTTCAAACACAAAACAAAATCAGCCTTACATTCTTCAAGTTCCACAAAGCACTCAGTACAATTTGAAATAATCTTAGCATCACTATTATTCACGGCCTCATTTGCAGACATCAATTATTAACGAGATGCATAACAAGGGAGAACGATTGCAAAAGGTTTATCGAGAATTTCAAAGGAACGTCAACTATGGAAAGAGTAGGAAAATGAAATGCCAGCTTAAAAGGCAGGCCGGAAAGCGAAAATTGGGATGAACCCGAAATGAATCCGGTAGCTTTACAAGAAATGAAGACTAAAGAGACTTAAACTTAAGACTGGTAAGTCTTCCTCCCGCTTTTAGGCCATCTAACCCTTCAAACTTGAATGAAGCATTCTGCGGAATCAGCATTTTATACAGGAAATTAAAACCACAATTTATCAGGCGTCTGCTAATTGATACCTTGGGGTATAATGGGCTTCCGGGTAATTTCTGGAAAAATGCGATTGAATTAATAAAAGAAAAATAATAAGAGAGATCAGCATTCAGAGGTAGAGAGGTTGATAGAAGAGAAGGTTGGTAGGTTTTGATTATGAAAAATAAACTGGTCCCATTCACCACACATAGAATAACTTACACAGCTCCACAATAACAAGAAACCCTGAATTACTCTTAGTTTTCAAATATTAGAAAATAATAATAAAAGGTCTATCTCATACATGTAAATGCTGGAACCATATGTCTTCACACAGCACACATCATTAACTCCATTAATGGAGGTTGAACAAAAGGTTACAGATACATAATAGTTTCCGATTGCATTCAATTGGGTTACTATAAGCTACTGTAGTCATTTTATGAGTTAAAAAATTAGTGCCTGATGAGAAAACTGAACGCTGAGAAAACAGATGTCAGATGAGAAAACTGAACGCTATTCATTTCTATGGACGCTGAACAAATTTTTTGTGATTCTATTCTTTCCATGATTGCATTCAATTGGGTTACTTTGAACTGCTGTAGTCATTTTATGTGTTGAAAAATTAGTGCCTGATGAGAAAACTGAACGCTGAGGAAACAGATGTCAGATGAGAAAACTGACCGCTATTCATTTCTATGGATGTTGAACATATTTTTTGTGATTCTATTCTTTCCATGATTGCATTCAATTGGGTTACTTTGAACTGCTGTAGTCATTTTATGTGTTGAAAAATTAGTGCCTGATGAGAAAACTGAACGCTGAGGAAACAGATGTCAGATGAGAAAACTGAACGCTATTCATTTCTATGGACGCTGAACATATTTTTTGTGATTCTATTCTTTCCATGATTGCATTCAATTGGGTTACTTTGAACTGCTGTAGTCATTTTATGTGTTGAAAAATTAGTGCCTGATGAGAAAACTGAACGCTGAGGAAACAGATGTCAGATGAGAAAACTGACCGCTATTCATTTCTATGGACGTTGAACATATTTTTTGTGATTCTATTCTTTCCATGATTGCATTCAATTGGGTTACTTTGAACTGCTGTAGTCATTTTATGTGTTGAAAAATTAGTGCCTGATGAGAAAACTGAACGCTGAGGAAACAGATGTCAGATGAGAAAACTGAACGCTATTCATTTCTATGGACGCTGAACATATTTTTTGTGATTCTATTCTTTCCATGATTGCATTCAATTGGGTTACTTTGAACTGCTGTAGTCATTTTATGTGTTGAAAAATTAGTGCCTGATGAGAAAACTGAACGCTGAGGAAACAGATGTCAGATGAGAAAACTGACCGCTATTCATTTCTATGGACGTTGAACATATTTTTTGTGATTCTATTCTTTCCATGATTGCATTCAATTGGGTTACTTTGAACTGCTGTAGTCATTTTATGTGTTGAAAAATTAGTGCCTGATGAGAAAACTGAACGCTGAGGAAACAGATGTCAGATGAGAAAACTGACCGCTATTCATTTCTATGGACGTTGAACATATTTTTTGTGATTCTATTCTTTCCATGATTGCATTCAATTGGGTTACTTTAAGCTGCTGTAGTCATTTTATGTGTTGAAAAATTAGTGCCTTTAAATGTCATATGAGAAAACTGATCACTATTCATCTCTATGGACGTTGAACATATTTTTTGTGATTCTATTCTTTCCATGATTGCATTCAATTGGGTTACTTTAAGCTGCTGTAGTCATTTCATGTGTTGAAAAATTAGTGCCTTTAAATGTCATATGAGAAAACTGATCACTATTCATCTCTATGGACGTTGAACATATTTTTTGTGATTCTATTCTTTCCATGATATTCCTGATAAGAGCTTCCTGCTCTTGAAATTCGCTAGTTATTTACTGCCACTTGAAGATGCGTAAATTATCGGTTTCACTTTACAAATTGTGAGACAGAAAATACTCATGTTTCGAAACCTTGTTAACACACTCAAGAAAGTTGAACAGATTTGATACTACATAAAGCACTTGCATGAAATTGAGGATGAAGCAGAAGAAATAGGAATGGAATGAGGAAAGAAGAAGTAAGGGTGATAAGGAGGATGAATACGAACAGTTAAATGGTTGTTGATGAGGTGAGGTAACGGAATAAAACGGGATCTTTTGTCTGGGGGACATCATCCTTCCACCAAAGACGAAAGAACCGAGATCGTCGTCTATTTATCAAGGTGTTTTCCTTAGAAGGAAAACGGGCAGGGATGAGAGTCCATGATGAATGACAGAGAAAGGAGAGGGATGAGAAGAAGCGTCAAGAAGCAAAGAATTATAATTATTTTTGCAGGGTTCAACTCTTTGAAATGTGTTCCAGGAAAAAGAGAACGGGACACTGAAGGATGGAGAGACTGACTACTCACGTGAAGAAGAAGAAGAAAAAGAAAAAGAAGATAGAGAAGGAGGAGGAGGAGGAGAAGGAGGAGGAAGATAAATAGGAGGGGAAGGAGGAGAAGGAGGAAGAGGAGGAGGAGGAAGAGGCGGAGAAGGAGGAGGAGGAGAAGGAGGAAGAGAAGGAAAAGAAGGAGGAGAAGGAGAAGAATGAGGAGGAGGAGGAAGAGGAGAAGGAGGAGGAAGAGAAGGAGAAGAAGGAGGAGGAGGAGGAGGAGGAGAAGGTGAAGGAGGAAGAGGAGAAGGAGAAGGAGGAGGAGGAGAAGGAGGAGGAAGAGGAGGAGGAAGAGGAGGAGAAGGAGGAGGAGAAGGGGAGAAGGAGGAAGAGGAGTAGGAGGAGAAGGAGAAGAAGAAGGGGTGAAGCGAAAGAAAGTAGGTTGGGAAGTGGGACAGAATTGGAGTGAGGAATGTCAAGGAGTAGACAGAGACAAATAGTGATGAGGGATGAATTTGATATTGTACTTGTAGAATGGGTGGAGAAAAGAAGAAAACATATGTAAACAAAGAAGGAGATGATGATTGAGAGGCAAGTGGGAGTGTATGATGTGAAAAAGAGTGAAAAATGAAAGAAAGCGCGTGAAAGAGTGGAGGAATCACCTAGGGGGTAAAACGACGAGAGAACGAAAGCTTTTGGGAACAGAACACCCTTCGCTATGTAAGTCGACTCCAGCAGCTGACGGAATGAGTGTTCTTTGTGAGAGTAATTATTCTCAAAAACGTAGCCGGGTACTCCTTACGACCTGTTCCCCCCTCACCGGGAGACGCTTCAATAACCCAACAGCGCACGAACCCTCAGTTAACGCTGTACCCTTTTAAAGTCTCTTAGGCGCCCTTTGGCGTTCGTTCGACAACGATACACCTTTTTCTTCCTTTCTCTTACTCGTTCCCTCTCACTCCTTCCACCATCTAGAAGTTGTAAAAGAAAGCAGCAAAAGTCGCGTACCACTTCAAAAATTACAGTACGGTACCCTAAGCGGGCGCAAAATGTATCACTTCAACAAACCTTTTCAAGTACATTAATGCAGGCGGGAAGATTCTTTGTTTCTCACCATCCAATTCCCTTTCCAGCTATCACCCCCACAAAAGTTACTGTTGATAGCAGTTTACTTACTTTTGAGTGAGAAAACAATACACGTGTCGATTACACTACTCTCTCATCTCCCTAACTAACCCTCTTCCTCAATGTAGTACTCAGCAACTGATTTCACGCCAGCCCTGTTCACAGCGGTTTTGATAGAGAATAGAGAGATTACCACCACTGAAAGGAACCGTTGCTAATTTCTTGTGAGGATAATAACAGGGGAAATAAAAAACGAGCCGAAAAAACAGCACTCCGCTTTTTTCTTCTTTCCACTCCATGTTCTTTATTATTCTATTCTCCGACGTCTTTGTTGTTGTTGTTGTTGTTGACGTAGTTCTGCTATCGTTTTCAAACTTCATCATCAACAAAGGCAAAAACAGAATGAGAAACAAAAACCGAGTAGTGGTATTAGGAGAAAGAAGGGCATTTTTCAAGCCTTTCGTGTCTTCTCCGTCCATTTTTCTCGTCCTGTTTTGCTATCATAATTATACACACTTTTCCTTAATCTCTCATTTCTCTTTGTCCTTAATCGTATCTGCAGTCGTTCTTGATATTTTTACATTAGTGATAGCCCTAGGATAAATGTTCCCCTATATAAAAATATTCAACCTCCAGACATTTAGAAAGATGTAACAATTTTATTAAATTGCTAAATCTTAACAAGATAATTAATTTTTACGTTTTTTTTTAGATGCTATAAATTATGCCGAAGGCCTCCGCTACTGTGGAAAAATAATTATAATATACACCAATATGTTTTTAATTTACTTATATTTACTTACATTACTTATTTATATTCATACGAATACACATTTGCTCCCTGGGCCAGAGTGAATCAGTTCAGATTACAA
Source organism: Conomelus anceps (assembly GCA_948455865.1). Lineage (NCBI taxonomy): Eukaryota > Metazoa > Arthropoda > Insecta > Hemiptera > Delphacidae > Conomelus > Conomelus anceps. Next base: position 24,233,988 of record OX418224.1, on the reverse strand, counting down.
AAAACCACAAAGTTCAGATTTCATGTCTACGTGTATTTCAATCCAATACAAGAAATCACTTCTCTGAAGTCTAAATAATTACCATCATGTTAAAAAAGATGATAGTGGTAGATTGATGTGTGATGATAGATTGTATTGCTTTATGCAGGAATTAATAACATTTAAATTTTACAACAATAATAAATAAATTTCATTTCATCTAGCAGTTTCATAGATAGCAGTTCATCTGTCAATGACAAAATTTCATGTAAAATAGTAAGTATTTTTTAACTAAGCATATCATAAAAACTATCAAACTGCTATGAAAAGTTTCAAGAATAAAATATTATTCTCCCAACGCCATTTTTTAGCCATTTAAATTACTTTACGTATAATAATAAACGAACCTTACAGATCCCTGCCTGATCATTGGTATAATTTTGCAAGGTTTTCACTCAATAACAAATACGGTAATGATGTTTTTATTTTTTTGCAATAAAATATTCCCATCAAGAACTTATGGTATTCTGAGAATTTCCATCTCATCCCTCACCTAAAACCAGTATACAAGTCATTATAAAAGACTAAACCTCATCTAAAAACAATATACAGCACAAGTAATTGGCGGGCAGCTTAGCGCAGTTGGTTGGGGCGTCACAACTTCAGCTTGCTGTCGTTTAAGCGGTCGTGGGTTCGAATCCCGCTCCTCCGTCTGGCATCTATATGTTATCATTCACCTTATTACCCACGCACAAGTCTCGGACTCATGTGGGCATCATCAAAGATAAATAAATAAATATATATATATTATATAAAAACAACCCGTAAGGGTCTCCCCACCACGAAAAGCCATACGAATTTACTTTATATATAAAAAACAAGACGTATAACGAAACAATATAAATCAATTAAGAGAGAAAAGCAATATCCTGAAGAATCATATAACACGCAGATCTTAGGCTGTCTCATACTGCTGATAGGGGCGAGCTTTTTCCCACAGATTCCCCTAATACAATAAAATAATGGCATGTGTAATAACATTCTTAAGGAAGGATGAAAACTTCTGTTTTTAGTTAGAAAATGCTATTACTTTATTCATCCCTCAAAACATTCTGGGTCTGCCCAGGCCTGTTGTACTTAAACAACTTTGAACGATAAGAAATATAATTCCGATATCATATAAACAATACACTAACAATAATTATTGCCGATATAAAACTCCGCATGTGGCAGGTATTTATTTACATGGGTTGCTACCACCTAGCCTACCGAGGCGTGAGGAGAGCTCATCAAAAATCACTCAAATACCATTTGCGATTTCTCGCCTCACTACCTCACTTAGCACGCGTTCTCACGTCTTCCAGTCCGAGGTAACCTTATCTTTTATCAGCGAACATTTCAGAACACTTGTTATGCCAAGAATGGCGAAATGGAGAAAGTTTTCATAGGCTTCTTTTATTTACTATATATCTACCTATCTTCTATATAGGTATGTTTCCGCAACATCAGTATTCCATTTAGTCAACTGCAAGCGACATGCTTTGAATTGATGATAATGTCATTGTCCTTATTATTGACTCTCTAGGAATTCATTCAGCTAGCTCTATACTGGCAATAACAACATATCATAACAGTAGGTTCATGGCAGGCCAACGATAATGTGTCCTGAATTTTTTTCGCAATACTACTGCGATTCATTTTTATTCCAAGGAATTATTTGCAATAATTACGTGATGAAATGATCAGTTGCACTGTCCTACAAATTTTTCATTACTTATGATTAAAATAATATATTTTGTTACAGAAAATTATGTTGAAAGAGTGAGGTTAGGTTAACCTGAAATACTGCATACAGTGTATGATTAAACAGAATGTTTCGGGGGGAGTCTGCTATCCTGATTTAGCTCATTCCTGTCATCAAAATGAAGAGATAAGTTCATAGAAACATAGGTTCAAAACGCTTCGTTACACAGATACAGACATCTGAATAAGTTTTAGCTACTACATTTAAAAAAAACCTAGGGTCTTCATTTAGTTGGCGATTTTAGAAGGTTTTAGTGAAACAAGCTGCAAAACGAATAAAACATGTTGTAGTTGTGTAATTTCTATAATTATTGAGATATTCTGCATGATATGAAAAAATGGTTACAAAAAAAGGGGCTATCAAGTTATAAGTACATCCATCAACTTAGTTATTCGTGGATAACCCACTGAATTCTTTCAACTAAACTTTTTAAAATTCGATTTTTAAAATAAAATGTTTACTTGGTGCAAAATTAATGGTAGTTCTGTGAACAGTAGACCTCATTCACCCAGCACTCCTCACTCAAAAGTGAATGATGTTTTCAAAAAGGTTCTAGAGCACATTCGGCTCAATATTTATTACTTAATCTATCATTGATGATGGAAACTGCAGATAATCAATATTTAAAAAGTTTAAAATTCTTGACACTCCATGCCTAATAAACGGTTACTATGCATTTTCAGCAGCTCCGAAAATATTTACCTCCAATCATGAAAAGTAAAAATTATTCAGCAAAATAAATTCAAAATTTGTTCAAACCCCCCCCCCCCCCCCCACCATTTTCTAGTGGAATTTATATTTCCACCCCTAGCTTCAAAGATGTCTATTTTGAATTTGTTTTTGAATGTGTCCCGAGAAATGTTGTATAATTATGCTCTTTCTGATTCCTAATTTTCTCAATGTTTGACTTTTTAAAATTTTCTCACTCCTTCCCATAATATTTAGAGAGTAGTTTAGCTCTATCATCTTCTAATCGAAATCTAATCGAAAAAAAAACAGAAATTCTAGCCTATACAAAATGCGTTATTTGAACAAGTCAATTTTCCCCACCTCTATCCAAAAATGGTCAATTTACCAAGAATTTAGTATTAACCATTCCACTCAGCTAAATTAACCCTCAAAAATATTTTTAATATAGAAATTCAAATATTAATTAAATTTGAGTTTCTGATCCTCCTCTCTAACGCACCTCGCTAGGTTCATCGAATTTTTGTCAGGTGTTAAATCTTCTCTCAAATCGTCTTAATGTCAATTCAAAACCACACGCACCCAATAATCGGGGGTAAATTGGGCCGCTTGAAAAATTGAGGGGCATTTTTTGAAGAAAAATCATGCATTTATTGCTTGGCCTAGGAATAAGAAATATTCATACAAAATGCCATGACAATCAGTGAAGGTGTTTGGCCGTAATCGCGTAACAGACAGACACAGACAAAATGCCGAGAGGTCGAGTGACCTCAATGCGTTCGGTCAATTAATTTAACAATTATTATAATCTTAGCATAAAGAAATGATGAAAAATCAAGATCAATTTTGTTCTAGAGCTCAAATAGCTCTCCCTATAAACATATCGTTTCAAGCCAATCTGTTTTCGAATGGTTTGTACTCGTAAATGCAAATTTCCAACATCAAAATAATAATTATTGTTAGCAGTGCTGGATATATGCCATCCAGAGATGCATGATTGATGAAGTGCTTTCCGATGATATCAATCGCAGCCAATAGTTTTGATGCCAATTACTGTACCAAGATCATGTTGAGCTATGAACAATGAGCCCGGATTTATATTGCCTGCGTAATCCACAACTAGCTCCTATTCCCAGATCTGCACAAAATGTACCGTGCGTGAGAGCTTGCGTGCATGCATGCTTGGGTGTATTTGTGCGTGCATGCGTTAACATGTTTGTGTGTGTGTGAATGTGTGTGTGTGTGTGTAACGCGTATGAACGCCAAGGGAACTCGACAAATCTTCAAGCATGAATGGCGTAATTTACGAGTTGAAGCCGTTCCAGACTGGCGAATGGTTGGTTGGTTGGACCGCGAATGTTAGCCAAAGCAAGGCAAAACAGACCACTGCGCAAGCGCTAAATAAGCTACCGAACTGATATCACCAATAGAACGAACATTTGAACACAGGCTTTTCAATGGATTGACTCGTAATATAAAAATTTCTAGGCGGTATCGTAAATTTTTAAATTTGTAGGTGAGATTTTAAGGGCTGCAGTACATACAAGAGTACAGTGCAATCTCGCTAATCCGGCACTATATCGGGATTGGTGTTGTCGGATTACCGAAATTGCCGGATTAGTGGATGTATGGGTAAAAAACGTTCAAAACACATACAAATGTAAGTTGAAATTTAATAAAAACATGTTAAAGTAAATACTGTACACTTGGAGTAGACATATATATAAAGAGTAGACATGGAGTAGGCTAATAGACCATATAACCCTGGTAGTTGAAAGGGACTGAACTGGATTGACTAATTTACTTATTTTAGCTAATTTATTTTATAATGATTTATTTAATTTTGAGCTAACGTTTATTGAAGTTAAGTTTTCAGAACACATGAGTAAAATGAAAATAGTCATGGTTGTAAAAATATTCACAACTTTCTTGAAGAGATTTAATAAGCGGAGAGCATTATCTAGAAGTTACCAACTAGGAATTCAGCAGGAACTAATTTAAAAATGATTAAATAAATAGAATTTTATTATCATTAAGTTCTATGAACAATAGACAACGTCAAATCACAAATAATAGATTTACAATATTGATTGTATACACAAATACAAAACAAGTCCTAGAATATATATTCAATATATATTGTTCACTTTCTAAAATTTCAATACAATCAAAAATAAAAACTTCACTGCTTGCACTGTGAAAATAAAGTGGATAATTGGGCTAAGCTGCAGCCTTCATAATATTCTTCAATTTTTTGTATTCGAAATGAACCAGCTGTGTAATGTTTTGATTTTCACAATTCAAAACTAACCTAGAGCCTTTAGTGAAAATCTGATTACGCCATAATTATTTTTATATTCGACCCTCAAACTCCAAAATCAATAGCGATCTCACTTGGACTATGAGGAAGCTCAAGAGTCTAAAATCATCGCTAGAGCACAAACGGACGAACAGGCAACGGCACGATTTCAATAAGGCCCTGTCGGGTCCTTCATAAATTAATCTCTTACAAAATTTTTTAGTTTCACTGTCAATCAATTAAAGTTGTGACAAATCAAATCTAATGTGTTCTAGAAATATTAAGTTATCTAGGACAAGCTGAATGTACTCAGACTGCTACGTCGACTCCTAATTTTAATGAAATAATAAAAGTCACCATTCAAGACCAAAGTTTATGAAGGTCAGTTGCTGATAACGGACCCTAACACTAACAATGTAGTTCTGTTTAATGAACTCAGTTACTCCTTTTCTTCAGAAGACGTGCCTTATGCTTCGGAGAACATCTTGATTTTTCAACACCCCACCAATGTTAGTTGCTCAGTGTTGACTCTAGCCAATCCTAGCCATTGGCAATTCTGCACGATCACATCCTAATCCTTGCTTCGATTTCATCCCGTGGCAAACTAACTAAGCGCACAGTCGTCAAGTCATCACGTCATCAGTGAAATCTTTTGTGGACAAAGCTAATGAATCAATAACGGTGAAAAGATACATTCGATCATTTGTAATATTTTGTGAGAAATGCATGATTTTCAAGCCCTCAGTGGGAAAATAAATGGTGCCATTAACTTCTGCACGTATACCAAATACCATAAATATTGTAATACTGTAATACCAGCGTGGTGATTGGTTACGCAGCGACCGTAGATGTTCAGTAACGAGTGCTCAAGAGTGCGCTTGGATGGGTGACCTTGCTTCAATGAATTGATGTTATAAGCTTAACTATTACTTACCCGGTGGTTCGGAGCCCACCTAAAATAGTAGGCCCACCATGTTCCCCATGACATGGCTCGAACTGCGAGGTGGAACTGTAAGGGTCTCCCCACCAATAAAAGCCATACACTTATTATTTTTACTAATGAATACTGTAATTCTGTGAATACTGTTATACTATATTACTGTATTGAACAATATCTTGTTATTACAGTTCTACTTAACTATATTTATGGAAATTCAATCCAGTTTCAAACTCTGTCGGCTCCATTTATAGCAACTTTCTGATTTTCCCCTTAGGAAATAAAATCGCTCTGCTATCTCAAACATTCTCTACAATGTGATAGACTTAGTAACAAAAAAATGATCAATTATTACCGGAAAAATATCAGGACAACACTGACTTTGGCGATAAGCCCTGCGAGAAATTTTGAAGGTCGGATTATGTGCGAATCCTTGTTATTTCGATACGTGCGAAAAAATTCAACTCAATTACCCAGCCGTGGAGATCCAATTTGGAATCTTCAAAGAATAGAAGGCGAGAAAAGTTGTTGATTGGCACTGAAAGAAATGATAACACTTCCAACAAAAGAGAAGCGCCGATGTCGGAAAATGGAAATTCCAAGTTATAAGAAAGTTGGGCGAACAGAAAAAGGAACAAATGGAGAGGAACAAGCCAGCGTTGCGTTTGTGTGTGTATTTTCGGCGCTTGTGTGTCTATGTATGAGTATTTTTGGTGTTAATGTGTCTGTGTGTGAGTGTGATGGAAAGAGCGCCCATCTTTCGGCGAAATTGGTCCACGACTACAAGATCTGAAGGGAGGTTATCTGTGGAGGAAAGTAGTAACAAAGTGTTGGAGTTTAAAACTTCGCTAAATGAGACTCTTAAAACTTTGTTTTACTCGAAAATTAGCGATTGACGATGTAAATGATACACGGCCGTCTGCTGGCCCCTTCCTGGAAGTCCAGCCTTTCAACATCAATTCATTTTCTTCTCACAGCATGCACCCTCCACACTCCACGTCTTTCAGCACCAAGAATAACTTTCAGGGGAAAAAAGTCAAATTAAAACCGGATTGCTTTAGTCTTGCTGCTTTATCATTTGCTTCTACACTAATCATATGAATAAATATAAATAAATAAAAAAAAATAAATAGAAACAAATTTTACAAATAAATTCATGAATGAAATGCAATATCGTCTAATTGATGAATAAAATAAAAGACTTCCGAGTGAGAATAAAAATTTAGATTTTGTGCGAGGACCGTGTACGAGTATCACCTAACACTGTTGACACTTTTTAAACTATCATTGTCAGAGTGCAGTCGGTAGTGCTTATGATGATATTCAGACATTAGAGCGAAACGGTCTTCAAACAAAATCTTCATTCCCATTTGAAAGTCTTATTTGAATGGAATAAAAAAGAAATTCATTATGTTTTCTTCAATGCAAAAAACTTAATCTTTTCCATCTTATTTGAAAGTTCAAAACCAATTATAATTGAAAGTTTAATTTTTGTTTTATGAAACCAACGGGAAATTAGGTATTACTAATCACTAAAAAATCACATTGTTAACTGTACCTGAATATTAAATTTAATTTCCACAGAATGAAATTATTGTTAGAGGGTGAAACTGAGTTTTCATTTGAAAAAGTTCTTTTAGAATCAAGAAACCATTGAAGGAATATTTTTCGTAGAGTTTCGTTAGGAAAAAACAACATTATTCCATTAACATTTTCAATAAATTACATTGTTTTCAATCCATGTTTGTGTTTGTTCAGTTGTAGCAGTCTATTTCAAAAGAGCAATTCAACAATTGATTTAAATTAAATGGAAATGAGTTGAAATACTACAATTATTGTCCTCTATTCAAACGAAAGCTGCCCATAGAGGAAACTAAATCCAATTATGTGAATTGATAAATATGAGCTACAGCTTTCAGAAAATTCAATTTGAAACAGTTCGGACAATCATTTTCTATGACTGAAATAAATTTCAACCATCCGATGCTAGTTCAACATTCGCATGCCTCTTCTCCACATTACATTATTTTCGTGTTCATTACAGAAACGTTTTGCTATATTTTTAACTTCATTTTCGCGTTCATTCCAAAAACCTTTGCCATCTGATAGTCAGGGTCGAGGAATCAATTTCCGAATGCTCTCTGTAGAGTAAGGCAAACACACTGTATCATTTCATATGAGAAGCTCAATAACTCGCAAATAAAATCATTCAGTAATGGCCCGTGAACATTACAGCATACGCGCGTGATCAACTGCCGGCTAGTCAGTAAAAAGTGCCAAATTCACGTAACAGAAAAAAGTTTTTCTTTGCCTCGTTTGCAACAAACCCCTTGTAAAAAGCGATCCGGATGGTTGGTGACCTCATGCGCCCTTGCTGGAGCATGCAAATCGTATGATTTTAGATTGAAAAACTTTTTCCACCGTCTGGTTTCAACAGTTCGCTATGACTCTGTCGTGCAGAAAGCTCCAAGCTCGTTAGGGAAGGGAATTTTCATGATGCAGAGGCGAACAAGCATTGTTGCAATATGAAACAGTGATGCTTGTTTGCTGAACTCAGCTGTTTGAGTTAGTTAATAGATTTCCGGAGAAATACTAGCGAATTATTTTAGAGAACATAATAATTCATAGTAGTTTACCTCCCTGGAAAACTTTGTCCCATTGAATTTCCACGATTTTCTATTGACCTCATGAGTTTAATTGAAAATAGTTGGGAGACGAGTAAAACCAGGACACATAGCACAAACAGAAAGATTAATTTACTGAATTCCGTCCGCATTATATTAGAAATCAAAAACATGGATAAGCAATTTACTTCATACAATATATGATTTCATTATTTTAAATCATCATCTACATCTATATACAGTATTCAATAATAATCATAATCAAAGTGCGATTATGATAACAGAGAAATTTTACAATTTTTGGAGAGAATAAATAACAAATCATATAATTACTCTCACCAGCGAACAAGGTTTTTTCCTTCTGCTGGTTGGTGCCAAAAAAAAAAACATTATTTATTTACATTTATTTAAGAAGCTATTCTATTTCATGTATTAATTTATTAACATTTTTTATTAACTCGTCATTAGCGAACAAGCTATGCTTTGCTGATGGCGCAAAAAAAAAAATGTATTAATTGTGTGTGATTGATTGTTATTTACAAGAGTTTGGCAATAAAGAATTTTTTTTTTGAAACTTCAATTTGTTTTGTTTGTAAAGTTGTGGCAATAAATAAATAAATAAATAAATAAATAAAAAATAAATAAAATAAATATACAAAATGTAAGAATAATTCTGAGGATATTGTGATACTATTAATAGATTATTGGAAAGAGGATAGACCAATTTCTTCATCTTTGTGAAAGCGCAAGCGAAAATATATATCATGCCTTTAAACTACTAGTATATAAATAGTTATTTATGTATTAAGAGCGTGAAGCGCGACTTTATCGCTCGAGCCAAAACATTTACTGCGCGACACGTAGTGGAGCGCAGTAATTTTGCGAGAGTGATAAAGAAGCTTCACGCGCGAATTGCATACAATATTTTTCCTAGAACTGCAGTTTTGGATTCCAACACAATAAAAGCTTGTAGTTTGTAACATCACAGACTATGCGCGGATTTGGTTAGCGTTCGCCATTGTTGAGGTTATGTGAATTTCACAGATTCTGTGATCCACCAATGAGAAGACATCAAAATCAAAACAGAAGCGTAAAGAAAACAGCTGGCGAGCGTAAAGTACTTTACCTCTTGCGGAGCAGTAAAGAGGTATTTTACGATTAGTTTTCAGTACGTAAAGAACTACTTTACGAGCAGTTGTAGGAAAACTCTTTTATCTAGCTGTAACGCTCAAGTGCTATGACTTCTTATGAAATTATTATTGAAATGTAGTGTATTATGCACATTATAAACATATATTCAAGTATAACTCTATATTGTAGTATTTATTAGAAGATCTATGAAGTTTTATATTTAATAAAATAAATTATTTTGAATTTCTCTGAAATGACTTCTATTGTTTAATTTATTTCAAATACTTTCGAATGAAAAAAGCAAAATCTTCGTTCTGTGAAGTTTAAATGCCATATTTAAGTGAATGCAAAAACTTCAATCAAAAAGTGTGACTAAACTGATTGTAACAGGAGCATTTTCCCGTCCTTGTTTGCGGTTAGATAGGTGTCCTTACTCAGCACCTCTTGCTATCTACTTTAAGTACTGTATAATAATATCATTATAATGATACATTTTTATTATTATAATTTTTTTTTTAAATTAAATGTTTCTAAGTCGACCATTCACTTTCATATTAGCGTTGGGTGAAAGAAGGATCCTTCAGTTTTAACTCTGCCCTCAGTTAATCAATCAATCTAGAGAAGTGATAGCTGCGAGGCGTTGCAGGTATCTGTTCAATTCAAGCTGCGTTCTCGTAGGTCCTATTTGTAACGGTGACCGATTAGATTGACCAGCAAAAAGACACTGTTCTCTGCTGTAAAATCACTTTCGGGTGGTTCGGAACCCACCTAAAACTGTAGGTCCAACTCATCAATAACCATCATCCAACTCATTACCCACACACAGGTATCAGATCTATGTGGGCTTCATCCTCAGAAAAAATCATTCATATTATATGCTTAGGAAACGCAGGAAAGGAAAAAACATATTTCTGCACTGCTCATTATCCAAATATTACTTCCACTTACATTGATAACAGGCTCTTTGTTTATTCTCCTCCTCTTTGCTCTATCATCCTCACTCACGAATGGTCAGATAAATTATTTATAGAATGTTCGAGACAAAAATTAAACTCTCAATGTTTAACGACTAAAAAATATCACGGAAGTTACAAAAGATAGCGATGATTTTTCTTTAATTTACACAGACGAGCCAAAACACTCTTCCTTTCAAATTTCCGGATGTCCACGACTGATAGTGACGCAGCAGCTAACGACAGACAGTGTCTCCGACAGCGACAATGGACGAACTTTAATTAGCCACGTAACACACTGACAAAACGTGTAACGGCTAGTTTGGAGCCTGTTGTTCTGACATTGATGTGGCTCTGTCTAGGAAAGCCCTTTCTTGAAGGGTCGGTCGTCTTGGTTGGCGAATTGGTTACTAGAGGAAGGGAAGTGTGAGCAAGAGGGAACAAACCGGAAGTAAGGCCAGAAAGTTATGGGCTGCTGTATTATCAAGGACCACCTTGAAAATGAAGGAGACGGGCACGGAAAGAGGGGGAAGAAGAAGATGTTTGGATTAAAAAAAAGAAGAAAGGAGAAGGAGAAGGAGAAAAGAAGGAGAAAAAGAAGAAGGAGAAGAAGGTGGAGGAGGAGAAGGAGAAGAAGGAGAAGGAGAAAAAGAAGGTGAAGAAGAAGGAGGTGGAAAAGGAGAAGGAGAAGGAGGAGAAGCAGGAGAAGGAGAAGGTGAAGAAGGAAGAGGATGAGGAGGAGAAGGAGGAGAAAGGAGGGAGGCGTAGAAGGAGAAGAGGGAGGAGGAGGAGAATGTGGTTAAGATAAAGAAGAAGAAAAGGAGGAGCAGAAAAAAGAAAAATTAGAGTTAAAAGAAGAAGAAAAGTAGGAAAATGATGAGAAAATAAGGAGAAGAAGAATGAGTGAATGAAGGAGAAAAAGGATGAGGTGGAGGGGGATAAGAAGAAGAAGGTGAAAAGGGATGAGGAGGAGGTGGAGGAGAAAAAGAAGGGGAAAGAGGAGGAGGAGGAGGAGAAGGAGGATGAGGAGAAAAATGAGGAGGAGGAGAATGGTGATAAGAAGAAGATATGAAGGAGCAGAAGAAGGATAAGAAATATTAGAGTTAAAAGAAGAAGAAAAGAAGGAAAATTATGAGAAAAGAAGAAGAAGAAATAAGGAGAAGGAGTAGGAGAAGAAGAAGAAGGAGAAGGAGAAGGAGATGGAAATGGAGAAGGAGAAGAAGAAGGAGAAAGAGAAGAAGGAGAAGACGGAGAAGAAGGAGACGACGGAGAAGAAGGAGAAGAGGAAGGAGAAGAAGGAGAAGAGGAAGGAGAAGAAGGATAAAGAAAGAGAAGGAGACGAAGAAGGAGAAGAAGAATGAGGAGGACGAGGAGAAGGAGAAGGGGGGAATAGAAGAAGAGGTAGGAGGACGAGGAGGAGAATGGGGATAAGATAAAGAAGAAGGAGCAGCAGAAGAAAGAGAAGAAGAATTTGAGTTAAAAGATGAAGAAAAGTTGAAAAATCATGAAAAAAGGTGAAGAAGGATGAGTGAATGAAGAAGAAGAATAAAGATGAATAGGAGAAAATAGAGGAAGGAGAAAAGTAGAAGAGAAAGAAGAAGAAGAAGAAAAAGAAGCAGAAGAAGGAGAAGAAGAAGAAGAAGAGGAAGAAGGATGAAGATAAAGAGTGACGAGGATGTTCCCCTCGTGTCTCGGACACTAGAGAAGATTGGATGTCACGAGCAGGACTTGGACCCAGCCTATGTTCCAACCAAGCTGTTAAGGTTTGTATTCTCTTATATTGCCAGACCGGACGTCTTCTCCTTATTCTCAACATCTTCTTGAGCTCTTCGATAACCTCCCTCCTCAACCACCCCCCCTCTTCCAACGACAGCTTAACCTCTCATCTGCTATCTGAGCATCACGCTTGTCAATGTCCCATCTGTTGGCGAATTAGAAGTGAAGATTACTTCTTCGGAACAGTCGTTCAACTTTTTCTAACTTCTCACTCGAGTCGTTCAGTTGAGCAAAAAGTACTCCAAGCTGTTCAATATTGCTACAGTTAAAAATTATCATGTTATTTCGTGCTTTTATTCCAATATGTGACAATAACATAATGATAATGATAATAATGATAATAATAATAATAATAATAAGTATAATAATAATAATAATTATTATAATAATAATAATAATAATGATAATAATAATAATAATAATAATTTTAAAAAATAGTAATCATAATAATAGTAATAATAATAATTTTTGTGTTAATACAGTGAGTAAACATAGGCTATATTTATATTATATATTTTTTGCTCATGATGCCCACATGAGTGAGAGACTTGTGTGTGTGTGTGTGCAATAAACTAAAACGTTACACAACATGTATGACGTATATGTTTCTTTCTTTCTTTCTTTCTTTCTATATGCACAACAGTGTTTAAACTGAGATTATATTGAACACAGTTTTTGGACTGTATTTATTAATAATAATTTATTAATTTCTCTGGATGATACTACGAAACATCCAGAGGAGTTTATTCAAAAAACAAACATACAGATATTAAAGAGAATCCCGACTCTTAAAATTGCTCTAAATATAATTTTATTCCTAATTATTATACCCCACTATAATAATAATGTTAATAATAACTGTTCAATCTAACACAACGATGGACTACCAGCAACTGTACGTCTACACTCAATGTGAGAGTTAAATTAATTTTGAAAAAGTATAATAAATCACAGTTTAAATAAGTTTTTAAAACCATTTATATTTATGCTAGACGCAGTTTAAACGCTTATTGAACATACAGACCTTATAGTCCCGATAAAATTACTATTATTTCTTCTTCAAACAGGTATTTACATGGTAGGTGATGCAATAAGGGATAACCGTGAGCCATAGCAGGTATCTTCAATCAGATACAGATAAGATGTGTTCTCCTGGGCATTCATTGTAAGGGTGACCGATCAGATTGGCTAGCAAAAAGACACTGTTCTCTGCTATAAAATCACTTCCCGGTGGTTTGCAACCCACCTAAAACTGTAGGTCCAGCTCATCAACCACTACCATCCAATTTATTACCCTCGCACAAGTCTCAGACCTATGTGGGCTTCATCCTCCAAAAAAATAAATAAGGTAAATATTAAGATATTAAATTTAATATTAATATATGTGAGCGAGTTGTTGATCAGCCTGTGGATTAATCTGGACGAAGTTGCGCTTGCCCTGGGGTGTGACATATAAATATTATAAACTTAATGATTATTCATCTAATTTCTGTAACTAATGACATTTTCTGTATTGATATATGGCATGTTGTTCGGGCACGGCCCAAGATGCAGCTTAACGCCATGAATTTTAATAATAATAATAATAATAATAAATCATATAATATTCATTACATGGGCATCATCCTGTGTGCAAAGAAAAAACTAAATTTACTCTAAATTAAGAAATTTTTGAAACTGAATTACATTTTTGAATTATGAAGATCACAATAAAAAGCAATATAAAAAAGTAATCAAAATATTTAGAATGTATACAAAGATATATAAACAAATATGTATATATAATACAAATATAAATAAAAATTTATGTTTCTGTATTATTTATACTTTTAGTTCATACTTATGATTTATGTTTGTTATGTATTTAATTTCTTTCTTATTTACGATTTATGGCTGAGTTTGTATTTTTCATGTCAAAATAAAATATACAGTGCATTATTATTTAAAGTTAATTTACAGCAGTATTCTATATGAATTGCAATCACCTCTACAAAAATTCGACAGTCAATCATATATTGTCAACATCTATATAGATTCAACCCACACTTTCATATTCACGGCAGGAACTCCGTGTAATTTCGCATGCGATAGAGTGACGAGCCTTCAAACAGAACGAAAGTAGAGAAAGTGAATACGAGTTGGCAGAGGAAAGACAAAGAGAGCGCCAAGTGGAACTGGCCGATTACGCGGAGGCCATTCGCCGTTGACGCCGGATGAAATAAAGCCGGGTAGCAATGGCCTGCTGGGTAGGCGACTTGAATTTGATATGGCCTTATGGGTAGGAGATGGGAGACTGGGTGGGAAGAACATTAAACATACCGCTAGCATGCACTAGTCATCGTCGTCTTTGCTGTCAAGAGAGAACGACGGAATTAAGTTAACAGGGTACTACAAGGGTTGTTCTGGGTATCATTATGACGGTTCTTCGCAGGGCAGAAAGGACGAAAGAGACGAGACCCGTCCTAATGATAACAACAATAACATGTATATACTGTAGGATATCACACACGTGGATGTGTTGAGTATTCCGATCACGCAAGCGAACCCCGCACAGCGCAGGGGCCAGGGGTGGTCACTTGTTATTCAGAGGGGATTCCCTGTGCCCTCCACTTCCAGCAACAAACAGAGCCCCACTGAAGAGCCACCCGGGTTTCAGGGTACCCTACCAGGTACGATATTCGGCGTTCGAATTTCATTTTCTTGTCTCTGCATCGCATTTGCCGAAAAAAAAGATGGCGAATGATTTGGAAGGGATCGGAATGATGAGGCTTCAAGAAAAAGACTCTAGACGGGGAGGAAATGTTTTATACAGTATGGCATGCACGTAGCCACGGTGTACCCGTAGTGCTGATCCTCAGGAAATGAACATCCTCTGATTTTTGTACTCAAAATTCTACAGCGCCCCTTTCTATCTATATTCGCAAGAAGACGAATTTGCGAAACGCGACATAGCATATGGGGCTGCGCCTAGCAGGGCTTCTCATTCTTGCAGCCCGCAGTATATATTATCTACGTGAAATAGGGCTCACAGATCAACCGTATCATCTCGCCCCTCGCATCCACATAGCAGCACACACCGTTCGCTTGAATTATGAGCAGGAGACACTTTGATACGAGCCGTATATTGTAGGTTATACATTTTACTGACATCTCATCTTCTTCTTAAAACCCGGAGACGGGTATTGTGTTTCTCACGTACATCATTTTATAGGAATCGAATCTTTTGGGAGACGTCGTTTGTGGTTGAAGTGTGAGAAGAAGATGGCCCAAAGCAGGGAAAAGAGGGAGACAGAAGACACAGTGATAGCCGATTGGCAGACGAAAAATACCAACTCCCTCCTCATGCGTGCTCACTAGTAAGGGGACTTTGTTCTCTTTATAAATTCAACACGTACAAACACTATTGAATTTTTAAATCATAGGCGTCACCTTCCAGTCCTTACCAAAATGAGCTTTCTTATGTGCTAGGCAAGATGCGGTAAACGCATTTACCTACACCATACCATGAACGGGTTGCGGTAAGAGGATACGACATTACGTAAGGAAACGTGTCAGCCGCAACAGAACGAAAAACGCGATGTTCCAACCCCAATGCATACCTGCAGGTAAACAACTTTCGTGATACGAACAGAATATTTCATCTCAAACACCGGAAGCATGGTTATGAATATTTTCAATTTCATCCCATACTTTTCGCTTCTAAATATTGTACAAGTATTCCTCCATTTTCATAGAATTCAATTAATAATTTTCAACAAGTTAACTTTATATATTATCAATGTATTATTTAAAATGCTGGATATTTAGCCCAAAAGGTAAATTTTGAACCTTATATTGAACATTTAAAAATGGTCATTTAGACATTTTATTGAAGGTGTTTTAAGGAATAAAGATGAATAATTATTAATCATTGAGGCATAGAATTTGACAAATAAATTGGTTACGTTATTAACATTCAAGATAAAGGGCGTTTAATTGTGCTGGCCGTCTCTTATAAATTTTACATTCTATCATTCAAATTTCATGCTCCGTACTCGCATTTAAAGTTCGTCATGACATAAAAAACTAGACTAATACACAATAATTTTTATTATTCAAAATAAGGTAACTTATAAATAGCATATTCATCTTGAGAGATTTTTTTCTGTGAAGGGTAAAAATATAGATGAAAAATTTCAAAATTACATGCCTGTGCATGGATTAGTCAATTGTAGGAAAAAAATGTTGAATGAAATAGTTTAATAATTTTGCTAATGTATGCTGAGTAGGTAATTATAACTTTTCCAGAACATTCAACAGAACATTAAAAACAAAAAATCTATGAATTATGAGGGTACGAAAATAAAATTACTTGGCGTAAAATGTCAAATGAAAATTTATGAATTATATAATCAAAAATAAAGGAAGGCGATGTACCACCCAACTGCATTGCTTTCATCATACATATTACATGCAATATGACTGCCAAAATGTTTTGGAAGAAGGATAATCCGACACAATATTTTCGAAAATTTTGCTACACAGACGATGAGAAAGCAAGAAACTGAAAGCAAGGTATTTCGATAATTCTCAAGAATTCTGTAATTTATTTCTGTATGAACTTCGTTCGCAAGATAAACTTCAAAATTCGTTTTCTCAATTTGTAAGATAAAATAACTCGTTCATTAACAACTCGTGTTACAGTTTTCTTCACCCTCACGAACCAGCTTCACATTTGGTACGCCTCAACAGTTATCGTGTTTAGTTCTAATTTCTGCCACGCACAGCAGCGCTCAATGCCGACAAAGGTTATCCCCTGGAAGATCCGACAGCAGCTCCATGAAGTGTTACGTCGATACAATTAGTTTCTGGTTCGTTGCCAAATACTTTGGAATATCACAATCGTGATAATTAGAGTTTCTCGAAGAAAATGGTCCCCCCTCCCGTGATCTCTCTCCCACGCCTGGCAAGACACGAAAGTAGTAAATCAGAAGTATTAATTTTGCACTCGTGTTGCCATCCTTCCTGTCTTCTCCACTCCCCGGAGACCTCTCCCAAGAAGGAAAGGTGTAAAGTTTCCTTGCCTCGTTAAAAGGGGAACGAAGGATGAGCCTCTGACGACTTAATTTACCTTTTCTCACTCCTTTTCACCCCTTCTCACACTCGAACCTACTACCTCACTTCTCCTACCTCACACCCACTCTCTTTCTTTTCTCTTTCAACCCTCACAATTCTGCAACTGTCTTCCAACGTATCGTTCTCGCCTTTAACTCGACTAAGTATTCATCATACAAGATCGCAAGATACCTGGAAGCTTCCTGAAAACGAGTTTTGGTTACCAATTTTTGATCTTTGTTGAGCTTAATGCAGGCCTACATTCAGCTAGGAAAATTTTGGTGCCTAATTTGTCAGAGCCGAATTTAAGGGAAAGTATTTCCTCTAGTGACAATCTGAAAGCCAATAATGGTGGTAGATTACTCTCTGAAAATTATTCATGTGGCTATTTGGTAGGATACTTAGTTTTTTATTATTATAAAAGATTTAAAAAAACAACTTATTTTAGATAGCCTACATTTAATTTTTTTCAAATGCATTCTGTAGTACAGTACTACAAGAGATACTGAACTATATTTCCGTGCACCTCTGACCTATGAATATGAATTATTTTAATATGCTTTTTAGATTCCCAATAATAAAGGATTTATTAATATTTCTTTCTGGAATTAATTAGCAATATTAATCAAATTCTAATATAGTAGGAAAATATGTGAATGGCGAATACCAGGCCTATTGATTAAATAAGATATGAAAATAACTCTTTAAGCAAGATAACCTAATTGTTGGGAGTGTAATAATTATAAGACTATTAAATCCATAAAATTTCACAACAATTGCATAATAAAGTGTATAGTTTTGGTTGTCAAAATCTTTTCTATTAATGAAATAAAATTGTGTGATTGATTTTTTCGTTATTTATTTATTGAATATCTTGAAAAATACTGTAGTTACTTCATTATTTTAATTTTTATTTGATTTTTCCAGACCAAACTACTAGTAAAATGGAGACACTACAAATTTCTGAATGAGTAAATTGATGGGTCTGGTTGATAACTCCCACTATCTTCAACTAAGTAACAAAGCATTTACGTTTATACGAACTTTATTGGTTATTTTAGTGAGTACAAGAAGCCCACAAAGTATTGGTAAAGCGTTGATGACACTAGGCGAGTTATTACAAGTAGCTAAGCGAGTAGCGAGTAGAAACGTTACAGGCCAACCGTGCTTCAGTAGCTCGGCATGCCAAACCGATTATTTTATAGAATAAATTAATGAAAATTCCAGAATTAACACCATACTATGGAATGTCAAGGACAATAAATAATATTATTAAAATTAGCCTGCGCGGTTAAATGTTTCATGCATTTCGCCTTTGGCCACAATTACATTGCATTTTGGTGTTGGCTACACTGCCAGCGAGTAGTGAAAAAAGTAGACCGGCTGTCAACATTTTTGATAGTAGATAGTGGAGTAGTTGGCAAGTGGAGACGTTTACAGTAGTTTACACTGGGTGAGTTGACACTCAAACAGTGGATTCGCCGGCGAGTGACGAGTAGCGCCGCCCTGCGGAATTGATGCTAAACCAAGCATACACTGAACAATGCCTACATTGGGCACTCTAGTGGGGGAAACGCGGTCGGCCTGTAACGTTTCTACTCGCTCAGCTACTAACTCGCCCAGTGTCATCGACGCTAAACTCTATGCGAAACACTGTATAAAAGTAGAAAAATATTGCATTAAATCAAAAGGTTGGATAATTGGAGAGAAAGTTTGCCAAGCTCGTGTCAAATAATTATTATTCGCGAATGGATAGTCTACTATAGCTGGAAAGTGGGGAGAAAATATAGAGGCAGACACGAATGGAAGAATGTTTTGCTGGAGCCTGGCATCCATCATGGGGGTTTGAGGGTTCGGTAACTGTTTTGATGGTAGAAGTGGGGCAGTTTTCATGGTTGACGGTTCTCAACAGTGAGGACTGAATGATGGTGGGGTGAGAGGGTGGCTGAGCGAAAGGGTGCCAATAACTGTAGGAGCTGTATTTACTACTGGGTTGGTTAGCAGCCAAAGTCTGCGATGGCACACTGCCATCAGAGGTGAGACCACCCCCAAACTCATCTACCCACTTCTACCCCCACAAACTGTAAATCAAATATATTAATTTGCGCCGCACAAAACGGTGGTGCGTCTTTATTCGCTCACATCTTGCCAGCTGCCAGGATTCTTCTACTTCAACTTTATCTTCATACCCTTCCACACCACAGCATTTCTTCTTCTTTCTCTCTTGCTCTCCTCTGTTGCTCCTCCTCTTCTCCTTCACCGTCATCCTACTTCTTTTCTTTTTCTATTTCTTATTCTCACTCTTCTCTTCTTCTCTTTCTTTCTTCTCCTCATCATCCTTCTATCAACTTCGTTTTCTCCTTCTCTATGTTCTTCTTCCTATTTAGTTCCTCTCTTTTTATTGTTTTTCTTCCCCACACTTTTTTCCTCTCACTACAAACGTGTTATTCTTCATCGTTTTCTCCTTTATCTTATTTTTCATTGTTTTATTTATATTTTTGTACCTCATTCTTAGTGTTTCGTCTTATTTTTCATCGTATGCTTCTCCTAGATGTAGCTCACTTTGTCTCCTTCTCCTTTCTCTTGTACCTCTGCCAATGTTTTCTTCTCCTTGTATCTTTATCTTTTCCTCTTTTTCTCATTACACTTATTGTTTCTCTCCTATTTCTTCTACTACCTGACTACCTTTACCCCTCGATTTTCTTTACTTTGCTTTCTCCTGTTGTTTCATATAACTTATATGACCGTGCTGCTCTTCTTCTTCTTCTTCTTCTTGAATCACTACCTCTTCTTCTTTTTATTTTAATTCTTGTTTTCTAGTCTCCTCCTATCCTCCCTCTCCCTCTTCTCCTTCCTCTTCCCATTCTTTTTCTTCTACTTCATTTTAATCTTCACCACCTTTTGACCTTTATCTTCACTTTCTTCTACTTTTGAACCAAAGGGATTGTGCAAAGGTATAATGTCCCTTATTTCGTTAAGGAGCTCCTTCCATCACCATCCCCTTCTCCCTTCCTTCTCACCCACACTCAACTCAAGAGCCCTAATTGCACTCACACACCTATCCTTCATCCCATAGCAACTGACTTCTCTTCTCTTCTCCTCTCTTCATTCTTTTCACACCTCTTCATCATTCCATCTCTTTAGCAACCTATCTTAATCTCAACTGTCACTCGCCATAGGCATACTACAGTATTCAGTTGTGGAAATTCCAAGAAATGTATTTTGTATTAATCAAGGCAGCCTAGAGTTTCCATCATCACTAAAACAAGAAACTACTACTTTGAGTTAATATATCTTCTTCTTCTTCTTCCTTTCACGGTTTAGGCATTACTGCCTGTTCCGAACCTCATCTGTGCCTCTGCAATCTGTCCATCTTTTCCTGGGGCGTCCCCGATCTCTCCTCCCAACTGGCTTATACATAAGGGCCTGCTTGGGGATCCGGTCATCGCTCATCCTATTCACATGTTCGAACCATTCATCCCTATTTCCCGTTATCCTGTCTCTTATGGAAAAGATGTTAAGCTGTGCCCTTATGTCCGTATTCCTGTAGCGGTCTTCTCTGCTACATCCATAAGTTTTACGGAGAAATGTCATTTCTGATGCCTGCAATCTGCTCTCATCCCGCTTGGATAACACCCACGTTTCACTGCCATATAACAAGGTTGGTGCTGCCATCGTTCTATAGAACTTCATCCTGGTTTCCTTGATAATATATTGAAATATTAAATATTAATTTGAATCACTTCAATGTTGAAAATTTTAAATACTAATTCGAATAACATTGCAAGTTAATTGCAATTCATAACATGGTATTCATTCAATAACTGCTTCACGAATGACACAATAATATTGATAAAAAGCTCATTTCTCAGCTCTTGCAACACACATAAAATCAATACAAATTTATATGAGTCATTGAATTTCTTGATATTTGAAAATTAAAAAGACAGTGATAATGGAATAAGAAGACATTATGATAATGACAATGGAATGATAAGAAAACAAAGATAATGGAATTGTTCATTGGATCATAAATGATTGAATTGTTCAAGCCTTAAAGATTCATGAAATGATCGAGTGTAAATGATCAGTTTATTATTATTATTATTATTACTACTTTACAACGTGAAGGAATTTTCCTTTTAAATAGACCATAATTAAAGGTCATAATTAATAAATTGTGTAATATATCATAAAAAGTAGTATTATTGATATTTCACAGCATTGAGAAATTTTCATTTTGAACACTCAAGAATTATTAAAGTTAATGAAAAAGGATGATGAATTTTAAATATGTGTAAGTGATAAAATTACTCAAGCTTACAATTCTTGGAATTCAAGGAACATAAGATGAAAATACTGACCAGTTTCAACAATAGTTATAATAATATTCAAATTGTTAAATTATTTTAAACTATAAAGAGTATTTTTTTACAATAAATTTGAATCCTTCGTTCATAAAACTAAACCACTCCACTGTTTCACAATGGATTGTAACAAAAACTACAGGTTCTCCAGACATTTCGTTTCTTATCACCTAGGTAATGATTGTCAAGTACAGTATTTCTGCATTAGTGATTCGAAGGCACCGCTAGAAAGAAATTTCTATGTTTCATGGACAAGTTAGGTATTCTCAACAAAACGATGAGTAATTGTGTAATTGACTCCGTTTCTAGAGAAGAATGGGTTTGAATTTGCCTAATAATCATGATTAGGACAACGAACGAGCCTGTAAGACCTTCCAAGGATTTCTAAATCACCTGTTACCTTTGTTTACGGTTGTGGAGATAGCAGTTACAAGACAATGTTCACCTAAACAACTAAACATTTTCCGGTCATTCGCTGTGACAGAAAGACCTTGTCCCCAATCCTAATAAAGACTCTTTCTTTGGATTTTTACGTAGTCGATTCAGTCATTCATGATTATAGTTTGATAGGTGCAACGATTTCCCAGTTTCATAATTGATTCAATTACATGAAAAATTGTATCTTTTGAAGCAGAATTCATTACATGAAGTGAGTTTCCCGATGTATATTTTTTCTCTCTTTCAATTGATATATTTTTATTTAGAATTTAGTGCTGATGTGAATCAGCGACTTGTGCGTGGTTAATGAGTGGATGATAAACATGTTCTGGATAAACCTACAGTTTTAGGTAGGCTCAGAAACACCAGTAAGTGATAATAAAGCTTAAAATGTCAATATATATTATCCTAGTATATTTTTTAAATGCCGCTGTTTTGCATTTATCAGTCTGTTTGGTTGTTTGTTCGTTTATACGGCAAATATGATTTTAAAAACGAGCTTCTCCATCATATGGAATTAAAATCAGATTTCAAGATAGCCTGAAAGGTCTGAAACCTGTGTATGGGCAATGAGTTGAATGAAGATGATTGATGACATGGATCTACAGTTTCAGGTGGATACAGTTTCAGATCTACAGCACCTACTTTAAAGTATTATTTGGTACTAAGAACTTGAATAGTGAGCTACCAACATTACTTTCCTAAAAAGTTCACCTTTCCAGGAACAAAGATGCGATCTAGCTAGAAAAGAAGCAATCTCTATTCAGACAAAAACGAAGTGTCAACACAATCACCATTGGCCATTGCACGTTATCATAACATGTGAAAAATATCAGATGCACGTATATGCAATATCAGCTGAAAAACTCGGCCAGACCTGAACAGGAGGTGAAATCCGAGTCCGAGAGTCCGAGTGTTGGACATTTCCGACTAGAGAGAATGGCCGCGATGGGAGAGCGTCCTGGGAAATCAAACCGACCACCCAGACCTTCAATTCTACGCTTCCGGGACCCATGGGGCAACCCCCGGGACCCCCTTCAACACACACAACGCACACATTCGCATGCGAGCACGCCACAACACAATTTCCTCCTCATTCTACAACCCGACGTGACTATGAGTGAACTGACCTCACTGTCGAGCGAGTCACTGTCTTCTGAGGGTTGAAACTCTGGAATATCTCCTGACATATCATGATACTGTCTACATCTGATGATAAGAAAGTGAAATGAGAGTTGTTTGAAACAACATCTCTTTCCAATTGAAAGAGAAAACGATAAATATATGTGTAGTTCATTAACATTGTTATTCAAATTCAAATTTATTTCCACAAAAAACAACACAAAACATAATGCACTGAAGATAGAAATTAAAATATTCTTGAAATATTCTTATCCAAAAATTGAAATAAACATTACAAATATTCAAATACTAAGCTTTATAGGATTAAAATAATATAATTTAATAGGGGAAATAGGAAACTCTCTAATATCTTGTGTGAAAAGCACGGACTGGTGAGTAGTGTAAAGTTAGTAAATTTGTCAACATTTATACATATAAATTATTTTCCTGGATTTCTTGTTCCATGACGAACTGCGTTGTTAATATTAACTTTTCAAGTGAGTTCAACGACTTGCAGTCAAATTTTAATTAAAATAAGTAGTATTTCACTTACTCTGTAGGCCGAACGTTTTCGAGTTGTTAAAACCCATCTTCAAGGTCTTGATTGAAAATACTTCTTATTTTAATCAAAATTTGACTGAAAGTCATTGAACTCACTTGAAAAGTTAATATAAATTATCTTGTAATAATTTAAGTTTGTTAAAGCAAACATCTGTGGTAGAAAGAAGTTATGTACATCTTTGGCTCACAGTAGTGTTATTAAATAAATATATAATCAACTGCTCAAGTGCTTTGTTTCAAGTTAATTTTTAAATCAATATTATTCTACTGGAAATTAATCAATTTATAGTTTTTTTCTTTCTTTGTAGTGATGAAGGTGATATTGTGGAAGATATCCATAATGAATAATAAGACGAAGTTGTCACAACCACATTTATTAAAAATAGTGAGATACTATTTCGGTTGTTACACCATTATCAATCTCATGCAAACTAAAACTAAAGTACAGAGTAGCTCAATATATGAATCTCAATCAACCAATATTTATATACAAATCAATCGCAACCCGTCAATGAACGTCAGCCTATCCCTCAGCCAATAGTATCATTCCGTGTTTAGTATGTATTGAGCTACTCTGTACTTTAGTTTTAGTTTGTTTGAGATTGATAATGGCGTAACAACCGAAACTAGTATCTCACAATGTTTAATAAATGTGGTTGTGACAATCTCGTCTTATTATTCAAAAATTTTTCTCAAATAATTTGTGCGGTGCATAAAGACATTCCCTAACAAAGATTTAGATTTTCAAGTAAACCTATTTTGAAGAAATCTAAACGACCGTTTTTTTTTTGTACATTCCCTTTTATTAATAATAATTTATCTTGATGAATAGAAAAATGGATGAAATTTGAGACAACAATATTGATTCACAACTGATAGCAAATGACGCCGATACCTATTCAATGCAAATTTGATTGCCAGTAAACGGTTATTGATGGAGAGGTGTAAGTACTTATAAATCGAGCAAACCCCACAGTAGGGAAAACCCGGGGATCGTTAATTTTTATCGAGAAACAATACGGAGGCCAAGTCACGTTCATTTTAACAATGTGGCCGGGGCGCCCACTGATAGATGGATTGAGATATAAATGGCCTGATTTCACGTATAATTTCACCGTTAGCAAACAACAGTCGCAGATCAACAAGGCTTGATTAGAGTCCCCATTATCCGGCACTTGGGGTGCAGCAGACACACATGGTGGCACAAAGCTACAAATGCAGACAATCTTAGGGCGATTGAGGGCTGATTGTTTATTTGTCTGTTAGATGCATGTGTGAACTGGTATCTTCACCTCCTCTTCACACACTGATTATCCCTCCCTCCCCTCCCATCATAAATACCATCATCCTCCTTCCACTCTCTCACTCTAGCCATTACAGCCTCTTCATCAATACCAACCTTTACTTATTAATTCAAACATTTACTCTGCCGTATATCAATAGCATTTCCCACTAATCATTTCTCTGCTTAATTTACCTACATTCGTTAAGCGTATCAACTATTTGTCACACTGATATAACCAATTTTTCACTGTCTTGGACTGTATTTGTAGTATACTGTTTCTGTGTGTGATATGGGAAGGAATGAGCAGAATAAAAAAGAACAGTCGAAGAATAATAAAAAAGAACAATCTAAGAATAATAACCAAGAAGAGAGGAATAATAAGAACACACGGAATAGAGAGAAAATCGAGGAGTTTTTTGACACCGACAATATTAACTCTATTCTTCTCCTCTGAATTTATCTTCTCAGATTTTATTTCATTCAATAATAATGATTCCTCCTCTTACGTTCTCTCATTATCTTATTTTCTCACTACCCATGACAAGATTACTTCCAATATTTCTTTATTCACTCTATCTTTTTTAATTTATTATTTATCTACTGTGTTTTCTCTTCTGCTTATTCATTCCTCACAAGAATATTCCTAAATCTTTCTTTACTTTTTCCAAAAATATTCACCGCTTTTCATCTTCTCTCTTTATCTATTTCGTGCCAAAATATTTCCAATTAATCCAGTGGAACGGTCGTTCCACCCCCCCCCCCCCCCCCCCCGACACGAATGAAAGACCGACGCCACTGTATATTCTGTAACCAACTTCCCTTTGATGTGCGCATGCCGCCATCTCAATTTACGCGGAAGGTAGTGAAAATTTTAAAATGTTGTAATAACATTATTTTTTTAGATTTTTGAGCGCTTTCATTTAAGACCAGAACGAAATTTCTACGATATAAATTCGCGAAGATACCATATGCGGGTATTTTGTCATTTTATTAATTTTGGGACTTTTTATTTCCACACAGCTAATGACAAAACTATCCAACAGATTTCGATGAAACTTGGGATATAGGTTCTGTTCATCGAGTAGATGCCCGCAATTGAATGAAATTTTGAAAATTTTGAAAATTGCCCCTTCACCCCCCCATTTGGGGCCCCAAAATTTTGAAGTTTTGAAATTTTTTTCCAAAAATGAAATCGATGGACTTGATAGTATAGGTATAGAAAATTTGAAAAAAATCGGATAATTAGGGGAGACTGGGGAAATTTTCAAATTTTCGTGAATTTTCAAATTTTGGTCAACTTTGAGCACTTGATGTGAAAAATCTGTAATGAGTTGAGATTTCGGACTACCAAAAGCGATTGAAGACATGTTTAAACTATTTACATTTCAAATTTCAAATCATTTAATGTCCGATTAAGCTCTGTAGCTCTGTCCGAATAATAACTGAAAGTTGAAAGTTGCAATATTTTGAATTTAACATTTTATCGAATGTAAATGTCGCGATCCTAGCGTTTAAAAATTGAAAGTGATTCACACAGTTGCCACCGCCAAATTCGACATTTTCAATAAGCAGCGTAACCAGTGTGCTCACTCGTAGTCGGTTATTTAGCAACCGTTCTATGGAAGTCAAATACTTAACACAGTTTGATAAATGTTCGTTTTGTGAAAAATTAGACTGTTTCACCTCGCTGTCAGAGTGCTCTCAATGCAACGACGTTTGTCGTCATAATTGTTCTTTGGTATGTATTTAAACTTAGCAATTTATTGCAATTTTTGAAATCTTGTGAAAAATTCTCAAATTAGGTACCGTATCTATCTAATTTCTTTATCCTCTTCAGTCCCAAATTGTTAATATGATTGATTTCACGTTTTCTCTTGTTTTATCCTGCTATACTGATTGATTATTCAAAGTCAGCAATGATATTGGAATAAATTTCAATAATCTAAATAACTCAAATTGAAAATAACAGATTAGGTTATGTTTACATTTATCTGGGCCCAGGCCGTGTGTCCAGCATACTGGACTCAATATTTATGTCATCACAAAGTCTCTTCTCAATCTCAATCTAATTTAACAAACTTTGTTGTTAACTGCTTATACATAAATTAATGTTGCTACAGTGATATGACGTGAAAGTCTGGATAGTAAATGTTAAGGTGTGGTGCAACAGACACAGTCACAACGTCATGTTTGTTCATTCAGTATTAACCATAACTGGCTCACTTATAGCTGGAATAATTTTGTAGCAACCAGTGAGGATAAATATCTTTTATCAAATAACATAGCATTTCACTGTTTTAAAAAAAATTGACTCTCCCCATCCATTGTGTTTGCAGTGTTTTACCTCTATAACAAGTAGGTAATTAAAAAAAAACTGATATCCTCTCCAAAAAATTCTCCAAAAAAGAATTCGTCACCCGTCCTCTACCCCGACCCTATTGAAAACTCTGGTGTAGAAACTAAAATTTGTGTACCAAAAAAAAGTCAAACAAAATTTTATATAAGCTTTCTGTAAGAAAATGTTTTGATATAAATAAGAAACCCGTCTCCTTTTGCAATATACATATGTAAAAATTTGGAAGAAATTTTGGGGGAGGGCGAGGGCGCTCAATAATTTAGAAAATTCATAAACACTTGTTAGCTCAAACACTGAAAGTTTGATTTCTGAAAGTTTACCATATTTCCAATTCGTGATTTTTAAGTCAGAATAATTTCAAAAATTCAGAAACACTTGTTAGCTCAAACACTGAAAGTTTGATTTCTGAAAGTTTACCATCTTTCCAATTCGTGATTTTTAAGTGGGTGGGATTGAGCGCCCTCGCCCTCCCCCAAAATTTCTTCCAAATTTTTACATATGTATATTGCAAAAGGAGACGGGTTTCTTATTTTTATCAAAACATTTTCTTACAGAAAGCTTATATAAAATTTTGTTTGACTTTTTTTTGGTACACAAATTTTAGTTTCCACACCAGAGTTTTCAATAGGGTCGGGGTAGAGGACGGGTGACGAATTCTTTTTTGGAGAATTTTTTGGAGAGGATCTATCAATTCTCTCTTCCCCCTCTCCACGCAATCCAACCAATGTTTACTCTCCTTATTAAATAATCGACCCACACTGTTTACCTCAGGGGTTGCAAAAAGTTTGTTTTTCTTCAGAACATTGTTTAATTTGCAACCTTTTGTATACTGTAGTAGAAAAATTAATTTCTTTCAACCTTCTATTTGTTTTATGTATTCATCACTAGAATATTTTTCTTTATATTTATTTAAACCCTCTTTAAAAAAAAAGTAATATTGAGATTGAGAAGTTCTTATTTTCCTAATTTCTCACTTTCTATAATTATCATAAGGATACTCAATGCTATATAATTATGCATTATCTTCTAATTTCATACTCACTATAAAATATAAGCATTATACAAGTACTTATATAAATCAAATAGCAGGGAATCATAATCAAGAATTCACCATGAAATAAACATTAGAATAAATCAATCATGAAATAAAAATAAAATGATAATAAATAAATAAAGAGCATTAATAAAAAATAAAAAAGTTGAAAAATAAGATACCCACAAAACAGAACTGTTTTACGGTATTAGACAGTAAGTCTACTTGCTGTACAGAGCACATTATACTGTACTTACTGACTTATTTCCTTTAATACTCAGTATACTGACGTATATCGAAGCATGATTAGCTTGTATACAGGAATAAGCAATGCAAGAACAAGAGAGAGACTAAGTAGAGAACGAAGGACAGAGAATCGAAGGAAGGCATTACAATAATAGAGATAATAATAGAGGATATGAATTCCCTCCAAGAAATCGTACGTGATGTATTAAGTCATAAGGGAGTGAATAAGCAGGCATTTCCCTTCAGCCCGTTCGCCATTATTATAACACACTCACATACAAACACACTTGGGAAGAGCTGGAGCCACTTCTGTTGAACGCCAGATTCATTCTAATGACGATAATCAAAGACCTGAGACAGGTGAGATTGTCTCAACTATGGATGTCTCACCGCATTTCCATCAACCTCCTCACCACCCTCTATTCCTCTTCCTCCTCCTCCTCCTCTTCGTCACCCACAAATCAACTATGGATCCCGTCTTGGCACTCTGGTACAAATAAGAGGCATCGGATCCTCCATAATAGGCAAGCCGTCTCCGTATAACAGTTTGTCAATTACATTCCTTTTAATATTGCATTCGTATTCATTAGAGCGCGAGTTAATCAGTCCCATGTTGTAAGCTAAGCATGTGCCTAGAGGTAAACGAATGTGGTGTGAGAGAGATAATAAGGAAGAGAAAGAGTGAGAGGGCAAGAGAGAGTTAGGGAGTGAGGGGATTATGAAAGAGACAGTCCGAGAGGACAAGGGAGGGAAGAGAGGATAAGTGATCAGAGGAACTTGAATCCTGTCTTGAGTGAAGATCAGTGATGATAATAATATGAGATGTATATCCATCCTTAATCATATTATTTTGTTAGTATTATAAGTGCAGGGACTTCCAACTTCGGATGGGCGTCATATGACCATGGCTTGCACGTGAATAATTATGTAGCAGGTATCTGTCCAATCAGAGAGATAAGCTGCGTTCTCGTAGGTCCTGTTTGTAACAGTGACCGATTAGATTGGCAAGCAAAAAAGACACTGTTCTCTGCTGTAAAATCACTTCCCGGTGGTTCGGAACCCACCTAAAACTGTAGGTCCAACTCATCAATCACCATCATCCAACTCATTACCCACGCACAGGTCTCAGACCTATGTGGGCTTCATCCTCAAAAAAAAAAAAAAAAATTAGTAGGCTGTTATAATTGATTGAGTATTCAATTAGGATTAATATTTATTAGTGTTAAATTATTATTTTTGTAATGTTATGAATTATGTAAATTTTATATTTTATAAAATTTGTGATTTTAATTATTTCATTGTGATTTAATGCAATTTTTAAATTATTAAACTTTTTAGTCTTTGTAATTTATTTCTCAGTAATTATATAAATTTTGTATGTTTTCAGAGCTGATATAAATTTATTTTAAGGATTTCATTTTGTAAAGTGTTCATAGACACAAAATAATACTTATTAAGTTATAAAAAGTGATCATTTTTGACATTTTAAATACTACGTACATATTAAATTATAAAAAATAAACATTTATTGATGGTTTAAATCTTTTTGTTTTACATAAAAGTTGGATGATTCATTTTTACAATCATGACTGCTGTATCCAGACACAATCAGCTGTCATTCAAGGTCATTTTCTTTTCCGCCCTAGGGCGGTAAACGTTTACAGACCTCGTCGGAAATCGAACACTTTCGGCCTCCATATGACGCACGAAAAACAGCTCATTACGTCCTAGTGTGGCGAAAACTGCGTTTACACTTGCAACAAAACATTATAGTTTCTAGAATCAAAATTTTACACAGAAAAGTTTTAATACATAATCGATATTTTTTAATTTTCATAACAATGTCAGAAATTAATGTAACAACTTTGTTGTGAAACATTCTCTTTCAAACTATGTTGTATATCATTCCTACAAAGTGTAGATGCAGCTATGAGAGTGGTCCGGGGTATGTTAGAAAGAAATTCACTATTCACTTGTGAAGAAAGAAAGTCTGAACTATTTTAATTAGTACTTGATTTCGTGGTCTCTGCAAAACCTTATAGAGTTGTTTCATCGTACGTTTAATTTTTTTTTTTTTTTTTTTTTTGAGGATGAAGCCCACATAGGTCTGAGACCTGTGCGTGGGTAATGAGTTGGATGATGGTGATTGATGAGTTAGACCTACAGTTTTAGGTGGGTTCCGAACCACCGGGAAGTGATTTTCAGCAGAGAACAGTGTCTTTTTTGCTGGCCAATCTAATCGGTCACCGTTACAAACATGACCTACGAGAACGCAGCTTATCTATCTGATTGAACAGATACCTGCTACGGCTCGCGGCTATCACTTCCCAATTTTGTAATCTGTGAACGGTTAAATAATGGAGAAATAGAGATGGCTGTAGAAATATTTCCAGGCATTTTGCTTACATCAAGTTATCAATTACGTGATTTTATAGACGATTACGTAAGAAGGGGTTCCAAGTATATCACAGAGCGAGCTTAGAACTTATTCTGACATAATCCTAAATTGTGACAGGACCTGCGTGACGGCCAAATGAGATGTTCCCTGCTCTAAAGTCTGAACAGACTTATTCCAATTCCTAGTCGAATATAATACACGGCTGAAGGTCAGACAATAAACTGGTATTTCCATTAAATATTTATACTGCTGTATATAGAATATTCTAGAAATAATACAGTCCTCTTCAGAATTTCAAATCAGTCTATCATGGATTCTTCAAATTGTTATTTATTAGTAAATAAATGTTATTTGTAATTTTACATATTTTAAGTTTTTTTTAATGTTATTTATGTAAATTTTGTAGTAACACAGATTTTGGGCCTGTAAACGTTCAGTGTTACATTTTTAAAGATAAGATTTATTTATGTAAATTTTCAGACCTCTCTTATCAGTGATTAAAACCAATACAACTAACATCACATAAACTGAAAACCTAGTAGACTGCTTAGCATAGAATTGAAACGTCTACGGTGAACTACAATATTATCCATGATGAATAATAAGACGAGTTTATAATAATAATAATAATAAACTAGTTTCTCGAAGTTTTAATAAATGTGGTTGTGACAATTTCGTCTTATTATTCATCATGGATACCTTCCACAATATCACCTTCGCCATTACTAAGAAAGTTATTATCGATAAAGTGCTTTATATTTAACAATAAGAATCTAATAACTGATGCAATCAAAAACATAAAACAGCAAAGTTTGGACAAAATTCGTTCACTCTTGAAACACTTGACCTAATGGCATGAGAAGAAATAGTGAATTTTAAATAAACTAAGAGTTGCAGACCTGAAGATATTATTATTATTATTATTATTATTAGTTTGGTTTTAGCCAAGATGTATTGCAAAATGAAAAGATGAGCTGAAAATATCTTATTTCTTTCAACTAAGACATGCAAGTCAAGTCGGGCAACTTCACGTGAAAAGTACTGAATTTTTTATTCATTTCGAGAGGATCAAAGAGAATAATCTAACGACCTGCGGCTATAACAGTCAAAAAGTAATAAATATGACAACTGAAAGAGATTTTGTGATTTAGTCTGACAGAGAAACTGTGCCAGAAAGAGACGAAGTTGCGAGTGGAAGGAGAATGTTAATAATTATTTTTTATTTTCAGTTTGTGGAGAATAAAATACAGAAACAACCCTGCAGAATTTGTGGGATATCCTACCAGGTAAACAAACAATAATTATATTCCTCTTTCGTAATAACTATTGCTTTACCCAACCATTTTATTATTGATTCAAGACAAGGAAGGTTTATTTTGGAATATATTTATTTACATAATAAAGATTAACATGAATAGACGCAGAATTTTAACCTCAATACTATAGCGGATATTCTACTCAATTTAAGAGATAATGAGCTTCCAATACTCTAATCTAAATGGAATATGTTTTTCTTCTACTGGAATAACAGGAATTAAATCTTAGACAGAAACATTGAAAAGTACTTTAAAATAATAGTTGAAAGATAAGTGATTTCATAATAAAGTAGCTTAAAAAAGTAGCTTATGCGTCTGCTTTTTCAATAGCTGGTTTCTCAATATTTCTCATAACAGTAAGCATGTAGATTGATTACCATTACTACATGATCTGAGCGCAGGGGTTATAGTCATAATTTTTTTTTTTGTTTGAAATGGTTATTTGGTTAAGGTATTTCAATTTTATTTATTGCTATGAGAAAATTATTTTATCAATTATTTTGTGAAATATGAGGACTCAAAATTGAAATTTTTTGGTTTTGGGAGCAATTGATCTCTACAAGTTATTTTAAACCTTTAGTAATCAAAAATTTCAGAACTCTATCTGACTTATAGAAAAATTAATCTCTTGATGTAACGTTATGTTGGACATATAATAGTGATTTTCAACAGTATGAATTGTAAACAGATTCAGGTAGATACCAGATGGAGTGAATGTGAAGTAGAAGCGGAATCTTGTGAAACATGAAGGTGCCTGGTCCTCGTAAGTCATCAGAGCCGCCCGTATCGCATATGCCAGTGGTAATATAACGGCATACAAAACAAAATAAACAAGTTGCCAGCTAATAAAATTCAAATGTTATTACAACATTCCTGCTGTGTGAGTTTAGGTCGACGCCGCCGCACCAGTAGAAACTAAATAATTCAATGCCCAACTCACTGAGAGGACATTTGCGCGTTCTGCCAACTGTCGAATAAAAAGAACGGAGGGCGAGAAACCAACCAGCCACCACGAGATCTTCCAAAAAAGAATACGTAAACACACTTGGCCAGCACACATGTCTTTGTGCATGAGAAAATCGCAATTTCGAGTGTCTTCACTGAGGGGGTCTGAGTGAATACGAAATATTCAATATTAGGGTCACGCATTTTGTAATATATATATTTTTCAATTAATTTTTTCCTATTTTACACATTGATTTTATGAAAATGTCACTTATATTTCTGATACGATAATGATAGAATTCGTATTTAATCTATCTTCTCTTACTTCATGTAATTAACAGGCTATTCCAATTATTAATACTCTAGGTCAGGGCAATACACGGTCTTCCGTTCCTTCCTCACATTTTCATGAACTGTCTCAGATTGTCATCATTCTACTGCTGCAAAAATCTGTATAGAATCAAAGATTCATCTGCATATGAGGATATCCAATTATCTTACATACAATATGTCTGTCAAAAGGTTTTGGACAAAGGATAATAAAACAATAATTACAATAATAATAATAATAATAATAATAATAATAATAATAATAATAATCATCATCATCATCATTCAAAAATAATAATAATGCAATATCCAATGGAGTGGACAAGGGAATTAACAATAATTTTCACAAATAATGAGTGTTCTGAATATTCTGTAGTCCCATATTTTAGATTTGCTGTTTCAATACAAGTATATCATCAGTCATACAAAGGTGTATACTGTATACTTCGAAAAGTAAATATATACATACATAGATACATACAGTTGCGTCTTAGAATAGTGTGAGATGAGGATTAACAATTTTCAAAAATCGGCAAAATATTGAAATGCCATTCTGTATTTCCCAAACAGAGCTGCTGTTTCAATAAACAGTAAATATATACATACATTTGCGTCTTAGAATAGTGTGAGATGAGGATTAACAATTTTCAAAAATCAGCAAAATATTGAAGTGCCATTCTGTATTTCCCAAACAGAGCTGCTGTTTCAATAAACAGTAAATATATACATATATACAGTTGCATACATACAGTAGAAGTGTAAGACCGTGTGAGATGAGGATTAACAATTTTCAAAAATCAGCAAAATATTGAAATGCTGCCATTCTGTATTTCCCAAACAGAGTTGCTGTTTCAATAAACATATCAAATTTGTATCATCTTTTCGAATGAGTAGCTACATACATCAATAGACCAAAACTTTTCTGTTGTTCATTGTTTATTGTGAAACCACGAACTAATTGGCCAAAAACGTTGACCCAATTGGTATTAAAAGTAAGTTATCAGACTTCTGTATTACGTTACCCCCTATTTTGGGATGTAACAATTTTCGAGCAGTAGCATTAGTTATTAAGACAGCTGACTCCCACTCAACGTTCAATATGACCGTCCTACTCATCGGTCACTATGGCCGTCGCGTCGGTCACTACGACCCTTGCACGAGCACCTTGCTGACGCCTTAATTATATTACTGGAAATTTCACCCGTTTAAAGTGATGAGTAAATTACAGTGGGTCAATTACTTCTGAGCGTTTCACAGACGCTTCTCCCCCTCCCCCACCCACTCACGGTTCTCCCTCCACTGAGAGGCACTTTATTAATGGAACTAACAAGCGCCGATGACTGAAGTAATTAGACAGTCCGCTGATGTGGGATGGCTGAAAGGAGCCAAGGGGCGCGAGAATGAAAAAGAGGGTGTAAAAGGAGGAAGGTTAGAGGAAGGAGTTCAAGGGTGAAGAGAAAAAGAGAGAAAGACTGATAAGAAAAAGAGATAGGAACTGATGATTAACCGCGCACCAGTACACCAACACATCTACCGTCCCTATCAGAAAGAACAGGCTACTGACGTCTGCTTATTAAAAGATAGGCGCTCCAAGATGGGACAAAGATATTTCAACCTGATAACATTAATTTCACGCGTGGGCCGAGAGTGTTAAATTGAGCATATCAATCGAAATTAGGTTCAATTGGTATTGCCTCACGCACTAAAGAATAATTGCTTATCAAGTTTTCAGATGTCATCACTAAAATTATTCAACTAGTCCACCGACCGAAATTTGGTAGACATATCTTATTCTCTTTCAGCATTTTCTCAATATTCACAGATTTATCAAATAAAATAAAATTACTATACTGTCAAGATAGAAGCATTGTACGAATAAGGCAACTATAAATGATCAAATTTAAAAACTTTACATCAAGAAAAATACTATACGCGAAGAAAAAAGCTTCAGTCTGCCCACAGGAGTTCAAAAAATACCAAATCTATTAGAAATTCAAAAAATGAAATATAAAAAGATCTAGCAGATTCATTTTAAATAGAAAGTATAAACGCAATGCAAAATCTTGTTCACAGTTCACACAATGTAATTCGGAACGTTAAACAGTTCCAATTGCAAAACATATATATAATATAAACTTAAAAAACACTTTTAAATGGATCACTACTACCTGTGGGTCGTCTGACGATGCTCTTGACAACAGAGTGAAACGGCCGTCACGCCATAACGTGAGTTAATTTCCACTTGAAAATGTTTTTTAAGTTTATATTACATATTAGTGGAAACAAGATGGATCTTCAACATCATAAAAAATATATATATAGCCTATTATCACAGCAATGGTTAAATCAAGACAAGACATCTATTTCTCCAAAATGAAAGCTAAGAAGAAATTTCTTAATAAGAAGTTTACATTTGAATTGACTTTTGGAATGATTTTGTCACTAACATTTAAAACGTTATGCTATTTAATTTTAAAAAGGTTTATTAGGAAAATTACATTTAAAAATTAATGTTTTGGCTTGGTTTGGAAAAGTTTGTTTTGTTCAAGATTAGAATGAAGGATAGCACACTCCAGAATAGATAACAATATTTATAGTTAGGAAATTTGGACCTGGAATGAAGCAACTATAAAACTGTATTGAACAGTTTCAGCCGCGTGTAAAGGGGTAGATTTTAGACAGTGGTGCACTGAACAAGTTCAAATGCATTTTACATTCAAAAAAGCCTACAAAATACGAGGCTAGCTGCGGAAAAATTATATTTTTCTGATTTGAAGTGAGCTCAAAGTGTAAACACAGTGACCTGTACAAAGAATACGTAGTGAGCTCAAACTATAAAACCTAAAATTCCAATTGCAATTATTGCATAATTTATTACGATTGAACCAAAATTTAATTTTTTCCTCTTCTTGTAAAATATACGTGGACTTTATTCAACTCGTACAGACTCAGAAATAGCATGTACTTTAATTGTAAGTATTTTTACTAAAGCTACTCTCTTAAGTTTAATATAAAAGACTATTGTGAAAGATTATATTCGCCCCAAATTAATGGGCTTTCTAAGTATGGAAACTCGAGAAGTCTGACGAGAAATGAAATGTAAAAATTATTAATTTTTCCACAGGATACAGCCACAAGATAAATAATAATTCCTAGACAGATACAAAAAGGAGACGAATTGAAGACAATGGAATAAAGAAGAAAATATGATGTTGATGGATTGCGAATAAAGCGGAGGATTACAAGGGAACAATCCAACAAAGAGCTTTTGTAATGAGCATGAAAATGGGGATGACACAAGAAGAACGAGAGAAAAAATTAGTGAAAGAGAGAGGGAGAGAAGAGAAAATGCGTAAGAGAGAGAATAAGAGAACGAAGGAGGCAACTGAAATGATGAGGGGCGGTAGATGGAAACCATGCTAACGTCTATCTAGTGACTGAGAATAAATGAAAATGTGTCTTTTCATTGCACAGTCAAAGAGATTCTAAAATTATTTTGGTTAGTACTTTGATGGCCATAACACAGTAGGTAAAGCTAAATTTACTATTGTACATATGAGTGTGTTTTGCTCAGAGTATTTAAAAAATTAGTTCATTAAGAAAAAAGGTGCCGTTGCATATCAATTAATTGTATAATTAATTTATGTTTTATAACTGATTTTTTTAATCTTAAGGAGACGCTAACGTTTAAGTTTTTAAACATCCGAGTTGAACATGTTTTGTGATGTTTTAATTTAGCTTCAGAATAATAAAAAAAATTCTATTGTACAGTAAATTAAAACTTTCAGTGAAATTCATCAATAGAATTACAATTAAATTTGAGACAAATATTCCTTTTTTGATCATTTTTATTTTGCTTGAAATTTATTCAATATGAAGGTAATATAATTCCAAAACATTTTTTGTACAGCAGCTAATTTCTCTATGATATCAAGTTTGAGATAAAAGATAATTCAACTCATGAGAATAAATTGGTATTACAGATTATTTTTTAGATTATTACTTTTTATAGTAATATTATATCAGATCTAAAACCGGAATAGAATCAGATTGGAAAACAATCATGTACCGTAAAGCTAGCATTTCCTTTTACAAGGTTACTAGACTATTTTAAAATAAGGCTACTCCAATGTTCAAGAAATCTATATCTAAAATCTATTTCTATACAACTAAAATTACTATAAGATATATAAAAGGTGGTAAAAGAAGGTTTTTGATTTTTGATTAATAATGGATTAGAATAATCGAGATCCAATCCAATATTTTAGAAATCTATATCTTTATAACTGAAATTCCAGACACAAGATAACTAGATGATAAGAGTGCAGATTCCTACTCCAGTATTTAATAACCTATATCTTATGAAATTTTTCTATAAGGCAAGGGCTGGTGCATTAGGAGCTCAAGTGCCCAAGAATCTGAGCTAATAGCACAGAGTTCAAACAGCTGGCAACAGGAGCCAATAAATAAATGGTTACGTAATAAGAGAGAGGCTTTTACGACACTAAATTTATAGATAGAGCCAGCTATAAATGCCCAACATACTGAATGATACTGTGATTCTTTAGTGGTAAATAAATAGCGACCGTAAAACAATAAATTATACATTCAATTTTCATAGAGATGTTGCAATCGTGTTTAGTTCAACCAACTCTATTGAGGGAAACAATATGTTGAGTTTTAATAGTAAGTCATAAGTCGAAGTCTGTTAAATTTAACTCACATTATTCATGGAAAAGTCGAAAACTTTACACGACACAGAATAGCTTTCTTGGATATAGATTATTTTTTAATTTGTTATCTTCATTTATTTTTTAATTTTTAATGAAAACAGATGACCAGTATGAAACAGAGACCATTATTTTATAGGATACAGATGTAAATTTGTAGCCTATACTATTTCCAAATGGAGTTGTTAGAATTTAGAATTACTTTCAAAATTAATTAGAAATCCGTAAATTACTTTCACTACCTGTAAAACTATTGGCATAGGCCTTCTCGTATTCACTGCTCCTTTCCTATACAGTGTATAGTGTACATCATCTTCAAGATACTACTAGGAACGATCCTTTTCTGATGTTTTGAATGAACTATGATGATGATTAATTGATTACACGTGTGAAATTATGAATACTGTACCTCAGATCTTGCCTCTTCAGATTTTACCTATGGTTCACAACATCCTGTTCACATAATTTTATTTCCTTTCCGAAATTAAATTTGTATTTTTATCATTTGTGTCATTTTGATCTCAACAACAATAATAATAATTAATCATTTCAGATAATTACCTATTGGATAAAATATTCGGTATCAACCAAACGATTGTAATAGATATTATAAATTCATAAATAATCTATGTTTGATGACCATCGTTCAACTATCGAATAAAATTTGTTATTTTTAAAAAATTTGATGTAATATTTCATGTGGCTATCAACTTACTTTTATCTTTAAATTGATGTTAATATAAGTAAAATACTCAAAATCATCATGATATGCGATGAATTTATTGAAGGGGAGACCCTTGAGGGTTGATTTATCTCGCCATGGTGACCATTGACCTACAAAAATCTGAACATTGATCCACGAAGACCATTCACCTTGACCTCCCTTAAATCACGACGGCGCTCATGAGTAGTTCGACCTCCCATGACTTCAGTATGGAGCATCGGTTTGGGATTTAGAGCATATAACGAAGAATTTCAAATATTCTGCTTTCAGAGCCTATTGAAATCAGCCGACAAAAACGCTTTGCAAACCGGCTAACAGAAAAAAAGGAAAGAAAGAGCGGGAAAGGAATTTTGTTTACTGAACGGTTGATGGAATGAAATCGCTATTTCCATATTTGTCTAGATGGATGCGAGGGAGGAGAAGAGGGACAGAGTGAGAGGAAGGAGACCATGAAGAGAGTGAAGAGTGCATGGCTGAGGAAGGAAGAGCCGTGTGAGAAGGAAGACCTAAATAAAAACGGGCCAGAAGATATAAACTTCCTGCTTCTTTGAGGCTGACAGTTACAAATGGTGTTAACACAGACCGAAAGAATTCACTGTACGAGTTCAAGTCCGGGAATCCAGCACTATTAACCCTATCGACTGGCACGAGTGTGCAATTGTGCGTAGCACGCTTCATTGTTCTACGAAATTTCCCTTCACCCCTTCTCAAATAGGGATGGAAGGAATAGGAATAGGAATGGGGATGTGAAGTGACAGAACAACAGGATAGATTGTAAGACGGGCGAAGAAGAGACAAGTGATAGATTAAGAAAGATGTGAAGACAGAGGGAATGATTTATTTATTTATTTGCGCTGAATAAAATAAATATTTACGAACTGAATGTACTGAACTGTGTAAGGAAAGTGAAATAGGAAAGTCAGAACGTCTTTCCCCAAAACTCAAATCAATATTGGTAATTTATTTAAAAAAGCACTCTATACAAACATTGATTTACTGTTTATTAAAAAAAAAAAAAACGATATTGAATTGTTTTCTTTTTATACGCATTTCTTATGTCATATTATAGATAATAATCTATCCTTATGCCTTAGCTCAGGAGTTCTGGAGTTCACTACTTAGTATCTAGTGTGTATAGAAATAGAAGATACTGATTCAAATTCAAATTAGGTGGTTCGGAACCCACCTAAAACTGTAGGTCCAACTCATAAATCACCATCATCCAACTCATTACCCACGCACAGGTCTCAGACCTATGTGGGCTTCATCCTCAAAAAAAAAATAAAGATGAGCCGTTTAAGTCCAGGTTCATATGAAATTTTTAGCCTGTGGTAAACTAGTTTTTTAATATTACAAAAAACATCGTAGTTTTACTCACGTAGTG
This sequence comes from Conomelus anceps, assembly GCA_948455865.1. Classification (NCBI taxonomy): domain Eukaryota; kingdom Metazoa; phylum Arthropoda; class Insecta; order Hemiptera; family Delphacidae; genus Conomelus; species Conomelus anceps. The sequence continues at coordinate 24,193,469 of OX418224.1, read as the reverse complement.
AAAACCTTTGTGATGATAAATTAATACAATAATTGAATACATTATTATCAGGTTTCAGGGAGTAAATTGGCAGTAAAAAGTTGTGAAAATAAATACAGTAATATGATACGATGCTATGAAATATTGTTTCTCACAAGAATTAAATAGAAAGTTTTCTCAAGAATTATTATGATCACTATCAACACTCCATCTCCTTAGATTTAGGCTAACTATTTAGAACTGTAGTAATAGTAAATACTGAAGTATTATTCATATAATTATTATCTACTAGCCGGTAGACTCGCTTCGCTCGCCTTAACCGTCTAGCCAGGGGGCTCCGCCCCCTGGACCCCCGGGGGGTCCAACTAATTTCCATTGTGATTAAATTTACAGAAATAGGTGATTTTGGGGAGAATTTTGATTCCATTACTTAATATGCATCTAGGGTCTTAATCAAACATATACTTTTCATAAACGTTGGCTTTTAGCTATTGAAATTATTTTGGTAGCTCGGGATAAGTTTGCTTTGTTTGAAACAAATTATTACTCATTAATAGACCTAACCTACTGAACTTGCCAGCCAAACAGCTTAAAGGAACAGCTGATAGAACCGTTTTTAATCATATGGCAGACCCCTTAGCAGCGTTATTTACACTGTCTTTGAACAGCAAAAGACTTTGCACTTTGCATGTAAGCTACCATACAGTCGGAGCCTTGCAATATGTGGGAAACATATGACTGGGTATGATGAAATGTTATTATGCCAGGTTGATGACATCTGTTAAGTGCAAATTTCAAAATATTTGGCTGTTTATCACCAAACTTTTCAAAAATCGTCGATTTTGGGCCCATTTTGGGGCTAATTTTGAAACTTTTTTCCAAGGTACATCTAAGGCCGATACTTAACATGAATACCAAATTTTATCTGATTTGACCTTATGGTTCTCTAGAAATTGTTGTCACCTAAATTTTCAAAAATCTTCAATTTTGGGCCCATTTTGGGGTAAATTTTGAAACCCTTTCTTAGCACGCGTCTAGTCCCCCTACTGAATACGTGTACCAAATTTTATCGTTTTTGGTCGAGTGGTTCCTGAGAAACTGTGATGAATGAGTCAGTCAGTGGTATTTCGATTATATAGATATAGATTAGTTAATAGACATCGTAGATATGATATTAGTATTACATATGGTATGATATTAGTTAAACAGTTTATAAAAATAAGTTATACAGCCTCTTAATGGAGAACTCTTAATGGTATACATCCTTTAGTGGAGAATAAATGCGCTAAAATGAAAAATATTATGGAAAACTGAGTAGCACACTATGCTTGATTATTTTCTTCAACAAATTAATGATTAAGGCAGGGAATAAATAAGTGGTGGGGTTGAAACTGTAGTCACATAAATTAAAATAGAGTGTCGTCATATAAGATAAGTAATGAATCACAACATCTACAACTAACATTACAAAACAAGCGAAAGACTATAAATGTACATGAATCGGAAAATTGAGTCTTGATGACATACAGAATTAGCACTCCCAGTTTACAGCTACACTCCACTAACTTTCAATTTTCCGCATATTTTCTTACTGAGTAACGTCTATTCTTAGCACTATATACAATAACTTCTCTCACCGTATTTACAGGTCTCTTACAAAATAATTCAGATCAACACAATTTTTGTTTGAAAATACGTCTCATAATAATGAGTAATATTTGAAAACAGGATAACTCATTGAGCCTAGAACATAAACTGGGATAATATCCTAATAAATTCATTTGATGATATAAAGATTGTGTTAAGACGAAGTATGTGCTCTGTAACATAGAATGTGCAAATTATGTTTCTTTTATGTGTGACTTGATTAATTTTACATCACAACTCACTTTAAAAAGTCCATTCACGTACACACGCACGCGCCTTACTAGGCGTACATAATTCCAATGTCCTTCATTACTTCGGTTTTGGAGGCCATATCTGCGCTATCCCCAGATAGGATTGTACAGTAAATAACAATGCCTGCCCTTCTAGACACGATGAAGGCTAGTTCATTTCACAGAAAACCAACAATAAAGTCACGGAGTAACGCCTTCAATAATCTATTTAGGCTACCGTGATGACTGACGCATGAAAATTGGCCCTTGTATTGTGTGTTTTTCATTTTCTTTCTACAACAAAGTACTTTAAATTTATAAAATGTCTATTAACATCATTGTCCAACCGAATTCAATGCCATTTTTTTCCCTAGTAGTCTTTGTAGTTGAAATATTATTTCAACTTATCAAGTTTGCCCTTTTCTCAAGATCATTGGGAAGTGATAGCTATGAGCCGTAGCAGGTATCTGTTCAATCAAGCTGCGTTCTCCTAGGCACTCTCTGTAAGAGTGACCGATTAGATTGGCCAGAAAAAAGACACTGTTCTCTGCTGTAAAATCACTTCCTGGTGGTTCGGAACCCACCTAAAACTGTAGGTCCAGCTCATCAATCACAATCATCCAACTCATTACCCACGCACAGGCCTCAGACCTATGTGGGTTTCATCCTCCAAAAAAAAAATATATGTTTCACTCTTTTATTACGTCGAGTACGTTACCATTTCTTTCTTGCATTAACTTCGTCATAAATGTTTCAGTTATGAGCATCATAGTCAGCCGATATTCGATTACATTTTTTGAGAGAATCATCTCAAAATTAAATCTTGTTTTATAAATGTTTAATATTAGAGCAAAATAGAAGCCAAGGATTTTACGATAAAACTTTGACACTTAGAGGGTTAATAATAGATTGATAACATCAAATTTTGATAGTCACTTTTAACCCGTCAAGATATTCGCAGAAAGACCGTCAGAATAGTTCTATCCTTGAACGGAAATAATCATTGGAATGAATGGAAATAATCATTTGCAATGATAGCGTGAGTCAACTGGGAAACTCAGAGGAAAGCAATATTCCCCCTTCCTCCCTAGGTAAACTCCCCTCTTCCTCTCCTCCTTAGAAACCATCAACGTTCCCTTCTCATTCTATTAATCCACCTATTTTTCTACTCTTTGTCATGCTAATTCTGGTGAGAAACATTGAAAAGGTCCAATGAATTCAGAGCCAGATGTTTTTAAAGCGAGTTTAGTCGCATGTATTAGGTAGGCCGTCCAGCCTTTTACTGGAGTTCACTACGCCGACTTAATAACCTGTAATTTTCTACTACTGTCTAAAGCTCTAAGGAAATAGCGGCTCGCAGACTGGGGTGGCAGTCGTGGCACAGTGTTGTTGCTTTAGCTTCTCATTCGAAAGAAACCGAACAAGGTTTTCACAATTGGAATGAAACGAAAAAAGAATGCAGTCGATAAAAGTTGAAAGCTCTTTTAGTCTGTCTGGAAATGATCATGTGGATATCTTTCCCATATAGAAACGAACTCAGTCGGGTTCATATCTTCAGTTTTCAAAGTTTATCCAGTAAGCATGAGCTAAATGAGTAGCCTGGTTATTCTTTTAGAAGTCACGAGTTTGAAGAATAATTATTGAATATGATATTTCATGAGTTCATATTCACAAACTGAAATGATAATGTGTATCAGTTTGAATTTACAGTATATCAGAAGTGTGAGAGATGTAAGTTAGATATTTCATAAGTTCATTAGCACATTAGTTCATTCGGCGGGCCGCTTAGCGGGCGTCACAACTTCAGCTTGCTGTCGTGGGTTCGAATCCCACTCCACCGTCAGGCATTTATGTGTAATCATTCACCTCATTACCCACGTACAAGTCTCAGACTCATGTGGGCATCATCAGCAATAAAAAAAAACAAAGTAAAATACTATTAAATTTGGAACCACAAGCTGATGAATTATTTCAGGATTTTATTATTATAATATGATATGATTTTCGGAGGATGAATCCCACATAGGTGTGAGACCTGTGCGTGAGTAATTAATTGCATGATGGTGATTGATGAGATGGACCTACAGTTTTAAGAGGGTTCCGAACCACCGGGAAGTGATTTTACAGCAGAGAACAGAGTCTATTATCCTTATTTTTATCCGGCTTCTCTAACAATCTCATGGATACAGGTTTCTATTCCTGTTAAATCTTTGTAGAGTAAATACTTTAAATTTTTAAGGTTTTTTAGAGAAAACAGGCCAACTGTAGCTAGCTCTTGATTTTTTAAATTTGTATATTACGAATGTAGGCTATATATTACGGAAATGTATGTATATAAAATGTATATTTGATAATTCATAAATATTGTATCTTATTTTAATTGTGATAAAAGGGAGTTTAAATGAGAACTGACGAGAGAATGAAAGCATCTATTGTCAATATTAACTTTTTTTTGTAAATTTAACGACTGGCAGTCAGTTTTATATTGTGAATGTATAATAAATGTATTCACATTCGGCCGAACGTCGAAAAATCTCTCCAGGTACAGCTATTGTCCATTCACATTCCAAATTTGAGAGTAAATTTTCAATCTATTAAGGTAAACAGGTTTATCATTAGCCATGTAATAATAATTAAGAATGAGAGAAAGAGGTATGAGGTGATTTACAGCACTGTTCCCATCCCTGCAACTGAAAACTAATGAAGCCACTCCACAGTTGACAACAAGTTTCCAACTATGCAATGAATTATTGCATACCAACAAAGAGTAGAACCTGATCGGGAGAGCTCAACACTTGACTGAATAATAAAGTAATAAAGGCTTGAATATAAATCAGGCTTCAACTCCGACGCCAACACTTCCTCACTTTTAACGGGAGAAAAACTGCAACACAAAAAAGAAAATTTCTTCTTTCTCTGCTGTTATTATACACATCGTATAGCAGAAACGTGAGCTAAATACAAATAAGGATATTATCCAGTTCATATTGTCTGCATTTCAGTTATCATTTAAACTTGAGTCTCGGAGGAAAATATTTTTCTAGAATTTCTCTGCTCAATATTATAGGCTGAAAAGGGGTTTGAGTATAGTAGACTTTCAGCATTTATTAAGCTGAACACATAAAGATCAATGTTTGGGAGAAGGAAACCCACTCAGCGGGGATTATTAACTTTTGTGAGATCTTCTCATAAAATTTGAAGAGATATGAATCAATGCTTTTATGAATTACTGTACTTCGAAAGTTATAAGATGAGTCTAAATTGAATCAATAAACTTTGAATAATTGAAAAATGTAGTTTGAAAGTTTCTGCTAGTGGGAAGTTTTTGATACACCCAAGTTTATAATGAAATTTTGTACTGACTTTAATAGCTTTTTGTCATGATACTTGAGCACCTACAGTGAATATTATCAGTGATAATGATCCAGTGGGAACTGCTATTTATCATACAATCCTACAATAGTGTTGAACATTATGAGAAATGACATGCGTTTAAATGTTCAATAAGAACTTCCTAAAACGTGAAGATTAACATTCTCCTGGGGACTTACCGACAAGGTTAAATCCTAACACAATTATTCTGATGCACATCTTTGAAAGTTTTTTCATTATGTTGTTATACGAGATATATGGAATAAACTTGCATTTCAAATGCGATAGTCAAAGAGATATCATAATAAGTATTATTATTATCAGTTATTATTTTCCCCTCAGTCCAACCAAAAACCTCTGCAGATAATACCAATTATGACATCGTCTAAAAATTTATTTCATTAAGACCCACCCCCCCCTAAATAAAACCCCCCTACAGTCAAATTATCAATCAAGTTTTGAATTGACTAGAATTAAATCGCCTTATCAAACTTTATTGCTTCATCTACTGCTTTATCCCCCTATAACATCAATTTTCATCATACCGGAAAAATAATAATTTTGCACTGTAGTATAACAGTACAGCACTATAATAATGACAATGATTAGAACTTTGGCGAGCCGCTTAGCGCAGTTGGTTGGGGTGTCGCAATTTAAGCTTGCTGTCGTTTAGGCGGTCGTGGGTTCGAATCCCACTTCTCCGTCTGGCATCTATATGTTATCATTCACCTCATTACCCACGCACAAGTCTCGAACTCATGTGGACATGATCAGCAATAAAAAAACTTCTTTATTGATTTTCAATTGGGCAATCATATTCATTGGTGAGTTGAATTAAACGTAATTTTTTGGCAGTCTAAAATAAATTATTGTTTTGCCTTAAAGCAATTCAACTTCAAAGTTTCAATAAAATCAACACAAGAAGTAGAGCAATGAAAATTCATTACTATCTTTACACAATCTTTTAATTTAAACACAAATGTATCCATTCGAGATAAATTTCAACCTAGAATACGGCGCTGAATACCTTTGAATCCTCAAGCAAGAATACCGACTTGGTTGCAACAAATTTCAATTAAAAGTCCACACCTGAACCATATAATTCGCTTCAGCATGTAACAACAAGAAGGAAGATGCTGGGAGGAACACTTCAAAATGACAGAGAAAAGAAGCATCTTGAGGAAGAGAGAAAAAGAAAAAGAAGCATCTTAGTTGAAAGAGGAAAGAGAGGCGAAAACGGTATGGAAGTGCTCTGAATAATGAACGACTTAATTAAAAGTCATCCTTCCAAAATGTTAAGAAGAAGAATGAGAGAATCAGTTCACAGTCAGTGGAACAGTGAAGGTGTCCTGAGTCCTGCTGTTCTTTTCACAGTGAAACAGCGTTGACGAAGAAGTAACAACTGATGAAGGGTGGAAGGAGAAATAGGAGGAGAAAGAGAAGTACTGTAGGATGAGTAGCTGATGGAATAGTGGAGAGAAAGTTGAAATTCCTGAGTAAAAGAGAAGAGAGAAACAACCGATTTACGTTTTCATTTGGAACGCGATGCCGCTTTAATTACAGTTATTATGCCTGTTAATTGCAGTATCACAAAATATTCGGGGTTGGATCTTTTAACAACCTGGCGATTTAAGTGCCACTAAATAATAGTCGACTTTGACAAATCTGTCACTCCTGGCGGCGGTGGAAAATCGGCTGGCACGCTTCAATATAAATTGATAGGAAAGCTATTCATTTAATAAAATTTGAATCCGATCATTTGCCTACAAATAATATTTTTTTCTGTTACCAACAATATTTTTAGTCACTTCACTTTTTATCTTCACGATTTTATTAGGTAATAATAAAATCGTACGGGCAGGCTCAGGTCTGCTGTCAGAGTTATCAGGTCGCACCTGAACAAGTTTGGGGCTTCTGACGTGATAAGTGTGTTTAAAGGCAGCCGGGACCGACAGACTTAACGTGTCCTCCGAAACACGATGATTGAAATTAGTAGATTAAAAACGGGGTTAGATCAACTTAAACTCTATACAACTTGATCTGTAGAGATTCAAAATTAACTTAAAATTTTCAAAATCCATTCATACAATCAATTAAAACAGTACATTGTGCTTGATTCTAACACTGCTCTATTATGTTTATTTTATAATTTGATTTTGTTTAGCAAAGCTGTAATTGAATACAATAATGAAAAGTACCGTTATAAAGATTATCGAGGAATCGAGCCATAACCTAACCTAAGATTTCGATTCTAATTTGATATTTTGTGAAAAGCAGATTTGGGCAATAGCCTGTTGTATTCACATTTATTGTATCTTAGTTAAATGAATAAATAAATAAAAGGATCTATCCTCTCAGCATGCTTTCTGCAATCTAAAAAATAAAATAAAAATAAAAAATGCAATAAAATATTCCTGAATAAATTATATAATACTTTTTACTTAAACTATAAAAATTATTTTTTATATTCTAATACTGCAGCTCACTTCGAAGCTTTGACAATTCAATTTCGATTGCGTTAGTTACATTAATAATTTGTGTTTTAAAAATTATGAAGGAATGTTATGAGGGACAATGAGTCAAAAAATCTTGATAAGTTCCCCTCTACCTATGATTGGAGTTCTGGAATATTCTCATTCTTGGAGTTCTGGAAAATTGTTAAATAGTTTTTGCAAACTACACATTATCACGTGGAACTAACCTGCGAATACTATGAACCTGCGAACAAACCTGCGTTTTTATCTCAACGTTAGCTGAATAAAACTAATGGCTTACGGAATCTCCCCAGAGCAGCACATTGAGTCAACATACCTGGAACAAAGTAAAATGAAATAATGATTTAAATGACACATTTATTATTCTACAATCAAAATAAAAGCTATAGCAAAAATCCTCTATTCAAGAGAAGATGAATATACTATCAGATTTGAAAACTGTAATAAATATGCTCAGAGTACATTGTTATTTTATATCATTCATCTCAACTTATCCAATTTTCAAAATCCGTTCCTACAATCAATTAAAACAGTTCATTGTGCTTGATTCCTACACTGCTTTATTGTATTTATTTTATTTTGCAACGCTGTAATTGAATGAAATGAAATGAATGTAATTGAATGAAACAATGAAACGAAATAGAGATTATTCATAAAAGAAAAGGATCCATCCTCCCAGCATGTTTTCTACAATCTGAAAAATAAAATGAAAACAAAAAAATGCAATAAAATATTGCTGAATAGATCGTTGAAACAGTAGAATACTGTTATAGTTATTGTAACTGAAGTAACGAGTAGTTACACCGTACTATGTCGGTGAAAAATAACGATTGTCTTAAAAAAATATCTAATACCTTTTTTTTTAATTTTATCTACGGCTACGATGCGTTATAAAGTTATTTTATACGAGGTTCGAAAGTGATGTTAGCATAGCTTCCTTTATTCCACGTCTTATCAAACAAGTGGTATAATGACATTTTTTAGCACTGTCAATTTTCAGTAGAGGAGTGTAGGTAGACCAATTAGAACACAGGATTTCTTCAAAACAGTGTCGAAATGAATATTTTGCAATAGTAACACCAGCTGATTAAAACATTTCGAAAACAAACTGGATTTCAAATCGAAACTGTCGACAACAATCACGCATTTTAGGTTATATTATACGTTATTGGATTCATTTGTAAGCTGAATTAAACGCAATTTATTGATATTTGGAGTTAATAGCTATTTGTGTAACTAGAGTGCAAAGTGGGGTTTTTCTGCACCGAGAGAAGCAGTTTTAAAATTGTTCAGTCATAAATTTTTCCTACAGTAGCGTATAAAGTAATTTAAACAGAACAAAACAGGACAATTCCTCACATAACCTATCTTCGAATCAAATCTATTTCAACAACAACTATAGCTTACTGTATTTCGTAGCTGAAGCAGAGTAGCCAACTTACTTTTAAATGCAGAATAGGAAACCATGCTCACTATTTTGTGTTGTTAGGTTGCAAATCTGGAGTGCGGAAAAGTTCTTTCGCGCACTGGAATTTACTTTTCAGCACTGATGCAGGAATAGACTATTTTGCGTGCTACAGTGCCGAAAAAGGCACTTTATCGGGTCACTGTAGGAAAAATATTGTAAGCAACGATTGTATTTTGCCTTTAAGCAACTCGTGGGATGCTTAGATCACTCGCGTCGCTCGTTTTCTAGCTTAAATCTCATTCGTTCCTCAAACTTAGTCATAATACAATCGTTTCATTATCTCCTATTCAAATATTGATTCTTTGAAACGTACAAATAATGTAAATAGGAATGGCAGTTGAGAGAAGTGATTGCAAACCACCTTATTAGTTGCACCAAAGTGAAGGTGACTGACTAAATAAGTTGCAACAAAGTGAAGGTGACAATAAATGAACGGTACAGTAGAAACAATATCCACTAACAGCCCAATATTTTGTTCCTGGACAAAGATTCAGGACGTATCCTGCATCCTGATTCCCTATTTGAATAAAAATAGAAACAAATCTCACGCTTAAAAAAATTGAAGTAAACCATAACGAACATCCTTTGGCTTGTATTTATTTACAATAGACAGGATGAATAATATACATGTCGTTACTTGTAGGCCTCATTTGTTCCCCAACTCCCTCTTCCACGTCCTTACTTCCTTCTCAGTCATTTCTACCTGTTTCTTGTTATGTTGTCATTGTCATATAGCAACTTGTTCACACGTATGCATTATACAGTACATGCACATCCTCCATACCTTTCATTCACATTTCTGCCTCCCTCTAAACACTTCTCTCTATCTTTTTCCTATTATTCTTGCATATTCCAATTAACTAGCGACACTATCAAAAATAAATGAAACTCAAACAAATTTAAAAAAAAGTTAAACAAAACAGAAACACAACATCGAAAACAGTTATTATTGTATTGCAGTTCCTTATTAGAATATTACTCATTAACATTGGCATTTCATTGTTCTTTGAGCACTTCCAGTTTATTTATATTCGAAAATCATATTCTCATTCGTAATATTATTATATTATTAAAATTGAATTATTGTTTATAATACATTCAGATAAAAACATTAATATAAATTCAATCCAAAATTGCATGGCAATGAAATTGTTTTCAAAGTTACAATAGTTTCATTAGCAAATTTGTTTTCGCCTTAAAACTAGTATTCCTACCGTTTCCCTGACAAAGCTTTCAAGTAGCTGTGCTAGTATCTAAAAAGGAGAGCATCTAGATAAAATAAAGCTCTTGAGAACGCTTTTTTCGGAGGATGAAGCCCACATAGGTCTGAAACCTGTGCGTGGGTAATGAATTGGATGATTGTGATTGATGAGTTGGACCAACAGTTTTAGGTGGGTTCCGAACCACCGGGAAGTGATTTTACAGCTGAATACAGAGTATTTTTTGCTGGCCAATCCAATCGGCCACCCTTACAAAGAGCATCCAGGAGTTTCGTAGCTTATCTCTGATTGAACAGATACCTGTTACGGCACGGCTCTATATCACTCACAACAATGTTCCTTAGACAAGCTGTCATGTAGCTTCAACCATGTGATAAGTTAAAATTATGTGAGGCTGTAACAGACAGACATTTTGTTTTTTATTTATGAGTAATAAAAATAAATAATCAGGAAATTAGTCATAATGAACTATAGACTATGCTTTTCAAATAGTTGCCCATTGAACAGCAACAGTAGAGTTCTAGTTACGTAATGATAATAATAATAATTAATAATGATTAATGATGATAATATTAATAATAATAATAATAATAATAATAATAATAATATTGTAATGATAATAACAATAATTCAACAATCCATAATACCAACATGATTGTTGAAATTTTTATTGAAGTTTCTGTATTTTGTTAATTGTTTTTATTGTATCTAATAGTTAAATTACAAATGTATAGCATTTCTTTTATTTAATAAGGACGAGGTTAATAATTTCTTATGTATTGCCAAAATAAAAAAATAAGTCCTCAAAGTAAGGATTGAATTGGAGCTTGTAGAGAATGGCAAACCTATCAACAAGTCTCCATCAATAACCAAACTTCAAACTGGGCCGCATCTCGATTTTTTGTTCTATTTGTCCAGCTCTCAGCAGTTCTCATTGTTTTGTAAATAAAACCCATACATGTTCTACACTCGATGCACGCACTATTGTGGAGTGCGTTGACATTACCAATCTTCTCCTCTTCCTCTTCCCCCTCATGATCCTTCACCTCCCTTTCCTCCTCATTCTCCTCTTCCAACTCTTCTTGCTCCTTATCCTTCTAAACCTCCTCTTTATCATCACCATGATACTACATCACCTCCTTCTCTTCATCAACATCATCAAAGCGTGGAGGCCATCAATGCGTGCATGCGAGCATGTTTGTGCATGTGTGTTATATTTGACAATGAGGCGTGAGTGTGCGTAGTGAAATGCGCGTGCCTAGGAATGCGTCAGCCGTGCAATGAACCGAAAATGCCCTTGGGTCAAATTGAGAGACCGCTGCCACTGGCCACTGCGCCTCTATACAATGGGCGAGGAGGAATCATAAGACGACCTTGCCACGGTACCCGGGACGAATCGATTGTACTCCAGCTGTAATTTCATTACTTTCGCAGGTTTTTATTAATATTACAAATTATTTGTAATTGAATTCAATGAATAGAAAACGATCATTGAAAAATTACCCTGGAAATATGAAAAATTCACGAGGAGAAACAAATTAGTGTAATTAAAATTTCATGTATTTTATAAAATAATGGTAAACTGGAATGAACAAAAAAAGCTTTGTCATGTTGGTTTTGGTAGACAAATGGATAAATGGATCGATGTATCTGTTGCTCCCACATGAATGTAACTTTAAATAAATAAATAATAAGATTTCATGTCACTACCACATACTGTAATTCATTTTTAATAAACGAGGTATAGCTTCGGCTGCCACGCCAATCTCAATCAAACTAAATCTAAAATATTCATTCCTAATTTTTATACACATAAAAAAGTATTAGGCTAATAGAATTGAAGTCTTGGATAGGCTGAACTACGCTCTGGAAAGGCTGAAATATAAGACTTGACATTAGTAATAAATAAATAGCTATCGAATTAAAAACAAAAATAATGAACACCGGTATTCAAGCACAATGTAACTTTAATATTTCTGAAATTATTGTAATATGAATTTGTACTTGGTAGCCAGTTTCCCACATGTTTTGAAGAGACTGGTTCCAAGTATTCGTAAACGATTTTTCTTTATAAATTTGTGTTTTACATAACATTTTACATTTCAGAAACAAATCTCCAATCAAGTAACATTCAACATGATACTGTGAACGACAGTGGCGCCGACTTTGGGGGGGGGGGGGGGGCAAGGCACTTTCTGTCCCCCCCCCCCCCATAATTACTCTGGGTGCTCCCTCTCTTCAGATGACACCCCCTACAGACCTTTATGGTGGACTTTGCCCCCCCAATATTCCCATTAAGTCGGTGCCGCTGGTGAACGATACTGCGAACGATACTGATACTGTGAACGATACGATAAACTCGATCAAAAGAGAGGATGACAATCCATTCATCACAGAAATAAGATTCTCATTTTGGAATTTCAATGAAAAATTAATTTAAAAGACCAATGTACAGTACGGTACTTGGTTCAGTTTGCTATTATACTAGTACATACAAACCAAAAATTTTGATCTTTTTAATAGAGATTATGCATTAAACCAAAAAATTGCAAATTGGCAATGACTCTCAAACACTTGATGAGATTCGAAAAGACACGTAATGTGCAATAAAATGAATGAATTCATCCCCAATATCGCTTAAAATTTTGTTTTAGATTATTTAAAAAAAAAAACTTTCAAAAATTGTAGGAAAAATTATATAACATAAAAATTGATACTCCATCTCTTGGTAGACATATGAATAGAATCACTTGAAAAATACTATTTTAAACGTTAAGACCCACCCACCATCCGGGGGTTGTTCCAGACCTCCCGGTTGTGGTAATCCCCTTCAGCTGTGTAATTTGTACGCCAATGTGATGGTCAGCATAAAAAATTTAGATTCAGGAATGAAATAGGTTGTCCGATGTTTATTTATTCAAGTGCCTAGTAATCAAAGTAGTGAACTTTATTTACAAGTGGAATTTCAATGTTAGTGTAAAGAATTATGGTATCGAATAATATAACAAATGAATAATTACTACAGTCATAGACTCCGATTAAACATTATTTTTGAGGGGAAATAAATGGAAGACAACCTACAATTTTTTTGAGGCTTGAGTTTCAACTCTTCGTTTTACCCCCGAGGTATTAGAAGGGGAAATTCCCCAGGGATGTCTAGAGAACCCAGTGTTTTATACTCCGCTATATCAAATTTGGCGGGCCGCTTAGAGCAGTTGGTTGGGGCGTCGCAGCTTCAGCTTGCTGTCGTTTTAAGTGGTTGTGGGTTCGAGTCCCGCTCCACCGTTAGGCATTTATGTGTAATCATTCACCTCATTAACCACGCACAAGTCTCGGACTCATGTGGGCATCATCAGCAACAAAACAAATCCTGCCGGCGCCCATGTATACAAGATCTTGAAACAGAAGCGCGTCTGTACTTTTTGATTATAAGCGCGTTTATACAGACTCGATTGCAAGTCTGTATGACAAATATAAAGTCTATTGAAACTTTCCAGTTGATGCAATAGAAGGAAGAGTGTAGCTGAAAGTACATCAGTTATTGAAGACTAGTGAAATCACCCGTTTCAGCTGGTAATCTTCTAGAAATTACTTCGCATCACGGCCAACTGAGTGCTATCAGAAAGACATTAGTTGCCAGTACATAAGTTGGTGGGGAGACCCTATAAATCCCGCGGTTCGTCAGATCGGGGGTTACAGCGGGGGCCAATACTTTCCAACCCCTTTTATCCCTCTTCAGATTCTTCTCAAAATCCTTTTTCTCGCTATTTTTCTCTCACTCATCCTTGCTCTTTCTTTTTCTCGTCAGGGAAAATTCCAGTCTTGAGGTCGATTCAATAAGTATTGCATGGACGATTATTCCCTGTAATTGGAAACGCTCCCTTGTTGACGACAGTAGACTAAGCTGATCTGTAAAAAAGGAAGAAATGTTGGAAAAGGATAGAGTGACAACATGAGAAAGAGGAATGAGTGAGGGTGATGAAGTAAAAGAGAATCTCCGGTAGGAGGAAGGGAAAGGACATGAGAAAATATCTGACTAAAAAAACGTAGTTAAGAGTACAGAATACCATGAAAAATTAGAAAAGTATGAGGAGTGGTAAAAAGCTTGAAGATTTAGTTAGACGGGACCTTCTATAAATAGTACTACTAGTAATAAGGATAGACTTAATAGATAAATGTGAGTAGAAAGTCTATTTCATCTGCTATTTTCTTGAAAGGTGATAATCACTTTGATGCAAGATGTGTTTATTTCGCTACATCTTTTTGTTTAACAGGAAAATACCATTTCCAAATTATGAATGTTACAAACTATCATAACAAATTCTAATTTACAGAATGTTTTATAAGAGCATACCTCTAGTATTAGTATTTGAAGATTTCTGTACCTTATTTCGTTTGATTTGAGAGTTATGGAATCTTAAATTTATTGAAGGTCGAAGTTCATTTCAAGTGAGAATAGAACATTAATATGTTGAGAAGAAATATTTAAATATTTTATAGAGTGCAGTATTAGCGTTCCATTGGTATTAATAGTACCTTAGTTTAATAGTATTAAATAGTATTTCTCTAAATCAATTCATCTTTAAGAATTTGGAGCAACAAGCGTTGTAGCAGAAAGGGTTTTGTGGAAGGAAATATTAAACTCTAATGAAGTTTGCGAGGAGCCAAAAAACAACAAATAATTTTTATTAATAACATAGTTGATTATCCAAACACTACATACCAAATATAGTTTTATGTTTTATGTTATTGTAATTAGATCGACCCCACACAGTTTTACTCAGGGGTGGCATCCATTTTATTTATCATTATTGTAATAGTTTATACTCCTTGTTTATTTTGTAGATTTGAAAAATAAAATTTCTTTCTTTTCTTTCTTTCTTATCAGTAAATTAATTATTGCTTATTTTTGCTCTCTACCATTTTTGCAGTCATAAACTACACAGCGCACTGTTCATCAAAAATAAATTTATAATAATAATTTAATAAATTTGATTTTTTAAATATTCACGACTTAAAAAAATATTGTTTTTACAACAAGAATTTGTATGATTTACGAACAAGTATTATTTAAATAAAAACAATTCTATAGATGTGACTCTTTTAAATAGTGACGTCATTGTAGTTTCATAGTACAAAATCTATTGTTGTAAACTCTTAAGCAAATTTTACAGCCTTAAGTGTAAAGAAATGTAATTAATAATTTATTATGATAGCATCAGGTAAGATTTCCTAAAAATATTTTATATTATCAATGCAGTAGTTGGGGAGATGATAGCTGTGGCAGGTATCTGTTCAATTAGATTAGATAAGCAAAGCTCTCCTGGGTCCTTTCTGTAAGGATGACCGATTGGATTGGCCAGCAAAATGACTGTTTTCTGCTGTTATATGTTTTACTTACGCTTGGGGGTAGTGGCTACAGACATCTCTATTAGATAAATTATAACTGACTTTTGTTTTTGTCATTAATTTATATAACTACTGAATTTGTAGTCTTTGAAAAAAACAATTTTTCATTTTATTTTTTCATCTCGAAATTTCAAATAAATAGTAACTCATACTCACGAACAGACGGGAAGTCTTCTATGATTTCATAACATATAGATAATGAAAAATGTTTTATGTATTGTGCAAATGAAATCTATAAAAAATTGAATTTAATTTGAGTTTTTTTATTTGTTATTAACTTCAAGTATGTATGTTCTTCATTTTGTTCCATAGATAATGTTTATTGTGAATATTTGCAAATAAATGAATTTAATTTTTATTGTGAATATGGCAAATAAAAGAATTTGAATGTCAAAATAAATTTCTGTAACAAGTTACATTTAAGGACATTTCGACGTCAGAACATACTTGAAGTATGGTCGATGACCTGCATCGTGAATTCCAAACAGGAATTTCAAGTCATGTAAAAATTGAGCAGACGAACGCATTGTGAGCCCAAAAGTCATTTAACTGATTCAGAGATAAAAAAGTGTTGTAAAGTTGGCTGTTGACGAGTGGAACTAACTCGTAGTGGGTGGAAAAGTGTGTTAGTGAGATAGACGAACCCCAGCTACTTGAAATATTTGCAACATTAGTAAGTCCTCTTACACGGAAAACGCATTTTCACTCATGACGAATAGTCAACTCTGGAGTTGCATTTAGTGCGCGAGTGCTTGCGTCAAGGAAATGTATTTTGTTTGTTCTTTCTTCATCACTCTCCTTTCTTTATCTTGCTCACACCTTCTTTACCACTCTTTCATAATCGAATTTATTTTCCCTTTTGCGCTTCGTGCGCCTTCCAAAGGTGGATTTTATTTACTTAGGAAGCGACAGAGGAGGAGAAGTCTCAACAGTTGATGGTGTACCGACAGTTCTAATGAATCACTTTTCAATCTTCTGACTACATTATAAATGCACACAGCTAGAGCACGTCGCTAAATTATACAGAGAGTATGCAGGAAACTAGATTAAGGGCAGCCATATTCGGTTGGGCCTGAAATAAAGGGACGAGCTGTTGCATTGCAATTTACAAATATTTTAATTAATCTGTGTTTGTAATTTCATTCTATTGCATAGCCAAAAGTTACAAAACAAAAATTACAAATAACAATTTTTTCATAATATTAGTGGATATGTCGATTTTTCAGTCACATAACAAATACTATTTATCTCATTCCTCGGAAGTACTAACGTTTATTTTAGATAATCATTTCCTTTACAATTACTCCGTTATAATGAAGTTGCTGTTTTCAGCCAACGTTTTTAATAATTTGAATACTAACGGATGTTCAGTAGGCCTTCTAATTCGCTTCTACTTCGATGAAAATAATATGTACTTGCATATAACCAGTGATCCTGATATCAAAATTTGAAATCAACATTGAAGGTATCATAATTGATTAGAAAAATAATTATAATCAAATAATTTACTAATACCGTATAAAAACTGTACTTATATTTATCAAAAAAATGGGTTGCATTCGTTGATTCAAGTTATATTAGTGGTATTCATGAGTTTTGCAAAGCGACCAGATGCATTATTTTGTATTTCCCAGTTTTAGCTAGCTGAGATTTGGTCAAAATTACTAATGAAGCCAATCGGATTAAGCAACATGTGGTGGTTTCTGGTAAATTGGTAAACTATTTTGTAAATCGTTCTTCATAAGAATTGGTAAAACTCGAAAAATTATGCAATGGTTTATGTTATGCACATGAATTTGTAAGAATTAAATAGACTCAGTTCACCACTATATTATAAAAAAATAACTTTTTCTGATTTGTCTAACTTATACCAAACAAAAAATATTAATAAAAACTTAAAAACACTTTCAAGTGGAAATTATAGCTCACGTTATGACGTGACGGCCGTTTCACTCTGTTGTCGAGAGTATAGTCAGACGACCCACAGTAGGCCTACACACGCATTGCATGTGTACTGTGGGTCGCCTGAAGATACTCTTGACAACAAAGTGTAACGGCCGACACGTCATAACGTGAGCTATAATTTTCACTTGAATGTGTTTTCAAGTTTTTATCATATATTAATGGAAACAAGATGGATCTTCAACATCAAAAATATTATAATATTCATTTAATTTATATTTAATATAAAATATTAAATTTATAATATTAAAAAGCTAATGATATATTTTAACTTGATAAATCTTTTTACTTTTAAATTCTAAATTCAGATAAGAGAAGTTTCGTTCAATAAATAATAGACCGTTGCACGCATGACAAAAAAAAAACTGAATTACAGTTGATCAACAGCTAATATGATGGAGCCATCCGAACTCATTCGGGTGAGGCTGTAAAATAACTCAATAAAACGCCAACATAAAAAGGCAATCTCATAAATAAAAGCCAATCAACTCATAAAGTACCGTGAGATCTTCAGTTGAAAGCAAGTGACTCCGAAAATAGCTTAGGGTACCAGTATTATATTGTTACGGGTTCTATCTCTAAAATAATGCTGGCAACACTTTAAATTAACTTTCGCACTTTATTCACACAAATTACTTCAACACACACTAATCAGTTATATCACACCAAAAGAAATCAATCAGAAACGAAATAAATCAATAATGTTCAGCTAATAATGAATTTGCTATATTACTGTTCCAAAATTAATCACTAACTGTTAATAGGCTGATCAAATATTCAACAAATAACTGTTCATTAAACTGTTCAATAGTTGAGAAAGAAACGTCTTAAACATAACAATTAAAACAGTTACGAAGCACAGTCTGTCACTGTATGAACGGTTAAAGAAGCCTGAATAATGAACTGTCACAATATCCTGCGTTTATCACATTAACATGTTAAACGTTCGTTTTACACAATCTGTAATTCCACTCACTGGATTATACTGTCCGTATGAACGGGAACTGGAATCGCACTATCTGTCACAGGAAATTGCCTCTTGTTAGGTCAACGAAGTTTAAGCAATGAATTAACTGACCTTTTACAAGAGCTTCCACTTTATAATATAGTCTAAGTTTTTTCACATTCTAGGAAACGCTAGAGAGTTTATTAATTTTCTAGATTATTCTATAAAAATCGATGTAAGAGTTTATTAGAACATTCCCGAAGACTGCATGGTGAGAAGACAGGGGCCGCCTGTTCACCGGTCTACGTAGCCTTGCATATTTTTTTTTATTTTTATTTATTCCCCATGAAAAATACAAACAATCATAAATCGTGAAATAATGAGAGAAATTAAATACATAACAATCATAAATATAAACTAGAAGTATAAATATATCTTTATTTGTTTATTACCATTTGTTGTTGAACAGTTCTAACCAGAAGTTCTCTACTCAGAAAAATGCTAATGGTTTAAATTGAAGCATATTCTTTTATTGTGAAGTTTTCAATAAATTAGCAGTTGCTCTTCGTATGTACAACAGTAACGTAACAGTCATATAGTAATAGAAACATTTACATTAACTTATAGTAAAATTTTGATAAATTTTAATTCGTGAGCACTAGTTGATGTGTTGAAATATTGTATTATCTTCCCATAGCAGTAATTCATAGCAAGTAATCTGGGTAGATCTTTGTCCTATCTTTCATTTAAGATGACGTCTTGAAGACTGAATGATCAGCAATTTTATACATTGCAATATCTGTTGAGGTGAGGCTTAATTTTGACCCCAAAGGAACTCCTGTACGTTGTGAAAAGCTTGAACTAAATATTTTTTCATTTTTTTTTTATATTTCTATATTTTCAAGACTTTAAAAATTGCATTAGCTTGTTGAAGAATTTCCTACCAATACAACTAGGCTTTTGTTTGAATGAACTACTATTGTGAATCACTAAGTGATAATCTCCTCGCCATTGCATATTTTATCATTTGACAATTTTTGAATTGTGGATAATGTTAGGAGTAGTTGAAAGTAAATGCGAATCTTGGTGGGGGGGGGGGGGGGGTGAAAATGCGAATCTTGGAGAGGAGGGAAGTGAATAAAGGGGGTGTTTTTCCTGAAATTCTCAACCGACACTGAAAAAACAACAGTTATATTTAAGACTTCACTATTCCTTCTGATACTCTCACAATCATGCTACTGACTATTATCTACAATTTCTGGAACAATTACTATTTGCCTCATGTCGTTTATGGGGATGAGGGCCTTTTTTCAAGTAATCTGCCACCGAAATATCTCCCTCATTTGATCCCCCCCCCCAAAAAAATTTATAAATTTAAAATAGTAAGGAGGTAAACATAATAAAAAGAAGATCCATTTCGTTATTTTTCGAGTGAAGGCTTTTAGCAAAATCCTAAATTTCTAGTCTTTGTTAAACTCAATGTTTTGGACAATGTAATATATTCAAAATTTGTGAAGGGAGCAGTTTTGGACTTGAGTCTGTTGCGCCTTCACATTCGTTGTAAATTTGTCACAATAAATAAAAACCCCTAACCCTGGGGGTGGTGATCACATTTGGTAAGGGGGATTGGTATAATTTAATTTTTTTAAATGATTTATTTATCATTTTTTGTGTTCTACATATAAAGACAATAAATAGCGCAGCTGTTTCAGCTTTCTATTCATTATATTCATCGCACATTCCAGACGGCACTGCCTATGTTCTCGCTACTTTCCAGTACCCATTTTGTACACAGGAAGTGAAGATGAATCAATGGGAGGATGGGCATAGGGCCACAGGGGCACAGAGGCAGGAGTGGAGGCAGGCACTGAGGAAACAGTTCAGTTCTTGTCTTGTCAGTGCAGATAACGGCAGCGGAAATTTCAATCTCATCTTCACAACGAGACATCATCTAACTTTCGTCCCCTACAACCATACCGAGGCCATTGTGAGACTAACACTTGTACATGGAGTCTACCAATTCACTCATTGATTCTTTCTCTATGTATCAATCTCTCTCACATGCTTATACAGAAGATATTTCCTGTCATCTTTTACTCTGTCCATCCCACAAGCACATTATACAGAAACTATAAAACAGGGCTAGATGAAAAAATATAGTGATAAGGATTAAAATTGGCTTTCATCGACGAATACCGATGAAATAATATAACTTATTGATTAATAATAAAATGATATCGTTTATAATAATGCCATTGGAATTACCATTATGGGAGAGCGGGGTACTTCGACACATGGGTACATAGTAGCAATTTAAATTGTGGAAAATTGAAATTGAGGAAAAAAATTCTACAACCAACTAAAATTTTGCTGACTCCTGCCATTCGATTCATAGTCTCAAACATGTCCTGTGTAAGTTAACTTGGCTAGGAGTGTTTTATTGTTTTAAAGTGATCAAAGTAAAGCTTTTCGTTGGTATTTGACATTTGTTAAATCTTCAACTAGCTTGGTTAGTTTCATATGGCGCTTGGAAAATGTTTGTTTATAAGCTATCTCGCACTATGCTCTCTAATCTCAAGTACCAGTGAAAGTAACCAAGTAATTGCTTTTGCTATTGATATCGGACTTTAAGGGTTTATCTAAAAAAAATAATGATATTACATAAAGCATAGATTGAAGGCATTTAAACATAATTTAATCTTAATCATTGGTTAATTAGTTTAATTCGTTTCAAGTTGCTGAAACCGGTAAAAACAGAACAATGGGACTCAGGGCTCTTTGTCATAAACAAATTTGGACACTTTCATGATAGAAATGAATGGGCATTTTGTCGATATTTTTCAACATACACTTTTATAGCCAAAGCACCAAAGCAAATATTTAAAAAAGTTAAACTTTACATATTCTATATGAGACTTTTATTAAATATATAATATTAATAAAATTTTTCATTAAAATAATGCGATAAACTTTGTGTAAAGGAGGCTAATGGTTGAACTACCTGTCCTTCTAAAATATTTGTGAAAAACTACCATCCTCTATCAAAGTAGAAAGTTTCTTGCTTATAACTTTCTATTTTTCTTGTAACTCTGTTTTTTACTGTAATACTTTATTACTTTCTATACTGTACAATTATTCTTATTTTTATAAGTTAATTCATGTTTTATGTAATTATTGAAAAATTTTGGTTTTTGTTGCACCAATAATTATTTTGTATGGGCACATGAAAAACCTGCCGGTTTAGTGGGACCCGTGTTGTTTTTTATTGAATAAAAAATTGATTGATTGATTCAAATACCATGTGACAAAGAAAGACACTTTAAGTGTTCACACTCACATTCGAAAGACAAAAGAAAATGTTGAATCTATACTTTGACAAGAAAGCTGATTATTTTACATAACTTTTACAGTATGCAACATTAAAATAATATTTGATTCGACTCAAATTAATAAAGCAAATAACTGCAAATAAAAGCAAAGTGACCATTTTGACAAAGCAGCCCACTCTCTTATACTTCCCTCGTCAAGTAAAAGATTTTACACACTACAAAATATGATATATAATAATAATGCGACTTTGAGTACCATCGAGGTTTTTCACGTAGCTAAGAAACTCTAAGTCAAAATTATTCATCAAAAGCACTCGAAGGTATAGTAGATTGAAAACACAAGTTTTCTCACAGTTGTGAAGCACAATAACTCTGAAGAATCAGTAATAATAATAATTTCCAACAATTTTCCATTCAAAGCCAGTGCTGTAACCTAGATAAAAATTACGTAATGATTACTTCAAACAGAAAAACTTCCCAGGAGTCGAACAAGACCATCAACCAGTTTCAATGAGCTACTGCACTAGTCGCTGCTCCGCGGAAAAAATATATAATCACTAAATTGCAGTTGTGTACGTGATAATTACAGCAACCATTTCCTATGTCTGCTCTGTCTATTTTAGAAGGTATTTTCCAATAATTCTTGCAAACAGTCATTCGCCAATTTAGAAATAGATTGTGGGAAAACAATCTTTTGTGTCATTCAACAGAAACTATTGTGGAAACTAGTACATCCTCTTGAACATTGTAAGACCTCGGTGAAAGTGAAATAGACTTCTAGTACAAGGTTTGTAGGAGGCCAGGCAATTGGGAAATAGTTATAAAACCGAATACAAGATGGAAAAGACAGGCGTCGTAAGACAGATGGAAAATCAATTAAAAGTTTTTCCTTTATAAAGTGGGCTATAGATGTATAATTATAGATTTTGACACTATAACACGATAAACTCCCATAAGATAACAATTAGATAATTAGATTAATGTGTAGTATTCACTTCATTTCCCATCACATTCTAGCTCAACCGTCATGGAATACCGTAATAATAGGCATAATTATCATAACTTAATCATAACAATCAACAAGTATAAATGTCTGTACAAACTTGTTATAAAGATCTGAATGTCAAAACTCAAAACGTTTCAAAAGCTTTCTCCAAGGGATTCACAATAACCATTTAAAACATGATATTTTATTGCATAATAATAGGCGTAATTAATCATAACACTTTGAAGTGATTCGAATAATTCATAACACATTTTTTCTGTTTTTTCATTCTGGGTGTTTGGCTGTTTTCACAAACGTGTACACAAGCGGGAAGAAACAGAAGAAAAGCCTGATTGATTTATATTGTATTTAGAAATAGCGAAGAGGGGAAAGTACGGAGCGAAATAAGGAGAGAGACTGATAATGAGCGTGTGTGTGTGTGTGTGTGTGAGAGAGAGAGAGAGAGAGAGAGAGAGAGAGACAGAAAATGTACGTGTATGGACCATTATTTTGCAGGAAACATTCATCCATTATTTTCCACCACTTTCATCCATAGTTAATGCGTCATTTTTTGATCTCACATCGACCACCAAACACAGCCACAGTTAATCAATCAATTATTCGTGGAAAATTTCCATTGCCGCCATCCAGCCCTGATTTTTATTGTGTCGCTCCATGAATTTTTCATTTCAAAAATAGCTGATAAATAACCGTCGCTTTTCCGTAATTGAACATATAGGTGGCTGAAAAACAACAATATTGAAACTGCTGCAACCATCCAGTACGTATTCAACATTAGGCAATCAATATTTCAATTATTGAATCCTTCATTCTGTTGTCCCATTAATTAACAATATTCAATCAGAATCGAATCATCGTTGAAACATGGAAAACACAATTTCCATGATTCGAACCTTTGAAGTAATGGCAAACTATATCAGGGATGAGTCTTTGATACAGAATGGACTTGCATCATAGCTGAAAACATGTTACATTTTCAATAACTAGAACATTTGAAATAATGGAGAACTATCATGGACGAATATCAAATAAAAAATGGGGCTCCACTCAAGAGCATAGAATTAAATACAGATTTAATTGAATGAATCATTGAAAGTTTATTATTAAGTAATTGGAATATTTTATAAAATAATTGAATAATTGAGTTATCAAGCTTCACTACAGATATAAGGCCGGGTTCACACGTGCTACAATCGCGCGCTTGTAGCCAAAGTCATTATCAATTTTAACTCAGCTAGCAACAAAAAAACATGAAATTTTGGATTTTTAAATTTAGCCAAAGTCATTACCAATTTTAACTCAGCTAGCAACAAAAAAAATATGAAATTTTGGATTTTTAAATTTTGTAAAATCCTAGCGTACTCAGCTCATTGTTACGTTGGAACTTGAGATTTTTCTAGCATGAATAATAACATTTTTATAGAATATTTGTTTGAAATGCATAAGTTGCCGTTATAACAAGTAATCTATGAAGGGATCTATTTTATGCATAAAAATGTTAATTTTAGTGACATGAAAAAAATTAAAGTTGATTTAGATTAAGGAGGCTGATTACAGTAGCATGGGACTTTAAAAAATTTGAATATCTAAAATGTTCATGTTTTTTGTAGGCCTATTTATATTAGGAACAAAGTCGGCCTCAGTTCTGCGATTCGTAATTGCTTTGGCGATGCTGTTGCCCATCAGAATATTGCTCTGGCTACAATCGCGCGATTGTAGCTCGTGTGAACCCGGCCTAACAGAGCTTGACTGCTTTCAGTGAGCCTACTGGTTATGTTGGGTTATTCATGGTTAGTTATGTTATTCTCAACAATTTATTCTAACTGGGACAAAAGACACCCTATAAGATAAGAGAAAACTCTGTAATGTTTTTCACTAACTTTTCTCATCCATGTTTAAAATATGTTATCACTGTTCCCAATAGCAAATTATACTCTATTAAGTCGCCTGATCTAAATTATTTAAAGCTCATTCATCTAAATTCTAAATCTTTTCTCATGATAGAAATAATTTGCTATAAATTACGTGTTAAACTATTAAACTAAAAATAAAATAAATTTGAAACGCCAATAGATTGTCAGTTGCTTCCTTTGTTGTAATTCAGTCCAATAACAGTTCTAACAGACAAGCCATCTTTTTACCCATAAAACAAACAGTGTTTCAATACTCTACGTGCACGTAATAACTAACTATTCATAATTAATAATTTAATATTGCAGTTTTACATTGCAGTCAGACAATAAAACAAAAATTAATAGTACATTAATGACGAGCTAACTAACATAAACTGTGAAAATCAGTACAAACCATCCGAAAAGAGTTCATCCGGAAGCTAGAACTATTCACCTTGGTTTACTTTCTACTTCCGGACTAGCTATATCTATATAGGCTTTGTAAACCAGAACGATAAAGCACTAAATAATAGGAGTTGGTATTGTAAAACCTCCACTCGTTATGCAAGAAGTTTCGGAATAAACATTTTTCTCGTGAGATTCCGAGTCTAATTCTGTAAATAAAGTAACGGAACACTGTCCTATGGTGGTATACTGCCTGCATTGTTTGGGAATATATACATATATTATATGGCACACGCGTATCGGTGACTGTATATTTTTCAATTAGCCGGTTCGCCATTATGCGGCGTGGGAAAAAGGATGGCAATTTTTCTTCATATAGACGGCGAGCTCTGTTTCAGATTTCCCAACTTGTTCCGGAGTGTGTTTTGTGTAATTAATTGTCCTACCTTCGTGTATTAATGACTAACCACGGTCTCATGCATATTCAACGAGTTTTACTTTCTCCCTCGCACACTCTTCTATCTCTGTTTCTCCTCACTATTTCTCTTTCTCTCTTGTATTATACTCCCTCCACTAACCTCTTTGTTTTCGCCGATAACCTCTATGCGTGTGCGAAAGGCCTATTTTGAGACGAGCGTGTATGCGTGAGTGCGCGCGGGCGTGTGTGTGTGTGTGTGTGTGTGTGTGTGTGTTAAGGGTTCAACAAGAAGAGCAACAAAATTTGGGGGAAATTCTATCCAGCGCTAAATCGAGTTTACCCTCTCAACACTTGCACCCTATTTAATACCCATACCTCTCCACTTCCACCTCGTTTACCTATCGGCTGCTTCTTCTATCCTTTGGAAGGGCATCCCACTTTTCAGACGATTCTGAATTATTATTTGATCCTTGCCGCTATTTGCTTCATTGAGATCGGTTGGTCTCCTGTTAAGTTGAAGAGAAGGGCCTTTAAGCCTAACAAGCAAGAACCTTGGGAGTCAACACTCTAATTTGCTTGCCAAAATCAATATTACTGAATATGATATTATAGATGTGACTCCTGAAATTGCAAGTTGATCAAGACCTGTTAGGAACGTGTATTGAATTTACCTTGTGTAACTACTTGGAACTCTTCTTTTGGTATTTCTACACGGAGAAAAATGACACTGAGGTTGTTGGCGAAACAGTTTCCCTAAAGCTTAATTACTCACTTTAGCAGAAATAATATTAAAACTCGCGGTTTTTATGTTAAATTCAGAGGAGCGATAATATTGAAACAGCAAAATTATTTTCGCTAACACCTTACGACTACAACAGCAAATCTATTTTTAAAATTCTGCAAAACAATATCTAGAACTATTAAAATGTATTTTGCCCAAATTAGTAGAATACTATTCTGCCAAAGTTATAATTTCGATTTTTAAATCCATCGAAATCAAACTTTTAATCTTTAAGTTTAATAAGTAAAGAATTAGTATGTTGCCTGCCAAATCAATGAAACCTGACATAAGAAATTGTCAAACAAGACAACAAACTTGGTAATTGCATAACATTAAAATACAACACCGGATACACTAGGTTATTCAAACGGTCGACTAAGTTTGTTTATCATCTAGCAGCAGTAGCGAAACAAAACAGCTAAATCAGCTTACGTATAGCAAAGATAGGATAAGAATATGGCTAGTCTATGCTTATAGGCGATCTGGAGATCGACCGACAGCGCTCCGAGCGGAGGATCTTGCACTAACTTAGTGAGTCAAAATCTGATCACCATTAATTCGTGTGCTAAATTATCTCACTTCAAATACGTTTTTTCAAAAAAATATTTCTTTAGACAAACATATTAAAAATGCCCAAGAGCCGCATTATGTGTTGTGTATATGGGTGCAGTAATATCTATGAGAATACAGAAGGAAGATGTGTTTCATTTTATTCATTTCCTGATCGACCTCACAAAAAGGATAGATAGGAGAAATGGATCTCTAATGTTCGAAGGACTAAGTGAGTTATATTATATTTACAAATTATTCCATGTGTAAAAGATTGCTGATTGATGAAAATTAGACGTTTTCTATGCACTTGTGTGATTGATATTTGTAATTAAAGAAATCAATCCTAATAACAGCTTTGAGGTTATGAGGTTTGAGGTTTTTTGTTATTATTAATTAATATTAATTTATTGTAAGCAGAGGTGGATTTAGGCAGTTGCCACCTCTAGGCAGTTGACTTTTAATAAACAAAGTGGAAATTTTTTGAAAAAAAGATTGTAAAACAGCATTGACGCTAGTTTGTCTTATCACTTTTCCATGTATAATACCTTTGCACTCCTCCACATCAAAACCATGATTACTCTCTACAAGGTTCTTCTATTTTTCTACATTAGATTTCCTTAAATAATCGCAATTGACTTCTTTAAATCCTGTTTTTATGATAAGTTTCCCAATGTTAGCCATTATAAACAATGCAACTAACTCACTACACTGCTGCCGATTTATGCCACCCAGAGTTCACGACGATCGATCTTTCGGCTAACTTCTGATCGCCTATAGACAGATAAAGTAGTCCACCAGTTCTATGGAATGAACACTGGATAAAACATCGCCTGTCGTCTGGCTATTGTAGTGCAATATCCAACATGGATGAAGATTGTGCTGCACTCTTGAGTGCCTGGGTGTTGGAGGAGTTTATTCAAAATTTTAAAGGTGAGTAGACAAAATTGAATAATTTAATAACTAAATAGGCCTAACATTGTAATTTAAGAAACGTATTGCTCAAACTTTCATGATTAAAAGGATTACAACTATAGCTACTATACTTTAACTAGCTACAGTTAGCTTCTTTCTGGAATAGGCTTGTTAACTAGACTCAAGTTTAGAAACAAGGGTAAGAATTCAACTGAACAATTTTAATTGTTATCTCAAATAAGTTTTCGCTATAATATACTTGCAAAGCATTTACTGGTATCTATTAAATGTCTCTACAACATTACTAAAATCGGGTAAGTCAAACATGACTGGACCTGTTGCTTTTTAGTCCATACAAGTCACGGAAAAATTCCGTGAAACGATGTATGTGTATTTAAACGGTATTTGGGGCAGGAAAAACAAATGATTCACTTTTTAGCCAATAATAGGCCTAGAAGAATAGTTCTTCAGGCCTATATATTTTTTGAAAATTAGTTTTCACAACCACATTTATTATAATATACGAAATACTATAGTTTCTCTGAGATAAGAGAGATTGAGAATGGCGTTACTGCCGAAACTATATATCTCATATATTACAGTATAATAAATGTGGTTGTGACAATGTCTACTCTTATTCATTTTGGATGCCTACGACCAATATCACAATCACAAATACGAAGAAAGTTAAATAACAAATAATTTAAAATTTCAATTTTTTGTATGTGATTTGAATTTGTTAAACCTCATCAATTTATTATTTTGTGATCAGCTAAAATGAAATTCAAAACATAAATTTGAAACTCAGCCTAAAGTAGCCTGTGATGAAAATAACAATCAACAGTTCACGTTGAATGCTGAACATTGAAACATTTTAAGATTTCTATATTGGATATTTACCGATATGAATGAACTCAACTTCATTTGTCCAACTGAATTTAAATGTTCCTTGAACAAGATAGTAAATAACAAGAATAGTTATTTATGCATTAAGAGCGTGAAGCGCGACTTTGTCGCTCGAGCCAAAACATTTTGCGAGAGCGATGAAGAAGCTTCACGCGCGAATTGCATACAATATTTTTCCTAAAACTGCAGTTCTGGATTCCAACACAATAAAAGCTTTTAGTTTGTAACATCACAGACCATGCGCGGATTTGGTTAGCATTCGCCATTGTTGAGGTTATGTGAATTTCACGGATTCCATGATCCACCAATGAGAAGGCAACAAAATCAAAACAGAAGCGTAAAGAATACAGCTGGCGAGCGTAAAGTACTTTACCGCTTGCTGAGCAGTAAAGAGGTATTTTACAGTTAGTTTTCAGTACGTAAAGAACTACTTTATGAGCAGTTGTAGGAAAATATTTTTTCCTGCAACTGCTCGTAAAGTAGTTCTTTACGTACTGAAAACTAATTGTAAAATACCTCTTTACTGCTCAGCAAGCGGTAAAGTACTTTACGCTCGCCAGCTGTTTTCTTTACGCTTCTGTTTTGATTTTGATGTCTTCTCATTGGTGGATCATGGAATCCCTGAAATTCACATAACCTCAAAAAAGGCGAACGCTAACCAAATCCGCGCATGGTCTGTGATGTTACAAACTACAAGCTTTTATTGTGTTGGAATCCAGAACTGCAGTTTTAGGAAAAATATTGTATGCAATTCGCGCGTGAAGCTTCTTTATCGCTCTCGCAAAATTACTGCGCTCCGCTACGCGTCGCGCAGTAAATGTTTTGACTCGAGCGATAAAGTCGCGCTTCACGCTCTTAATACATAAATAACTATTATAATTATAGTCCAAATAATACAGTACGTATTTATATACAGTAAACTATTTTCATATTTTTACAAAAAAGTCTATTATTCTATAGTATACTATACTTATAGTTCAGGCTGAAGACTTTACATTTAATTTAGTTTCTTCAAACACAGCATCAGATCAGCAGCCAGCACAAAGTGAAGAAATTTTTCTGGATATCCCACAGCAATCAGGATACAATCAGGATTTGGAGAGCAAACAATCGACCCAAAAAAATAAATTCAATTTTATTAATTTTCAGATTCCCGAATTGAAAGTGAAGAAACTAATAATAAATTGTTGTGGTTGAGAAACTCGACAGCACCATTTGAAACTGTAGTTTCTTATTGGAAGGAAACATCAGAAATTCGACTTCGTCAGCTAAAATGTGATCAACAAAATCAATCAATGATAATCCCTGCTGAACGATAATCTACTGAATAGCCCTGCCTTACAAAACCAGATGGATACGTTTTGGTGAGTTTAACTTATATTAGTTATACTGTATATTGAATTATTCTTCTTCTTAGAAATGCCATCGCTCTCATCTTTTTATAGACAAACTAGATTCTTGTCTGTGTTTTGCTCTGAAATGTTCATATTGTAGCCTTTATAAATTTCAAACAACATGAACATTGGACATTGCTCTTCGTAAATTATCTTCGCTATCCTGATCATACCAGATCATCCGCAAACATCAGATTATTCATTGATTTTTTTTAGGATGAAGCCCACATAGGTCTGGGATGATGGTGATTGGCCCACATAGGATGATGGTGATTGATGAGTTGGACCTACTGTTTTAGGTGGGTTCCGAACCACCCGAAAGTGATTTTACGGCATACAGAACAGTGTCTTTTTTGCTGGCATATATTGAAATTTTAATTGTCTTAAATTTCCTGTTTATTGGATAGCGACCTGTTATAAATTATTGATGAAATAGCTCAAATGATATTTACTTAGGAATTCATCACTTTTCATATATCATTTGAAGAAAGTACAGTACTTGATTTTCAACCAACTATTGTACTCTCATAAATATAAATTGCTTTCATGATGAAACAACATGACATGATAATTCATTTTTTCAGTTGAAGGAAGATTTTGGATTCATGTACCCAGAAAATGACAACAAACTTATCGCAAAAATTTCCATTGTTGAAGGGAAAAATTATTGATTTTGGAAAAAAATCTGTCAGTTGAAAGATGTCAAAACGTTTATGCAAAAATACGAGCACAATACAATTCAAGGTAAGAAAAAACTCTTCTTGTATAAGAAGTTTTTTTTTGTACTAGCATTAAGTATGTGATCCATTCGTACCCAGTAGATTAAAATTTTGTTTGACATGTTCAATCTGAATGCCTATCAATACTAAAGGTTAATTTTTTAACTTTTTAAGTGTATTCAACGATTTGCAATCAAATTTTTATTAAGAATAAGTATTATTTTACTTTCTCTGTAGGCCGAACGTTTTTGAATCTTAGACATCCATTTTCAGAGGCCATTAGAGTAAGTAAATAATACGTACTTATTCTTAATAAAAATTTGACAGCAAGCTTTTTGAATTCACTTAAAAAGTTAAAATTAACAACGCAGTTCGTCATGGAACAAGAAATCCAGGAAGTTATTTTTTTTTTGCTGAGTATGATGCCCACGTAGGTTTTAGACCTGTGCGTGCGGTTGATGGTTATGAGAGATGAATGGACCAACAGTTTTAGGTGGGGTCCGAACCACCAGGTAAGTGATTATAAAACAAATAAAGATTTATTTTCTACCGGTCACCCATCCAAGCACGGTCCCGAGCGTCCGTGATTTAACATCACCACCAGACCACCACCCGAAGACCCAAGTGTTAATTTCACAAACAAGTGGTTATTTAATTATTTAAGAATATCTTGCCTTATCCAAGATTAGATTTATAGGCCTTCACAGAACTATCTGAGATACTGCTCAAGCTTGTTGCTCTCATGAAAATGAACAAAAAATTATGACGCTCAGAAACGCTTCGTTATAGAGATAAAGATGGCGGAAGATTCAGCTAGCCCTTCCAATTTAATTACAGAAACTTCCAGATCCCTCATTATTTAGGTGTTAAAGTGGATGGGTTTTAGTGAAATGAGCTGAAAAATCAAATAGAACCTGTTACTGCCATTTATTTGAGAAACTTATCAATCAATTTATTTCTACAAAAAAATACAGCTTACAATTATATACAGTTGAAGTTAATAGAAATTAATTCCCACACAGAAAGTCCTGTGTGCGGGAAATATGGTGGTAGCTTCTTGTGCAAGATATGGGATATATAAAACGAGTTATGAAGTTAGATAGATTTCATTAAATGAGGGGTGTTGTAATTAAAATTTTGAGCATGTCTTGTGTTATAAAATATGTTAGCAGGAGTGAAGTTAGAATTGTGGTTTTGATGCATATAACAAATACAATTTTTTATATAAAGTTGTCTTATGTTGAGTACTTGAAGGTCGGAGTATACTGCGTTAGAGGGGTACAGCCTATTTTTATGTAGAGCTGATTTGATTACATGCTCTCACACTAAAAGGGATGGGTAATGTTTGTCTTAAAAAATATATTGGACTAATATTTTCCTTGTTGTGTTTCAGATCTTAATGAAGAATTGACTTCGTACACAGCCTTTTCAGCTCTACCATTTTTGTTGGCACCCAACACTATAATCTGGTTATCTTAAAAATCTCAACTATTTATTCTAACTTTTTACAGTAAAAAGAAAAATCTGATCAGTTACGGTACCTATGTAAAAGGTCAATCTTTTAATTCAATATTTTTACAATAAAAAGTAAAATATGATTATGTTACAAATGTCAACTATCAATTCTTTATACAAATAAATGGGTATTCTATAACTTGAGAAAATTGTTCTTTTTTTAATAATATTCTACTTTCATATTTTCAGTAATGGAGAAACAGTTGAGCTAGATTTTCTCATAAGAGTCAATACCTTTGACCAACTTTGATCTGTCGAGGCAAATTATAGGGTCGCTTGAGGCGAAAACAATCATTCTTATTCCACTTTTTGGGTGCTAATTTGTCATCTGATTAACATAAAAATGGTATCAAATTGTTCAGAAAGGTCTGAGGAATTTTCACTGTGCTTTAAAAGTTTGATTTTCTAAGTTGATAATTTCCGTGCTGCTTGTCAATAAATAAAGAGTAGATGAAGTTTATTGATCAATATGATTGTTTTAAAGCTAGAGCATCAAAATTTTAAAACACAGTGACACATTTCTAAGACCTTTCTGAAAAATTCAGTTCCATTTTTTTTTTTATATCAGATGACAAATTAGCATCCAAAACAGTGGAATAAGAATGATTGTTTTTGCCCAACGCGCTCCTAAATCGACTGAAACAATTGGCCAAAGGTATTTATTGAAAGGGAAATCTAACTAAACAGTTTGTCAGGAGCAGCAGATCACTTTAGCTGGATTACCAGTTACGATCACAGTAATAGGTATTCACAATCCTAAATTAGAAGTATAGTATGTGTAAAGTAAACGCTCCATTTCGCTGGTCCACAATATTGCGAGCCTCTGATATACCTAACCTTATTGCTACATTAGGTCAGCCATTTAGCTAAATCAGCCACTGCCTAGCGCTGAAGTGGCAGTCCCATTTCGCTAGACTAGGATATTGTGAGCATCTGCTTTAGCAATCTCCGTTGCTGCACTAGGCCGACCATTTCGCTATATCGCCACTTCTTTGTACTAACGTACCACCACACGTTTTGCTGGACCTTTCATACTGGCTTGCTGACACATCTCCTCAGTTTACCTACAGTAACACTGTTTCTTACCAATTTGTTGAAACAAATGTCGCCGAAGTACTCAAAACGTTTACATAACCTGCAAAGTCGCATTGCTCACTTCTCTAAAGTCGATAATGCTGTTTCACTGTATTTGTTCAGTTAGAATAGGGAAACGGCTGTAGCGAAAATTGTTTTGCTACAGAAGTCAAACTGAATAGCTGTCACGAAATTAGGGGTCAGGTTTGGCTAAAATGAGCGGAATTTCAGCTACATTGACTGAAAATTTCTTTCAGTGTAGGTTTGTATGATATTGGAGACGTAACTCCAATAATAACTTGCTTGTAAGACTTGTGGTGCGGAATAACTATTGTATTTCCTTGTATAATTATTTAAAAGTTTGCATCATTGTTTACATTTAAAAAAAGAGAATATCGTGGAACTTTTCATTTTTTTCCGAAATTGAAGAATATTTTTATTTATTCATGCACAGGCTTATAATGCTTTGGCATAGCTGGAGAAACAACTAGCTATTGCAAGGTTTTAATTTAAAAATATTTGTAAGACCTATTGGATGAAATGTTAACAACAAGTTTGGAAATAGATTCTTTTAGAGTTTCCAGAGTTGAATGGTCCATTTTTCATGGAGCTCCAAAATATATAAGGAGTACGTGTTTTATTAGGTACAGACAGCTATAATGTAATTTTAGAATAAAAGTGTATCAATCCGTCAAGTTAGGCTATGTATAAATTAATACAGTAGAATACATTTTTTTATAATTTTCTGTTTTAAAAAACAGAACAAACGAATTTACCCATGGGAAAATTGAGATACTAGAGATACTAGATATTATAGTTAGCTAGAGAAAGCCATGCTTTACCCTATATCCTCTCAACCTATAGTAGTAGTAATAATGTTTTATTTTCAATTTCATGTCAACAATACAATCATTATATTATTTATAAACATACTAAGCTGGTTTTCGCCGTCAGCTAGACCTCTTAACCTATATAGAATTCAAAAAAGGATAAATTCTATTCCTATAAACTGTCCATTTCCGATTACAAGAAAATCTCATTTCACAAGTTGATTTCATCTCATTTCTCATTTCACAAGTTGATAAAAAATCGATTTTGAAGAGCTTCAGGTTTCAAATCTGAACAAGATCATAACTGCATTACACCAGTATTATCAAGGCCAAGCATGGATGACCGTACTAGAGCTACAGTGCTACAGGTATGCAACAACCAGTGCAAGTCATTCTCAACCAGTTATTAAAATTCTTTGATTGCTGTTGATGCAGTTGAAGACGAAGCAGGAAAAAAGACATGTGCTAAAATTTGTCATTCATTCTGAGAATAGCTGATTCACGACTGCATCTCCAAGAATAAAAACGTGACCGTAGATAATGGAATGCTGATTTTGATTTATCGAACAGTGATTCAATCACTCTCAAATGGCGATGACTCAACTTCTTATTACAATCTGCTTCATCAAACTTCAAAGCTCATATAACTTTTCAATTACTCCTATTTTCATTTGAAAATAATAACTATTTAATTATCGTTATTATAATAATCCCTAATCATAATTATTGTAATCATCATTATTAATTGAAAAATGATTAATCGATACACTTACAAAATCCATTAGAAATGATAGCATATAAACGGGAAGAACGTAACGTACCTGTAACAGGGAACACAAGAAAAGAATAATGAAAAAGAAACACATAGTAACTCGTGCTTATAATTTCATCTAAAACCATATTAGAATTTATAATATAAATAAGAAACATGAAAATAAAGAAAAACATTATGAAAGCATCTCGATTTGGACCGTAGACATAGATATTATAGAACAAGGATCTGTATATAGCACAGTTGCTTCCAAAAATTTAGTTTTCTGAGTTTTCCCAAATATTGTTTTTAGGTTATCTTCTACCTAATCTTTTTTTTATTTTTCAGGTTCTACAACTTGGGTGTCAAGCTCTGTAATGTACTCGAAACTTCAACATCCTCATCCTAGAACTGTTTCATTTTTAGAAGCTACTCCCCCGAATTTTCTGATTGCAGATTTCTCATTTTCATTTCCACCCTTTCTGAATCGCCACCCAATCCAGAACCTAGTTCTCTATTCTCCTTTATTTTGTATTATCGTTCGTTATCACGAAAAATAAGATACATTGCATGAAATTATTTTTAATTTCAGTTATATTGTTTGCAACTCAGTATTTAAAATATTGTTCATCTACCAGAATTAAGCTAACATTTTCTCAACACATTAATCTTGTATTGTACTCTCATTATACTATCATAGTTCGCTACTTTACAGCTGTACTGTATAGAGAAGCTGTACTATCAATTAGTAATATTATTTTCAACGATTTGATTCATTATTTTTTCTCTAGTCTCTATTATACATTTGAAAAGATGAAATCCCATCCCTATACTTCTCCTTATCACCCCTATACCCCTATCACTCTTTTAAGAAAAACATAATCTACCAATCAGTGTCCTCTCCCAGCATATTCTTTTAATCATCTTAATACTTCATTCTCAATCACTTCACGGCGGTTCGGAACCCACCTAAAACTGTAGGTACAACTCATAAACCACCATCATCCAACTCATTACCCACGCACAGGCTTCATCCTCAAAAACAAAAATTCATCATAAAATTAACTTTTTTCACGAAACCTCAATTCTTTAACATTTATAAACTTCATTTCTTCCAAAAAGCGTTTTTCAGTGTGTAATAGAAGTACCACTGTTTGTGTGAGAGAATGGATAGATGAGGTGTGGGAGGAGAAAAGGAGAAAGAGGCAGTGAGTGAAAGAGTGAATGTGAAGGGGTGAACAGTAACTGTTTCTGACACCGTATCCCATAATGCAGTCGGTTTCCAGTACTTGAAACGATCAGATAAGTCTGGCGATTGGACCACCTACGGCTAGACGGAAGCTTTTTCAGACTTGCCGCTCTCTCAAGCCTACGTTAGTTTCCATCGAACTTGGTCTATTATAAAAGTTACGACGAGGCAGACCATATCGACTTGAGATTGAGACTACACACAGTACACAGAGCTCTGCTGCTCCACTCCACCAGACCACAGCAGTTCATATCAGCGGCTTGAATTTCAAACTCGTGCAAGTTTGCCAACCATTCGAACCAAATAATGGCGTCCAGACTGCCGCTTCACAGACGTCAACGCCAATCATCTACTTTCCCGCCAAATTTCAACTCAAAATCAACTATTCAAACATCTAAAACAGTATTATCAAGTTATAATAATAATAATTTTTATAATAATAATAATAACCAACAAAGAAATTTACAATAGAAAAAACTTCAGAATAAAACTAACTTTATAAATGGGAAGTTATACCAGAGACAAAACTTCCAAGAGTTGGAACAAAATGGAATGAAGAGAGAAAGCTGAATTCGCACAAAAAATGAAAAGCTGGTGGGCAAACAAGGAAAGTCCAAAAAATGAACCATTTTTACTCAGCGTCTTTCACTTTGGGAGTTTTACGACTAGTAATAATAATAATAATGTTATTAGAAAATAAAAAGTTATAATAATTATTGTAATTGATAATCAAAGTTTTATAATTCATTGTATTATCAATACGGCCAATAAAATGTATATTTTTCAAAATAGTCCAAAAATCCTGATGGGCAATTTTGAATAAAATAATAGTTAAATGAAATCATAAGTTTCGTAGCTTTCAAATAGTTGCATAATATTCTACAAATTACTATTACAATCAAGGGCGGTTCGAGGGAGGAGGTCATGACCCCCAAAATTGGAAATTCACTGCAGAGAGAGTAGGAAAGAGAGGCAATCTCGCAAAAAAGTCAACAAAACCCATTTGTGACCCCTTCTCAAACTTCCGAGCTTGGACCGTTCCTGATTACAATCTACAAGCAAATATAACATAAGATTTTTCAGTAACCAAGAATATTAACCCTAATAAATTAGTTAGAAAATTATTATGCAACAAACTCCAGGTGGTAATACTTTCTTCAACAAACACTATACAATGAATTATATTGAAACTTTAAAATATCAACCACTATAATAATAAGCCCTCAATAATTAAAAACAATAAATAATTTAAAAAATGAATATTACGTAATAAATTAATAGCCTATCTGCTGTACCCCATGAGCTTATTCTGAATACTCTTATCAGAATACTCTTATTATTACTCTTATCAGAATATTAAGACATGAATGGAAAAACTTTAAGTTGCCTATAGTTAAAAAATATAGCTTTGAGAGCGGCTCTATTGAATACCGAGATTGTGAAAATTACAACTAGGCTACAGAAGTTCTCTACAAATAGCCTACAGAAATTTCTAAGATCTTTGTCTAGGTGGTAAATTGGTTTGGTTTCAGAAGAAATTAGATACTACAAACTTAATTTAATTATAGTCTTTAAAAACATAAGAATTGAAAAATATTATTTAAAAAATAATAATGTAACAAAAAAATGTATAACTAACTACGAAAATTCTCCAAAACAAGATTAAAAGGGTAATTATTCACATCGAACCAATATTTGATTGTATAGATTTTTTCACAAGGGCTACTAAATTTTTCAACTTGTGATACAAAAAGTGAGAAAGTGAGAAAAGTGAAAAAGTGAGAAATTTCAGTGGAATAAATGGATAAATAATTGGCCAGCAAAAAAGACACTGTTCTCTGCTGAAAATCACTTCCCGGTGGTTCGGAACCCACCTAAAACTGTAGGTCCAACTCATCAATCACCATCATCCAACTCATTACCCACGCACAGGTCTCAGACCTATGTGGGCTTCATCCTCAAAAAAAAAAAAAAAAAAAAAAAAAAAAAGGCCGTACAACGTGCAACATAATTTCATTTCTATTGAAATGAAACTGTTCAATATTATGAAATAGATAAAATATACTGATTTCTCAATAATTACAGAAATTAGTCATACACATTTAGAGCGCATTTCTGGGAACTATTGACTTTGCCATTGCATAATAACATAAACAATCGTTTCATGAATGACCCGCTTTTTTATGGAAAACACTTGATATGAGCTTTCAGTCCTCAAAAAACACCGTCCCCCGTTTACAAATAGGATTGTTTCTGAACAAACAAGATAAAAATACTGTAAATATTTTAAGCTTTCGAGTGACGTTTTTCGAAGTGTGTTTTCGTATCAAAAGCGATAATATGAATGACACTTCTTCCTCCACTCGAGTACTAACCAAGTAACCATACACCTTGGAGCCAGCGGTTGTATTTTTTAACCCCCCCCCCCCCCCCCAAGCACCAGACACATTCTAACATCCCCTGCCCCCTCTCGTAATTGGTCACCCCTCCCCCTCATCGAAACACTATCTAGCTAGCACACCGGGCCAAGCGCCTTACATGACCCGTGTTTTATCTTGCAGTATTCGTTTTATCAGCACTTAAAGAAAGTTACTTTCAACTTACACAATTTAGAAGAGTCAATATGGCGGACATATTTCTAGACGTCATGGCCGGGAAGGTGATCGTTAATTTTCTACAACAGACGTTAAAAAATTGGGACTCATTTTGTAACGTTGATAACAATTCATAAATAATTTGTTTTTTCAAATGAGAAAAATTATGGCATTATTTTCAACGTTTTGTAAACTCCCGTGGTATCTGAAATAGAGAACTCCGCAGACCGAGTAAATTGATACACCTATTCTGATAATAAACGCATAGTAGAGTTTTCTATGATAATACTACATAAGCTTTGAAACAAATGAAATTATTTTTCATGATTTCGTTCTCAACATAACTCCCTTTTATTAAAAAAAAAAAATAATAAACACTCCCAACTAAAACTTAACAACCCAAACAACCGTAGCAAATGAAATTTAAATATGTCATTTATCGAAATCATTACTAAAAAGGATCCTTTCATTAGACTCATGAAATGTGTCTTTAGACTAAATTTAATCATTATATTTTAAATGTAAATCATTATATTTTATACTGTAATCACAGAAATAGAATGTCGGCTAAATTTAGGTTAATACGACAAATTTAGGGTTACTGTTTCTACCAATATTGATAGGAATGCTATGAAACACAATGCATAGAAACACTATGGAGAAGTTATATTTTGGATTAATTTTTACATGTTGCTTCATCTACTGAAACCCTGAAACTGGATTAACTGAAGAATGATTTTGAATAATCGGTAAGATAAAATTTATAAAACTTTTCAAATGTCAAGTTCCAATTTCAGAAAATAAAGTTCTTCAAGTTAGAAAGCCTATATTTTAAAATTCTCAGCTTAATGTAGGAAATAGTGGAGCAACAATAAAACGGCTAGGAAGACACATTTTCAAAGTCCACGATTCGTTATGGTAAATTTCGTTCACTTGAGTTTTTATGGTCTCTTCTCAGCTTTTCTTGTGGTATGGGTCACACTCATATTTTTCATTACAGTGCTTTTGTTATACATATCTTCAGTCTTGTAATTCAGTCATTATATTTATAATCTGCTACGTCATGATCTGCTACGTTACTTTGAAATTGAGGCTGCATATTACAAATCGCTTAAAAAATCATCAATTCAGAAAGAATGGAATTATTCTAAATGTTTTAATACGAATAAAATAATAGTAACAAATTGTCAATGCAATCAGAACACACTAGAAATATTTTGATGATACCGATTGCAGGATAAGAAAATTCGATTAAAAAATTGACTATACTAATTATTTATTGTATTCTCTATAGTTCTCTCATATTTTTTCTTTCTCAGTATTCTACAGTACTCTACTTTTTCAACTACATCAGTAGAAGTATCAGTGATGTGGTACGGGTAACAAGCGACGTCTTTCCCCCATACGACCGAACGAATGACAGACAGTTGATTCGAATTTCAAACGGCTTATCGAACTGAAAAATTGTTTCCCAGTTCCCCTAATTACATTCTGTACGAACCAGAGGATCGACATCACGTCTGATTGGATTTGGAAAGAGGATTGGCTTGTATGGTGGAAGGGGGAAATCGAAGGATCATGATGTTGCATGGAGAGGGGTTATCGAAGGATCGTGATGTCAGCGGGTGGGGGGTTGCGAGATGTAAGTACCTATTCTACATCCAAGGACAGGATGAAATGGGATGGGAAAAGGAATGGTGTCCTAGAACGTGTGTAATTTGGAAAGGATTTAGTTGCAGTGAGAGGAGAGATGCAAAATCAAGTCAAATAGTAGTACTACAGAGTCATTGCCCTGCAGATCAAATGACGCGGTTCAGTCAGTCCCCTTTCTAAACCATCTATCGATCAATCACTCCTTCTACCCATCTCTGTTCATTTCTTTCTTATGCTCACTCTCATTTATTTGTCTCTTTAATTTGATCACAACAGGATTTGTTAGTTCAAGTGGGTCACATTTGCCAACATCTGGACAACTTGGGAAAGATTGTTGATTTTGATTTTTGACTTCAAAAGGCTCCACGTGTATAGTTTTTCCGATTTGCTATTTGATGAGAACCTAGAAAAGTTCTCTCAACAGTAATTACAGGAAATTTAGTCTGTAATATTACGATAGCGATATTAAATTCAGATAACTTCACTCTTGAGAATTTACAATGTACATTAATGATTACAGCGTAATCATGATCAGCAACTTTCAGAAAGTTAAAGAAAGAAGAGATAGTGAAGAGGGGAAAAGTAATAATAGGGAACACAGAATTTTTAAATATATACATTACAAGATCACATTAATAAATATTAAATATCTTGTTTAACTATTGAAATGAAAGAAATTAACGCATTCACTTTTCACTTGTAACTTGCAACCATTTGATTTGTCTTGAGTTCTTCCCTCACAGACACACCTTATCACCATAGAGCACTTTTATAGAGCAATTCTTGCTTCATGAAACCTATGCGCATAGAAAAATATTTGAGGACTAACAAGCATCTCCAAAATAAAATTGTCTCTCACAAGTCGATGAGTTTCCGTTCAGTCAGATTTTTAAAATTTTAAATTATTTCAAAATATAGGTTAGAGAGAGTCTGCTTGATAGCAGAGACTAAATCAATAAATGAATCCACTCTATGCATGTGGAATAACAATTATTTTTCATTGATACATAATAAATTAGGTACTTAACAGAATATTGAACACAACTAAATGTTTTATTCAATTATACACTCACTAGGCTACTGGTAAGGTTCTAATGTGAAGGAAGCACAAAATACGAAAATTTAAGAGATTCTCTGTAGAGATTCATAAAGGTGCTTGAATCTGGAGCATCCAATACCATCACAAAATCATACATGCTGCGGAATAGTGTGACAGATTGGCGCAGCAAGCAGCGTGAATGCCACCATTCCACAGCATGTGTTTGATTTTGCAATGGTAACTATTATCTAGTATGGTTTGTATTGTGCACTTTTCAATCACCCTTACATAGATAAGATAATTTAATAATTACTTTAAAAAAATTATAGCTGGTAATGTTTTCATGAAAATTCAAAGTTAACATTCAACCTACGACTTAAGGGGAAAGAGATGAAGAGAGAAAGAGGGAGAGAGAGAAAAGCTATAAGAGAGTCACGAACACCAACTAGGAAATAGTCAAGTTTAGAGCTCACCATCATCGGGTTGCAATGAAACCAAATTACTCAGCGGGGCGGATGTAAATTTTATTAGGATGGCCTGCAACCGCACAGTTAGTAGATGTTTATCTTCCCCCCAGGCGATTAGCGGTGGTCAAGGGGGTCTACGGAGCCCCC
Organism: Conomelus anceps; assembly: GCA_948455865.1. NCBI lineage: Eukaryota > Metazoa > Arthropoda > Insecta > Hemiptera > Delphacidae > Conomelus > Conomelus anceps. The sequence goes on along the minus strand of OX418224.1, from coordinate 24,151,108 downwards.
CCCCCCCCTCCTAGTGGGGGCACAGTCTCCGACTCAAATTCTGGGAACACAGCCACCGCAGTTTGGAGTGAGCGAAGGAACTTTGTGGAGCACTCCATAGATTCACTGCTATCATCGGTGTGCCCCTTCTATAGCTATTGTTGCCATAGGGAGATCCCAAGTACGATGGTTATGATCATAGAGTAACTAGGTCATCCTGTCTTTATCAACTGCAAGCAAAACTATTGGTGGTGATATGTGCCTTCTTACTCATGCCTATAATGTGCCTTCAACTCATGATGCTTCTCACGGACACTGTTACTTACTTATTTTCTGTCTCACACCCTAACCCTTTTTTCTCTTACTCTATCACCCATTTGTCTGTTCCTTGTAAAAAATATGTTATATACAACAATTAAAGTAACGATACAATTGAAATAAAAAACAATACGTAACAGGATAACAGAAGAAGTGGAAAAGTAATGATACCGTTAAATTTTAAATCAATTAATCTTTTAAAGTTAATTAAATCTTTGCATTGATGTTTTATTTTTAATTAATCTCTCCTCTCCTTTCGCTTCTTTATACTTATATTTCGTTCTTATCAATTTGTTTTATTTCTCATACTTTCTGTGACACATACCTGCGCACAGGTCTTACACCTATATAGGTATACTTTTTCCTACCTACCTGCATTGCATTTTATAGAAACAAAGATAGTACTGTATATTCATGTACAATCTCAACATACTATTTGTAAAATTTACTTTTTTTAATTTGAATTTTGTATTCTTTCACGTTGTCAGAATTGAATATGCTGTATGTTATTTTAAGGAAAGGAATAAAGTTGATTTGATTTGAATGTAAATCTTCTTTTCAAGGAACAATATTGGAATATAGCCCAAGTAAGCAGCTGAAATTTGGTCTATTGTGATTTCATCACGTTCATCATGCTAGCATTTTATTTTCCAAGTCAAATTTTTATAATTTATAGATCTTATTGGAAACTTATCAATATTGAAGTCATTCTTTCAATAATTAAGGTAAGTACTTTACCGTAGTACTTTACAGTATTGATATTTTTTACGCCATGCTATTTTCAATACATTTCAACATTTTTCACAATTCTCATTACATACTATATTGGAAGATTGAGAATATAATAAACGGAGAGAAGAAATGAAAAAACAAAAAAATATTAAGGTGAACGGAAAGAAGGATTTACAGCGTTATCGCTTGTGTTGACAAACCTCTGGACAAAGCAATTAATTACTCTTCTTTTGACACTTTTATGATGTTTGCTTTGAACTTTGTAGAATATTCCAGGTGTTTAATAAGAATTTAATGGAATCTTATCGAATATTGTGGAAGGTGCGAGGGTCCTTGATTGTTTATTTTAGAATTAGGTTGAAGTTGATAGAAAAATGGTGAGTTATCTAGATTAGCCTATGGAAAAATGTATAAGAGAGAGACTTTTTAAAATCAGTTCAGTCTTCTTTGAAATTCGTCGTGATAAACATGTAGTGACTGTTCTCTGATAATTAATTACCGTATACTGTGCCTTTAGTGATAATTCTTTTTACCTTTATAAATTTATACGAGTGAACTCTATTGTATTACGGACTTGTGCTAAATGTTCTTTTTCGACGTTCTTTTTGAATTATTGGGCAGTTTATTGTACAGGTACAGTTATTATTTAATATTAGATCGGCCTTTTAACATTTAGTGATTGATTTTTGTACTGAAATATTGAAAACTCTATCAGTTGAACAATATCGATTTATCTGTTTTGATTGCTTATTTTGTGTAAGACATTACTGATCAGTGCGTGTTGTGGATTATTTGTGTAAATAAAGTGCGAGTGATAAGTGTTGCCAGCGTTATTCTAGATATAGAACCCGTAGCAATATTAAAACGTAGGAAACTAAGAGAAACGACAATAATTATAACATAGAGGGAAAAAGAAAGAAAAATTGGTGGAAAATTAAGAAAACAATTAAGGGAAGCAATGAAAGAATGGGATTCTACAATTAGAACTTTTAAAACATGAAAACAGAGAAGATTCAGGAATGGAAGACAATGCAAATTGTGAAGGATGCAACAGAACAAGTTCGAGAAATAAAGAAATAATTCGAAGGAAAAGAAGACGATAAAAGTTAGTAATTAGAGAAAATAGTAGTAACAAGAAGGCGAAAGACGAAAGCTGATTAAAAAAAAAGCTTAATGTAAATAGAATGTTTTAAATAGTTTTAGTAGCGAATTTCTAATACGCCCTGTGTTGAAAACAGTTGGTTTCCATGAACCGCATCTTTCTAGTCATAAGTTTTAGTATTGCCGCGATGCAGGATGTTCAAAAGGGAATCAACCCTTCAGGTGGCTTCAAGTAGTCTACATATGAGCACAGTGTATGGGTATGTGCTTGAAATTGAGAGAGAGAGATCAAATATGATGGGGAAAAAGTGAAAAAGAGGAAAATAGTGTAGGAAAAGTCAATAGCATTCAAAATAGGCGGTCGGTGGGTATCAGTTGTAAATTAGGCATATCGAATTGAGAACAGCAATATCGTATCTTGATCTCTCTGTTGCTTGGGCTTACAACTAACACAGCTACGTCACTGATGGTAAACAACAGAGTGTTTGCCGGCGGACTCATGTGTAGGCGCGTACGTAAGTCAACATATAAAGGGTTGGGGTGAGGATGAGGGCTACCTGATGCACTGGGCTCGAAACAGTTTCGCATTGCCTTTCCGCTATACTTTCACCTGCATTTATGAACAACCTTTGCCTACTTGGATACGAGCAACCACATGCAAACGAGCCTTCTCACACACGCGAGCGAACACACACAAAGTTGCCAGCTTACCGCTATGGCTGAATAATCAAATTGCTAACCTCAGGCATCATGTTTCACCTCATCCCTTCCCGCTGTCGTCTTCCAAAAACCCACACTGTCGTTTCCAAAAACCTTTTGCCTTCATTCGGCAGTTGACCCTGTACAAATAGAACTTCGGCAATCGCTCCGCTTCTCAATGAATTTTACCGGGTTCCCTGCTTTGGCGGGAAATTCTCTACCTTTTCATTCCACTGTTCTGATGCTAATAGTAAATGCATGACTGCATTATCGTTATTAATCGTTAGCATGACCTTGATCTTTCACAGGACATAGACAGAGAAGCACGTTTATTAAGTTTCTGAAACTGCATCCCTAATTCGGTTTAAGATCATAAATTTTAAAATAAGGGACTTATTTTTATTATTTAAATTTTTAAAATAATTTAGGGAAGTGATAGCCGCGACCCGTAGCAGGTATCTGTTCAATCAGATAGAGATAAGCTGCGTTCTCTTAGGTCCTGTTTGTAACCGTGACCGATTAGATTGGCCAGCAAAAAATACACTGTTCTCTGCCGTAAAATCACTTCCCGGTGGTTCGGAATCCATCTAAAACTGTAGGTACAACTCATCAATCACTATCATCCAACTCATTACCCATGCAAAGGTCTCAGACCTATGTGGGCTTCATCCTCAAAAATACGTGATGAAATAATATAATACAACTCATTTTCATTCAACTACAACCATATCTTTATTTAAAGGCCATAATTTTCGAAATTCTTATTTGAGGATGAAGCCCACATAGGTCTGAGATCTGTGCGTGGGTAATGAGTTGGATGATTGTGATTTATGAGTTGGACCTACAGTTTTAGGTGGGTTCCGAACCACCGGGAAGTGATTTTCAGCAGATAACAGTGTCTTTTTTGCTGGCTTCATTCACGTAGTAGAAAAAAACACAAGTTGAAATAATAATAATAAAATCTATAGGGCTACTTCTAAAATAACAATTCAGGTTTTATTCCGCGTGTTCACCTGGTAATCTCAACGCAAAATTGTTTGAACATGAACAACAAAATTTAACGCATTATGGTTATGTATTTTCCATTCATTAAGCTAAATACTTGCAATGTCTCAACCTTTTCTCAACTGAAGCAGAAAACTTTATGTCCTATATTCCATAGCGGTTTTCCTGAAAATCGGTTTAGCGGTTTTCATATAGTGATGAAATAAATAGTAAATTGTTAAAAGAGTAAAATTTTAACCGTAGTTATTGATTGAAATAATCTGAAAGTCTAAAGCTCTGCCCCACATTAATCGGAAAATTTCAATTTTCAATATATACTGCAACATACTGTAGCGAATATGAAATTGGAGGGAATAGAGAGAAAGAAGAAACAGTGGTTCTCGGTGTTATCTGCTATGTAAATGTTTACTTTTAAGCAATTAATTACTCTGCTTTTGACACTTTTATGGTGTTTACTTGGTAATTTGTAGAATGTTCTAGTTGTTTGATTAGAAATTAATGGAGTCTCATCGAATGTTGTGGAAAGTTCGAGTTTCCTTGATTGTTTATTTTAAAAATCGGTAGAAGTTGGTAGAGAAATCAAGAGATATCTCGATTGTTCAAAAACCTATATAAGGCGAACGCATTTGTAGAAACCAGTTCAGTCTTGTTTGAAATTCGTCTTGATAAACAAGTTGTTTCAGTTCTATTGTGTCTATATATAGTGATAATTCTTTCTCTGTGCCTATAGTGACAATTATTTTTCTTATTTAATTCATACCAGTGAGCTACTACATTTATTTAGTTTTTATTGTATTACGGACTAGTGCTACGTAAGTTAATTTTTTTCGACGTTTCTTTTAGAATATTATTGGACATATTATTGTACAGTTATTAATTAATATTAGATCGGCCTTTTAACTTTTAGTGATTAATTTTTGTACAGTTTATTGAAATCTCTTTATTAGTTGAACAATATTGATTTATCTGTTTTAAATTGCTTATTTTCTCTGTAAGACATTGCCGATCAGTGAGTGTTGTGATTATTTGTGTAAATAAAGTGCGAGTGATAAAATTAAGTGTTGCCAGCGTTATTTTAGACATAGAACCCTTAACAATACAATTCGTAATAAATTGAATATCAATTTAGAATAATTGTAATAACGATACACAAGGAAAATAATGCTACAAGGAAATTGGAATTTGAGAGGATAGAGGAACAGTGGAATTTTAAGAAAATAGAAGAAGTTGGAAAGAGAGAGAGTGAGTGAGAGAGTGAGAGGTGGATCGTTAGTGATAGTTAGCAAGATAGAAAGAGAGTTAGAGAAAGCATGGCAGAGGGAAAAACAAAAATAACATCAAATGTGTTGGGGCCTAGTATGGTTCAGATGTGTTTTTGGAAGAGTGGTGGGTGGACGAGACTCAATGAGATATCAAGACTATCCAGACAAAGAAGAGACTGGGATATGTGCCAGACCGATGCAGTATAATCTGGGATAATAATACTGGCATTCCCATTCAATAGTGAGCGGCGTTTTTCCCTTGCTATTTTATTTTCAGAGAAAAAAGTGCCGACTGAGTGCATTTAATATGCACTCGCACGTAGCAAGGATTGCAACTGGATTACATCTACACAGCAGAAAAATTAGAAAAGCAATGTTGGATTGATAGGGAGGAGAAGGGTGTAGGTGTACATGAGGTATAGAGTGACAAAAATGAATAACAAGATGGCTGAAGAGAGGTTCGTTGATATTATAAGGTTAATTGGTTAGTGAGTTTCACAATTTTTTGAAATTTCACCATATATTTATATATTACATCACCATGTATATACACCATGTATTTATATGTGTTATATATTTCATTTGAATATTTTCAAAATTTGAAAAATGAGTCAAATAACAGAAAATGTAATGTAAGTTTGAATATTGTGAACAGAATGGCTTTTTTTAATTCATAAAGCTTCAACTACTGATAACAATCTGGAATGTTCATGCTGTAAACACTTTGATTTTTCAATCAACAAATCTTATTAAATTTTATCTTATCTGTCCATGAGGAAAAAGGAATCAGTATTAAACTGTACGAATTTAGCTTGAAGTATCAGATTTTAATTCTTGCAGTGAGTGATTTGCTTCATCTATCAGGATGTAGACGTATTTAAGATATAAGATATAATTTAAGTAAGATATAACAAAAAATAGCAGTATGTAAGATATACTTACACTACACCAATGTCAATGAGAATTGTGACATTATCAAGTTATTAGTGAGCCGTTATTATTATCATTAGTCAAATCTTGTCTTAGAAATGTATTTCTATTTAAAAATTAGCGGGCCGCTTAGCGCAGTTGGTTGGGGCCAACGAAGGCATAAGACCTTGGTCTTATGTGTTCGCTGGTTGGGGCGTCGCAACTTCAGCTTGCTGTCGTTCGAATCCCGCTCCACCGTCAGGCATTTGTGTGTAATCATTCACCTCATTACCCACACACAAGTCTCGGACTCATGTGGGCATCATCAGCAATAATAAAATTCACATTCACATTATGCAGACATCGATCTTTTGTGAGGTTCGAACAAATAATTGCAGTTTGAAAGAGTTAGCTACCTTGGGGCGAAGTGCGGTTATTCCAGGGAATATTAAATTCGGCGGGTGTTCACCTGATGATTAAATTAGACTTACAACAGAGTCCACTATCAGTAAAGCATAATTATTTTGATAACATTGGAGCGTCAATTATTACACTGAACTCGTTCATCTCTTAAATTATTCGCCATGCAGAATCTAATTTAGTTGAATGGCCGGTCAAATTTGGAAACAAGGGGTAGTTCTCTGCGTAGGTAGGTGAGGGCTTCCTGTCCATAAGCTGGGTCGAGTGAACAGTGTAATTAAAGCGCGCGCCATTATTGAGAGGAATCCTCCAAATAAAATTAAATGGTTGCGAAACGGCCGAATACTTAACCTGTCGAACGCAGTGCAATAAAGCCAAATATGTTCTTGTTCTACATGGTAGTATACCACTGTAACAGAAACGATCTTTGTTTTATTGAGTGACGTTAAGTGAATAGAGCCTACCAACTGCGATAGAACAATGAAATTATCATCAAAACCATCAAATTTTATTATTAGCTAAAAAATCAAATTTCAAGGGTGGTAAAACTTCAGCTGGATTGACCACAGTGATGATTCTCTACTAATAAAACAGCAATCGCATCGTAGTTTTTGATAGGTTAGTAAGCTTCATTCACTAATGAATTTCCATTTTTTCCAAGTGTAAAGAAAAGATTTTCATTTGTTGTCGTGGCGAATTTTGGACAGTAATGTCCTCTCTACCACTTAACCACGTCGAGAACAAAACAATACAAACAGAACAAAATATTTAGAAAAATTAACAAACAAAAATGAATCTAATCAACCATATATAAAATGAGTCTTTTGAAAAAAATTGAAAATATAATAAAATGTCCTTCAGTAATTGAATTTACTTCACTAAACCTGTAAGAGAAACACAATAAAAAATGAAAAGAAAGGATAATATCAAGAAATGGGTGAATCTGTTCAATAAAAAGATAAAGTTGAGGAGATAAACTTGTTGAAATTATCAGAACATGGAACTTAGACAGAATTTTTTTGAATATAATTGAAAGAAAGTTTGAAAGAAAAGAGGAAAGAGATCAATAGATGAAAATGAAAGAGAAAAAGAGAGAGTGAATATTAATGAGAATTCATATAAAACAAAGAACCTCTCAATGCAACATTTTGAAATACTGTATAAAAGGGAAGGAAGATGATTTGATGATAGAAAAATGTTGAAAGACAAAAAAAAAACAAATCCGTGACACAATCGCACTCACTAACATACCCATAAACAGTTGATGTGAATAAACCCTGGTTCTCTGACTCAAATAAGCCCACCGCCACCCAACAGCCAACCAACAACCACACGCGCAAACCGAGTATAAGAATCTGAATAAAACTGCAATCCGCAAACTGAATAAAGAATCTACTCCTCATCACGTACTATATTACCTAATTATTCTAAGACTTTTGATAATTTTTCGTATTGCTATAAATGGTGGAAAGATCCTACGGCTAGTTCCGCTGCACTGATGGAGCCATGTTATGGAAAACATGGTGGATCTACAGGTATAGGTGGGTTACCAACCTTAGGGTGAGTGATAACCAAGTGAGTACTTGTACTGATACACTCCTGACAGTGAAAACATGAAAACTATCGAAGTTGTTCTCGACCACCATGATGACGAAGTAATGAGCGTTACTTGACAACTATCACGGTGGTCCAGGGTTTGACTCCCGGTTGAGTTTGATATTTATCAAGATTATTCAACTTCAATAGCCCGCACAATACACAGGCGCATGAGTATTGTTGCATGTCAAGGAGTGAGAACAATCTTACAATCTTACGCTAATACACTTACAACATTGTGCCGAAGCTGATGAAAGTCATTTAGAAGAACGATGCGAGAACATACCTGTAACAAAAGAATAATTTCGAATGAAATAATAACATTATTATCACCACAAAATTTGAAAATTAATAAAAGGTTATAGATCATACATTATTTTAAAAAAAACTGAATTTTTCAAATCAATTATACAGTATACTAATTGAAAATTTTACAATTGGCAACAAAGATAAATATTAAAATTGAGTAAATTTTTTATTTTTATTTGTAAAGAAGTAAATATTTCAAAGTTGAAATGTTCGTGTCAGAAAAACGCATAATTGTTACACCATTGCTTTTAAAGCATGAAAACCTGATGTTTGAAGATTGCAGTACATCACTTGATAATTCAAAAATGAAATACTTGGAACAGTGTTCGCTCGACTACATAAATTGTACTCCAGGCGGTTTTCTAATGGCGCTTACGTATGAGTGTATCTCTCATCTCTGGAAAGGCTATGGTGGAAAGCAAGGGAGGGTTAGCGTTAGCATTTCATTCATAGCTTCGTATTTGATTATAGTGCTTGAGTATTAGTTGGAGTTGAAGGTAGAAGTGGGATAACTGTTATGATGGGGGGTTAGTGGCGGTTGAGGGAGGTACGGTACTATCATCGTCCTTGTTAAACTTCAATTTTTAGGCCTACGTCAGAAAGCGACTGTTTTATGTATGGATTTCAAGCAGTCAGTTGTAAAATGTTCACCAGTAATTGAAAGGCCCGTTGTATGCTTTACACATCCCCTTCTCGAAAACCGACAGTTTATTTTTGCCTTTTCCCTTCCCTTCTCTTGTCCTGAAATGTCCCCCATCCTTTCTCTTTCCCCAAAATGAATTGAAAGGGACAAGTGTTCGCTTGTGTACAAGAGCGATACAGATAAAATAGGCTACATACGAAACCGATAAACTAAAGTTTCAGGCAGGTGGAAATTTACGCAGTTTTACGTGCACATGACCGCTGTAACACGTTTACATTAAACGAGAGGCCTATTTCCCGTACCGCTTCACTAGCTATTACCCGCCAATACCAGAAATCCTCATTCAATAACTAGCGTTCCCGCCAATTACGCCATTATGTCACTGGAATGGCTGACATTTCAGTTTGCATTTTCTGGCTCACGCGTCTAAAAAGAAACAACAATAATATACGGATTGACGGGTTTATCTAGTTACACCTAAGCGTGTCAGGTTGGTCAACGACTGCAACCAACAGCTGTAGCTCGTAATTTTTGATAATAGAAATATTGAATGGAAATTGTCCCCCATATTCGACCCAGTTTCTGCTTCAATTAAAATTTGATCACCCACAGCCAGAGGCGGATTTGAAGATTTGCCGCCCTGGGCTATCCACAATTTGGCGCCCCCACATTTTCTTATTAATAATATATATAATAATAATTTCTCTGGATGATGTAGAACACATCCAGAGGAGTTTATTGATATAGCTCAAACATGACAATAATATTAAATATAAAACACAGTGATTTCATTGCTAAATTTGAAAAAATATGATTCCCCACTATAAAATTATGTGTTGGGGTGATCATCAATGTAAACCTTTGATGAAGCTAATACTATTCCTAACTAGCCATTATAACTAATACAATAATAAAAACTATTTACTACCTAAAACTACCTAAGTATGCATAATCGTATTTCTATTCACATCCTATTTACTATGAGCTCCTCACTACGGTGGACACCAATATTATATAACCAATTCCTTATTTTTTTAAAATCTATTATTATTGCTTTCTTCTTTTATTTCCAGTGGAATTCTATTGTAAATTGTTGGCCCTAAATATCCTATTGATCTTTGCCCAAATGCTGTGTTCATTCTGGGTACATCCTGATAATTGAGGCTTCTTATTCTAGTATTGTGGCTATGAGTTACAATATTATTTTCATTATCATTTTTCTTTATATGAGTGATTAACAACAAAATATACAATTGCCTAACACTAAGTATTCTGTTTTCCATGAATAGTTCGCTGGTTGGGAAGCGGGCCTCCCTATTCCCCATTATTTTTAAAATACGTTTTTGAATTTTGAAAATTGGATCCACAAAACTATAATTTGCGGATCCCCAAACTAACAGACCATATCTTATAAGAGATTCAACTAATGTAAAATACACTGTTTTTATCATTTCTTTATTAATTATATGCCTCAGCTGATAAAATTTATATATTAGCTTCCTTATTTTTGCAGTTGTGTATGATATGTGCTTATCCCATTTTAATAAGTCATCTACTATTATTCCAAGATATTTAATACTATCTGAGCGTTCTATCAGTGGGCAATTACAATTGTTATTAATTCTATCACAATAATGAAGTTTTATCAATGTCTTACGTGGTTTGGTACTATCAGTTAAAGAAAATGTTAAAAATTTGGTTTTTTCTGCATTCAATGAGAGTAAATTATTTCCTGAATTGCATGATTATAACCTTATTGCATGATTATAGTTCCATGTTCATGTTCTATGGGTGAAGGACACAAGCAGCGAATACATAAGACCACATTGGTCTTATGGGCTCGTTGGACACAAGACACAAGTTACTTCAAAACCGGTTCCTTTTTGGCTGATAGCCGCAAACAAATCAATGATGTTATCATAATTTTTTCGACATGTCGGATATTAGAATTTTATTTTTAATTTTTGGAATAATTTGTTTATTTTTTACTTTTTTACCAAAATTTGCCGCACCCTGTATTCTGCCGCCCTGGGCTTATGCCCATTCAGCCCATATATAAACCCAGCCCTGCCCACAGCCATCAAGGCGTTCAAATATACCAAGTTCATGCACAAACATCACCATTTTCATTGAACACAGACCCTAATCACAGAATAGATATTGAAGATGCTGTCGATTCTTAAGTACTCTGTACCCTAATGTAGGTCATGAAGGTATTCTATAGGCCTAGGAATATCAATTCGATTGAAATTGGCCTCCATCGTTTCCCATATATATATATATACTAAGGTGCCATTGATAAATAACACCGTTATATTTTTATCAATGGTGAATATACCCTATCTGTGAAGTAATGGGGCTAATTTCAATGGCATTTATGTAGCTCCTGAACATTTTCTATACCCACATTAAAACCTGTAGAATAAAGATGGAGATGGCACAAACCACAGGTTTATTGAGAATTTGAAAAAAGTTTGAATTTTGATTCAGAGTCAAGTAGATGAAAATTTCTCCTTACTGTATTTTACTTACGCCACATAGGTCTGCCCGCTCTCCCGCGCTCACCGACGCTATTCAAGAAGTAGATTTTTCTAAAAAAGTGTAGAAAAGAGGTCATGCTTTTAGTTTTCTTTTTCTCTGTCTTTCACTTTCATCTCCCATCACAATAAGGTATAATTATGTATGAAAACAATTCATGTATTTCTACTACTTTCCTTCGAAAAACATTTGAGACACAGCATTAAGAAAGAAAACATTATTTTGTTCCTTTAGTTACTTTAGGACAGAATTTGATTTCATGTACAATTTGACCTTATTGGTCAAACAGAACCAGTCAATGTCATGTTCAACCGATGTCAATGTTAATCAATGTCAATGTCTGATTTTGATCCAAATTTTGGCTTTGAATCAGTCTTGAATCTGCATCATTGATTTAAAATGTCGATCTCCATGTTTGGGAATTGGGACTCGCGCTGTGTGTGTATGACACTGCCACACATGAAGTGCATGATTTGAGAAGGAGCCATGGTGAATGCATTTGTAATGTACTGTCAGGACGTTAGGAGTCGAACACTTTGCACTTTTAGCTGGATAGTACGTCACGTGATGACGTCAGACGGCACTAAATAAACTGGGAAACCTTGTATCAAACCTAGTAGTGCCCTGGCCAGATCGATGCGCACTATATCCATGCGTAGCCAGTCTCATGCATGTGGGTCAAACAGTATAGTCTGCTCACAGTAAAATCATTTTATTTTTGGCAATTGTAACAAACTCCACTATGATCTGAATCAATCTCAATGAGCATGAAATTTTTATTATTGAATCATAATAAAATTTCAAGTCAGGGTAAAAGTCAGAATTTTCCGACTTGGAAGTAGGCTATACAATTCAGTTTCAAGATTGTTACTGTACCAATATTACTATTTATTGACTTTTTCCATTGTCTGAAATATCAGTTTTTATGTTAAGTATTCTCATTCCATTTTCAACCCCTTGTTTCCCTTCCCTAGTTAACAGCTTTGTATTCTCGATTCTCCTTACATTTACTTCCAACTTTTTCATGTTTCTCTCATGAAGTGACCTTTTGTTTTCAAATATATTTTTATTTTATTATTTTTTTATTTGAACATTACATAATGCAATAGTAAGCTGTAAGCTATTTGAGGGATATTTTATTAAGACATTATATTACAATCAAATTCAACAATGAATAACAATAGATTCCTTTTCGTAATCTATATAACTGTATATAGCCCATTAATATTTTCTTTGTCATCCATTGCTCTGTCTATTGTCCATATCACCATAAAAAATCAAGTCACTTAAACAACCAATCAATATGGTATCGCTCTTCACTCATTGAATATTAGAGATTTATGCAAATCCTTATACTATCCCCACATTTGAGAAGCCTACATTTTACCTTATAAAGCTCTAGAAACGTTTACATTATTTTATAAATCACTCCGTGCTTTGATTAAAATGTTATGTTTTTGTAGACTACTTTCACATTTATTATTCAAGTTTGATATTATTCAATTTTGTATTGTTGAGATATACATCTTGTTTCCATTGCTGTTATGACATTATATGATTTATTAAATTCTAGGAGATAAACTATTTATGAAGAGCTATGCATGCGTCTAAAAGAAATCATACATAAACCAAACCAACATCAAATCGCTGAGCATTAATAGTTATGAATGCTCTTGATTTGTCCGAGCTTGGAAAACTGCAATACACTGTGGTCTTTTTGTAATGTAATGCAGAGCAGCTAACTAATGCAGGGTTGTTTTTATCTAATAGGAGAACTTGCTTTAAAAAAAATAATAAAATTTCAAGCCAGAGTAAAAGTCGAAATTTTCCGATTTAGGAATATAACATTCAGTTTCAAGATTGTTAGTGTACCAATATTACTGTTTATTGACTTTTTGATTGTCTGAATATCAGCTTTTATATTAAGCATTCCTCGTTCCATTTTCAATCCCTTGTTTCCAAGGATAAGTCTTTTGTTGTCCTTGCTTGTTTCCCTTCACTGGCTAAGTAGAAGAATGACTAATTTTTCCTATAACTTTTTATTTCTATTCGTTAATAGGTAATGAAACTTTTAAAGTGGCAAACAATTTCCAAGGTCAACTAGTTTAAACTCATAAAATCACTGCAAGACTCATTGATAGTGTGAGGAATTGTTTCCAATACAACAGCCAACTCAATTACCATAAAGATAAGAATGCGGCTGGCTATTCATAGATGTGTTCTAAGAAACATTTACTACTGCTGGCTTCAATCATGGCCATACTCAGTTTGCCAATCTACTGCCATAAACAGACTTTCATTCGTTTCATGCAAACGTCAAACATTGTAAGCACGCATTTCCTTTGCCTCTCTATTAACTAACCTAATTATTTGATAACTTCGACATCAATCATCATGGTTCATTGCAGGCTGTACAATCTTGTATTTGGATGATTGCTCATTGCACTAGAGTTAGAACACTAATGATGTTGTTCCAGGAAGGATGTTTGTTTACTAGACAGTAGTAATCATTGACTTTAAAAGTTTGTTAAAAAGATATAAGGTGAAGCTAGTACTTTTTCACCAAAAATTAGGCAATAATAGCAACCAGCATGAGGAAGCAAGACCTATGATAGTATCAGTGATGTCAGTATGTACACTATTGCTACACAGTAGTTCCATGACAAGACTCAACGTTGTACATGAGCTGCTATTCATGATTTGGGATCACATTTGATTCTCTTCACATGAAAAAAACCGTCAAGTGAATCATTCACTTTAGTCAAAATTTTCACTGATTTTCAGCTTTACATTTTTCTCTACAGCTCAGAAATTCGAAAATTATCTCTCCAAAACAACATAGATATAAATTCGTTTTAAAAAATTAGCCATGATTCACAGATCATGTATGAGCCAAACCATAGAAATTCTAACCCCTTCTGTAGAGCCTCACGTCTAGAAAATCGAGGATATGACTGAGCAATATAGATAACATTTTACGAACTACTAGTTCTTATATGACACTTGTTTAAATAAACAAACATCGTTAAAGTGAACCAAATTTTGATCGAAATAGCTTTAGTATTTACAAGTGCCTTTAGAGTTCTAAAAAGTTTTTCTAGCAAGGTTAGTGTAGAATAAGTCCGGACTTTCTCATGATCCCAGTAGCAGAGTGGAAGCTAACTTTCGAGATGGAGAGAAAAATGCGAAGTTGGGCTTTGTTATCGACTTAGTTCGCCAGTGGGCTTTTCTCGTGATGTTATATATGTGTGTCGGCGGCAAAAATTGATGTACGCATGCGCATTACCCAACACGGAGGCAGCTTAAAAAGTTAAGCCTGTCTGGTCGAGCTGTGTTCCCGGATTTACCTATAAACGCAGAAGTCTGCAGACGGGCTTTGGGTTATGGTTATGGGAAGGGGGAGGTAACGGGCTGTGTGTGTGTGTGTGTGTGTGCGTGTATGTGAGAGTGAATGAGGAGAAAAAGTAGGGTGTAAGAGGGAATGAGAGAGCACTGAAAGGGATGACTGTTTGGTATCAAACTCTCCTCCAGGACAAATCACCGAAGGATTCCCAGACACGTCTCGTTCACCCCCTATGCCCCCTCCGCAACCCATCAGTACCCCCTGGACCCCTCACCACCATCACCAACCCTCTCACCACTGGAACGCGCGAATTCCCCATCACTAACATCACCTTCCTCCTAGGCTAAGTAATTCATATAAATGAAGAGCCATTAAATTGAAAAATTCATAACACCGGGGGGGATTATTAAGACGGCCGGGCTTAGCATTCAGGCCTCCCTTGTCTAAGAAAAGCCTTCTTCCTTCGCCGCCATTCAGCTGTGTGAAAAGAAGGGAAACGGAGATGATTAAAATTGAGTAATGAACTCGAGAAATGAGATAATTTTTCTCTCAACAGATGAGCGAAATGAAATTACATGTTTGGTGGCTCTGCGCGAATGCAAAACAGAAATCCCGTGAGCCGCCATCAGGTTCCAGTAGGAAACAAAAAGTTGCTATCAATCTGTTAAGAATTTTAACCCTTGTGGAGTAGAGGTGGTTCATAATTTTAATTAATATTCCTGTAATTAATGTTAGCAAAAACTGTGTTCCAAACTTTGTTGAGTCTGTTTTTCTTGAAAGGTGCTTGGGGACATGTTGGCGTTGAAACTCTAATTATGATCATCTATCATGATAATTTTTTCTTGAATATTCTTGGATACTATGAGCCCAATATTCAGGAACTATTTTCGATAAGAAAGAAATAGCGACTAGAAAGTTAAAATAAGTCCTTTCGTAATGTGATATAATGCCAATCAATACGAGCTAGATATAAATTCTAACTGATTTGCAAGCGTCCATGGTGAAATATTTCATATGATTAGATTGATTAATGCATTAATGTACTGGACAGAGGTTAGGTTGGTTAAATTTCGTATTACTAAAATAAGACACTAAGCCTGAAATAAGTAAAATAAATATTCCTGTTCAAAGCTTTTCACATAGTTTTACAGTAAATTTGAGTGGAGTTCGTTGAAGATTGGATAAATATGAAGTACAGTATACAATGTTTCAGATAAATATTTGTATTAAAAAATGGAGTTTTGCAGTCTGACAAGTTTGTTATACTAGTAATTAAACCTCTGCGCTAACACAATAGCACATTTTCATCGTGCTTTTTATAATATCGGATCTATCAGTCTTGAAAATTGTACAATGTTGAGATAAAATAACTTACTCATTAGAACTGAACTGAAAATTGAGTGGATTAGCATTGAAAAATGATACATCTGGGGCCTGTTGCATGAATGGGCTAGTAAAACTAGTCTATTTTACAGGTGTGAATTTTTCAACTTACCAGTCTAGCATTTTCTGTTGCATCAAGAAACAGATGTAGCTTATGTTATTATTTTTTTACAGTAGTTATATAACAGTATAATTTTGCTAATTACCAGTCAGCTGTTCAATCTTGAGATTACGGAGGCCATTTTGAGAGAATTTAGTGCTGCCCAAATGTAATCCAACCTAGAAAAACTATCTATAGTCTATGCAAACCTTGCAGTACAGAGTCGTATGGCAATGCTAATCCATAGGGAAATATGAGCGCGCTGTTGCCATTTTCTATGTTGTATGAGAATGAAACAGCTTGACTAGGCTTGCTTGGCTACTAGCAACTTGACAGCACTGTACCCCATAAGGCTAATACTGCCAACTAAAGCTGGTATTACGACTTGACTCAATGATTTTTAACTTGTAAATTGCAAAATTCTGTTGCATGAGCACTCGAAATGTTTCACCAAAATTGAAGTCGGTGGACTAGTATTACTAGTGGTTTTTACCAAGTTCTGTTGCATCAATCCATGTGATGATATCAGTTACTGCAAAATATTGTTCTAGTCTAGTATTATTTTTACAGGTGAATCTTCGGTAGTAAATTGCATTTTAGCAATCATCGGAAGTGTTTAGCTTGGTAACGTCTACTTTTTCATCCACTTCAGTGTTCAGTTTAGTTCAATTTAGTTCAGTATAATTTTTTTTTTGAGGATGAAGCCCACATAGGTCTGAGACCTGTGCGTGGGTAATGAGTTGGATGATGGTGATTGATGAATTGGACCTACAGTTTTAGGTGGGTTCCGAACCACCGGGAAGTGATTTTACAGCAGAGAACAGTGTCTTTTTTGCTGGCCAATCTATTCGGTCACCGTTACAAACAGGACCTACGAGAACGCAGCTTATCTCTCTGATTGAACAGATACCTGCTACGGCTCGCGGCTATCACTTCCTATCTTAATCTTAATCTTAATCTATCATATCTTAATCTATCACTTCCTATCTTCCTATCTTAATCTATCACTTCCTATCTTCCTATCTTAATAATGATTTCTTTTAATACTCACTTACTTTAATTACTTTTAATTTATAACTCTACAATATTTCCAATGATAAATATATGATTTTTCAACATATTAAAACATCACATTCAAACTATAAAATTAAACAATCATTTAAATCAAACTATGAAATTAATAAAAAAATTTGAATTAATTTTCTAAAATTGAAAATTAATTCATATTTTTCAAGTGATGGCTCCCACTATACAAAGTGTTTTAGGAGGAATCTCCAAAACTTAAAGAACTCATTCCTATTATTGAAATTAAGGAAAAAATTCATATTACATAGGTCCAGGAACATTGACACATATTCATTGGCGTTCATGGGAGCCGCATTTCTTAACGGTGCACTAGAAACTACGGCGTCTGATTGGTCTCTTCAAATCCATAGACCGGCTCCTATGGATTCTTAAAAATACGATGTTGAACCATTTTTTCGTGTGGCATGCAAATAGCACAAAAAGTGGCCTTGTCAACCTAAATTTTGATCAGCTGACCTGTAATTTGCAAAATTTTTCTGAAATAAAACCTCTAGTAAAACTAGAGACAGATGTTTCTTGATGCAACACAAAATGCTAGAAATAGTAATAATAGGCCACTTTTACTAGTCGAATCATGAAAAAGGCATCAGTTTTACTAGTCGATTCACGCAGTCGATATGGAAAGTAATATAATTCTAGACTAAAATGTTGCAGTAATCGATATTATCACATCAAATGGTGCAATGACGGATTTATAAATAATATATAATACAAATTATATATTATTTTGTAATTAATATACCTAAAAATGCAATAGTGTTCCACTAGTAGTACTAGTTCACTGAATGGTGTGTTCATGTAACAGAATTTCATAAATTTCCAGCTGATTACTGGTATTACAAGCTTGTATTTGCTCATGCAATAGGCCCTATTGTTATCATGATAATTAAGCCTCAAAATAGCCTAATAAAACGTTTGGTTCCGAATATAATGTAGGTATATTTTATTATATATATTATGTATATTATATTATATTATATATTTTATCGTATCGACTACAGAACAGTGTACAATCAAGATCCACAAACAACAATAATAATAATATTCTGTCCAAAATGCACAAGAAAATAATCATGATTTAAGATTCAGTGTTGTTCCATGACATTTTGTGGTTCTAACGTTATATTTATCTTATTTCGTCAGTTGATATTGTCGAACTTTGTCAAATCCATGCTTAGAGGCTGTGTAATAAAATAGCGTGGTAATCACTCCAACAGAAGCTGGTTTGTGAATCAGGCGCTTCTATATTGATTGCGGAATCTCTTTCCTTATTATGTAATTTGTAATTCCTTATATCATTGTATTTGCGCTATTGTTCCCCATGTATATTGAAATGAGATTTGTAGAAGGATTTTTTCTTAATTCCTCAAAGAAGAATCATCGAGAAAATTACGGTACATATAATAATAGAGTTTATAAGACATTTTTGATAAAGTAAAGGGCCAAAGCATGTGGTCTGAGCGTTTACAAAAAAAAGAGCACACATATTATTGCATGGCTTCCTGCAGAAGAAGCATGAGAAGAAAGAAGCCGACGACGACGCTAGCAGCAAAGCAAGCGGGAAGAGATAAGCCGACTGAATTATAAAACGAATTAGTTATTCTGACAGTGTTTGATGAGGGACGCTTACTTCCCATCTGGCAAAGTAAAGGGCGACTGTTGGAGAAGGAAGGAAAGAGTGGGAGTAGAATGGAAGGGCAAGGTTAGGGTTCTGAGGAAGCGTTGAAGGAAAGATACCACGCGTCTTCAAAACAAGGATCGTGTGGATGGATAAATCAAAATTGTTCGTCCTGGGTTTTGGAACGAGGTTCGATAATGGTGGAGTGAAGATAAACAAAGAGAGATTCAGAGAATGAGTGAGTTTATCTAGAAGAGAGTGAGAGTTAGAGATAGAGAGAGAGTGAGTGAGAGAGTGGGACCGCTGAGAGATAGAGAAGGAAACGATAAAAGTATGAGAAACATGGGAGAAAGGAAAATTAAAGAGATGAGGAAAAGGTTAATAGTAAGACAGAGAAAAAAAATGAGAGACATAAAGTGATGATAAGAATTGTATAGGAAGATAGAGTAAAGGAAATGAAGAAAAGAGGATTAGAAGCATAGTTAGATAGTAAGAGATAACATGAGAAACAGAGAGATTTCGCTCTATCTCTGTCTACGTAATAGTAAGAGGGGGGAAGGTAAAAAGACGTGGATGAGAAAAGTAGGGGGAGAGAGTATGTGAGAGTGAGTGGGAGTGAGAGAATGTGAAAGCATGACAGAGAAGGGTAAGGGTCAAAGAGAGTGTGAAAAGTGATGTATGTAACCACCAGCGATACTACCAAAAGGTCTTATGATAATAGAGAGAAAATGAAAGAAGGTTTTATCTGAGAAAGAGTGAGGGGTGTGATTGAGCGAGGGCGGTAAAAAGAGAGGGAGTGAGAAAATAAGTTTTAATGAGAACATAGATGACAGAGGAGGAAGGGATGAAAGTAGGAATAAGTAAGAGAATGAGAGACAAAGAAACAGCCAAGGAGGAAAAAGAGAGAGTCAAGAAGAGGATGAAAAAAGAGCAGGGCAAGAGAGGAAAAGAGAAAGGTCGTGAAGGTGAAAAATGAGAAAGAGAGAGAAGTGGAAGTATGTCGGCCTAATGATACCAAAAGTACCGCTTTTTGAAGCTGACAATAAAAAATATAAGGTGTGGAAGGAAGCCACAGATGAAAGGACGAAAAGAAAGTGTTGCTATATTTTCGGGAAGGATCCACCCACTCATCGGCAAGGATGTCGATGCCCTAACTTCGCCTCGCGTTGGGGATACCAAATCTAGCATCCCGAATGCCTCCAGACGAGACGAGACGAGACGAGACAAATTGCCCGGAAGTGGCTTCGATTGGAAAACCCTTTTAGAAAAGGAATCCAGGGGGTCGCGTCTTGTCTTTCTCCCACCCATCCCCCTCCACAACATTCCCACCTTAGGCGTCCTCACAAGGAAAACTACCCTTTTAAAAAAATGACTACGCATGAAAAGTCCCAGCCTGTGTACCTTGTACCCTTGGGAAGCCTGGCATGGGGCGTGGATGGGTGTGCGTCAAAATCACTAGTAAAACGAGCGCTTCCCCTCCAAACATCAGGCAATAGCATTATCTTCTTCGGACATCCCGAATCTTTTGAAGTGCCTTTTTTATAATTCAACCGTAAGAGAGAAATTTGTTAGCTGGAGATTCCTGCAGGAAAAAGCGAGCGAGATCTTGGCGCTCCCTCACAAAACATGAGATGAGAAGGAATGTTGATGACATATTTCCCATTTCGAAGGGAAAATAAATTGAGAACAATCACCATTCTACTACGAGCGTAGCCTATTTTTTCTATCATGCGAATCCAAATGAAAGATATTCCAAACTCACGATTTTGGTATTAATCATTTGAACATTTACGTGAAATCAATACATTTCGGAACTGGCAATTGAACAGGTTTTCAATATTTCAATGCAATATTGAACAGGTTTTCAATGTTTTCAATATTGAAGCAATATTTCATCGGAATAATACTCTCCCTGTAGAAACGTTATAGTTCGATGATAAAGAATATTCTAAGATAAGAATATCGATCATTGAGTCCTTAAATTCACGTATAATAAAATTTTAACTAAAATTCTTGCTATGATAATTAAATCACAATCATAATAATTAGATGATTCCTCTGAATCACTACATATTCGATGGTTTGCGCAAAACGAGTTAAAGATAACGATAGAGGTTTTTTTGTAAAACTTTTAATTAGGTCAAACTATTGTGTATGTTTTGTGGAGTTCGGTTTTGGGCTTTGCCTGTCGCATCCACATGATGTAATCTTTTTGAAATAAAATTGAAATTGAAAATGCTAACCTTAACACTCCAAGCATCTGCTCTGTTGATGTTATACAGCAGGCAGATGCATAGTGTTGAGGTTAGTATTATCCTTATTTTTAATCTACTTTTACGCAAACTCTATAATGAAATAAAATCTCAAATTTCTTCAAAATTATTAATCTTTCCTAAAATTTCAACAACGATGACAAAACTCTTGCCACTTAGCACCTCTATGCCACTCTCATTCCATAATTTAATGAGCATGATTTAATCTCATTACAATTATTTAAATATCCTCCACTCTAATGTGAAAACATTCTACTTAATAGGAAGCTTTGATTTAATTGTTATCTATGAATGATAACAATAAAATTAGTTATGATTTCGGTTACTATGCCATAAGGTTAATGAATAACCTCATAAAAATTTCGGTTAGTAGTTCATTTAACTTGACTATGCCCACAGCATGGAACTATGTGTTTCCTAGGCTTATTGTTCACTATGTGGGCTATTCGAATTTTATTAGCCTTCAATTTCAATTACTACTACTACAAAATCACACATATAAATCCTCCAAAATAAAATTATTCAAAAGAACATTTATCCACAGCTCCTATATCATAGGGCCAATATATTCAATCGCTCAACAAAGGCATGGTGTGAGTGAAGTCTTCTATTGTGTACAAATAAAAGCAAGATATTATTAAGCAGATAGAAACGTCTAGGTCTGGACTTTATAAACTGGGGCAGGGGTGGAAAGAGATTATGGATAACCGTATGTAATATTAATATAGAGGGGCTGCAGGATATTTTCCATTCAACTAATAACGAATTAAGGGCTCTTTGAACGTCGCAGTAGGTGGGATGGGGGTGACTCATGTTTTGAATGAGCTTCATGATACGGGGATAACTTTTCACTACACACTCACACAAATACACACACGCGTACAAACGCACACACGTGTACACACGCACACAGAGTACGCGAAAGTCATCACAGAACGCGGTCAGTTGAGTTCCTACAGTCAACTTTCTGTGCAGGGACTCTTTCTCTTTACTCTCCTCTCCTTTCAATGCTCTATCAGCTGCACTGGAACGGAATCAAAACTTCCTTATCTGTAACTAGTTCCAGACTCGATCAATGTTGAACGTCGCGAGATGTCAACGTTCCACTTCTCTCGTGTCCTGCTTCAATTATCCGCTTCTATTATTGCTGCAACTAGCGTATCTCAAACTGATTTCTTCACGCGCATATCCGCATGCTATCTATCGTCCCTATCGATTCCATCTCCTTCACGGTATGATTACAGTCTCATTGACTAAATTATAATATAGTCTTATTGGCAATATGTTTGGACTATGCAGCTGATAAGCCAGATTTATTTAATGATAAAACTGATACCTCGCGGAATTTATAGATTTTCTAGATTGGAATTTATACGAGCATGCTCACGAAGAATCTCTCACTTGAAAGAGCAAATGATGCCAGCTCAATCTTCCTTGAATATCTTTGATTTGAAAAAGATACAGTATACATTGAGAGAATCAGAAAAAAGTAAGCAGAATTCAAAGTCAAAGAAGAAACAGACATAGGAGAAAGGGAAGAGATGAAACACGGAGAAGGAAAACAAGAAATAGAGGATCGATAATAAAGAAGGAGGAGGACAAGGGGTGAGAAAGAAGATAGTAGCTCGGTCTTCAAGCACAGCCTTGAGACTAAACACTAGCAATGCTAAAACGTTATGACTAATGAACATTCATCAAATTTTTTGTTTTTAATCAATTATTCTTTGACATTGATCATAAAACATCCACTTTTCATGTTCTTAACGTCCACATTGTCATTTTGAAATAGAACAACTCTCAAAAGCAGCTATTGGAACAATCTTCGTTTTTAGAAATGCTAATCTAATAAAATTGTTTTTGAACGGTGGAAAAATGAATGGAGTTTTTAAATTAGTAAAAAAGGTATGGAGTCTACCCTGTGATTTAAAATAAATATTTTTTTCAATTGAAGCATAGTGGGGACTACTCTCTTAGCAGGGTTACTTTTTATGACAACCATTTGTAACTTTGCAATAGTACTTGATAGCTTTTTAGTTGGAAAACATCACATTCCAATAGTTTTCATGATAGAAATTCTCATTGTTTCAAGTACAGTAGTTATTATTTGGAGACAGACTTATTTTGTTGAAGAATTAATAAGGGGAATCAGCCATTTTTTTTTTAATTAGGTCACAGTTGCTATATTACTTCAAAACATTTTATCTCTAAAAGTATCATCATTATTATTATATTAATTCTCTACTTTCATATTTCAAGACGGCTTTGACCCGACTGAAACAAAGCCGTAGTACACATAGAATTAAATAAGTTATTTTGATAATGAGGGACAATATTACGGCAGAAATAAAGTTATAACTTACATATTTGTATCTTCCCTACATTCTAGTTATAAAGACTTACATTCTCATTATATTTTACGTTGTACGCATGCAATATTCCACAATATCAAGGATCATCTACTTTCATATTCACACAAAATTCTCGCACAGAATTTCACAACGGAGATGCTAGTTTGCTAATGGATGATACCACAGGGGAAAACGGTCTCCTCCACCCACCCAATCATCAGTATATTCTGCCATCACGTTGCCTTCCATTCCGTTTGCTTTCGATCTGATTCAAACCAAATCTGAGATATGTGCCAAGCTGCATGGACCGCACGAACAAAACACATTAATTCCACTTTCCTCATGTAAATCACGTATGGTAACAATGATGTGTTACCAGGCATTACACTGTCATAACACTAAAACCACCGTGTGATGTGAAACCAGGCGCCCAGTTCAAATTCGGCTTTACCATGCATCCGAAAGCACACACACACACACCCTCTATCCTTCCACATGTCCTGCTCTGCTAGATGACGTAGTTATGGAATCTGATTACGCATTTTAATAATACTGGCAAGGTACTGTTCACACACCACACATCACATTGCCGCAACGTAGTATTTGACAATAGTTACAACTCACTCATCTTCATTCGATATTTGAATTTTTCTACATTGGAGTTCAATAATTAACTAAAAAGAATTTATTCTTTCAATGCAACAAACATGCAAATAATATTAGGTTTATATTTTTGAAAAATAAACAAATTCAACGCCACCCTGAGAAAATCTGTGCGGAGTCGATCCTTTCAATAAGAATAATTTCCTCATTGAAAGAAATCCTACAATCAGTCAGTCCTTTTTATAGAATGAAAAGCAATAACAGAAAATAAATATGTAAACGTAGTCTATATAAATAGTACAGTATGTTTGTAAGTATGGTTTGATAAAAAAAACTATTTTTTTGGCACAGTACAGAGGAGTCTACGCCTCATTCATACTGAAATACCTTTCAAAACAAGACAATTAAAAGTTCTCTGAAGGTTGTATCTAATGAAGACCCTTCTCTATATCTCTAAAGACCCAAAGAATCCTAATGATAATCTCCTAAAAGATAATTTTATCTTTCTTAATAATGGTGAAGGTGATATTGTGGAAAGTATCCATAATGAATAATAAGACGAAATTGTCACAACCACATTTATTAAAACTTCGAGAAACTAGTTTCGGTTGTTACACCATTATCAATCTCAATCAAACTCATGTTAACCGAAACTAGTTCCTCGAAGTTTAAATAAATGCGGTTGTGACAATTTCGTCTTATTATGCATTATAATTTTATCTAGTACTTATACCATTAACAACGGGGGGACTAGAGCCATGGATGACCCCTCCTTCTAATAGGCCCTAAACAACCTGTTGTTACATGAATGAAACCACTATTTGCTTGAATAAAGAGATTTGAATTGAATTTAAATAAATATGAGGCTCTACTTTTGTATTATGTTTTTAAATAACTATATTTTTACATTTATGTTTTACATCAAATATTACACTTCTATAATAATAATAATAATAAAATTGTCTTACAATATCAACCTTTCAATACCATGGAATCACATTTACCCGAGTTTCAAAAATACATTCGAAACCAAATTAGAATATAGCAGGTGACTCAATGAAATGGAAATTTATTGGATTTCACTGATCCCCGTTCGTGCGAGGTGGAATTTTATAGGCTGTAGGAGAAAGGTTGATTCATTGAAAAAGTTGAGTGTCAATTAATTACGGCTCTATAAAAGCTTTTTTTTTGCTTTACGAGTGCAAAGTAGGCCTATAGTATGTTAAAAAAAGTTAGTTAAAAAATTCTCCACTTACGAACACGATTCATCATCGTTATGACAACGTGGTAGTCATTTATAGATTCATCAGGTCAAGTCCAAGATGGCGGCCACATGTGAGCAGCTGGCGAGGCTTCTAATTGCCCCGTTGAGTTGTCCAGAGATCTTCCGCAGTGTTCATCATGCTATTTTTTTCATTCTTCGTTCTGATACTTCAGTCATTCAGGAGATCATGACCCGGAACGTGAAGCAATTCATTCGGACTCGGAGACAAGTCAATAAAAGACTTTGGCTATGACCGGCAGTTAGGGCGAGAGATCACAATGGCCGAGGATGACTCAACTAGTTCAATTAACCTTTTATGACTCGAGGGAGATGCTACTTGGACTGTTGATTCATGCTTGATATGTTCCAACATCTGAAGCGAGTGCTACTAAACGCATACTGGATATTAAATTCAATATTTTTCATGTCGTTTTTCAATTGCTGTAATGACATTCAATACTGGATCCAACCTTCTCAATTTTGTAGCTTCTTCAGCGTTGTTTTCAGGAATACATTTCATTTAAGGTGGATTTACACATAGCCTGCAATGCCCATGCCGTGTCCCTGCCTATGTGTAAATCTACCTTTATAACCATTTCACAAAAACTTAGCATAGAGCCTGTTCACACGAGGCGTTTTTTTGTGGAGCGTCTGCCGCGCAGCTGGTGGCGAAGCATTGTCTTATATGAGATTTTCAATAATAATCATATAATAGTAGTTTATGCAACGATTTTATTTTGACCCTTATTAAGGCACGAGTTAGATGTAAGTTATAACACGAGCGAATGCGAGTGTTATAAATATCTCACGAGTGCTTTAATGGCCAAATAAAATCGTTGCATACACTATTTTATCTACGACCACTAGTATACATTTAATTAAAACAATTTCATTTTACCTGTGACTGTCAGAGATACCTAACCTCTCATCTCAAATACGAGAAGTTATAGTAGATTGTTAGGTTAAAGCAGCTGGTGTAGCAGTTTGATCAAATCAGCTGATAGTTTCATAATATTGAATTACGATATTGATTCCATCAAAAATGCTTCTGATTGGTCCAGAACCCGTGTTATAATGTAGAACCTGTACTATAATGAGCTCATTATGCAACGGGTTTCAAAAAGCATTTCGAAAGGACAGCTGTTTTGGCATCAATTGTGAAACTGTAATAAACATTATGACATGGTCGTAGATAAATAGTTATGATTCAAGAAGAGATATACAATAAACTGATAGAATATCAGTCCTGCCGACTGCGGAGTCTATTTCTTTTTTTTTTTAAATATAAGTTACGGTTATTTTCACTCCCCCATCTTCTTGACCTGATCTTAGCCATAGCCAAGAAAAATTATCTTTATCGAGATACAAAACTGCTTTAACAAACAATTAAACAAAATAAAAACAGAAAAAATAAAGCAGAAATGAAAAAATTGTAATTAAATAATAGCTATTAATCAGTGAAGGAGTACAACGAAAGCAAAATTGTCTCTTAATTTCGAGGGTAACCCAAGATTTATCATATTTTCAAACAACTATAGTTTTATACATTTGCGTTATGATTGGTCTATTTGATTTTTTCTTAATGAAGTAATACTACTCATGTTAATACAATTTATTTTGTGACAATATACTTCGGATATACTGTATTTTTATTTTTAATTTGATGTTTGTGATGTATTTTAAATTTCAATTTGAGTTTGCTATGATTGTAATTTGCAATTATTCTAGCTATAGAACAGACTTGCATTAAACCTAAAAATGGAATGAGCAAAAAAATCAATAATAAAAAATCCCTCTCTCCTACGGTCCAGACGGTGCAACCCCTGTCTAGACGGGTGAGGCGAGCGAGGCAAGCTTGCCGGCTAGTAATCATAAAACTATCATGAAAATGGTTTTGGTTGCAAGCAGCATCGCGTTAGTCGCGCGTAGTGGAGCAACAGACGTGCGGCTGCTGCGCTACCGTCGCGCTACAGCTGCTCCACTAACGCGCGTTAGTGGAGCAGCTGTAGCGCCGCAAAAAGTTGCACGTGTGAACAGGGCCATACAGGTCGACATACAGTGGATCCAATCGATATAGTAGTACCAATCGGTCAGAAACCATAGAATATTGTTGATATAATAAAAAGTAAAAAATTACAGTATATGATATTATAATAGCGTTGTTTGGAATGTTTATTGCTGATTTCAGATACATCAAATTGGTTATTAAAAAACTATTGGTTCGCTCATTTTTTACCGAAGAGCAGTGACTGCAACATAAGTTTTTCATAAGTATTGTTCATGAGATTTTGAACAATAGTAGTAGTTTTATTATTAGTATTGGTATGATAATGGGAAGTGATAGCCGAGTGGCGTGGCAGGTATCTGTTCAATCAGAGATAAGCTACGAAACTTCTAGGCGCTCTTTGTAAGGGTGACTGATTGGATTGGCCAGCAAAAAAAGACTGTTCTCTGCTGTAAAGTCACTTCCCAGTGGTTCGGAACCCACCTAAAACTGTCGGTCCAACCCATCAATCCCCATCATCCAATTCATTACCCACGCACAGGTCTCAGACCTATGTGGGCTCCATCCTCCGAAAAAAATAAGAAATATATTTATAATATCCCAACTCCCGGCAGTAGAATTTTTAGGTACTATGTGTACCATGCCAAGACGCTATCATATCTCCAGTTTATTCGATAGTAGCATGAAGAATCTATTCCAGTAAACAATTTCACTCCTTTTAATATCTATTCAATGAAAATTTACAAAACAAGAGGAGATTGCGAGAGAAAAACAAGGAGACCAATAGCAGCAACAAGTGTTGTGTTGGGAAATGCGTAGTGAAGATAATCAAATATAATTGTTATAGTTGCTTTAGTGATATTTTACTTTTTTAATTTTTCTTCTATGTAGAATAAGGATCCGTGAGAGAACCTTTTAGGCGTGATAGTCTACTGATAATGTAAAACTCTTGAGATCATGATCATGATCATTGAATAATGGAATAAAATAGAATAGAATCACTGCCTTCATGGAAGGCAAACTTAGAAAAAATCAAATATATTAAAAATATTATTCAAAATAATAATTGATATACATTATAAATATAACAATATAATAAAAAAAATTAAAACAGAATTGAAAATAATAATACAAATGAATGATTGATTTAAAAGATTCTCTTTTAACAGTTCTTGAATTTGTTACAACATCCAAGAGTAAATAAATGGTTTTAGTACTTGAAAAAATCATAATCAAAAGATTCATTCGAAAAATGTAGTCTACTTTCAAAGCACCAAAACTCGTCTGTGAGTATTTTATATGCATTATAATTTTTGCGAAATTTGACTGTTTTTATAAACTGTAAACTCAGTTTATCAGACTCTCATTTTGTCTTCAATAATCAATCTCATTATTTTCATAAACAAACTCATTCAGAGCCAGACATTCCCCATTCAATTCATGATAACTGAACTCCATCCATTCCAATAACAGTTGTCCCACAGTACTGTCCATTTTCAGCGCAAATTAGCATTTTAACTTGAATAATCAATACAATTATTAAAAAAAAAAACTATGATACACACTCAGTCATTCTTCAATTAATTTGTGATCACTGAATTCCATTCATCATTCACTCCCAATACATTATTCATTATTGCCTCAAAGAGTTCAGTCCACCTTTTACTCAACTTCTTTAGTAGATAGGATGGGTGACCGTGGTTCAATGACTTGATTGTATAAGCTTTATTATCACTTACTCGGTGCCTCGGAACTCACCTAAAATAGTAATCTACCATGTTCCCTATAGCATGGCTCAAACAGCGAGGAGGAACTACCTGTCAGGGTCTCCCCACCAATAAAAGCCATACACTTATTATTATTATTTTAGTAGATTCACATCCCATTTTAGTCGTGAAACGTATGCCTTCGCACATTCTGCTTGTCTTTGTATTGGCATAATCTATCTTTCAGGATTCCATTTTCGACAGCTATTAGACGAGAGAAGAGACCAAAGTTGTTTGCGAGCATGCAAACACGTTCTAGAAGGCGGATGAACGGATCGTTTGATTTATTTACTCTACAAGTTCACGAAAGTGTGTGGAAGTTTCGAGAGCCTTTCGTTTCCGTTCACAAAATTCAGTTCCAAAAAGTTTCAGGCAATTTGCTTGCACACCGTTATCAGGTGACACCTAAGCGTGAACAGTTTCTTTAGAAAAACAATAGGACATTGAAACATCTGCTGACTTGATCTTGCTAACTTTGTTGCTACTGTATATCTAGAGATGTTTAAGGGCTGCAAATCAGGTTAGTAAATACATAATTGTATGCAGTTGATTTTGTAGCAGGCCTGTTTCATGGGGAAATCAACTACAATATTAAAACAGAATTAAAAATAAAATTACAAATCAATATATTAGTTTATGCAACGATTTTATTTTGACCCTTATTAAAGCACGAGTTAGATGTAAGTTATAACACGAGCGAATGCGAGTGTTATAAATATCTCACGAGTGCTTTAATGGCCAAATAAAATCGTTGCATACACTATTTTATCTACGACCACTAGTATACATTTAATTAAAACAATTTCATTTTACCTGTGACTGTCAGAGATACCTATAACCTCTCATCTCAAATACGAAAAGTAATAGTAGATTGTTAGGTTAGCAGCTTAGTTAGCAATTTGATGAAATCAGCTGATAGTTTCACAATATTGAATTACGATATTGATTTCATCAAAAATGCTTCTGATTGGTCCAGAACCCGTGTTATAATGTAGAACCTGTACTATAATGAGCTCTTTATACAACGAGTTTCAAAAAGCATTTCGAAAAGACAGCTGTTTTGGCATCAATTGTGAAACTGTAATGTATACATTATGACATGGTCGTAGATAAATTGATTTAAAAGATTCTCTTGTTTTTGTTACAACATATCCAAGAGTAAATATGTGATGTTGAAGATCTAGCCTATCATGTTTTCATTAATATATAATAAAAACTAAAAAAAAAAACACTTCTAAGTGGAAATTATAACTCACGTTATGGCGTGACGGCCGTTTCACTCTGTTGTCAAGAGCATCGTCAGACGACCCACAGTACACTGATTCAAGGCATCAAATTAGGCAAATAAGGCATTGCCTTAAATCAGTGTACTGTGGGTCGTCTGACGATGCTCTAGACAACATAGTGAAACGGGCGTTTCGCCATAACGTGAGTTATAATTTCCACTTAAAAGTGTTTTTTCAATAGTAAATATGTATTGGATCACAGTGACTCGAAAAATTTTATGAAAGGTTATGAGTTTAATTCTTGGATTTCTTGTTCCATAACGATCTGCGTTGTTAATATTAACTTTTGTTGTGAATGACGACTCAGTTTTATATTGTGAATATATGATAACTGTACTCACTTTCGGCCGAATGTGAGTACATTTATTATATATTCACAATATAAAACTGACTGCAAGTCGTTAAATTTACAACAAAAAGTGAAGTTACGAATTTCTATTCACAAACCACTCTGAGAAAATTATTAAAAAATTGAATTTGTACTGTCTAACATTATTCGTGGAACTTAATTTAGATATGAAGTATGTCAGGAGCAAATTGATATCAGTGGTTGGAAAAAACGACAAGGTATTAATGGAGCAATAGGAATTGAAATATATATGCATATTCTTTCCTAATGCACAAATACACATCTGGTGAGATTTGGAAAGTTCACTGATCGAGAAGGACCTTAATAAAATTTCTATTATTCCATAACAAAATATTCTATAATTTTAGGCAATTTTTGAGATAATTAAAGAAAATGCCAACATATTGTATACCGTATGTATAGTAATGCAGTGATCTGCATTTACTATAAAAACCCTTTTTGTACTTAGTTATAAAACATGCGAGATCATGAAAAAAGGCATGAGAATACAGAAGTTTACAATGTTCTCCATGACTAATTTTGAAACCAAAAATCTTCTTTTCCGAAACATTGATAAAATATTTTTAGTTCCTTTCCATAACTTTCAAATGCCTAAGATTTGTACTTAGACTAAACATTCTCCCGAAAGCTGTAGGCTTTCATTGATTCATACAAACTATGATTTGTTTATTACTTCTGTTCTAGGTCAACGAACCATTAAAAATTGCGAAAATGGTTGACCTCATGATCTCACGATCTTTGACGCAAAAGTTATTTCCATAAAGTAAGGAATGCCATTGAATGGATATTCAGTTTGCCTGAATGAATGTGTTTAGATGAATGACAATGCAATTATGCGAATAATATGCAAAACTACTATTTTCACCTCACTTCTGAATGAATTCAATAAAATAGATACAGTACTGTGCTGTAATCAGATACTGTATTCAGTTCACCCGTGAAAAGTATTAATATCGTGTCATTATGATAGAATGAATGCCAATGAAGCAACGAAATTTGCTTCACTGTCATTTCGCAATAACAAAATCACTTCAATTCATGTCAGATTATTCAGAGGATATTTTGGATTTAGTCAGATTATTGGAGCTATGAAGAAGAGCTTTGCATTTTTTGAACGATTCCTTTTTATAAAAATCATCACAAGTTGAATGGTAAAATTTATTGGGAATGTGTTTGAATAATAATTAGTGAAGAATGGAGAATACAGTAAAATAACGTTTAAAAATACGAAATAAAGAAACTTAATATATAAAGTAAGAAATTAAAGAAATACAAAATAGAGTACACTGAATAAACTTACTGAAAGATGTATAATTATATGCTCACCCAAAAGCTTATATGGATAACAATACATTCCAATAATGTACAAAGATTTTGAGAGCTCTTATTTACCTGTAACAGAAAAAAATGTATTCCAGTTAATGCAATCCTTATTCCTGTCAAGCGGTATCAATGAAACTTGAATATTGAATAATTTCCATAATAATGATTTAAAATCTGATTCTCCTTACAAATAAATCAAAGTGAGTGTACTGTGGGTCGTCTGACGATGCTCTAGACAACAGAGCGAAACGGCCGTCACGCCATAACGTGAGTCAATTTCCATTTAAAAGTGTTTTTTTAAGTTTATATTAATAATGAACCAATGAACTGTAGTAGTAAATTGCACAGAACATAAGTATTAGGATTACTTTTTGTAGAGTTAGCAGCATTTAGCACTTTGTGTGCATACATACGATGACAAACTAATTTAAAGCAGTAACTTGCACAGAGAGTGAGCATTATTTTGAAACATAAGCATCACTTTTTTGTTAGTATTGATATTAAACATTACTTGTGTTCACTATCACCAAGTACTCCTGTTGAACTAAATAACTTGTAACTAAATGCAATCTTGTAACTGAGTGGAAATGTTGATTTCCAAAAATAACCATTGTGAATCCCATCATCATCAGTTTACAAACGTGGCACCGAGAAGCTGGTGAAAAACAAGCTAGTAACATATTGTGTTTGGGGATGAAAAAAGTGATATAACAGTGTTCGTTGCCTTCCTAGACGGAACTAAAACAAGTCAGAACAAAACGTTCTTGCTAGCTATAAAAACCACTTATAAACCGGGAATATACAACAGATCCTGCTCTGCCTTCCCAGCAAAGTTTACTTCGTCATTCTGTCTCCTGTCTTTTTGCTTTCACCCATCCGCTGCCCGCTACCGATCTCCAGATGCTTTGAAACTTCCGGCTTACCAGAAATAGATTCCACCCCAAGTAATGCCCGATCCCTTTTGTACAATTCGTCTATTTGTGAAGATGCTTCCTGGTTTCTTACACTTACACTTACAGTGTAAGTTTACCTCGACCGCCTTTTGGGAGCATTAAATGCCAGCGAACTATAAGAAAGATGATGACAATGACGTAAGAACGTTTGGCCTAGGCCACAATTCTCAACCCTCAACACACCAGAGAATGTGCAGCCACATCTAAAAAACTGTAAGTAGAGTTCAAAGTGAGTTAGAACCTCAAATAGCTTCCACGAAGGTAGATGGATGATTGGAATTACTAAAGCAACATGAATTAAATTAAGCTGGTTTACTGGCTAACAAGCAAGCGAGGGGCAGCATTACAAGCTGACCAGGCTCCCACCACCAGGAGTCTGACTCATGAGACTTGACATTACAAAACCAAGTTCTCAGTTAATAGTTACCATGGGCGACACGACACGTTCCGCCAAATTCTGAGGTCGTCGTTTATGCCCCCCCCCCCCCCCCCCTAAATATTTGAGGTTGTTATTCACGGTATATTGTCTGCAGCTAGAGCACAACCCTACACCACGGAAAATACCATTGTTCTCCCCCCCCCTGACTGACTCTCTATTACACTATTGTATATAATTTTTGAATCAAGTATAGTAATAAATATATATCAATTTCTAATCCCAATTTTCTTTGATCTCTTCATTTTTTAAAAATAGGGCTGTTAAATATACATTGTTTAATCAACATTCTCTGATGGAAAGTCCCCGACACCCCCTCAAATCACCTCCATCCATTCCTAGCAGTAAATGGTAGCTGACGACGCCCATGCTAGTTGCAATTAACTAATGAAAGTAACAGTTAAAAGTTCAAGAAGTTAGAGAAGTAGAAGTTCTAGAAGTAGTTACAGTAACTAGGTACACATTACAGTAACTAGCTAGTTCTTTATTACAATAACTTCTCCATTGCATTTAACTGGTACGAAATAATCTGTCACTGTCCACTGACACAGTCATAGTAGCCAACGAGTAATTTTTAAAGGTCCCTTTCTATCGTCTGTTCAGGGTATGTTTATGATAGGGAATTAGGGATTTACTAAATGGGAACATAATAAAATAATCATAAATTAGTTTTCTAATATGAAAGCACTGTTTTAAATGAATAATTTCCAAAAATTCAGGATAAAATGGTTGGCAGCATTGAAATTACAAAGCGTTCCTAAAAAATCTTCTCATTTTCAAAAAAGTTCGCATCAATAGCCCTAGTCTACAATGCTGATCATTATAAGTGCCTACTTATATACAGTTCAGCTTCACCCTATCTTTATGCACTTCCCCTGACAGTATTCCCTCCCTATATTATAGCACGTGTAAGGGCTGTTTTGTAATACCATTAAAAAGGCTGATTAATGCGCGTTCAGAGCGCAACCCGCCCTTATTATCCTGATGAGACATTATACTCTTTCACAAGTCATAAAGCTGGCAATTTTCAAGACCTCTCACAAGGGAATGTACTTTTCTTATGACATAAACCTGGTAATTTGAAGGTTGTAGTTTCTCATCTGAAGGTACGTGAATTACACTTCTGTGTAATGTGCAATCCTGTAATCTGATACGGAAGAGTACATTTTGATGTGTTACGACTTGGTGCACCCTGTATTATTGGCTTTGTCATGCTGTGATGCTGTAGTAGACTATTCCGTATACACCTTAACAAATTTCCTAGAACTTTATTACCTAGAAGCACCTCCTAGCTAATATATGAAGACTGAGTAATAACTTCGGGAACCCCTTCTCAAATTAAACGGAAGATTTATTGAAAAAAAAAAATTGGAAACCTTCTTTTAATGTGGATTCGATTTAGAAAGATATAAACATTAATATTTTATAATAATTTTACTGCTTATTTTTCTAATGTTATAATATTAATTGAAACTCTGCAATGTACAAATAATTCTTTTGGTTTTAATGTTATTCAAAAAAATTATATTCAATTGATATCATATTTCTTATTCCAAACAATTTTTATATTTTTAATAATTATACAAAAGTTTTCTCGAAAATTGTGAAGATAAATGATAGTTTCTCGGAATGTAAATTCTATTTAGAACGTTCTATTCTATTCTATTAATATCGTCTAATAATGTTCTTTAAAGATAGGTTTTAAAAGTAATGATGTTAATTTAAACTCTGCAATGTTAAAAGCCTTATTAATTTTTTTGTTTCAGTATATTTTCAAATTTTTTACGCTCATGTTTTCAATGTTGTGATGTAAAAATATTTTCAATTTCAAATTATTAATGTGATATATTTCAAATAATTTTCTATCATGCATATGTTTTTAATAATAATAATAATAAATAATAATAATATTGAGTGACCTGGATGGCTCAGATCTGGTGTCAGAGTTTTCAGGTCGCAACTGAACAACGTTTAGGGCCTCTGACTTGGTTTTTTAGGCAGCTGAGACCGATGGGCTAAAAGTGTCCTCCGAAACACGGGAGTGTCGTCAGTAAAAATCATTCGATCAGACGGGGATCGAACCCGAGACCTTGGGGTTAGCAAGCCAGCGCTAACCCACAAGCTACGGCAACTCCACATGTTTTCAATGGTATGTTGTAAATGTTAATGTTGTACTGTTTAACAAAATAATGTAGTATTATATTTTTAATAATTTTCTTCGTAAATATTCTGTAGTACAAATATTTTTTGATGGGCTACTAAATCCAGAAGTGCTACATCTCTGACTAAACTTATGAACTAAAATGAGCTCATATTATATAATTTAATAAACTAAACTGAATAGAAAAGCAAATGAACCACAGACATATGGATGGATTTGTCATAAAATATGACAAAGAAAAGTCCACAATTTCATAACTTATTTACACTACACACATACAATGAATTAGAAGCGAATAAATAAACAACTAGACCTACAAATGTATTTATGCTTGTTTTACACAGGAGCTGAGAGCCAATTTCATGGAGTAAGACCAGACAAAACACTGAAGGTGGTTGTTTATCCACCAGTAATATTTGGTAATAATTGGTGTTTATCCCCGTAACACAGAAATAAAATAATGCTACAGAGACATCTATAGAAAAAAATAGGTGAAAAAACTAGTATATCTTTTGTTAGCTCTGTATTATTATCATTGTTAGTCTTGTTTTGCAAAGCGCGTTGCAAATGGGAAAGCGGAAAAACTGTTTATTTAGAACTTTACACAAAGTTCGGTCTGTTTTGAACGCGATACAAACAGCTGTGAAAATATTTTCGAACGATATGGTTTAAAAAATCATTAAACCATATTCCTTAATGGATGAGTTGGCCACGCATGTGGACAGAGCTTTGAGCTAGTTAAGCGCTTGAAAGAATTGAGAGGGGATGGATGATTAGAAGGTTAGTGTCCCTGTGTTTCGATTTTGTAGTCAAAACTACACGTAGAGATCTCCCTACAGATCTCCCACGTACGGGGGAGATCTCTCCCCCCCCCCCTTGATAGAACCCTGCGGCCCCTAACCATCAAGGCGCTAACACTAGGGCTCGATTACGGGTTTCGATTAAGGGTTTTTCAAAACAATGAACGTTTCTCTACAAAAACAAGTTTGATTGATTAACAATTCCCGGATATCAACTCGGTAACCCATCTCCCTTTTACTGTGACGTTCCTTAATGGTTTGGTCCTTGTTTTGATCTTTCTCTCTTACTCGTTCCCTCATTCTCACACTTTCTCTCTTCATTCTATCTCTTTCTATCTGGGCAAACCCGTCACGTTTCATGCACTACGCCAAAGATTCGTTACGAATTCATACAAGCACACAATTTTTCCAATTCAAATAACTTCTCTGGTGCAAAGGGTAGAGAATATTGGAAAACGGAAAAAGATTAACGATCATGGTAAGTGGTGAAAGAATGACTTTGGTTGAGTAGCATTAAAGTGGATTCATTCGTATTGGATATGGATGATGACAAGATAGGCTGCTATTGGCTTATAAAAACAACGTTCCATTCATTTGATTTTTTCTGTTGTCCACTTTTTCGATAGTATTCAGAATGCAGGATGTTGAAGAATGTCATAGCTTTTTTATCACTATGTTCGTTGTTGTTCGACGCTTGTGTATAAATACAAGTGTTCTATACCTGTATAGTGTTTGACCAATAACTCTCCTTTCATAGGCTATACCTAGATAGAGCACAAATACATATTTTACAAAAACTATTTAGTCTATAGAACCATTTTATAGATTTCATGTTCTATTTTATACATTCGTGTAGAGTAGAGTTGAATGATACTTCAGTGTAGTCTCTTACACAAATTCTTGTTTAAGTAATCTGAAATGAACTAACCCGGTCTTTAACTGATTTTCAAAGACTATTTAGTCTATAGAACCATTTTTTATATATATATATTACATGTTCTATTTTATACATCCGCGTAGAGTAGAGTAGAGTGATACTTCAGTGTAGAGTCTCGAACACAAATTCTTGTTTTAAGTAATCTGAAATGAACTTACCCGGTCTTTAACTGATTTTAAATTTTTGAGAAAGAATCCGACATAATGTTTATGCTTAGGTATAACATGAATTGATGATAAGAATAGTCTCAGCCAAGAAACAGACCTGGGACACAGAGTTGATCGAAATGTTTTCGATTACAAATGAATGGAAAAAAAGAATGGAACTAAAAATTAGAGGCTACTCTCATGGAATAGTAAAGAAGTTTTTCACAGCACTTTATACTACAGAAGTTGGAAATTTAGAGCAGTATATCATAGAAAGAAAATCATAGAATAATAATTGAATAATTTAATGACTGTTCTCTGATCACTATGAGTAGAGTAGGATTACTTTAAATTACACAAATGCAAAACATTTCAAATAAAGCATTCACTTATGGACGGATCAATTACTGTTGTGCTTCTATCACCAAATTTTTACTTTAATATCAAATATTCAAGAAACCGTCAATGATAGAGATTTTGAATTTTTCCTACTCAGAAAAACAAAAAAGAATATGTTCTACTGCACGCATTGTCTAATTATGTCAGCTGCACTTTTTTATCTCTGATGTAAATTACGTGAAAATAAGCTACCGATTGAAATATTGTTTCGCAATAGTATGATTACGTTGAAACTTCAATGATAATAACTATACTTTATCAGTAGCCAGAAATACAACAAGGAAATTACCGAATTTCCTGCTAAAGCCACAAAATCTATCCTCAATCAACTTCACAAACAGTAACTTTGCTGCTGAAATATCCCATTTCAATAACAATAATAATTATTGTTGTATTACTACTTGATTTCAACAATATTTATGATACCATCTACACCTTCGTATAGCGGCAAGTCCAAAAATGTTTATTGGGGGATATCATAAAAACTTAAAAAACACTTTCAAGTGGAAATTATAACTCACGTTATGGCGTGACGGCCGTTTCACTCTGTTGTCAAGATCATCATCAACAGTACACATGTGCCATAACGTGAGTTATAATTTCCACTTAAAAGTGTTTATTATATATTAGTGGAAACAAGATGGATCTTCAACATCATAATAGGGGATATCACCAATAATAAGTTTTACCTTTTTCTTCAGCTTTTTTAAAGGGATGGTCAAGAATTTCGGTGAGATTCATTTCCATGATTTTCCTTCCCCCATGTGGTGGTATATTATGAAATAAGCTATGATGAAATACTAAATCTTATATCCAGAATGAATAATAAGACGAAATTGTCACAACCACATTTATTAAAGCTTCGAGAAACTAGTTTCGGTTGTTACACCATTATCAATCTCAATCAAACTGAAAACTGAAGTACAGAGAAGCCTTATATATACTGTGCATGGAATGATACTATTGGCTAAGAGGGAAAGAGGCTGACCTTAATCGGACGTTGTGATTGGTTGTTAAGTCACGCCCCCTGGTGGGAGGAGTAACAAGCAAAAATACGAGTCAAATCAATAACTAAACACTGTGAAAATCAAGAAAGTAACAAAAAATTGTAATACGGCTAGAATTTAATCAAACTAAAATTAAATTTTTTTTTAAATTAGAAGCTCACTGAAGTGCAATCAAGGTCAACTGAGAAATACACATAAGAGCTGCTTTTTAAAAATAGGCTGGATTTATAATGAAACCAAGTTAGTTGTATTGAATTGGTTAAAATAAATTTGGTCATTTAAATTAGTTATGGAATCGTTTTTTACCAACCTAGTTATCTCCAAAGCTTCTAAAATGTTCAATTGTCTGCCTTTGCCAATCAAATGCAGAAATTCAACATTTTCTCCAGCCTTGAACTTGTGTCCATTATTAATGAGATGTTCTGCAAAATTTGAATCTCCTTTTTGGGTTTTCTAATCCCTGATATGTTCATTTACCCTACATTTGAAATTTCTACCAGTCTAAGAAAGTTCTTATATCCAGGGCAATAATTTACACCAGATTCAATATTCAAATTTTTTTACTTCTATTTTTTGTAATGGATAAGGGTTAAACTTTAAGAAGGTTGAGAAGAAGAAATATAAAGACTGGAAAATGTCGGAAATAAAGGAACAAAATAATCGATTAAATAAATCAACACAAATGAATAGGTGTGATACTGAAAAATTAATAATAATCATGATCAATTTATTTATTGTGACAAATTTACGAGTGTGAAGGTGCAACAGACTCAAGTCCAAAACTGCTCCCTTCACAAATTTTGAAAATATGTTACATTGTCCAATCAATTATTATTTATTTACAGCTTGATAGGCATAAGTTTGTTCTATCAATTATTATTCACTTTAACTCTTCATTATATACCATTTTTCATTCTGTTAGACCTTCATAGTTTTTCAGCGTGTCATGGACACCCAAATTGGTTTCAACAGAATATATTATTTTCTAATCAGTTTCCAGTCAATGAAAACAAAGGCATCCAATTCAAAATGGATCATTGGTACAGAGACATCAGTTTTACCAAGCAATAACAGGTATAACATTGGACCATTGTCCATTGAAGATTATTGTATCAGTTAACGTTATTGCATAGTAATTGAACATTCAGTTAATACCTCTCTTCGTTTCCATGAGAGTTCTATGAGACTGGCTGATATGGAAGTGTGGCACTAATGACGAATTGAACGAACATAAAGAGACTGGATGATCACATGGATTGTTTCGGTCATTTGTATGTTGCTACTGGTGATACATAGGCTCTGCCTAATAATCATAGTCCTAATATTATAGTCCTGGTCAGAATCGTCAAAATTTGAAACTTACTAATTATTCGCATTTGTTTCAGATGCAGTCATATATTATATGGAATAGACGTGAATACGTTACATTCACTGTAATCTTATCTATACTTTAAACGTAAATTAGAAAATACCATGAATATTTTTCTAGAAATCAATTTTTCACTTTTATAATACTACAGTATTATGTGTCTGTGATGTTTTCCATGACGAAATACTTAATGAACAATCTAATATTAAATCTGACACTGTATTTCACTTTTAAAAATTGTTTTACTCATTTTGGAGATGCTTGAGGAATGCATTTCACTTCTGAAAAAAGCTTCATCAGCCTGATAAAGCTCTTTTCAGAAGTGAAATGCATTCCTCAAGCATCTCCAATATAAGTGAGTAAAACAATTCATAAAAGTGAAATACAGTGTCAGATTTAATATTAGATTGTTCATTAAGTATTTAGTCATGGAAAACATCACAGACACATACTGTAGTATTATAGAAGTAAAATATTGTTTTTTAGAAAGGCTGAAAAGAATCAGGCTGATGAAGCTTCTTTTCAGAAGTGAAATGCATCCCTCAAGCATCTCCAATATAAGTGAGTAAAACATATTAAGTGAAATACAGTGTCAGTTTTAATATTAGACTACAGTATGTTTATCTCCATATTATCACGGATGTCTATCAAAGCCAAAGGCAAGGCTTTGTTAGTAAGGTTTTTAAAATATTTACACGTATTATTACAATTAGTTACGATGATTATAATTAAAAATACATAGAAGCTTGGTTTCTTAGGTGAGAAAAAATTTGTTTTCAAATTGTCACTTAGTCTACTAACAGAAGTATATGAGAAGTATATTTTAACTACTCTGTTGAATTAAACAGAAGCTTGAGAGTATAAGTAGAAACTATTCTTTCCTTCTAAACACTACTTCAATAAAGGTTTAATAGCAGTTTATGCAAAGATTTTATTTTGACCCTTATTAAGGCACGAGTTAGATGTACGTTATAACACGAGCGAATGCGAGTGTTATAAATATCTCACGAGTGCTTTAATGGCCAAATAAAATCGTTGCATACACTATTTTATCTACGAACACTAGTATACATTTAATTAAAACAATTTCATTTTACCTGTGACTGTCAGAGATACCTAACCTCTCATCTCAAATACGAGAAGTTATAGTAGATTGTTAGGTTAAAGCAGCTGGTGTAGCAGTTTGATAAAATCAGCTGATAGTTTCACAATATTGAATTACGATATTTATTCCATCAAAAATGCTCCTGATTGGTCCACAACCCGTGTTTTAATGTAGAACCTGTACTATAATGAGCTCATTATGCAACGGGTTTCAAAAAGCATTTCGAAAAGACAGCTGTTTTGGCATCAATTGTGAAAGTGTAATGTACACATTATGACATGGTCGTAGATAAAGGTTTTTATTATGAAGAAGGATCTGTAGTGATTTGCTAGATGCTCAAGTGTATTAGTATTACTTCTGCTGGAGAACACATAGAACGTTTGGGATAACAACCTCAAACTGAGATATAGTAAGTTCACTCTAGTTCCGTGATATTTTCCTATCCATGATAATAACCTAATAAGGTTCGTTATACCATCATGCACTCACACACCTCCCCTCTTTGTCTATTCTAATATTTTCAATCCAATAAAGTATTTATTTGTAGATTTACAAAATGATCTGTTAATGTGGTGAAATACATTGTTCAATGCGATTCTCATGTCTATCTTTTGGTTACTAAATAATTAATAATGAATTTAATTTCCAACCAAGAAAAACAAATAATACAAATTTTGAAAAATTTCCAGGAAATAAAAAAATTGCGATTTTACGTTAAAAACACTAACAGATTTTCCAATTTTATCTTCCTACATGGAACATTCTGCAGGCCTATTGAATTCTCCTCCATAAGATAGAAAAATACATTAAAAACTTTGAAAAACTTGCGCATTTTCCTATGAAAGCCCTGCTACTAATGCGCCTACTACTATTAATATGAGACAGAAGCTCAGTATCCAGAAATTGCGCGGATAAAGCAGGACTGAGTCTAATCAGGACTCCCGTGGAGGCGAGTACATGTGATGGCCATTACAGAGACTTGCCGACACAACTGCTTGATTTATTGACTTTTTTATAGTTGCTGAGCTGAGCTTTGGATGGTCGGTCCTGGGTCGAGAGCAGTAATAGTGTTTCCTGGTCGGTCATTACCGTGGAAAGCTTCAGACATAATTAAATCATTGAATGGCGTTGAAAGGAATTGCTCCGTTGCATCCCTACTATTGGTGCCTGGAAAGAGTTCACACAGTTGACACAGACAGCATGCGCTGTGCCACACCGGTAGCACACAAGACAGACCCGCTTGTATTTGGTGGCTTATCCCACCATATGTTTGCCATCCCCGTTTACACTCGAAAAAAACCGAATATATTATTACTAATTGTAATTATATATTATAATTACTTATACGCGACATATACATATATTTTATGGTGTTGAAGATCCATCTTGTTTCCACTAATAATAAAAACTTAAAAAACACTTTCAATTGGAAATTATGACTCACGTTATGGCTTGACGGGCGTGTCTCTATGTTGTCAAGAACATCGTCAGACGACTGTTACTGGTACTGTGGGTCGTCTGAAGATGCTCTTGACAACAGAGTGAAACGGCCGTCACGCCATAACGTGATTCATAATTTCTACTTAAAAGGGCATTTCAAGTTTTTATTATATATCATATAATAATGCGATCAGAGTGGCACAGCGCGTACTGCCTGTGAAAACCGTATTGAGGAAAATGAGAAATTGGATACTGTAAAACCACTGTTGAATCACTTATTAATATTGTGGTTTTGTTAATCATACAGGATGTATACAGTTAATTTGTAATTTGAACTGTTTTGGGCAAATGCCTGTAGTTTTTTACTTGATTGTAATAATTTCATCAAATAAATAAATAAATAATGTATACAGAATATTTCACATAGAGTTACAAAGACTTATCGTACTCATCAAAAT
Source organism: Conomelus anceps (assembly GCA_948455865.1). Taxonomy (NCBI): domain Eukaryota; kingdom Metazoa; phylum Arthropoda; class Insecta; order Hemiptera; family Delphacidae; genus Conomelus; species Conomelus anceps. The sequence goes on along the minus strand of OX418224.1, from coordinate 24,107,618 downwards.
AATTAAAAAAGTTTAAACCTCCGGAAGTGCTTTGTTACTGAGTTAAAGCTAGCGGAAGTTATCAACCCATCAATTAACTCATTTAGAAATCTGTAGGGTCTTAATTTCACCTATATTTTGGTCAGGTTCTATGTAAGATAAGTTGAAAAATCGAACTCAAGTTAAAAGTCGGTAACTACTGTAATTTGTGAAATATCAGACAAAATATGCAAGATGGCCAAAAACGCGGGTTTGAAGCGGTAAACTTGGTTAATTGTCCAAAAATCCCTGAATTTTTCTCGTTTACAACTTGTTTAGATGATTCAATTTTGAACAAAATATGACCAGTAACCTAACAGTAAAAAACTCAAATGTTTCATGAATTAAGGTGCACCCTTATTTTGTACATTTTGCTACTTTTATGTTGTTTAATATATTTATACGTTAATTTTAGGAAGTTTAGATGTGGTTTTGGGTATTAAGATATTAATATTTTTTGCTTTGTTCGAAATTGAATTCTCTACAAATTGAAACTGAGAACACTTGCACAATTAACCAAGTTTATTCACTTCAAAACTGAAACCCTTTTTTTCGGGCCATTTTTGCACATTTTGTTGAATATTTCACAAATTACTGTAGTTGTTTTGCTGCATTTCTCAGATTATTTTACATATAATTTGAGACCAGAATATAGGTAAAATGAAGGCACTACACATTTCCGCAATTGATAAAAAGGCTCTAAAGCTGTACTTTATGTATTACATTACAACCTTTAATTATTATCATTAATCACCATATAATCTTAGATCTTTCAATTATTCCCCATTCTAAATTATTTTTGTGAGTACTATATATTTTGCATTGACCTAACTACCTAATAAATAGTAGTACTTCACACTACTTACAAAAATAAATGTAAAACGAAGGATTATTTTTGCCAAATTCCAAAGAGAACAGGCTCTAAAAAGAGGAAAAATGTACTTTCTTTGTAGTGGTGAAGGTGATATTGTGGAAGGTATCCAGAATGAATAATAAGACGAAATTGTCACAACCACATTTATTAAAACTTTGAGAAACTAGTTTCGGTTGTTACACCATTATCAATCCCAATCATACTGTATGATTGGAAAAATGTAGCTGGCTTTCTTACACAGCTGCAATAAATCTATATCTAAATCTATAAATCACAGCACCAACAAGTCTATAGTAGAAATGGAATAACAACACATTAACGTATATTTATGTGGACATATGTGACACTGCATAATATTGAGCGTTGTCTGTTGTGTGGTTGCTTACGATAACTTGGAATTCAACAATGCACAATTATTCTACCTTTCGTTCCAACTGCCAACTTTAGCGGAATAATACGTTCTTTTCTAGCAGTTAAACTGGCAAGACAATGAAATCTTCTAATAGTACGTCAAGAATGACAATAAGACGTGAGAGACATAGAACATAAATGGAAAAAGTGGGAATAATTCCAAGGATCACTTCCTTTTCGCAGTAATTTTCCCGCTTTTTTTTCTCCTGCTCCGTCCGTTTTCTTCTTCATTTACACACTTCGTTACGTTTCCTGTACTGGAAGGGTACATAGGAGTAATTATTGAGAAGAGGACAGAAATGAGAGCGGTCGAAAAAGGTAGAATGGGAAGACAGAGAGAGATAGAGCGGGAGAGAGAGAGATAGAGACAGAGGGAGAAAGAGAGAGGGTGTGAGAGAGAAAGGTTGGGAGAGAGAGAGGGAGTGAGAGAGAGAGAGACGTGATAGAAAAGGACCAGATGAAAACAACACTGGAGAGTTGGATTTGGAGAGAAGGAGCGATGAGAAAGATCGTGAGACAATTGGTTTAAGAGAAGGAAACAAAGAAAGAAGAACGAGAAGAAGAAAGAAGATGATGAAAGACGAAAACGAAGACGAAGAGGAAGAAGAAGACGAAGACGACGACGACGAAGAAGAAGAAGAAGAAAAAGAAGAAGAAGAAGAAGAAAAAGAAGAAAACGAAGAAGAGGATGACGAAGAGGAAGAAGAAAAAGAAGAAGACGAAGAGGAAGAAGAAAAAGAAGAAGAGGAAGAGGAGGAAGAAGAAGACGAAGTAGAAAAAAAAGAATAAAAAGAACAAGAGGAGGAGGAGGAGGAGGAGGAGGAGGAGGAGGAGGAGCAGGAGGAGGAGGAGGAAGAGGAGGAGCAGGAGGAGGAGGAGGAGGAGGAGCAGGAGGAGGAGGAGGAAGAGGAGGAGCAGGAGGAGGAGCAGAAGGAGGAGGAGGAGCAGGAGGAGGAGGAGGAGCAGGAGGAGGAGGAGGAGGAGGAAGAAGAAGAAGAATAATAAGGAGAAAAATGGAAAATAACTATACAGAGATCAAACATGGAGTAATAGTAAAAATTTGTGAAGGATGGAGATAAATTGTTTGTTAGAGGAAGAATACAGAAAAGTAGAATTCAAATGCAGAAAAACTTGTTGAGGAAGACAAGAAATAATAAGCCAATGAGTGAGGGAAAAAGTAAAAAGAGAAAGAAATAAGTGAAAAGAGAAGAAAATATTGTGTAACGACGAAGATGTAAGTGGCAACGATAGAGCTAGAAAAAGAAAGAGTATGAAAAGACAATTGAAGAACACGTGATTGTTGACTATGATAAAAGTTCAACTTCACTTGGGCACGTCACACTACTGCTACTTTTTCTTCTTCTTCATCTTCTTCTTCTTCTCCTTCTTGTACTTCTACCGGATGACACAGGGACACAGGCTGACTGCTTAATTGACTTCTGGCTGCCCAACCCATTAAAAATTTCAAAAAAAGGAAAAAAATAAGAAAGCAACTCTTCTACTTCTAGTGTATTTTCTTACCTGCAACTATCCATTTCTCCATTCAAAGGAATAGATTGATTTCTATAAATACGTGTATTATCTTAATACAGTACATTATTATGTATTTATATTTAACTAGTAGTTCTGTTTACCGTAGACCTCACTCGCCCAACACTCCGAAAACTCTTATTACACTACTTATTACTCAAATTTATTTATCAATTAATTTGTATAACGTTTTTCCAACTATACAAATAAGTTGTGCTTCAAACAAGAAAAACAATTCTGAAAACTATATCATAGATTATAACAATGAGTATAAAACATCAAACACTACAATAAAAAATTATTACCCACATAATACTTAATAATATCTTCAAGTGCACCTTCGACCTAATTTTTATTGTTTGATCTTCCATTGATCCACACCCAATACTACTCGCTTCCATAATCGGAAGTAAATTTACCCCCCCCCCCCCAAAAAAAAAAATGGGGCATTTACATACACCGAAAAGGAACATTCATGCAAAATTCCATGACAATTGGTCTAGGGCTATAGGCGTTTGGCCGTTATCGTGTAATTGTAATATACAGACGGACCGACGAAATTCCAAGCGGTCAAATTGAAACTGAGACCTCACTTCGTTCGGTCTACAAACAAAATATATTAGATATTTTCATATTTTTTAGTTGTTTGAATAATATGATGCATTTTCCCACTTCACTGCCAATAAGGTAAAACAGTGGCCTAGCCATGGGTGGGGGGGGGGGGGGGGGGTTCCGGGGTTAGAAACACCCTATTGAGCCTGAAAAAGAGGTCCCAAAAACGAGTTAAGGAGGCCTAAATGAATAAAACGCCAATATTGGTTACCGGAGGTGAAAAAAGTTTCCATGATGCTATTACTAGAATAAACCAATAGTTGAGAGGCATTATTTATCAATATTTTTCCACCCCTGCCACCACTACTCACTTTAGCCTGAGGGGTATTGCATGCCCCTCCCCCCCCCCCCAAAAAAAATAACCCAAAAATCACCGATAACCTTTCACTCATTTCAAAATCCTGGCTACTCTACTGCGATACAATACTTAATACAATAATTGTGAAACTTTCGAATGTAATATTTCAATTTTGAATCAGCTACCTGTTCCACAACCAGTCTACATAAAAGAAAACTAACCTATATCAAGTTATCCATTAGTGTAAATAATGTTTTGTGTCTAGTAGGCTAAGTGAGGACAATGCACTTAAATTGGATTGGAGGGTCCTACTCAAATGGTGTGGCTGTTGAAATCTAACAAGTGCTCTACTCTACTCTGTTTACATACATTTAAATCGTTATCATGTTACACTATTGCATTATCCCCTGTTCATTTCGTGATAGGAATTTCCAATGATCTCATTACTAGTATTTACTATGCATCTCCGAAGTTGCATAACTGCATTCCCAATTAATATGATATTCACGCTGTATATCGGTTAAATATAGCGTTACGGGTTCAATCTCTAAAATAATGCTGGCAACACTTCAAATTAACACTCACACTTTATTAACACAAATTACCGACAACTCGCACTAATCAGTAATGTCTTACACAAAATAAATCAATTAGAAACAGATAAATCAATAAAGTTCAGCTAATAAAGATTTTGCAATATTACTGTACAAAAATCAATAACTAACTGTTAAAAGACCGATCCAATATTAAATAATAACTGTTCAATAAACTGTCCAATAACTCAAGAAGAAACGTATAAAAAGAACAATTAAAACTCACGTAGCACAAGTACAAGTCTGTCACTATAATAGCTAAGAGTATGTGTCCACTTTTATAAAATGTAAGGAAGTCTAATACAGTCACAATACACTGCGATTATCACTTTAACAACAAACGTTTGTACTATGAACAGATCTGCCACTTGTTATGTCAACGAAATTCAAACAATGAATGAAAACAGATGTTTATCTGAGCGTTCGCTTTAAATAAGTTTTTATCATAATCCAGAAAGCGGTTAATGAAGTGAACACATGGAAAAATCATTGGCTCATTAAATTCAATGATACAAAGTCTGTGCATGTGAATTTCACCAACAAGAAAATCCAATATATTCCAGTTTACATTAATGAAAAAGTCATTCCTCATGCAAATACTGCCAAATATTTGGGTATGACGCTGGATGTCAAGCTCAAATGGAAAGCACATGTCAAGAAGAAAAGGGAAGAACTAGGAATCAAATTCAGGAAAATGTATTGGTTGCTGGGAAGAGGATCCAAGCTGTCAGTATACAACAAAATTCTTCTGTACAAACAGCTACTGAAGCCTGTATGGACCTATGGTATTCAACTTTGGGGCTGTACCAAACCATCTAATGTACAAATAATACAACGTTTTCAAAACAAAGTACTGAGGAATATAGTAAATGCTCCTTGGTACATCAGGAATGCTGATCTTCACCGTGATCTTCAAGTGGAGACAGTCACTACAGCGATAGAGAGGTTTGCAGCTAAGCATGAAGAGAGACTCCACCAACATGACAACATTGAGGCAATCCAGCTGCTTGATGTTTGTGATCTGGTCCGGAGGCTCGACAGAATAAAACCACATGAGCTAGTGAAGTGAAGTGGGCTTATGTGTTTAGTGTAAAAAAAGGTGATAGTGTTAAATTTCAAGCCTTGAAATGTGATCAAATAGTAACCAAACCTAATTATTATATAAGTTTGGTAATGTCTCTACTTAGTAAAATTAGGATAGAATAAATAGCTTATTAGTTTCTAACTAGGTGCTAATTCAAATAATAGGAGAAAAAAAATAATCTAGAAAGACGGAGAGGTTTCTATAATGTTCTATCGAATTCTAAAATAAACAGATAGAATATTCTCCATTTTTCCAGGCTATTTCAATTGCCGAGGTAAGAATTCTCCATAAAGTTCTAAGTAAACATTCTAAAGGTGTCACAGATAAACTACAAGGCGAGGAGAGTACAGGAGAAGAGTAATTAATTGCTTCAGGAAATCAATATTGACACAGACAGATAACGCTGAAAATCACTGTTCCTTCTTTTCGTGTCCATAACAATACTTATTATAATTTCTTCACCCGGAAATACAAGCACTACTGTACTGAATTCCTAAGTGATACGATTGGGTGGGACTGATTAGTGGTTAAATATATAACAGCATTATTTAGGCCTATCGGATTTTGAAAAATAAACAATAATATTGTTGTGCAATCTAATTGTAATACTCCAACTATTCTACAACGTTTTAATATTGTCCAACGTTTTATATTGGAAAAAATTACTTATAACAAGGTGTTATTGAAAGCGACATGATTATTATAGACACCTACTCTGCTTATATAATAATAATTCGATAAAGTGAATATTCTGACAGCTAAAATTATGCAAGTTCAACCCAATATGCCATCTTGTTATTTCAATTATATTCCCCAACCTTCAAAACCGAAAATAGCTTACAGAGTTTGTATCAAAAACTTGAAACTTATGATAATTTAAAGTTAGTGAGTAATTCTTCAGTGGAATCATTAATATAAGTTAACAATTCTCAAAAAAAAAATCAGCAAACACAAATACAAACTGAAATACTTTACCTGAATGAGAATGTATAACCTATAATGCTATAACTATATAGAACCTCTACTATTTATTAAATGGTGAATAATTGTAATAACAGCTAGAGTCTATATACATACCAAAACTGTAAAAAAAAGACATGTCTGTTATCATAATGATATGAACACTCATTATTTTTATTTTTTTCAAAGAAGGTTATATGTTTAAGGCATAGAAGTTTTATAAAAAATATAAACAAATTCTGTAAATTTTAAAGGAAAAATATGATTTATGTAGTTGAATAAAACCAACCATTCAGGTCATCCGAGAACACGAGTAGAACAGAAAGTGGAGAATTTTTTTTTTAGAATGATTTAGGAAAATGAAGAGAACGAATTCATGAAACGTACTTGGGAAAGTAAACGATGGCGAATCGTGACTACGTTTGAATAAAATGCAAGGGGATGCGGTCAGCTTCCTAGCCTTGTCCTATCTGCATAGTGTTGACATTTAATTTTTCAGGTTATCTTTTCTTGCATTCAGAGACCGCCATATTCCCAGTCAGTATTGTTTCAAAGCAACAGAAACTAGAAAAACGCTAGTATGAATACAATTATTTTTCAACCCAAGTTTTCATAAGGTACATACAATTTAGAATTCCATTTCTATATCACAAAATTGAAATAGTTTACTCCCTACATTTCCAACTCCATTAGACTAGTAGAATGCATTGTCATAGAATGAGCACTCAACTTCAAATTAAATTTTACCTACATTCGTCAGCAATAAAAGACCAAAATTGAAAATATTTTATAAAATAGACTACCGCAAAAAAAAGAAAATTGACATTATAAATCCTTAAGAATGACATTAAAGATCAAGCCATTGTTTGCCTATTTTTCCATCAGATATGACATGACTTCCAAGGTCAATAAACATCAAATAATAGTAATTTGTATACTATAATGGCTATAACTTGTTTAAACCTTGCTTGAATATTGCATTTCAAATATTTTTACATACATAGCCATCACAATAATTACGATTCCGATGAAAAGTATAAGCCGCATGATATGAAAAAAATAAAGAGTTGAACAATAACGAAATGAAATGTGATTACAAAAAATAAGTCCAAGGAGGATTGAACCAATAGAATATAATTCTAAGCATTATTCTATTTCTGTGTACGATACTACTGTAGGCCTATAATATCAAACTATTGTAGCCCCAGGATTAAACAATCATTCTCTTTCGTCTATTCCACTGTAATTGAGAAAATGTATATAGAATGAGAAAATTAAACATATTATACCAACTTAATGACTTCAAAAATAACTGAGTGACATCATCTCAGCACGTCAGCAGTGATACATCGAAATTACACCATTTTTCAGCATCAAAAATGTAATCCTCAGCACTGATTCTTTCCAATAATAGTTATTAATTCATTTTCATCATGGTTGAGCATTCCAAGATACCCCAAATTAAAATAATGTATTATTGCTCTCTTATCACGACGCTCAGAATTTTCATATCCATTTTCACATCCTATTGGGAATCATTTCGAAGGATTCAGATGAATCACTACCTCACATTCCCGCAAACATTACCTCGGACAACACCAAATTTTGTACCAAAATGCCTAATCAATTGGATGGCATTCATTAATTGAAAAGGCCGATATTTATCTACTGTTTGTGAATACATAGGCAACACGATATGGCAGTTGAACAGGAGCCAACACTGCACTGTTTTGTTGACGCCGGCATTTAAAAAGCTGGCGGGAACAGTTGGCTGGCTGTAAACAAAGTACTACCAACCTAACCGGTCCACTTCTATAGAGATATAGATAGATTCTATACTGTAAATGTATATAGAGTTCTATAGTGAGGCATCGGCATGTCCAGCAGAAGATAATAATAGAAATGTGAAGCGTTTATACAAACACAGACACAAAGTGGTAGCCGGTAGAGCGTGACCACTAGAGCGGCTAGACCATCGGCGTGAGGTCAAGTTTAGTTCAGTAGTTGCAATCACCGCGTACAGATGGCGACACTGGCGTTTTCCCGCGGCCACCGTTATCGCGGCCGGAACCGGAAGCTGGTACCCGAGTGCGGTCCACTTCCGGTCCGGTGGAGAAGCGACGGACGCCGCATAGGTACTCTTTCTGAAATGCGCCAAGCAGCAGCTTCTGTCTCGTGTCAGTTAATTGGACAGGTACTGACTTGCTGATTTTTGGTGTAATCATTTGACATCGTGAAGTGTCTTGAAAACCGGAATCTCTCATTATCTTCTCTTTTTAGAATGATATGAACCATGACAATATAATGATTATAATTCATGAAGGTCTTTGTGTATTGAAACTTGAAACATTTTTTTGCTTTAAATACGAACTACAATGGTAAAATGTGTATAATTATTTCATTCTTCATTTTTATATTTTCAAATTCTCTAGTTTTCTACAATTATTTGAATATTCGTGTTTTTGAACCAGTCATTATAAGATTATAACCATAGAGATGTTTTGCAATGAAATTAATTCAACTGAAGACTCGTTTGGTGGAAGAGTGTGTGAGAGCTATGATATTGTCAATTTTTGCATCAATAAATGAGTTAAACTCAACGAACACAGAAGACCAATGGTCTTATGTGTTCGCTGGACAGTTGAGCAGTTAAAATCGGAGAATAATCACCATAGCAAAATCTTCTGTGAAATAGTTAATAAAGGATTGCAGCAGAGTGAATACCACCATTCTACTGCATGTTTTTGATTTTCCGTTGGTGATTAACCTCGAAAATTGGATGTTGAGTGGGTTAGACAGTTAGAGGATTGATACATAATATAATTAATGCAGTTTTGAAACTATAAAACTGCTCAATTTTTCTCATGGATTTTGATCACAATAATTGAGAAAATATGACATATCACATGACAATTGAGAACAAAGGTAGATTCTAACTTATTCAAACTTCTATGCTCTGTCTCAATCCTATAAAAGAACCACTACAAACATCATAATAATAAGCTTTTCAATTCACAAAAAATACACATGTGGCTGTAGCTTGTAGGTTGCAGTGCGGAGGAGGCCCAATCTAAATCGATCTCTTCTTCTATGTTGTTTAATAAACTATGTCACTCTTGATTATTATTAAAAGTTTTGTTAAATGAAAAAATAAGAAAAATTCAGTTCAACTGCAGAATATTGTATGACTTCTACTTATGTCGTATTATACGAGGTGCTAAAGTTTTTTACTTTGAAAAACTAATTTGCAAGAGATTCAACAAACAATAGAAAGAAGTTCTTAGACATGAAAATTGTCTAGTTTCTTATTAGGTCAAGGATTCTGTACAACAGACCACACCTTTTGGTTATCCAACTATTCTAACTAATAATCACTAAATTATAACTCCATCGATAAGAGTAGGCTACTCCAACTAGTTCATCCAATCAAGAACTTCTCCTTCAAATTATTTGAACAAGGGTCATTGAAACTAATTGGATTTTCCTGCGACGAAGAAAATTAGTTCAAACTATTTCATGGAGTAGTATTCTAGTTTTCGATTATCAGTTCACGCTAGGTTCTTTCTCAATCGACCCATTTCATACTTAAATTACTAAAGAAAATCAAAGTTGACAAATTTACCTTGAACAAGCAGAGAAGGAAAAAATTTCATGATTCTAATCTCGATTAATTTTTTTTAGATTGAGTTTGACGACATTTTTTACGCACAACTACTATTAATTATTATTCTCTTCTTCTCACTTTTATTATATTTTAGTTTTCCTCTTACTAAAATTATTATTATCACTATTTTTTTTTTCTTTAGCAATAAGATATTTTGCAACTTCTATTCGTTTTGTTAAAATAAAGTTTTGTTTCAATAGGCTTAAGCCTTGAAACTAGTGTCAATGTAAAAATAAATAAATAAAATTAATTAATTATGAGATACCAGACAAAATTAACAAAGATGAATAATGAAAACAATATGGTAGCAGCATCTTCAATGTATACTTTTAATGAATAATTCTAAGTTTTATAGCTATAAATTATGAATTAGTTAAGAGTAGGTTATAACAATAATTATTTATTGTATAATATTGAGAAAAAACGAACATTGATTTCCCTATTATTTTATTACGTATAGAATATAATAATAGTAATAGACCTATTATAAGAAGAATACTTAATTATTCTACATCTACTTCAAAATTTACATTTCAGAAATAATCACATTATTAGATAAGAAATATTAGAATATTGATTGGAATTCCGTTAAAAAACAATGATAGTGAAGCATAAGACAGACTGATCAACAAATAATGATACATATCTCTTAATTATTTCGAGTTACATATATTATTAAAAGGATTGGTTTCAATTTACAGGTTCATAAATTTGCAGAGGAAGCAAGCCCAATGATTGGGGGATACTATTCTCTGGATGCATTGCTATGATTGATACTATAACTAAATGTATGTATGGACATATAGCGGCACTTTTGAAGAGATCAAAGTATGGATATCAGTTAGTGATTGAACTTCACCGAGTAAAACTGTTCGGAAGAGCAGGTTCATATGAAACATACTCAGAAAATAATATAGATATTATAATGCAATTCCTAGAACACTCTGTGAACCATTCATTCTGCTTTTGTACATATTTCTGACCTGAATCAAGCGAACTCTTCTCTGCGCTTCTCTTGTATCAAACGGATGGGATTTTGTATCACATTACAACCTCCTTACATAATATGTCCTCTGTGATAATTTGATACTGTTGAAAGTAAAGCATACCGACGAATAAACATGAACCATCAATTCTGATGCAGTAATTTTGTTGAAGTGTTGTATGAAACTACACCTGGATCAATCACGTTATAGTCTACTAACTTGATAACAATGAAATGAGTGTGTATGATGGAGAAAAATGAATTTTAAGAAAGGCTTCCTATCTGTCTCAGTTTCATACTCGATTTGGAGTGAACTTGCAAGAACAAGTCTTGAAAGTTTCGAGTGAGATTGTCTCTCTCATTAGACTGGCGAAATTTATATTTGAAGAAAAATAAAACTTGGATAGACCTACTACTGTATTAGTATTTGAAAGTTGAACAGTGAAGACAATGTGACATCACATGTGAATTACAGTGATTAGGAATAAAAATTGAAATATCTATTTTTATTCACTTTCCATCTTTTTTCTTTGTTCATATCAATTCATCAACTTTGATTGAATCAAGTATTCCATCTGTTAATTCTTTACAAATGCATACACATTTTCCAGATAGTGAATCTATTGGAATCAAAATGTACATACAGTCTCAAGGCCGGAAAAGAGTTAAAATATTAACTAATTACTGTGCGAGACTGAGCTCCGTGTCCCTCGGAGGAATGCACTACGTCACTACGTCATCGCAAAAGCAATGCAATTGTGCGTCTCTGTGCGTGCGTCCGCGCTGTCCAGTCAGTATTCTTCGTCTCTCCTCTTCAGCCGTCAGGGACACGGAGCATAGTCTCGCACAGTAATAATGAAGATTGAAATGAATTATTTTATTTGATTAATAAATAGTTTTCTCCAAATATTTGACTTCATATTAATTTATTTTGATTGATAAATTAATTATTCCACCAGTTAATTCTCTACAAATTGATACCAATTAATCTTTTTGAATCTATACTACAGAGGCCGGAATAATGTGGTCAATTGATCAATTGAATGGGAATGAATATTTAGAGTTATTCCAACTAATCTACCAATAGTTTTCTTCAAATTTTATAGTTCATATTTATTGAAATTGATCCATTTCATTGCTATAGGCCCATTGATTGTTACTCCTTTGACACTTATTAAAGTCATTCAATCCATGAGGATCTACAAAAAAAAGTCTCATGAGCGAGATAGTGTGTTTAATGTTATTTTTAATCCTCCAATTTAAAAAGAAATGTTTATATTTATTCCTTTTCTTTTATGACCTTATTGGATCACTCAAGCCAATCATTCTCTTCATGAGTTCGCATTCCGCATGTCCAGTACTTTTTCATACGTTCTAATCTCCATCATTCTTCATTCAAATACCCTTTATACAGTCTGTCTGTTGTCTACTTTTAGTTTGAATCTTGTTTTCATTTGTTGAAGTTTCTTTGGGATTTCGGATTTGCTTTTCAATCTTTCAGGGTTATTTTTAGTTTGTTCTTTATTTATTTTTATTATTCCTTCAATTTATTATTTACTTTTTTATTTTTTTGAGAAGGGAATGTAACAGAAATGATTGTGAAAATGAATCGTAGTGATAATAATTCAAAAAATATTACGAAACAAAATAAGAGAGAAATAAGAAATGAAGCACGCGATCGAAAAAACAAGACAGGGACGACAAATTAGCAAGCACGACGCGGTCATTTTTATCAATTAACACCCTGCAAAGGATGGGAACGTTCCGCAGTTCCGGCAGAACCGGAACTGTCTTCAGCTTACAAGATGGGGGTGCTAAAAGAGATAGAAGCTCTAGAAGAGAGAAGTTCCACGAGAAAGGAATAAAAAGAGAAAAAAAAGAGTGAGAAATTCATTTAGAAGAAAACCAGCCATTATTTAAAGAGGAATAAAGAGTTTCGTAGGACTAAAAATAGGCGATCAATGGAAATTAAAAAAAGAGCACGTGGCATGAGTTTATTGATGGAGATACCAAGCTATAGATATAGATAATACAGATTTACATACAGATAGAAAAGAGCTATAGATGTAAAGTATGAGACCATCTAAAGTTTTTGGACAAACATTAGGAGATTCTTTATCCTTGAGCCTTGGAAGGTGTAAGCAATAAGTTTCGGGTAATATTTATAATTGTTTTACTGGAACACTTTCAACATCTTTAAAACTTTTTCCAAGTTACTATCTGGTATGTGGAATAGAAAAATGAATAATCAACCGAAAAACAAAAAGGGGAAAGTCTCATACATGTTCCCCATAATTATGAGTACTTCATGGCTAATTAAAAATTCACTGTCAATGATGAATCGACTACGAATAAATATTATTTTTTCGATTAAAATTCTATCAAATTTCACCTTTACAATACTACCTATTCAAGACTCAAGAACAACTTCAAAGCAACAAAAATATGGAGTCTTTATAGCCTTCTTCTTTAATATTGTATGTGATTAAATTACTATCTAAAATAATTCACTGTTAAATTTTTTTTATTGCTGATGATGCCCACATGAGTCCTAGACTTGTGCGTGGGTAATGAGGTGAATGATTACACATAAATGCCTGACGGTGGAGCGGGATTCGAACCCACGACCACTTAAACGACAGCACGCTGAAGTTGCGATGCCCCAACCAACAAAGATACTATTATAAAATAGATACCAATAAAAGATAAAAGATAGATATATAAAAGATACCAATAAAAAGAAAGATACTATCGATTTTAGATACTTATAACATAAATCCGACCCTTCAACTTAATGGCTGTGCAATAGGGTTTTTGTCATATTTTTTTCAGTCTCTTTGACAGGAGATTATTAGGCTACTGAAATGTAGTCTATTGCAATAAATAAAAAAAATTTCATCAATTATTTTCTGAGATATGAGCACTTAAAGTTAATTTTGGGGGGGGGGGGGGGGCAACCAGTATCATGAACGGTTGTGAATAGAAAAGTGTAATTTTCAGGATCAATGTAACAAAGTATTGTATTTTTAATGAGGTATTTCATTTTTCAAAATTTCAATTAAAAAAAAAAACATTTTTTGAAACCTTAATTACAGAAAAACTAGATTTCCGATTGAAATACAAAATATGTCATTGAAATCTCTGATATCCCTTCTAGTAATAGAGAGACTATTGTAAATCCAAATTAAATCGTTCCAGGGCTATGGAAAGCTAGTTACGTACTAATCCACCAGAGTGATTCAAAACCGGACCAAACTCGATTGACTCGATTGTAGACTCGTTTGTTTGTTGCCTTGAGTCGGGACTCGAGACTTGGTCAGAGTCACGGTGCACAGCCTTAAAATATCAGATTTAGATACGCTAATTTCTTGATACAATTCAAGATTCCATGATACATTCTCACTCTCTGAAATAAGTTTGTTGAACTAGTATTTTAAAGTAAGAGGAATATATTATCGATTGCATTGAAAATATATGATTGACGAACACACTAGATACACGTAATTACTGTTGAAATTTGTAAACGTGAAGTTTCAAAAACGGCAATAATTTGAAACGTAGATAAGAAGAGTACAGTGGAGCGATGACTTACAGAACATTATACAGTAGATAAGAGTGCGCTGTCAGTACCTACTTAAAAAGAGTCGTGGACTATAATTATTTAGAGGATGGAAACTTTTTCTAGTCAAATTAACGCCTTCAAAATTATCTAACAAGAGGCAAACAGTTGTGCAATAGGATATGAAAAATGACTAAGCAAAGTTTTCGTCGCTCACAAAAAGTTGAAAGCAATTCCATTTTTTAAAAGACCGTTCATATTCCATATGCATATATCCATCTAATTTATCGATTGTGTATTTTCTTAGTTTAGTTATCTTTTCTTAGTTATACCTATCGTTCAATATCAATAAATCCAACTATATGAATTATATTTCAATATTAAAAAAATGTATGGAATAGAAAAGATCTTATATCCACCCATGGGAGCTTCAGTAATAGTAATAGACAATAATTAACAAATATTTGACTGCAAGTCGTTAAATTTCACATGAAAAGTTAATAATTATCTATTAAAAATATTTTTTAACTAGAATTTCAAGAGCAATTTTTCATAATTTATTATTGTTCTACTGCTGAGTACTACTGCTGGGAGTACTACAATGCTGATATTGGAGCTGGCTAATTACTGACGACTGTAAGTCAGTAACAATCAACTGATTGTACGTCAGCTCGGGTATTTTCTTTTTTTTAATAAGATGGACAATGACAAGAATTATTCAGGATCAATCCTAAAAGGTATAAATGAGGCTAAAAATAAGTATCTGCTGTGCACATATGCAGAATAGATTGCAAAGCCCAAGCCAGGCCTGCAGCCTAATAAGACATTCCTTCGAAATTATGAAAATTTGTATTTTGGTAGTATTGTACATTCAACCCTCGTTTGCATGCTGCCTACAAAGTGTACACAATTTAGTTATGAATATATTTGTAAGAATGATAAATAATTCAAAGCTAGCGGCGAGTCGGTACATTTATTGTATGCCGCACAATCCGATTCAAAAAAGGTTATTCCGTGCGGTTAGATTTATAAATGAATGGAGAATTGTTAGGAGCTGGAAGTACCCCTTATATCCCGAATAAAAGTTCGCACTGGACTCTAGGGGCCCATTTCCGCATTATCTCGGGCAGTTCCGCCTTTTTCCAAAGGTAGAAAGTTCCTTGGCGAAATTATTGCCAACGTTCAGTTTCAAAGTGAAATATGTTTTGCTGGAGATGTGGAGGTGTAAATCAAGTAATTGGTTTGTTTCAACCACGGTAAGTAGAAGAATCTATCTACCATGGTTTCAACTACTGAGGCTTGATAATTCTTTATCTTACGAACTACACAATACACGAAGAGCAGGGATCAATTGGAAAGTAGAGATGTAAGATAACAACAATAATGGATTATTTTTTTCCAACTTGGCCTACCAAGGTTTTATATTATAACACTTTATCTTACGAACTACATAAACGAGAAGCAGAAATCATCAGCAAAATAGAGATGAAAATAATAAAATAATTCGTTTATTTCTACCAACAAGAATCGGAGATTTTTAAATATTTCAACAAAAAAAAAGGAACAATATTAATATTCATTTCAGTAATTTGAATGAAGTGGGTATAATTAAGGTTAAATACAATATTCAGGTATAATATTTGAAGCAGCTATAGGGATTGCGACAAAAATAGAAAAATTTTCTAATAACTTGAACTTGGGGTTATTTGAGCTGTTGCAGATTCGAAGCATTCCTTGAAATGGGACGTTGGAGAGTAAATAAAGAAAGATTTATACATCAACAAAGAGGAGAATATTCATGGACGAAACAATATTGATATTTATGGATTCGTTGAAAATGTTTATGTCTTTATAGCTCAAGATTCGATGCATTTTTTTTTTTTTTTTTTGACGGATGAAGCCCACATAGGTATGTGACCTGCGTGCTTGGGTAATGAGTTGGATGATGATGATTGATGAGTTGGACCAACAGTTTTAGATTGGTTCTGAAACACCGGGAAGTGATTTTACATAAGAGAACAGTTTTTTTGCTGGCCAATCGAATCGGTCACCCTTACAAAGAGGGCCCAGGGCAGCGTTGCTTGTCTTTTCTGATTGAACAGATACCTGCTACACTTCCAAGTATCACTTCCCACACATGTAGGGTGAATGAAATAAACTGGGTTGAAATTTCAGTTTTTTACACCAATAGAAGAAACACTTGACCCAATAACCTGAATTAGTGGTAATTTAAAAAGAAAGTCAGAGTATTTTAAATTGAAAATCCTCATATTGTAGTTCAAAAATTTTAAAATAGGAAAATCATAGACTATGACTTTGTGAGAATGCTCATATCCCATTATTACAAGTAATAGAGGTATTATCTTGTTGGAATGTGATCAAAGAGTGAAATCTGTCTTATGTATGAAAATATAAGTGAATTGCATTCATGCAAAAGATAGATATAGATATAAAGAACCGAACATCTATCTTCGAAACGATTGATCTTGTGACAATGATAATATTATTCGTAATCATCTTTTTACATAGGGACATTGAGTAATATATGTGATTTTTTTCAAAATGATGGATATAGTTAGTATAAATAAATATATTATTTGGAACCTCACATTGTTTTTGACACTATTCGGTCCAGTGAATTACTTAAATGCCTAGCTACAATGAAAAACTCATACAATTATTACTATCAACAGAATTCACCTATCCTCAGATTTACAATAATGAACCGTTCTAATCTATAACCTGGATTGGCCGTAGCCTAGTGGGTTATCGCTGGTTTGCTTACCCAAAAGTATTGGGTTAGATCCCTGCCTGACGGAAATTTTTTTACTGAAGCCACTCCCGTGTTTCGGAGGACACGTTTAGCCCGTCGATCTCGGCTGCCTAAAAAAGCAGTCGTTCACTCACATCAGAGGTCCTGATAACTGATAATAGGTCCTGATAACCGATAACAGGTCCTGATAACTGATAACAGGTCCTGATAACTGATAACAGGTCCTGATAACTGATAACAGGTCCTGATAACTGATAACAGGTTCTGATAACAACTGATAACAGATAACAGGTGCGACCTGATAACTCTGACACCAGATCTGAGCCAACCAGGACACTTGATACTATTTTCCTTTTCCCTCACATTTTCTTTGAAATTATTTGGTCCAAACTTTTAGTGAATAAACTTCAAACATTATTAGTTACAAAGAGTAACGCTTATAATTATCATCAACTAAATCTACCTACCCTCGCATTTACGATAGTAAATTAACTGTTTTAAACTATGGCAACCGACGATGGATCACTTCTAATGACTAGGTCATTGACTGACGAAGTCCAATCCATCTATGGGCAAAATCAGCGGCTTCAGACTAAAACGAATAGCTTATATAAATTCGAGGCGCGTAGCTTTTAAATTTAGTACTAATCTGGGAAGGTATTTTATATGGATATTAATGATCCTAGAAACCAGTTCCTCTTCTGCATTGAACTCGAGAGACAGTCTCAACTTGAAGCACAGCATTCTTTCCTATCTAATATCTTCAGTCAGACATCTAGCAAGGTACACTATTCGGGCATCAAACAAATATATCTACGCATGTTGAAATATACATATATAAAACCTGTATTCAGGAAAAACAACGGACAGTGAACTCTTATTTCTTACCATCTGCTGCAAATATTTTGTACAACTAAATCAAGTCACGTAGATGTTTCATTCTTCTGCATTCAGTTTTTAATTGATTTCACACTATTTGGCTTCATTAATGTTGTACAAGGCACTTTATACAAGATGCACAAGCACTACCTACCAAATACAAAGCTGGTAGCCTATGTGGAATTTAGGAACAGTGATTTATTTAATAGTTTTTGATCATCTTAATTTAGGAGCGTTCAATTCGTAAATGGTAGCCCACATCTGCTGAACTAGATGTTGATTTGACTAGATGATATGATTTTTTTATTGCTGATGATGCCCACATGAGACAGAGACTTTTGCGTGGGCAAAGAGGTGAATGGTTCCACATAAATGCCTGACGGTAGAGCTGGATTCGAACCCACGACCACTTAAACGACAGAAAGTTGAAGTTGCGATGCCCCAACCAACTGCGCTAAGCGGCCCGCTAATTGAATGACTATCATTTCAAAGTACAGCATTCATTAAAAACATTTCCTTCCGAAATAAAAAGGACAGACAGAAACCCACTTTTATCATTATCATTACATACTTATTATTGATAAGCTGCAATCCCAATTGGCTGAACCCCCAATTTTACCTTTTCCTTTAGCTGAAACCTGAAGATTCTTTCAGCTTTTTGTGACATTTTGTTCCAAGGCATGATTTGAATACAAAGTTCTGCAGTGATTCAACATAATTGAAAGGGTGCTTTTTATATTTGGTGAACAATACAGTTGGGACATTATTTACAATATGAAAGTTGTCACGCTTTTGGGTAATAATTGAAATAGTGATTTTTATATTTGTTGAACAATACTTATGGGACATTATTTACAATATGAAAGTTGTTACGCAGTAGCTATAGGGTCTGACAGATGCAGTCATGTAGGATGAGAGGGCAGAAAGAGGATGCAGAAATGAAGAGGAAAAGTAAGAATAAGATTCAAGATACTAAACAAAACTCTAAAGATAAGATAATTAACTGAATAAGAAGAATGGAAAAGAAACTGCGAGAAGGAAATATGGTGAAATTAAAAGATTAGTACAGGACAGGAATGAGTGGAGAGATGACTAGACCTGCCTGATGATAATTATGATGATGATTATGATTACTAATTATTGATGATTAACACATCATCTTCCTATATTACTCCCTTTCTTGTCATATCATAATGATTATTATTATCATATTATGATGATTATGATTACTAATTATTGATAATTAACACACCATCTTCCTATATTGCTCCCTTTCTTATTCATATTATTCGCAGGATGACATAATTCATTGACTAGTAACCCACTCCGATTCATCTCACTCATACACTTTTTTCAATTACCGACTCAGTAATCAACAACTTACTCTCCCATCGACTTACTCGCTCACTCATAAACTACTCACTCATTAATTACTTATTCACACTCATTAAGAAGTCACTCACTCACAAAGAATACTCACTGAGGCCCACTCAACAACATCTTCAGCTGTGTGAAATAAACTTTACATACAGGAGAAAGTGAAAAGAGGGAAATAAGGAACAGAACGGGTCGGACGGAGACAGAAAATGCCTGCTGGGGGAATAAAGAATGAATGAATACGTTTTACAGAGTGGGACGATGTGACGGGGTGAAGTGGGGAGAGGGGGAGCGAACTTTGACTCGTATGGAATGTTGCCCCACGGTTGAATGAATGCTCTGCGCTACGTTGAGACTATGCATTTTTTAGTATGAGCGCTGCTGGTTCTCTATGCCATACTACGTAGTCTACGTAGCTTGAGGCGGGGCAGAGACGCCTTAAAAAAATAAGGACGAAAAATGGAGAGGAGAGAAATGTCGATCCTGCCTCTTAATAGAATGTTTTACTGAATTATTTTCCATCCATGCCTGCCTCCTTGCTTTGCTCTCTTATCTGGAGTTTGCTCCATCTTTTTTTCAGACAGCTTAATAAGATCCAGGAGAGAATGCGCGGTAGAAAGAAAACGAAACAGAAGTAAAGTGAGTGATAACAAAAAGAGAGAACAGAGAGTGATAATAAAGAGAACAGAAAGTGATAAAAGGGAATAGAGAGAGGATATGCATAGTTTCCTCCGGGGACACAGCGCTACAAACTCAGAAACACTTGTCTAGAAACTTTACTATTATATTCCTTCAGCAGGAGATGCTAGACTGCATCTCACAATAATTGTGTAGACTATTGTTTCCAAGTCGATTGAAATGAAACAAATGGGAAATATCAAAGCTCGTGCATAGAAAATAACCTAGTTTGCAGAACATATCAGCACTGAGTCTATATCACTTTTGTGTCCAAATCACTGTACCTATTTCATACTGTGTCTATATCACTTGATGATTGAGCTAAGAAATGAGAATTGTCTTCTAGTTGGAGACAAGTTTAGAGTTGAAATACTAATATTTATTGATGATTTTCTTTTTTTACCGGATGTTGCCCCAAAGTGAGTGTCAAGAGTGTGGGCAAGTGATAGCCGCGAGCCGTAGTAGGTATCTATTCAATCAGATAGAGATAAGCTGCGTTCTCGTAGGTCCTGTTTGTAACGGTGACCGATTAGATTGGCCAGCAAAAAAAGACACTGTTCTCTGCTGTAAAATCACTTCCCGGTGGTTCGGAACCCACCTAAAACTGTAGGTCCAACTCATCAGTCACCATCATCCAACTCATTACCCACGCACAGGCCTTAGACGTTTGTGGGCTTCATCCTCAAAAAAAAGAGTTTGACGGTGATTAGGTGAAAGCCTGAATGAGATTCGAACTCGAGACCTCTAGGAACAGCAGCCAGCCAGAGTCTTATCTAATAAGAAACAAGCGCCCAAACTGATTGAGCCGACGAGCTCTTGTTCGGATGTTTACTGATTTACTACACATAAGTTACTATATTGTATAAATATAAACATAGAAACAATAAAATATTAACTACACTTCACCTGCTTGGTTTGATTTTGAATAATATATGTTGTAATAATAGATTATTTTATCATCGAGTATTGGACGCTCCACTGTGCTAACACCCTACAGGTTCTACGAGCCTGATGAAGCACATAGCATTCGCCATTTTGAATCGCTATAAAGGAGAGGACAACAAAGACAATCAATGTATCCACAGAAAGTAAACATTATAATTCCAAAGACCCTTTTCCTGTACACTTATAAGTTTGATATTTTAGCTACATTTCAGGTTCATTTGCATTTATTTTCAAAAGCATTGTACTCGTTCTAACGAGAAAGGTGAGTAGAAGGTACTACATCATTCATTTCATCAGTTGCTTTAAACTTTTGAACTCATGCTCTCATTTTTTATCTTAACCCAATTTGTTACTTTCATATCTTAGCTACATCTTACGTCGAATTACACCAGAACTTTCCTTATTTGAGCATGATTAGAGCCTTGAAAGATAACTTTTAATGAAATGAATGAACTCAAAATAAATACTGTCCCATTTGTAACCATTAGATTACTTGCTTCAAATTTCTGACTCATGCTCTAAGTGATTATGTAACACTTTAACTATCTAATGTGTGAAAATTATTTGATATGATTTACAACGTTCTCGCCTCAATCAATACAACTCCATGACTCAAGCCAAAGAATATTAAAAACTAGTGTCTGGTGAAAGCCAGTTATTCTCAAGTCAACTCCAGTGCTATTCAGCCTTGTTGAACAGTTACAGCTCCCTACTTGGCAAGAAAGCAACTAGCACTGGAAAAGACCAGTCGGGCCTGGAACGTTGATAGTTGCAGTAGATACTTAGTACGTTCCCGCAGCATTTATTTATGTAAGCACAAAATATTTATGTATGCGCTTAACCTATTGCGTTAGAGATTTATAACGGCGTTGTGAGGAATGCGACTTCACAAGTAGTGAAGGCGGGGTGAAAAATATCACAAGGTTTACAGGGGTCCAGGATTGAATGAGCCAACCACTGAGTATAAACTCTCTATTATATATAGATATTGTACACTTTATAGCAGCCCATACTACAAATAGATATTTTCTACTTAGTGGAGCCAAGTTGTTCCCAGTTCAGTACTAAGACAGTGTACAATGAACAGCTGCTCCCCTTTTTATAGCCTCAACATGCAGCCAGCATTACATCGAAAAAGGTTTAAAAGTATGGCTTAATTTATCAATCAGAGGCAACATCTGTGGAATGTTGAGAAAGTTTCTGTAATGTTATTTGTTGATTTTGCCTACTAGAGTAACACCTATTCTTAGGCTGTGCGCAGGGTTTTTGGTCATACATTTTTCTCGAAGTTTATTGTATTGGATATTATTAAGGCATTAAAATGATGACCATGAGAAATTATATTTTCATCAACTATTTTATGGAATATGGAAGGAAAATTTGAAATTTTTCGGTTTTTGGGGGCAATTATTCACCCCTACAAGTTATTTTAATCTTTTGATAACTTTTTTCAAATGAAAGACAAATTGAGGAATAAAATGACATATTTTTCATTCCGATCACACAATTATTTTTCTCAAAATATTTTTTTTAAAACATGCGAAGATTTTCAGTTTTTTTAAAAATTATTTTGAAAAAACCAATAGCTAAATTGAAATAAAAAATGTGTCATTCTTTTCCCCAAGTTGTCTTTCAGTTATAAAAAAATTATAACATGTTTAAAATAACTCTTAGGCGAGTTCAATTGCCCCCAAAAGAAAAATTTCAACTTTGAACTCCTATATTCCATAAAATATTTGATGAAAAAAAATAATTTCACATGACAATAGATGAAATTTCAATACCTTAATAATATTCAATACAATGTACTTTGAAAAAAAATTATGACCAAAAACCCTGCGCACAGCCTTAAAGTATCAACAATTGTTCATCATTTTTAAGCTATTACATACAATGAATGGTAATGAACGGAAAGGTATGGATGTTTAAAATCATAATAATATGTCGTCAATAATTCAATTAATATTGATAAGGCGTTTGAGAAAAATATCATGTAGGTTAGAATCATCGAGGAAAATATTCATGTTATAATAATAATCCTTTAAAATTATGAAGAGACTACTGATTGAGTCAACCATCTGCATTATATAAATATATCAACATAATACATTATGCTTTGTATCCTATTTTGTTAAAAGTAGATTATTTGAATTATAAAATTATGTGTTGTATTCTATGAAATATATGATGGTTTAACAAGGGGGACTTCCACTTCGGCTTGTATACTGTAATAGGAGTAATAGGAGTTCACTATTGTTAACTTTTTTGATGAAATTCAGAGAATGTATGATACACTCATTTTATCATTTGAGTTAAATTTTTTACATACTCATTGGTGATAAATGTGAAGTTTCCATCAAATTACCTGAAATAGAAAAAAACTGTATTAATAATGAAAGCAATATACATAACTCATCAATTTATTCATAAACCTCTTCATCTAAAGTATTATTTGTAAATTAAGATACTTTTGGAAACATTTTTAGCTTAGGGACACTAGTAATAAATAGTGCTACGGCCAGGTGACAAGTTGTTTATGTAAAAATCAGCTGGTAATAGCAAATATAATGTTTGCAATGTTTGAAAGCTCCAGAAGGTTTTCCAAGAGAAGGATAAATAGAGAGTTCGTGTTAAGCAGTTCAAGTGTTAATTTGCCAAAAGTTATTCTTTAATAAAATCCATGTTTAAAACGCCTCTGACTGTTTTATTTACGTAAATTCATAACAATTGGTGTCAGAAGTGGGATAAGTGCATTTGAGGTGGGTTTATCTATTCGAAAAGTGATTTTATTAGTGTTTTTCAACTATTCATTTGTTCATCCATTTTTTTGTGTTTACTTTTAACAGTTATACTGGTTTGAGATTTAAAATGGCTGGAAAAGGTTTAAAACTTTCATGTTTGAAAGTGAGTGAATTAAAACAAGAATTAGAAAAACGAGATCTTGAAATAAGTGGTAATAAAGCTATTCTGCAAGAACGACTTCGTGTGGCATTGGTTGAGGAAGGTTTGGATCCGGACATATTCCTCTTTGAAACCCCATATGGTGAGTTAAAGTCAGCTTTGGAAAGAAAATTAGAAGAGAACAGAGATATATTTGAGGAAAAATTGCAGGAAAATCATAATTTCTTAAGAAATGAAATAAAAAACATGGAAGATAAATTTGAGAAAAATCATAATTTTGTAAGAAATGAAATGAAAGACATGGAAGAGAAAATGAAAAACATGGAAGATAAATTTGAAAAGAAGTTTGAAAAACTACAGGAACACAATAATGGCATTGAAAGATCAATCTCTATGGTTGATGTTGCCTCTGTTAATCAAATTAGAGAAGACACTTCTGTAAGTTATCAAAAAGCACCTATCATCCTGCCAAGTCATCCAATTGGGCTACCCACTTTTGATGGAAAGATGCCATGGGAAGATTACCGTTCCTTGCTTGAGACAGCTGCTGACATACATGGCTGGACACCTGCAGTGAAAGCTGCAATGCTTAGCCTGTCACTCCGTGGAGATGCATTAGCAGTTCTCCAAACAATCCCTATGGCTGATAGGCAGAACTTCGATGTGCTTCTGAGACACATAGAAATGAGGTTTGGCCATCAACACATGGATCAACTTTACCGTTCACAACTCAAGAATAGGATCCAGAAGCCAAACGAATCACTCCAAGAGTTCGAAAGTGATATTGCCCACCTGGTAAGAAAAGCCTACCCATCTGTGGATGATAGAGTATATGAG
The DNA here is from genome assembly GCA_948455865.1 of Conomelus anceps. Lineage (NCBI taxonomy): Eukaryota > Metazoa > Arthropoda > Insecta > Hemiptera > Delphacidae > Conomelus > Conomelus anceps. The sequence continues at coordinate 24,082,640 of OX418224.1, read as the reverse complement.
ATTCTAGCCATTGAGAGGTTCCTGGATGGTCTTTGGGAACCTGAAACTCAACAAGCTATTAAATTGGCTCGCCCTCAGACACTCAGTGAGGCCCTCACCCAGGCTTTGGAATTCGAAGCAGTACGACAATCAGTGAAGGGTAATGCCCGAGTCCGGGCTGTTGAAGCAAAGGATAGTAGTGATGAGTCTCTGGAAGAATTGGTGAAGAAAGTCATAGAAAAGTTAAGAACAGGAAGGAGGGAGATACGTTGCTGGCGCTGTGGAGAGAGAGGGCACCTGCGTAATAAGTGCCCAAATAAATCAACCACTGAGAAGAATCAGGAAAACTAAAGAGGGTTGATGTAAAGGGGCAACCATCAACCTGTAGACAGAAGACCCTCTCCCCATGTACAAAACCAGTCATTGCAATGTTATCTGATAAACCCCACAGTCTTTACATTAATGGAATGGTGAATGGAAGCTCCTATAAATTACTTATAGATACTGGAGCCACTAAGACAATAATAAACTCCAAAACAGTAGCTAACCAGCAAGATATCTCACCAACAACCTGGAAGCTGAAAACTGCTACAGGTGGGCCTGTGAGTGTCTGTGGAGAGATGATTGCCACCTTCAAGATTGGTAAGGCCTGTTTTAAACATTGTGTACTTGTGGCAGAGATTAGTGAAGAAGTCATACTAGGCTTGGATTTTCTTTCTACTTTTGGCCTAGAGTTGGATCTTAGAAGGAAGACATTGACCATTGGTGGAGATGAAGTTGTTCTACACTCTGGAAAAGACTGTACAGCCCAAATACAACTGCTGAAAGAAATCACAATACCAGCAAGGAGCCAGATTGTGACTCATGCTACGACAAAGGAGGATGTCCCTGTGGGGATTAATGTGTTGCTAGAGCCAGAAATCCATGAGGAGGAGCTTGGTCATGGTGTCCTAGTGGCTAGGACACTTTTTCTTACTAGCCAAGAATTCCCTGTCCTCTTGATGAATGTGAATGATTATGAAGTTACTTTGAAGAGAAGTAGTACTTTGGGACATTGCTCACCAGTCACATCTGTCATACAACAAATGCAGACAACTCAACCACAGAAGAAGTGTCTCCCAGAGAAGCTGAAGGCCTTTGTTGAAGTATCCTGTCAAGATCTAGTCAAAGAACAACAAAATGAAGTAAGGGACCTCATAACTAATTATCAGGATATTTTTGATATAGGAGAGGGCCCAAAAGGCAGAACCAACATAGTTGAGCATGCAATAGATACTGGAAATGCCAAACCCATCCGCCAGAACCCTAGAAGGTTACCTCTGGCTAAAAGAGAGGAAGCTAGAAAAATAATTAAGGAAATGGAAAATGAAGGTATAATTGAACCATCCAATAGCCCTTGGATTTCACCAGTGGTGCTTGTAAAAAAAAAGGATAATACACTCCGGTTCTGTGTGGACTATCGTCTTCTGAATGACGTCACCAAAAAAGACAGTTACCCTCTACCTCGAATTGATGACACACTGGATAGCCTGGAAGGTTGCAAGTTGTTTTCGACTCTGGACCTGAAAAGTGGATACTGGCAAGTTGGACTTGAACCTAAGGACAAAGAAAAGACTGCATTTTCAATCAGAGAAGGTCTTTGGCAATTCACTGTGATGCCATTTGGCTTGTGTAATGCTCCAGCAACCTTTGAAAGATTAATGGAGAATGTGTTGAGGGGACTGTCATGGGAAACTTGCCTGGTCTACCTGGATGACATCATTGTCTTGGGAAAGTCTTTCCAACATCAGCTGGAAAACTTGAAGCAAGTATTTGAAAGACTAAGACAAGCTAACCTGAAGCTCAACCCAAAGAAGTGCCATCTGTTTAAAAGACAGGTTAATTACCTAGGGCATGTGGTATCTGATAAAGGTGTGTCTATGGATCCTGAGAAGGTAACAGCCATAACCAAGTGGCCAGTGCCCAAAGACAAATCAGAAGTGCGGAGTTTCCTTGGCCTTTGCACATATTATCGACGGTTTGTGATGGGATTCTCTGGTATAGCAAAACCCCTCATCAAGCTGACAGAGGAGAAACAGAGTTTTCTCTGGGACAAAAATTGCCAGCAGGCCTTCAACAGACTAAAGGAGACACTTTGCCAAGCACCTATATTGGCTTACCCAAGAGTTGAAGGCAAGTTCATTCTTGACACTGATGCCAGCAACACAGCAATTGGTGGAGTACTTTCTCAAGAGCAAGATGGGGAGGAAAAGGTCATTGGATATTTTAACAAGGTGCTGTCAAAACCTGAGCATAACTACTGTGTCACTAGAAGAGAACTGCTAGCAGTAGTGAAATCAATCAGCCACTTCCACAAATACTTATATGGACGTCAATTCCTGCTGAGAACTGATCATGCATCCTTGACATGGCTTCTCCGGTTCAAGTCTCCTGAAGGACAAGTGGCAAGATGGATCCAGCACTTACAAGAATATGACTTTAAATTTGTACACCAAGCTGGAAATAGTCACCTGAATGCTGATGCCCTTTCTCGAAGACCCTGTGAGGAGGACTGCAAACACTGCTCACGCCAGGATGGGAAGGAAGTTTTGGTACATAGGACAACTATTGCCAATGACCACTGGCAAGGTGCTGAGTTACTTAAGGATCAGGAAGAAGACCCTGATCTGAAGCACCTTTGGTTGTGGAAACGTTCTGCAAGACGACCTAGTTGGCAAGAAATAGCACCTTTTCCACCACATGTCAAGTCCCTCTGGGCACAATGGGACTCTATTGTGGAAGACAGAGGAATCCTGAAAAGGAAGCTAGAGAATGCAGCTGGTGATCAGCATAAGCTGCAAATTATTGTTCCCAGGAAAAGGATTCCTGAAGTGCTGAGACAAATACATGATGGAGTCTCTGGGGGCCATTTTGGAGTTCATAAGACACTGGGGAAAGTACGAGAGAGGTTTTACTGGCCAAATTCAAGCAAAGATGTCAAGAACTGGTGTCGCAATTGCACTGTTTGTGCATCTGCAAATGGCCCCTTGCATAGAAAGAAGGCCCCCATGAAACAATACAATGTTGGAGCACCTTTTGAGCGAATAGCCATTGACATAGCTGGACCATTTCCATTGTCTGACAGTGGGAATAAGTATATCCTGGTAGTGATGGATTATTTCAGCAAATGGGTCGAAGCCTATGCCTTGCCAAATCAAGAAGCAGTCAGTGTTGCTGATGTAATAATCAAGGAATTTGTCAGTCGGTTTGGTGTCCCATTAGAGTTACATTCTGATCAAGGAAGGAACTTTGAGTCTTCAGTGTTTTCCCATATATGTGAGGTGCTGGGAATCCATAAGACAAGGACTACACCCCTTCACCCTCAGTCAGATGGAATGGTGGAGCATATGAACAGGACCATGGGAAAATACCTGTCAAAAGTTGTATCCAAGCATCAACGAGACTGGGATCAATATCTTCACCTATTCCTGATGGCATACCGAAGCTCTGTCAATGAGTCTACAAAACTTTCACCAGCCAAGGTAGTGTTTGGGCGAGATATTAGACTGCCTTGTGACTTGAAGTTTGGATGTACACCTGGAGAGGATTTGGTAGGAGAGGACTATGTCACCCAGTTTCGGAAACAGATGGATGAGATTCATGAGATTGTTCGAACCAACATCCAAGGAACCAGTGACAAGATGAAAGAACGCTATGATATCAAGGCAGATCATGGTGGATACCAGCCTGGAGACTTAGTTTGGTTCTACAACCCACAGCGACGTCAAGGGTACTCCCCCAAATTACAGACTTCCTGGGATGGTCCTTTTGAAGTGGTTACTAGGATCAATGATGTAGTCTACCGGATCAAGAAACCTAGAGGAAAACCAAGAGTTGTCCACTTCAATCGACTGGCACCATTCCAGGGAGACAATACTGCAGGTAATGCCCAAGATGTGAGAACTATTCAACCAGTTGATCCCAACTTTGAAGAATTTATGGCCAATTTGGACATGTTCCAGAAAGCTGAGGTTACAAAAGTCTGTTATCAAGATTTGTTCACCCTACCAAAAGACTATGCTCTGGCTCACTGTGTAGCTAAAAATCTTGGAGCTTCTCGGGGTATTGCTACAGTATTTAGGAAAAAGTTTGGAGGACTGAATGATCTGGAACTTCAGAGACCAGCTGTTGGAAGAACACTACACCTTCAGAGGCAAGGAAAACAGCTCTTCTGCTTGGTGACAAAAGATCAACCTCAGCAGGAGTCCACCTATCAAGCCTTGTGGGAGAGCCTAAATCATCTGCGGAATTGTCTTCAAACTCTGGGAGTGAAGCAGCTTGGAATTCCCCGATTAGGTTGTGGCTATGATGGGTTGGACTGGAAAATCGTGAGGCCAATGATTGAAACAATCTTCAAAGAAACTGGGATTACCATCTCAGTTTGCATGTTTGCTCCATGGGCAGCTAGTCAGTTGTATCCAGTAAGGCCACCCCCAATCTGCAGACCTGTAACTGTTCTGGGACAGAACAGTCTTAAGGAGGGAGCAGTGCTACGGCCAGGTGACAAGTTGTTTATGTAAAAATCAGCTGGTAATAGCAAATATAATGTTTGCAATGTTTGAAAGCTCCAGAAGGTTTTCCAAGAGAAGGATAAATAGAGAGTTCGTGTTAAGCAGTTCAAGTGTTAATTTGCCAAAAGTTATTCTTTAATAAAATCCATGTTTAAAACGCCTCTGACTGTTTTATTTACGTAAATTCATAACAATAACTTAATCTTAGTTACAGCATTTCAATATTGGTGCAGGATGTATTCTCACATGTCTAGCCAATCATACACAATATGCTTATTTGGTTATTTGTTTATTTGTTTCCTACAGAATCTTCAGAATGAATTTTTGATATTCTTCATCGAATTTTATCTTTCAAGATCTTCTTTACAAAACAATATCTGTGATGACCTTACAACATAATTATTTCAATCTGTAGCCAATATTTTCAAGGTGGAATTTGGAGGAAATCGTAAAATTGTAGATTTTTTGGAATTTATTGATATATTTATGCTAAAAGCATAATACTACTTCGTGGTTGCTGCTTCTACAGGTAGCCTAATAGCGAGACAGCTTGTAAAAGTAAATTTATACCATATTTTCAAACAAGTTAATAGTGTTATTGTAACACTTAGCTACCGCACGCAGATTTCTGCACACGTTCCAGGTCATAAAGCTAGCAGCACTGAGGTTGCCATCTGAGGCCAGTGGATTGAGTCAAGTAGCCATTGTTTGCAATTCCCACGTTTACTTTACTCAGGTAGGTAAGCGCAGGCCTTCTGCAGCCAGCAGCCACTTGCTAACAATAATGAATGGGCTTTAAATTCTAATAACGCGGACGGGTAAGCCAGGTTGCCACGTCTACAAATTACGTCATAGATTACCGCAATTACCACGCACTGTGCGACCTTTTAGGTTAATTACTTGGGAACAGACACTGACAGCTGTATTCGGTCCAAAACTCCATGCGCACATACGTCTGGGTTACCTGTATGCTTCACCTCGATGTAATAATTATGAATTATTGGGCACATATTGTAAATCATAGTGACAATAATAGAAATAATTATCCATGGGAAGCATTATTGACAAGGAGGTATTGCCAAAATATTGTATATAGTATAGCAAGTACATGTATAAGAAGTTATTCTCTTGTAAAGCCAAAAGTTAAGGCAATGTATCACTTACCCACTGATTGTTTTGTAAGAAAAGAAAGAAATTAACTATATTATGATATTAATAGCAGTGTCTAGATCTACAGACAGTCTCACCTACGGTCACAGGTTCGATTCCCGATCCAGCCTGGCATTTTTGTTCGTCTCAAAACCAACTCACAAATTTAATCTTAAATCATACTAATGAGGGCATCATCGGCGAAAAATTACAGGAATAATTTTTTCCGTAATTATACACAACTGTTGAACAATTACAAAAATTAATAAATATTAAATAATTAGCAAACTAACCGATTCAATTGAATCTAGGACGTAACATGACAAATCAAAAAGTTTAATTTACTAGTCTCTCATCTTTTTCTTCATTTTTTCTTATTCTTCTTTCTCTCCTCCATCAATCACCAGCACTATAGTTTCGTCGACGTAGGATAACAATGAAAACATCTATATAATAGATTAATTTTTACCCGTGGAATACATACTGTTGAACTGTTAAATTCATTGTGAATTTTTCCAAATAATAAATTGTGCTCGTACCTTCAACAGTATTGGAAGCTGATAACAATTCAAGGATGTGCTTTCGCGTGCATATGAGTGAGTGAGTGTGAGTGTGTTCCAGCAGATATGATAGGTCGAAGGGTAAAACGTACAAAGCGAGGTTGAAGCTGTTTGCATGAAATAATAAACATTCCGAGAACATTAACTGGACCAAAAGCTAATCGATATCACGCAAGCACCAGCCAGAACAAGAGAGAAAGTGGATGAGAAAGAGCATGGGTAGAAGAGAAAGATGGAGAGAGTGAAAGAGAAAGAGAGAGCGAGCGCGCGAGCGAAAGAGAGAGGGAGAGAGAGCGTGAGAGAGCGAAAGAGAGAGGGGAAGAGAGCGAGAGAGTGATGAACTAGAGTTTGAATATAAGAGAGGATGAGTGAGAGTGAGTTCTATAATGATTTGGAGGACAAAAAGACAGTGAGTTGAAATTATTGAAACGAGAAGAGAGTGACAGGAGAGGGAAGAAAGAGAGTGAGAGAGAGAATGTGCAAGAGAGAAGTAGAATGAGTGAGGAAGGAAGGAAGAAAGAGAAGAGTGAATGGAGTTTTGTTATAGTACAGGAGTGAAAAGAGAACTCTGCTAAAATACTGAGAAGAATAGAAAGATGAAGAATTGCTAAATAATTTAAAAAAATACAGATGGGAGAAAGATCAGCAGAGAAGACATACAAAAGGAGAGATTTGATCACTTTATAGAGAAATTAAGAGATAAAGAGTAGAGAAATCGCTTTAGTGGATGAAAATTAAGGAAACTAGCAACAGGCATTGAAAGATAAGATTATTTTGAACTAAAACTCAACTGATAGAACTAGCAATAGAGAGTGGAATAATTGAAAGAAGAAAAGGGAGAAGGAGAAATAGAGAAAAGAAAACAACATGTAGGAGTGAGAAAAAGAGGAGGTAAGGGTGAAGATGAAATGAGGAATAGGAGGAAAAGAAGAGAAGTTATGGGGGAAATTTGTCTATGGGAAAGCATTGGCCTTAATACTACTGTTAAATTTAAACAGCATATTAGGCAAAGTAATAAAAGAGTTATAAAAGCAGAACATTATGAAAGGAAATGAGTGATAAAAAAGATAGAAAGAGCTGGAAGGAATCACACGAATATCAAGGGTACAAAAATTGAGAGAAAGAGCAGGGATAAGAGAGAAAAGAGAGTATGAGTGTTGACTCAGTTATGGAAGGTATCTGGGAGTGTGCAGAGAATCAACAATAAGGAAGAATGACAGTAAACAATTGTAGTAGTAGGAGAAAGTGTGTGACATGAGAGAGATGGGAGAGTAGAAATGAAAGAGTAAGCAAAAATGATGAAAAAGGAGAATGATCTCCAGCAAACAACGGTAGAGGCAAAAGCGTAGAATTAGCGTGGTGGATCCCAGAGGGGTTTATAAAAAATTTGGAACGAAGAGAAAAGTTTGGAGGGAAGCAGTTACAGATACGAAACAGATACACGATTGTAGAGAGAGAAAGAGTGAGGGAGAGAGAGTATGTGAGAGTGTATGTTTGAGAGGGAGATAGAATTATGAGAAATTCGGTTTTACAAACAACTGACTAACTGGACGGACCCCATTCGCTATCACGACCTGCCTTGTTTCAGTTGACAGCAGATGCAGGATTTTTTTGTAAAATTTTCAAAATTTTGACATAGAGGCCAGCCGTTTTTTCAACTTTGCCAAAAAAATGTAACGCCCAAAAGGATATTTTCCGTTGAATAACTGCATAAATCGTTACGCATGGTCTAACCAGTACGCGGCACAGAGGTTGAAAAGATTTCTCTGAAATATGAATCGTAAACAAGGCAATGGTTGAGAGTTAATCATGCGAATATGTTTACTCATACTTTTAACGAGACTCAGTGGCCAGAACGTCAATCAAATTAATATTGCAGCTCAACAAGTCATCAATGAAATTGGATATGTGATATTATAAATAATTTCCAGAGTGCAAAAAAATATACTCTTCATGGCCCAACTGTTGATTAGTAAAATAAAATTTAAAATGGTGGAGAAAAATACCTGGAACGGATTTTAGTTTGTTCCAATTTAATTGATGCATATATTTCTTTAATTCATATATAAAAATTGAAAAACATACAATAGATTATTCATAGATGTTATTTCTGCAACCAGCAAATCAAGCAACTATTCATTATACAAAAAAACACAATATTTTCGTGTTTGTATTATATCGGTGCTCTTAGAGTGAGACACAGAGTGAAGTGAAGCAATCAATAATATATAAATAAATTATAAATGATTCTGACTTGTTTAAAAGTAATCAACATATTGCAGGTAATAGAGATTGGGGAATTGATAGCCGAGTGCCGTAACAGGTATCTGTTCAATCAGAGATAGCTACGAAACTCCTGGGCGCTCTTTGTAAGCACCCTTCCGAATTTCGTAATTTTGTAAACACTACCACTACCAGGAAAAAAATCCCGGGTAAAAATAATACAACAAATCGATTAAAATAAAGAAAATAAAACAAATGAAGGTATTCTCAACAAATTCGCTACAGTAATACAGAAAATTCCTACCAATTTAGTCATTGGATTTCGAGCGAATTCAGCCTGCCAATAGCGAATAAGAACATTGTCTCCTCAGTTCAATTTACCTCCTACCCTAGGATGATGCTTTTCAGGGGTTGGACGGCACGTGCACAACACAGATGATGAAAGTGAGCACACGAAGCGGGTCGATGATGATGATGATGATGATGATGAAAATAATAATTGGGAAAAGCGATAGCGTGGTTGACTGACGGAAGAAACCTACTCCAGTAGTATTTTCCAGGAATCAACCTACTACTGTACGTCCCTAACCTGGGCCTCGTAATAAGATTTATATGCCGAGTAATGTCCCATAGGTTGCCGCTGACTTAATTTAGCGACAGTGTCTAGACTGAACGTCTGCACGCTACCTCAAACTCCTCTCCAAATAACCTCGTCCTCATCCTCTTTGACGTCCTCACTCCCCACTCATTGACCTCTCCATCAGACTCTCCATTACCCTATTCACTCTCCATTACCCTATCTTTTACTCACTCCCTCTTATTTTCACTTTCTCTTTCATTCACGTACTTACTCACTCACTCATTCTCTTTTCCGATTTCACCCCATTCTTACTCATATCCCTCTCATCCCTCATCCCTCTCATATCCCTGTGGGTTAAGTGGAAGAGGGGGCTTGTATGCCTCAACTTCGCCCACAGCTCTTTTTGTATTGTAAAGTGCGAAATAAAGACATTTTATCTATCTATGTATATTTTTATCCCTCTTGTTATGACCTTTATCTAGTTAAAGCTTATTTAGTTAGCTCAGTCAATTTGCTTTCTTCTGCTATTGTTTATTGAACTGTATATTTTGTTAATGATATGCAATCTCAAGACCTTGCATCAAAATAAATAAATCAATCAATCAATCTCATATCCACAGCTTATCTCCAAGTTTCTATAAAGCTTTCTCTCATACATAATATATATTCTACTCACCCTCGCCCTATTTGCTCTTTTCATGTTACTTCACTCCCCATTCTCTTACTCTTTCTCTAAAAATTCAGTTTCCAAGTGTAGAAGAATTTTGTCCAAACTTCGCCGATTTATGTAAATGCTACACTTGAATTTTCATTACTCAATAAAATCGGTATCTATTTATTATGGTATTGAAATTTTTTTTTAATCACGCATAAGAAATGATTTTATAAATTTATGTTATAGAGTAGACTAATGTAATCTCTCTCTCCCACTCCTCTCTCCCTATCTATCCAAGCCTTCTCATCCCCTCCTACCGATATCCAGATTACTAGCTCACACTCTCTTCCTTCATCATCTTCCCACTCTCAAATCTCTTTTATTTTATCATTCGCTACGTTATTTACTCTCTCACTATCTATTATTATACGCTTTTATTTTCTTTCCATCTCTTCCTCACACTCTCTCTCACTTTCTCCCTCGCTCTATCCCTCTCTCTTATCCTCTCTCCTCTCACTCATTCACTCTCTCTTTCTTTCAAACACCACTACCATTATACGGGCTGCTACGCCACTACTGCGGAATCATTGGCCCAAATTGAACCCAGACTACACGGATGCAGTTGCCATGACCCCTTCACCATCAAGTCCCCCAAACAACCCCCTCTGCTTGACCCCTCCCCCCGGCCAGAAACAACCCTAAAACCCCTCTTCACCGCGCCCAGAAGCAACCCTGAACCCTCCTACAATGTCACTTTCCCTTTAAAACGGGACAGCGACCCCCGTTCTCGTTTATAGGCCAGCCGCCTATAGTACTACACAACGTCCTTCAGACGAGCCACGGCACCCCCCCCCCCCCCCACCACACCAAACGATCGAACAACTTGCCTCCTGACCACAACATCAACTTGATGAACTTCCGTCTACCCCCTCTAGACCCATCAACAAGTCTCTATCGGCCCCCCTCCATCGCGTACGCTACTATATAAGTTTTATTCTGACCGCATTAATTTGTCTCTGATTTAAAATGGAATCATTCCTTCTATCCTGCTATTATTAGTTTATAGTACGGTACTGAATTCGATTTGATATACCATGTTTCAATCAACAATGAAAATGAACTGTATCCAATGTGCACGTGTACTGTAAGTTTTTTCTAGAATTCAAACTACTAATAATAATCTACCTCTATTCATGTTTCTAATGTAGAAGTAATATTTACTACGACACATTTTGTAGTTGTAATTTTGTTTTCAAATCCTCAAATTCTCGATAAGGTATAGAGGAACATTACAATAGAATGGACTTCAGTAATGTACTTTAATCAAATTAGAACAATATCGAACAAGATACGGTATGTAAATGAATGATCTAATATTTGCCAGCTTATTTAGCGTTGTTAGGCAGGGTGCACAATTACGTAGCAGTGAGGTGAAATAGCTTTACACACAAGTTTCTCTATTACAAATTCAGTATAACAGTTCCTCAACTTGCTAAGTAGGCTGGATGTTCAACATTTATTGAAGATGTACTGCATGATGAATCGTTAGAAGTATATTCCCTGTTAATCAAAAAAATATTTAAAATTTTTTTCAGCTACAATTATTTCAATTTAAAATTAAAATTACAGTAATCAGTGTTTATTATTGTAAATCTACTAAGATAGTTTTGAATTTGCCACCGCTCAGTTTGACTACATTCCCATTCCATTTCTGTTCCTCTCATCCAACCTGTCGTTTCTTTTCATTCCCCTCCCATATTCTCATCTGTTACTGAATTCGACGATGCTATTCTTCATTCGAAACGACTCGATTATTGTTCGTTGTTGTTAATTGTTCGATGCTCATGCATCTCCTACAATCAGAATAGTCAATGATCAGAATTGAGAATAATCTTGAATCTCTAAACATCACAACTGGCTGATGTGATATTGATTAATAGAAGCTGTAAGAAACATTAAATAATTCGTTTGGTTTATCATATAGTAAGTCAAGGGTTCTTCTTCAGCTGAAGATGATGGTGAGTGGACGCTCGTTTTTCGGTGAATTGTGATGAAAATGTTGGGGGTAGGGAGGAATTTAGGAGGGTATCGGTTTGGATGGAGGGGAGGGGATGGTTTTGGCTGGCACTCGCTTTCGAGGGTGCTGATTTATGACGCGTTTAAATCCAGAACTGCGAAAATGCATGCAAATTAATCAAGCCATCCGTCGGAGTTTTTTCGTTACGCCTCTTCGTGGTCCTAATGCGACGATGTTGTACCCAAAACTAGCTGGGTACAAGCCCTACCCAAAATTGGGGTACCTTGCCCCCCCTCCAATCACCCCAAAAAGGAATTAACGATCGCTCACCACTCAGGAGAACGCATTTCGATGTGACACCTTCTCCTTTACGCGACACAACTTCAGAGACAGATTAGTGTTCAGCAACAAAGTTTCATAACCACAACAATCGTTTCTCATCTGTCCTCTCTCTTCCGCGCATGCGCATGAGTTGAGGATTTAAACCCCACAGACAGCTTTTACGCAAGTGAAACAACCAACAACGGACAGACTTCGAGACTTTCAAGATTGTGTTTTAGCACTTTGTTATCTGTCGCCTGAATCTCTTCCCTGCATCCGCAGCCGAACTTCTCTCGATTCGCTGTATGATTTGGGTTGTCAACTGAATTGATCGATAGGAACAAGTTTCGGGTCAACTGAACAGCTGGGATTAGTGCTCAGGCTCTTGACATGCTTCAAAATATTAATGACTGCAGTAAGAAACAACTTCAACAGATTGGTTTCTACTTCTTGTAGATTTTACGTCTAATGAGATCGGACTCACTTGTTCAGTATTTCTGAATATAGTTGATGTAGATAAAATAGAATTTAATTCACGTTTTAATTAATTTTAGTCTATTGGTTACGAGAGAGTTGAAAAAAATGAAATGAAATTCTCTAATATACGGAATTTAGGGCTCTAATGGAAGATTACTCCACAAATGGTACAGTTTTCGTTTCATCAGGACAAAAATGTTATTTTCAAAATCCTTATGAAGTTAAATAATTTTATTGAAAATAAAATTTACGGAGTACAATAAAACACGACTTATAAAGAGTTCATTAGGTATACTTATAAAGTACAGTTTCCATTCTCTAATCAGGACAACTTTAAATACTTTTTCACAGGTACAAATAAATATATGCTACTCAACTTTAAGTTTGTATGAAAAGTTTGAAACAACGTTTTAGTTATTAGTTTTGCAGAAAATAAATATGAATAAAATTGAAGAACTTGGATGACAGTTGACTAAATTGATTTTGAATGTTTATTGACAACTTCTACTATAATAATAAGGATGAACATAAGAGGTGAAAGAGAAAAAAGTGATTTTCTTTATTGAAATATATCTTCAGTTCAAGTACTTTTGAGTATTGATGTATTCCAGTTCAAGAATAAAAATGTTCAACCTAGTGAAAGTATTACAAGAAAATAGGGCAGCTCATGTTGTCAGTGAGTTTCTTAAATTCTGAATTCATTCTTGCATAGTAATGGACCCAAGGACAGAATTATTATTTTTTGTCACCTACAGAATTGAAAATATTTTGGATTTCACTCCGAAAACTGAAAGAAAGACATGGTAATTACCAGTATAGAACAACCTTGACACGTCGTAGTGGGCTTTACAGTTAAATTATATGCTTCATAGGAAAAAAGGAGAAGTAAGATAATATTTTCCAGTTGTAGCCAGTTCCATCAGTTCAAAAATAATACCAGCTACCCTGCTAAGACCGTTAGAGCTTTATAATTTTTTATTACTTTAAATCAAGTTCCTTTGTAGTGGCGAAGGTGATATTGTGGAAGGTATCCATAATGAATAATAAGACGAAATTGTGACAAACAAATTTATTAAAAATATTGAGACAATAGTTTCGGTTGTTAAACCATTATCAATCACAAACTAGTTTGTTTGAGATTGATAATGGTTTAACAATCGAAACTAGTTTCTCAATATTTTTAATAAATGTGGTTGTGACAATTTAGTCTTATTATTCATTAAATCAAATTCATTGGTCAATTTTTTTTATACATTGAAAGACAATTATTGTTGTAATATTAGCCTATCAGGATTAAATGCTCTGAATGATCTTGGCACCATGAAGTGACCATACTCTATGCAAGTAATGAACATTTTGTCCATAATCAGCATTCTCATGCCCCTTATAATATATTTAGTTAATAAAAGGAATAGTATTTTTTTTCTTTTGTTTATCATTAATTTTCAAATTAGTAAAAATTCATTTAAACTTTTTTTTAAACTTGATAGATTAAAATGTATTATGTAGTGAGTCTGATGTATTAGAGGATGGAATAATGAAAGCTACAACTTTACATACCATGAAATATTAAATAAGGTTATTTAATAAAACTAAGACTTATAACAACTAAGATAATGAGAAGACTTATAACAGTTTATAACAACTAAGATAATGAGAAGACTTATAACAGTGAAAAGTACAAAATTAATTAAATTTTAATGGCATAACACTGAGCATATTACATCCCGTATGTTGCAATCATATATATTTCTTATTAAAATTAAACTATGTACAATATTTTATGCTCTCATACAGAAACATTTTTATTTCACACGAATAAAATTACCCTAATCTAATGTGATAAACAGAAGTTTTACTATTTAACGCTATATTGCGTTGTTAGTTAGTTGTTAGATGTGTTTATTGATATAGGCTAAACTTCAAGAAAGTCGATAAAGATATTAAATTTCATCTAATAGACTAAAAAACTATGGACATCGTTACTCATCATGTTTATAAAAAATAATAATATAATGAAATTAGTCATTCGATTTATTAGAATAAAGCTCTATTTATTCCACATTATAAGGATCAGTTAAACGCTGTTAAGACTAGCAAATAACGAACAAACAAGATCACTCACTATAGCTCACTGCCGGAAGGAATTTCCTTTGTTGGAATTGCTAAATAAAATGCCTTTATGGACGGGTTGGAATTTTCATTTATAGGGAACAAAGCGATCAGTGTTTATTTGATTACAAAGAGCTCCACACTCAGTTCTTTGGAATTTTCTGTTAAGTTAGATAGGAAGAGTTTTCCATTCTATAAATTCAAGTGGAGGATAGCCGTTTAAAATTGATGTTATGAGAGCATTTTTGGAAAACAGTAATATACTTCTATATACTTTCTAAAGAAATACATGGGCTTTGATAAAATCACACACAAAGGTTCTTATTTCCCCAGTGGAGGAGATGAAAAATTAAAATAATATTTTTCAGTGTTGTTTCCTTGAAAGTCTTCTGTTCATTTACATTTTTTTAAATTTGGTATCATAGTGAGTATCACTATGAGTATCATAGTGAGTATCACTATGAGTATCATAGTGAGCGTTGTTAGATAAGGAATAATAATCTTGCGAAGTGGTTGTTCTACTTCCCATCCACGACTTAAGTGATAGACCGCATTATGCATGATAATAATCATAGCCAAAATAGTAGTGGACATATAACTTTTATTGATGAATACGATCTAAAATAATTCAAAGATAATCCCGTAAAAAGTAATGTGATAATTTATTAAGCATTGTAAAAACTGTGAAAAGTTAAAAACAATGTAAACCTTAATAAACCTTCTCAATTTACATGCGGAAACACCCACATTCAATATAATCATGTACATTAAATAATATCCATTGAATATAGTTGTTATGTGTTACAGTTAATTGTGTGTTAGATTATTAGTTGTTAGGGGTTATTAGGGGTTAGTTGTTAGTGTTATAGATATAACATTACAATAACAATAACATTACTTGTATAATATTAAATCGTAGGCATCTCTCTAATTCTATTGAAATCTTCTCCAGAGGCTATTTTTTTTCCACTATTCTGATTATTAAGTTGAAAATAAATTCTATTTTCACAATATTAGACTGGAAAGTAATTAGTAATTATTAACAATTAGAAATTCTAGAAATTATTTACCACTATTCAGACAAGTGAGTGGAACTGAATAATTATGTTGTTACGCGAGAATTAAGTCACCAAATATATATTTATTGAGAAATAAATTCAATTATGAACTTCAGTTTAACATCGAATTGAATTGATGTTCTGTTTCTTGTGATAATCAGCACGGGGAACAAACATCTTTCCAATTTTAGCAACGAATTCTGTTATGACGTGTTAGAGAAATAGGCAGTAATTAAAATTTTCTGTAAATAATATTGACTTTAATTAGAGCTCAGTAGTAGAATAACACTATGACTCAAATAATAAGGGGAACTGGGAGTCTATTTGGGCGACAATGTTAAGTGAAACGATTATGTTCATTTCTAATTTTAACTCGTCGCATTTCCTTATTCACTGATGAATGCAAGCTGGTGACGTAACAGCACAGCCTTCGTTGAGTTGTTGATGCGAGAGGTCGGCATTCTAATAAAACGATGAATAACGAAAGGAAGGCAAGTATGAATGAATATTATTCTCTGCACATGGCCTACGCATGAGTATATTACTATAAAATTGAGACAGCTGGCTCACACTTTCGACAAGAACGTTGAATGATTGATAAAATATTTCATCTTCCCAAACTTTTGAATGCCTTCTTCCCGGTTCAGTTGACAGACTGTTTGAGTGATCAATGTATCATCTCCTTAAAATTTTCCAGGCGAATTATTGTCTTGATTTCACCACCAGCACAATCATTCATCTCCCACCTACAACACCTGTCAATCATTCTTCTGTAGTAATCATATAACTTGGCAGTGTGTGGAAATGGGAGGACTTGCTACATTTGAACCCAACTGCTGCCAAGTTATATGAAAACTACAGTACTATTCTGACAGTACATCAGCGTAATATATACCACATGGAACAACTTGATAACTAGACAATAATATATATATATATATATATATATATATATGATGGTTTTATTTCGACTTTTCTTTAAACTTGATTAATTTTCAACTCAAATTTATCGAAATGTTTGCTAACTTAAATTTTTCAACTTTTCTAAACTTTTCTACGAAAACTTAATTTAAAAAAACTTTCATTTCTAAGTAGCAATACTTGCAACTTTTCTACGTAATAAGGAAACCTGTTTCATTACACATTTCCTTAATCGAAGTTGTCACTCAAGGAAAACTCAACTACAAGTAGTTATAAACCTGACAATGACAAAATTATTTTTCAAAGTAGAATTGGCAGAAGAGCTCACAAAAAAAAGCAGGCTACGTGATCTACTAGAGTACTCTAAATTCACTACGTTCCTTGAGTTGATAGAAAATTATATTCAATTTATTCATTAGTACAATATTCTATTTATACCTATAATCCAATATTATAGGTATATCTGAAGGTCTCTAATGTATACCAGTAACATCTAAAAATAATGGAGATATAGAATCACACAAAATTAGGTTAATTGGGCTCCTTGCTGAAAATATTGATTACAGATGAAGAAAAACACAAATAAAATTTAACACCAATGCAAATTTAACAGAGATTCTAACAAAAAAAATAGACAAATAATGTTTAATATTACCGAAAGCTTGAATGATAACCCTCATTTTCGTCTTTTCCATTGGAAAAATTACTAGGAGTAATGGTTAAAAAACGTGTCTTGCTAAAGAAACGCCTTGCTAGAACACGATAAATTCTAGAAATGCCTTGTACTAGAATAGAAATTTACTGCAATGACATATTTCTTTTGTTCAGACGACATTCACTAACATAGCAATTCGTATAAGGCCTTTGGAGCTCATTTTCAGCTTCTCTTGAAACCCGAATTTTTTCCTTATACGTCTGGGATTGGCACACGTGAGACATTCCTTTTTTAACCGCATAACACTATCTACCGATCTAACACATAACAAGCATTCAAGAAACCATCAGCAAGAGAAGTGCGAGTAGAAGAGGAAGAATAAAAAAAAAGAGGCAGCAGAAGGATAAGAAGCAGTAGGAAAAAAAGAGAGAAGAAGGAGAGGACGAAAAATCAACAAGAGGAGAAGAAAAAAGAAAGAGGAGGAGGAGGAGGAGGTTAATGAGAAGGAGAAGAAGGAGGAAAAGGACAAAAAGAAGGAGAAGAAGGAGGAGAAGGAGGAAAAGGAGAAAAAGAAGAAGGAGAAGAGGGAGAAGAAGGAGGAGGAGAAGGAGAAGGAGGAGGAGGAGAAGGAGAAGGAGGAGAAGGAGAAGAAGGAGGAGAAGGAGAAGAAGGAGAAGAAGGAGAAGAGGGAGAAGGAGAAGAAGGAGGAGAAGGAGAAGAAGGAAAAGAAGGAGAGGAAAAATAAGGAGAAGGAGAAGAAGAAGAAGAAGGAGGAGAAGGAGAAGAAGGAAAAGAAGGAGAGGAAAAATAAGGAGAAGGAGAAGAAGAAGGAGGAGAAGGAGAAGAAGAAGGTGGAGAAGGAGAAGAGGGAGGAGAAGGAGAAGAGGGAGAAGAAGGAGGAGGAGAAGGAGAAGGAGGAGAGGGAGAAGAAGAAGAAGAAGAAGAAGAATGGGGTGGAGAAGAAAGAGGATGGTGTGGGGAAGAGGAGGAGATGGAGGAAAAGGAGAAGATGAGGAAAGGAAAAAGAAAAAAAAATGTAAAAGAGACAGATGAAAAAATAAAACGATAAGGAGAAGCAGGAGGAGGAAAAAGATAAAGAAGAACAACAACAAGAGGAGAGAAGGAAGATGAAGAAGAACAACAACAAGAGGAGAGAAGGAAGATGAAGAAGAAGAAAAAAGTGTGAGAAGGAAAGTTCTGTCCGTCCAATGTGATCCACTTTTTTCCTGCTGTTCATCTTTTTCCATTCTGCTCCCCGTCCCAGCATGCCTCCTCTTCCATAACCATTCTCAATCCTTCATCCTTCATCCATCGTCTTTTTTCTTCTCTTTCATAATCCCCTCAGTGCAGACCCCCTTTTCCTTTTCCGGGGGACAGGGCCCATCCATTTCACTGCCGCCGATCCTTCACCTCTGACTTGCACATCCATTAACATGGTTTTTGTCACCCGACTTTTTTGTGTGAGCTTTCCTTCAAACATCTCACCTTCAACTTGCAACGCTGCTGATCGCTCAGAGGAGACGTTAGGAAGAGAGCCTCCTGCTCTCCTCCTGATTCTTCATTCGTCTATTTTCTGATAAAGAACCTTCCTTCTCCGCAGATTTCGGCTAGATAAGAAAGAAGGTTCATAAGAAACGAATGTTCAAGGATAGCGCACACAGGGAGAAGCTGAAGAAGAAGAAAAAAAAGAGAAAAAGAAGTTGAACAATAGAGTTCAGCATCAAACCCTGATGGATTCAGAAATATCGTATTCATAAATTTACTCACAATTTATTAAAAATATATTATTATCGTAGTATATTACGAGTAATTCAACTTCAAATATCACATGTAACCGTCACCAAGCTCATCACCAAGTGCAAGCTATAAGTATATGAAATTGACTGAATGTAATTGTATTATATTAAAATGACATGTAATTCACAAAATGTATTTGTATTATAAATGAAATGTAGTTGACAAGAAGTAATATTGTAATATAATATTTGACGAAATGTAATATTGTAATATAATTATTAACGAAATGTAATGTTAAGTCAAGTTGAAAAGTCACCTGCCAGATGGGAAATTCCCAGAAAAATGATGTTTTGTGACAAACAATGTAATAAATAAATAAGCAAAACAATAAAAAAAGAGAGAGCAGGGTGTGTGTGTATGTGTGTGTCACAAAAACGGAAAACTAAATTTGGCACGAAGCTTCTTCTAAACTCGATTCAGTGCACCTTTAATCGCATCACTAAGATTGTCATTGCCGTAGTTAATATCATTTAGAATTTTAGATCATACAAATACGACCATTGTACAAAATTTCTAGCATTAAAAATAACACACTAAGTTTACTAAAGTAGCTATTTGATATTGATGATTTCATTTTTAACCAATCATAATTATGTAAAATGTGTAAATTTACATGAATAAAGAAAGATAATCTAATCTGACTGATCTAATCCAGCACATCACTATTTAAACTCTGTTTCTTCCTAATTATTTTCAGAATTTTTCAATTTCCAATTGTGTGCCAAATAAATCTAATTTTAATTGATCGATTGCAATAAGTGGTCATAACTAGATTAGTCAAAATTCTCAAAGTGAAATAAAAATAAAATATTCATGATAAAATAATATGAAAGGTTGATAGAATAAACCAATGTGACGCAGTGAAAACAAAATTATGTTCGATTATGAGTCAAGGTTTGATGATAAATAGTATTAAATTGGTTTTTAGCTCTAATATCAGTGGCAGCACAGATAAAAGGTCTACACTCAAAATTAGTTTCTTTTAAACTGTGGTAGCAGGCAACTTCATTCCACTAAGCGATAGTGGAGTAATCTATATTTTTAAGCTGAACTGTATTGCGAGGTTATTCGCACTGATAGCAGGCAGTAGCTGTCTTGCTGGCCCTGCACTGACCGGAAGTGCAGAGCATTCCTTGCGAGTGAGCAGACTGAATGCAGCGATAGCTGGCTCTGGCTGTACGGCTCGCTTGGCAACTCGGTCAGTGTCGACAAACCAAGTCACGTGATCCACCCACACAACTCTTGTGCATGCCCCATCCACCAATCTGCCCCACACTCCCCTGTCCCCTATCCATACCCATCCCACCAACCAATCATCCATTCATTCTTCAGCGCGAACATTTATTACACTTCCATTCATTCCTTCATCCGTCCACCGACCACTGATCGTCTACAATCACTATATCCGTGCTGCAATCACAATAATAGTGCACTGTCAAGTCTCCAGTGCAGTCTGGAAGCGCTCAATTCAAAGACAGTGTTTTTAAATTGCCACAAGGATTCAATTTCAAGTCTATCTTGAGAGTGAAGTCTACATTTCATTTTTTTCGTACTGATTTTTGAAAGAAATCGTTTTTAACAATAAGTTTATTTCAACATTTTTATTTCTCACAAATATTGTATTATCTAATTCCAATATCAAAGTTGGTGTTTGTCAATTTCCACAAGAATTCAATTTAAAGTCAGTCTTGACAGTGAACTCTAGTTTCCAAATTTTTTCGATAACGAGCGTTTTGAAAGAAACTGTCCAATGTTCAAGTGTTCTTTTTAAGAATACCATTTCATCATTTGTGTGACCTAGGCGTAAACTTTGCTGAAATAGTTTATATGATTAGATGTAACAGTTCAAATAGAGATCAGAACCGGAAAGTTTCAGTTTTCAGTTTTTAGAAACAAATTTCTGTTTTTTGAGAATATTATATCAATTATTCGTGTGATCTAGGCACAAGCTGGCAGTAAGTTGTGCTGAAATATTACATATGATTAGATGTAACAATTCAAATACAGATCGGAATCGGGCTAAATTGAATGTTCACACAAAATAAAGGACGTTAAAGAAATATTAGTGTTTTAAACAACCACAACTTTGTTGAAAGAGTAAGTTTTATAGTTTGGAGTATTTAGAAACTAGTTTGGGGTGAGATTGATAGTATGAGATGAATAATAAAAAATATCACGTTACACTACAAAGCAATTTGTTGACATGTACAATTAAATTCAATCTTGAATCTCTAATGGGATCTTGAGTCAATCATTTTTCTATTTCTTCTCCTTCTTATCTCTTCCTTCCTTAAAATTCACCTATTCCTAGCCCGTGGGTAACCATAGTTGAAAAGGTTATTGATCTCTGAAAAATGCTTGTGTTTAATATTTCTTTTTGTATTTTTCATTCCCTATTTTTATACATTCATGATTGTGTAAGTGAGTTTAAATTGAAATAAATTTTAACTCCTGCTTGTTATTTCATGTCCGAGTTGTTTCTTCCACATTTGATTTTATCAGGTCTGTAAGCCTAAATAAGTAACAAACTATTTGATTAATTTATTACTAATTTTCCAGACAATAATAATCATTGTTCTTGAATATTTAAAAACTTAACTTGTAACAGTATTTTGTAGTTTATAATTCATTGTACAATTCTCGATGAATTCTCTCAGAACGAATTAAATATAATTCCCTTCTATTATATTTCATTCGTTCTGAGAGAATTCATCGAGAATCGTACAATGCATTATAAACTACAAAATACTGTAACAAGTTAAGTTTTTAAATATTCAAGAGTTTCACGAGTTAATGATGTCATCGGATGGCGAAATCAACAGTGTTTCCAATACTAAAAATAGTGGTGCCTCACAAACAGAAAATGTATCTTTTTTCTATTATTTCATCTATGCAATCATTGTTAAGCTGGTTGCCAGTACTAAAGTTCCAAGGCGCCAAGTAGAGCAAAGTGTGGGAAGAGATGGTGGACCCCTCAGGCAGGTCCATAAAGTTTCTCCCGTCTGCCGGCTAGCCGTCCCTAGTCCGAAAATAGCACCAGACACCGGATGAATGTGTATTAATCATTTAGTGTGTCTGAGAGAGAGAATATGAGAGAGAGAGAGAGAATGAGAGGAAAAGATAACTACTGTTTTCTGTCTGACCTGCTGTGTCCGTCTGGGCACGTCTTATACATCTTCCCTTCCTAAATACGACAGCTTGCCAAGATTTGTAAGTTTCTCCAATTTGTTATATATGCATAGCAAGGTGTTACTCTTGAATATGAGTGATTTCCGTCCTGCCAACTTTGCAGCCTGAACAGAGAAAAATTGTCTATGTTTCCTATGTTAATTAATTATTTTCTTAAACTATTTCAAGACGTGATTAGTTGGTTAGGATTTATCCTTTAAAACACTGAAATTAATCATTATTATACATATTCTAATAAAATGAGTAAAGTATTTAAAAGCCACA
Organism: Conomelus anceps; assembly: GCA_948455865.1. NCBI lineage: Eukaryota > Metazoa > Arthropoda > Insecta > Hemiptera > Delphacidae > Conomelus > Conomelus anceps. Next base: position 24,060,133 of record OX418224.1, on the reverse strand, counting down.
ATGTCACCAAGCTGCGGATGTTAAGATGCTATGTATTCTCAGTGCTTTTGTACGGAGCGGAGTCCTGGACATTGAATCAAGTAATAAGTGCCAAATTGGAAGCATTTGAGATGTGGCTATACCGCAGAATGCTACGAGTGTCATGGGTAGACAGAGTAACAAATGAAGAGATCCTGGCAAGAATGCGAAAAAGGAAAGAACTCTTGCCCATTGTTAAATCTAGGAAATTGGAATATCTAGGACACATAATGAGAAATGCAAAGAGATACCAGTTGCTTCAGGTTATACTACAAGGAAAAATATTGGGAATGAGAGTAGTCAGGAGTAGGCGTATCTCATGGCTGAAGAATTTGAGAGTTTGGTATGGCATGACAACAACAGAATTGTTCAGAGCAGCCGTAGATAAAGTGAGGATAGCCAGGATGGTTGCCAACGTCTGGACTCAGACAGGACTATAAGAAGAAGATACATATCCTGTCTAAGAGCTTGTAATGGGGAAGGAAAAATTAAGAAGATGGAACAGCAGTCTAACGAGAGAAAATTTAGAATTTGAAATAGGAACCAAGAGCAATCTAACGGAAGAAACATTATCTATGGTTCCTCTGGAATTTCAATTATCATGAATAATTCAATTTTTCAAGTTTTTTTCATTGTTTTCTATAATTTGTTACTTTTTATAGTTTTTCTCGCTTGTGAGGCGCCCCACACAGAGTACCTTAGGGGCTGCGATTTTAGACAGTAGGCATGTATTATATACAGTTAGTTATGTGTGTTTTTATGAATCAATTTGAAAGTGTTCAAGTATTGTATGTGCTATTGGTCGAATAAATTAATACTTTTTGAAATTGGAGATCCTAAATTCAATTAACAGAAAAATTATAGCCTCGAGCCGTGGCAGGTATCTGTTCAGTTAGATAAGATAAACTACGAGATCCTGGACCCTCTTTGTAAGGGTGACCGATTGGTTTGACCAGCAGAAAAGACTCTCTTCTCTACTGTAAGATCACTTCCCGGTGGTTCGGAACCCACCTTAGGTTCAACTCATCAACGATTATCCAACTCATTGCCACCCACAAAAAGGTCTCAGACCTATGTGGGCTATATAGACTTAGGGGCTTCCTGTTCTACGTATGACACTGACACACTTCTTTTCCACTTCTGGAGATCCAGTTGAATGAAGCTGGCTGACAGAAGATTTCCGCACCTACATGGCTAATTGATATTGGACTTAGCTGATCATGGAGATGCACACCTAGGACTATCCTTCATCCTGTTAACTTATTGAGTAAGAAACCACATTCAAGGTATGAGACTTAAAAAGATAATTTCGTCGAATGAATAATCGGAATAGTGAAACTTGTTTGTGCCCAACATTGGCCAATGAGTTAGTTTAGACTGTGTCAATATATAAAATGCTGAAAGACTCGCACAATGTTGTGAATTGGAGTTAACTTTGGCCTTTTTTTAGATTTGTTTTTTTTGTTAAGTATTATTTCGTATTTATTATACCTGAATCACGAGTTAGTTGCCTACCTGGTCGATGTTATTTTATTTGAGAAAAGTATTTTTAAGATTGTATAACGTTTAGCAATGAACAAACTCATTTCTTAACGTTTGATATCTTGCTTTATCATAGCACACCTTTCGTTTTAGTTCTAGTTAATGTCTGCAGCTCAAAATTCTTTTCTTTTTTTAAATTCTTATTTTACACTGTAGCATTACATGACTACCAATTTCATTCATTTATTTATACTGTATATTTTTTCTCTATCCTTCAATGAAGTTTTCTACGCTATTTCTGATAATTATTACGCAGTTATTAAACATTTTGTTTAATAATTAAATAAATAAGTTTTTAATGTTCATAATCAGATCATATTTGGATGAAAAAGTGAAACTACAAAATCAAGATGTAGAAAGCCCTGTAAGTATCTGGTAATAGATTTGAGTGATTCTGTTTGGATGAAAATGAATAGGGGGAAAACAGTGTGGTATTCAGCAATGTGAAAACAATTGATATTTGCAAAACTTAAAAAACAATTTTTACTTTATTTTGCATTGTTGACAACTAACTCATTCCTATTTTCTGTCAATAGTTTCCTTCGACAGACCTATGATACAAAGTATTTGGCCATTTTTATCGAATTTTCCTGGTTTTTCGATCTGTTGAACCATACTACATTATAGGCTACTGTTATTGTATATAGGCTACTAAAAGTGATCAGATGGGGAAGAAGGAAAATAGTTGTGTAATGAGAAGGATAGCGATAGAAGAAGATATAAATAGAATACAGTAGTTGGCTAAAGGTGAAACATGATCACCTACTTAAACATTCGATCAGAACCAACTGTTTACCTTGTTTATGAGTAAATGGATTTTCCGACACGTGTTGATGCAATTTTCTAGGTTGCCTTCCTTCTTGCTTGCTGTGTAGCAATTTGATATGACTCACCAAACAAATTTCCACGAATTTCATCTAGTTTTCCTGTTTTTGTGTTACTAGCACACATACTATTTCAATTTAATGATTTCTACTCGTGAAACATGGAGTACATGCCAATAATAACATTAATTGAATGCATATATTATTATTGAAAAATCACGTGCTCGTTTCAATTTGTGATTGTATGGAAGAAGTATTACCACATAATTCAATTACATCATTAGTGTCAATATTATATCATCAATGTCATCTGGGAAACTACTGGGAAATAAGTTAAAATACTTAATTAAATACTGTAGTTCTGATGTAAGCTTGTTTGCCTTTTTTTCAAATATTTTCACTATTGACTTTTATCACTATACACGATTTTTGAAAATGGAATGATAGTTTTTAATAAAACAAATAATACAGCAGGTATAATGCAGCAACTATATCAAACCATGAACAATTCTCCAATTATCAATAAATCATATTGAACAATTTTATATTAGAAGCATGCATTATAAATTTAACCATAAACAGTATAAAGTAATGAATTATAGACTATGACCTGGTACTTCATGCAATAGATTGATTTTTTCGACAACTTTTGCCAGGCTGAAGCCTTGCAATAAAAGTGAACATGGTAAATCAAATTCAGCTCAAAATATGTACAGGATAATAATCTAATTCATTCGATGAGTAATAAAACTCAGGCTAGGATCAACAAATGAAATGAGCTACTAAAGAGTTAAAGTCGAAATAAATGATACATAATAATGACAAGAAACTAAAAAGTTATAGAGGAGAAAATATAGAAATGGGAAACAAACTAATAAGAAAAACAACTAGGGCTTGTTGCACATAAAAGAATGGCGTATGGTGAATGTGGACCACGAAGTTTCCGACGTGAACCTACATGCTGTTCTTCAATATCTTTATCCTTCAATTAAATGAAACAAAACACACTGAGAAGCAAGAGAATCTGTTTCGCTTGGATGAAGGAAAAGATTGAGGATAAAGTGGAAATGTGCAAGAGCGCAAGAGGGTTGCCACGAATGAGAGGACAACCCTCCAATGAGAGATAAACAAGAGAAACATCAAAAAAGAGATAAACAGTGAAGCAGTATGCTTGTCTGGCCAAAAACTGAAACCAACCCCTCTCTTTCTAATTCCCATTCCAACTACAAACAAGCAGTGCGATTTCGAGCGTGTGTTGCAATGTTGACGGCATGTCATTATTCCTCGCAATTCAATAACAATGGGCTTGTTCTGCGCATGCGCAGATTTTGGACTGGGTCGGTCTAGAAACGCGCGACACGCCGTCGACAGCGGAAAGCGTAAATAGAACGTTGTTATAGGGTGTTTGGATAAGATTGAACACACCAGGCTCAAACCCAGCCCAGGCCTATTTCAGTTGGGTGCGTTTGCTATATTTAAAAATGTTATACATTCTGGACGGTTGTTCTCGCTCAGTGTTTGTTATATGTTATATTCGATCCCTCATATTCAGAGCCAAGAGATTCCACTACAGGCTATCTTGTATCCTCATTTGTAAATTGAGAAAATTCATTTGAGAGATTGAAATTCAATAATTTTTCTATATTGATAAAAATTTCGATTTTGTTGAGGATTGAAAGATCCCACTATTACTTCCATTCAAATAATCATTTTAATTAATAGTAAATTATATTTTATTAATTTTAAATTGTCAGGGGATTGGATGTTCAATTGCAGGGGCTGCAATAATAGCGGTAATAATCTGTCATTGTCTGATTTTGAGGAAACACAAACAGTTGATTCCGTGGGTTCTTCAACAACAGCAAAATGCATAGCATTTGACATTATGATTAGATTGTATTGATTGTATTTCTTCAATAAATGAATTGATATATTTGTTATTAACTGCTAGTATGGGTCTATTTGACAAATTTATAATGTTGCAAACTGAAATATTTTGATCAAACAAGGAACAGTGCTCAAGTAATATTATCTTCATATCTCAAGTACAAGCTCAAGTAGTTTAAAGAGACATGGATTATTTTAGTTCTCATTGGAAAAATAACAATGCTCCTACTTTATAGAATAGACTGAGGATATATTAAAGATATATTAGGTCTGACTTTTGTCTAAATCATAGTAAGGCATTTAATGCAAGTAGGCTTGAAGGATTGTATGCAGAATTGTTGGATTTGAGTTGATGTATCATCAATTATAAGCTTTTGCAATAACTCAAAATCAATTAAACCGTTGAAAAATGAGAATAAAAACTAAGAATAAAAATAGTGCTTATAGTGCACTTTTGGCTAGTCACCAAGAGATAATTATTATCGCCTGATATCCAAGCATCAATAATCTTTCACATTTCATTTCAATTATTCCTCTACGTAAAAGTAATAATTTACAAGAAACTGTTATTATGTGAAGTTTTATTCAAAAATAATAATGAAATAATTAATTCTATTCAGACTGTAAACCGTTTTCAAACTAGATGAGAGTGTCCATTTATTTACACTGATAAATTAAAAACTCAAATTTACATAAACATTGAAGAGCTTCCATCATGTGATGAATGAAACAAAATGTTGTCAATTTTGCTTGATATCAAACAACCTTAAAAAGTAACATATCATCTTATTCAGTATACAAAGAAAAATGGCTGGCCGCTAAGTAACATTTTATCTTATTCAGTACACAAAGAAAATGGCGGGCCGCTTAGCGCAGTTGGTTGGGGCGTCGCAGCTTCAGCTTGCTGTCGTGGGTCCGAATCCCGCTCCTCCGTCTGGCATCTATATGTGTTATCATTCACCACATTAGCCACGCACAAGTCTCGGACTCATGTGGGCATCATCAGCAAAAGAAGAAAGAAGAAAAATAAAGAATTGAGTCGTTTTTGAGATACAGTGTTATCATTCAATGTTTGCTGAAATAAAATATTTATGTTCTACTTTAAATTAGTAAGGCTTTAGCTTTTGACATTCTTATTCTACTGTAACCAAAGTAGATGGTACATCTTCTTTCATACATCACACATCATTCTTCACTCCAAAAGTTACAATATTTACAAAGCAAACTTTATCAAAAGTCAACTACTGATGTGAAGCAGTGAAGTGAATGGCTGTGTGATGTGTGTGAAGCATCATGGATGAGTCGGGGTGGGTGTAGTTATAAATACATAACGGGGACATATCTGGTGACTATCCCTCAACGCTGCTAGCTGTGTCGGGTACAAATTAGTGCCCGTAGTACGTTATACGGAGGCTGCGGGTAGGGTCACCCACATGGTCAGCTCAGATTGACAACAAGGGGGGATGGTTACCAAAACGGGGCAAGGGGGTTTCGGGTGCTTTGCTAGGGGCTTATTAAAATCCTGTACGCGGGCCAGTCAACTTGGAATACTAAAAACCCCGGTTATTAATGCCGGAGGCGGAGAATAAATTGATCGACCCAGAGTGGTTCTCACTCACTCACACTCTCTTCCTCTCAGATCCGCTATGATGACGTCATATGTGATAGATAGCTAGTTGACATCGAGCTACAAACACAACTGAATGATAAGTTGAATTGATAGAGCATGTCTGATGAAAGTTCGTTATTGTCTCTCATATGGGCAGAGTAATAACTTTTGGTTGGTTGTTCAGCACAAATGGGTTACAGACCACAACTACTACCAGTCATTGTAGATTCAAATCTAGATGGGCCGGTATTCATCAGTTTCAAAAGACGAACACTTGTTGGTTGCAATGGTATAGTACTAGACTTGATCCTATTACAGTATTAAAGGAAACAGAAAGCAGTTGATATCAATAATAATTAAAAAATTCTTGTCTCATTGAAATCTTGTCTAAACACTAAATAAACAAAATTCTTATAAGAGCCCTTATGCATGCGTTTTCGTACGGACGATAAAAACGGACCGTAAATTTTTTGTCTTGCGTTTTGATTTTATGTCGTGCGTTTGCATAAGGATGAGGGTGGGGTTAGCAGTGCTACCAATATAGTTCTAGTATCATGGATCCTGTTGTGTTGTACGCTGCTTATTTGCATTATGTAAAAGGAAAACGTAAAAGGTTGGCAGCACTGCGGCTTGGAGTGGGAAACGTGCGTTTGTCGTGCGTCTGCATAAACACGGTCATATGCTACCGTGTACTTTGAGCAGACGTCCGTCACTGCGTTTATCGTCCGTTTCTAAAACACTGCGACATGTTTTAGAAACGGACGACAGTGCATAAATGCGCTCATATGTTCCAATGTATTTAAAAACGTCCGTTTTTTTATCGTCCGTACAAAAACGCATGCATAAAAGGGCTCAACATTGTACAGTCAACTTAAATCATGTTAGCATACAACTAAGATCTAATTGCTCTTCTAACAATCATTACATAAATTTTCACTGTGATTTAAGTTTATCACTGAGAAAGACGAAAGAGTGAACATTAGGCCTATTATCCATTACTCCAGTCAGATTAAGGAGGCAGATCAATAACAATTCACAAGCTAGTCTTATTAGCACTTGCATTTGTACTTTCAACAAAATATTATATTTTTATGTGTAGATTGTAGTTGTGATTTGTAAATTGTGATTCAGCAGGCCCTGATCTACGAATTTTCAATTGCGGATGCTTCATTCAGGTTGCATTATATTTGAAGGAAATAATTTGATAACATCTGGATAAGAATAATCAAAGTTTGATCCTTATCACAGGAATAAGAAAATCACAATTTGTAAAAAAAAGGAACTCTAACTTATGTAAAAAGTCCTTAATGCTCTGAGGTTTTTCCAACAATAAAAGTGGAATCTCGCCGCTTTATGGGTCTCCCCTCCAATAAAAGTCAAATGTTTATTATTTATTATAATGATTGAATGTTCTCTGATTACTGTTTCAATCACAGTAAAATATTTTGTATTGAAAGGATGTACTTATTTTGATATATACTGTATTTTTTGATATAATAAAATTCTTGTCTATTCTATTCTAATGATTGAATGTTTAATATAATAATAATAAAGATATTTAATAGTGCAATTCCACCTTCAATTATGTATACGCATCAGTTCTGGCTTGCTAGGTTTTCAATAATTAATTATGCATTCAATGTTTTATCTTTAAATAATGGAATTTCACCTGCAACTAACGTAAACCATGGACAACTCAATGCTACGCATCTACGCATCTAGTAAGTTGGGTAGCATAGAGTTTATTGACTATAGAATAGTGTCTGCAAGTACATTTTGAAAGCTTACAACATGATGAATCCAACTGTAAGGTGCAACCACCCTCCCACATAAATATGCAAAACTTCCGCTTTCTACTATTACGGAGCAGCCTATGCGTGAAAAACAAGTGTGGCTAGGGCTGAGCTGATTCCTCGTACTACCACTCACTACTACTCCAACTCTATATATAGCTATACTATACAATATTCTCAGTACAGCTGGGTGCTTCCATGCAAGAATGAGCGTGTGAACGTACATGGCGAAAATTATTGGCATAATTCGAAGTTCAACGACTAGTGGAGGATAAGCCAGCCCTTATTATTCCGAGAAATGACTATATATTCACGATAATATACATATAGTAAGTGTTCATGGTATGATTGTTGCAAGCGGTCTATTGCGTGCTGGTAGTACCCCACCTCCACCATGGAATCAGAATTAGTGGAAAGGTTTTTTACCCATTCTGAAGCGGGCTATTTGTGAGCGAGGACGGTTCCACACTAGCGCAGTACTTGTCGCTGATTTGAGTAAGTGACAAGTGACAAGAAGTAGGGGTTTAAGGAAGTGAAAGTTTTACCGTCCTTTACAGTTAGTTGGGTTAATGAAATAGTTTGATTAGTCATGGTTATAGAGTCAGTTTTAAGCACGTTATTGAATCAATAATATTGGAAGTTCCATAATAATAATATTGGAACCTTGAAATGAAGACTATAATATTCTAAAATTATTTTGGTTAGTACTTTGTCGGCCATAACACAGAAAGTAAAGCTAAATTTACTATTGTACATATGAGTGTGTTTAACACAACCACAAACGACCACAAAACAACATTGTTTCAACTGACTAACGGAATACTGTACTTCGGAAAATGCCATCGATTTACATTCATATTGCCATGGGGTGGGCTGGACAATAACGGCGTGATTTTTTTTCTTTTGAGGATGAAGCCCACATAGGTTTGAGACCTGTGCTTGGGTAAGGAGCTGGATGATGGTGATTGATAAGTTGGACCTACAGTTTTAGGTGGGCTCCGAACCACCGGGAAGTGATTTTACAGCAGAGAACAGTGTCTTTTTTGCTGGTCAATCTAATGCGCAATCAAACAAAAAATTCAAGCAAAGCAAAATATGCAAGTAAAAATTAGAATTTGAAGTTATTCCAGAAATTGATTTCTTCATGACTTTCACAACATGAATATTTCCATTTTATTCCTCCTGATTATTATTTCCCAAAGTTAAAAAAAAATTAACAATCAACTCTTCCAATCGTTCAATGAAGACAGTATGGAGTTCTTCATTTTTAGTTCAGTATATAATATTTCCTCAGTTATTTTCATATTTAAAAAAAATATATATACAGGGTGTTTCGGAACTCTCTACCAATACCTCTAGGCAGTGTTTCTGGACCACTAACAAAAGTAAATATCGCAATAAAAATTTTCTAAAATCCCAATTACTCACACAGCCGCCATTTTGTTTTTTTCACTCATTATTTTTTTAGTCGAACACCTCTGAATGTATAATTTTGAAATTTTGCAAACAGCTTTATAACAATTAAAACAATCTTAAAAAAATCAATCAAAATTTTCCGACATAAAAAAACAAAATGGCGGCCATTTAAAATCTTTGAACAGGATTAAATTAATAATGGCTAATCATATCAAAATTTGACTAAAATAACGTTTTTTAGATATTTTTATTGCAAATCCAACGATACCTCATTTTTCAAGATTGGCAAACAATTAACAAAGATATGCTACTTCTTAGGGTGTGCGGTGGTTGAGAACGGGTTGCAGTTTTTCGCTTCCAACCACTGCACACCCTAAAAAGTAGCATATCTCTGTTAATTGTTGGCCAATCTTGAAAAATGAGGTATCGCTGGATTTGCAATAAAAATATCTAAAAAACGTTATTCTAGTCAAATTTTGATACCATTATTAATTTAATCCTGTTCAAAGATTTTAAATGGCCGCCATTTTCACTCAGCTACTATACCATGTACTCTATGTATAAAAAATTATATTTTTATAACTATTTTCTTCATTCAAAACTCCAAATGAGAATCATCACTCCCACTAACAACACTTGAAAATGCATATTAGATATTACTCCCTTTGTGAATATTGAAAGGGAATATTGATGCTTAGTACAAATAATGGAAGAGACACGGCCTCGATGATTTTCCACGAGTTGTTCACCTAACAAAATCCTATCGTAGTCAGAGAGAATAGAATATTTACTATTCTATTCTATCTGATCGTAGTAGTAAGTGGACGATTGTATTATGCGTCACAGGTAGACTTCGAGACGCCTCTGAATTATACCATAATACTATATAGCTATAATAGACAAGAAATTATTATTATTATTGTACTACTATAACCTAGTTGTCGACTTTCTCTTACTGATTCGACCTTTCTCCCCCGATTGGCCACCATCAGCCCCTATCCAATCCTACCAACATCCTTCTTTCTCATCCACATTTGCAACTTGTATTTTCTTTTTTCTCTATTTAAAAAGACTCGCTGTGCCCCATCTTGCAGATGTCATAAAAAATTATAGCTTCCTTTCGAAATGGTCTTCGAGCTTAAGTGCGCCGGATCAGGCGAGTGTATTAAGCAGGGAAAGCATTGCTTTCAATGGGCGACCATTCGAAGCGAAAATCGAAAGAGTTGCAGTTTATATCTTTCGTGAGGCTGGCTGCCTTCCACAGGCTAATTTCTTCATTTGAATTGTGGAGAATCAGAGTTTGGACGAATTCCAGTTACTTCATCTTCAAGAGCACTAGACACGTCACATAAATCTGATCTATCCTTCATATCGGTTCACTTTTTTTTATCTTCGAATAAGTACTGTAGCTACATCTCTGCTATAAAATCACTTCCTGGTGGTTCGGAGCCAACGTGAAACTGTTCGTCTAACTCATCAATAATCTATATCCAACTCATTACCCACGCACAGGTCTCAGACCTATATGGGCTTCATCTCAGAAAAAATCTTTCATCAATTTGTTCATCACATTTGTATCCTACAACCTACATCACTTCAGATCAGCAAGTAATCAACTTTAATTTAAATTATTAACTTTTTATGTGAATTTAACGACTTGCAGTCAAATAACGCAGACGCAGATCGTCATGGAACAAGAAATCCAGGAATTTAATTTAAAGTTTCAAAGCTTCTACAGTCAATGATTCCTCACTTCACAATTAATTTTTTTCTCAGTATTTCCGATTTGCGACAAATAAAAGAACCTTTGCAGAAAGATAGATTTGATAGAATATTAAAATCAAGGCAAGATTTTTAAACTTATTAAAACCAATCACCGGGGGCCTATAGCAAAACATTCAACTAATTACAATTACAATTTACAGATGAAAACTTTCATAAGATTTTAAAGTGATTGCAAATTCAAGTAGGTAATAATATTAGTTTGTAAATTGTTATGCAATTAATGGTTAGCCCCTGGTAGCCATTAATTTTATCCCACTGTATATTCTCATAAACTGAAATTGCATTTACCAGTGCACTAGTCTTCCAATGATAACTCCAGCTATATCCACTATATCCACTAATGAGACGATTTAAGACTGTGCGCAGGGTTTTTGGTCAGTATTTTCTTTCGAAGTTTATTGAATTGGATATTATTAAGGTGTTGAAATGTTGACTGTTGTCATGATAAATTATTTTTTTCATCAAATATTTTATGAAATATGGGAGTTCCAAGTTAAAATTTTTCGGTCTGGGGGCAATTGATCTCCCCTACAAGTTATTTCAAACTTTTGATAATTTTTTTTATGAAAGACATATTGAGGAATAAAATGACATATTGAGGAATAAAATGACATATTTTTCATTCCGATCAAACAATTAGTTTTCTTAAAATAATTTTTTTAAAACATGCAAAACTTTTCAGTTTTTCAAAAAATTATTTTGAAAAAACCAATTGTTGAATTGAAATAAAAAATGTGTCATTATTTTCCCTAAGGTGTCTCTCAGTTATAAAAAATTATCAAATGCTCAAAATAACTTGAAGGTGAGTTCAATTGCCCCAAAAAACCAAAAAAAATCAACTTTAAACTCTCATATTCCATAAAATATTTGATGAAAAAAATAATTTCTCATGGCAATAGTTATCATTTCAATACCTTAATAATATCCAATTCAATGAACTTCGAAAAAAAATTATGACCAAAAACCCTGCGCACAGCCTTAAGACTCTACTAATGAAACGTTTATTACTTTTTGATATGAATGGATTACAATTTGGAAGTGCAATAATTCTCTGTACTATCTAGAGACAAACAATAAATTATTCTCGTGCGAAAAGAATGATCTGAAATATGAATACACTTCCATAAATACACATGTTTGATAAAAATAAAAACAATGAAATTACTATTTACAATCAAAAACTTCCATACTACTTTGTGGTGACAACAAATACAAGTGTTTATAATATCAGTTTGTAAATATTTCAGATAACATGCCCATGACATATTTAGTACCAATAATAATAAAATTAAGAAAATTACTGTGTTGAGAATTATTCGAATAGAGTATTATTAAATAAAAATTTGTTAGAAAACAGAGATGAAGCTACTTATTCATTTATTACTCATCACATTTTTATAATACGTATATTACTTATTTAATTCCAGCTATTGTAAAATAAGTTGAGTTATCTTCAATTAAAAGAGGAAAATTTAGTGATCTTTTTCTGCTTAAAACGATTCATTATTATTCTAGTGACAATCAAGTCATTCACTCCATAGTCGATTACGCAATAATTTCAATTTTCTTTCGGTGTTAACGATGTCTGAATCAAAACTTTCAGTAAATCGTATTTTCCCAATAAAACATAAAAGATTCGTGAAAAATCTTCCTTTTTATGACACAGTTCTCAAGGGATATAATGTACTCGATCAGTTTGCTTGAAATATGGAGAGAAGCTATGGGGAAGTAGTCTAACATGGCCATGGCATAGCAGCAGTAGTTCGGGTTGCAGTAGTGGCCGGGCCGTGCATTCATAATGCAAGGCTACGTCGTTAGAACGACCGCTGAGGGGCTACAAATGAGATAGTGTCCCGAATATAGACCCGAACGTGCTTGTGTTTGTGCGTGGTATCATGGCAAGCAACCGTCTACCACCGTCTCAATCGCGATTTCACGGCCCCCCATTCACCCCAAACAAACCCCCTCACGGATGACGTTTACACCCCTTTTCCTATCAGGGTAGGAAAAAGTGTGGTGCAGGTGCATTATAACCCCACAGACGGCGCCAATTCCTCATTATTATTCAGTAGGTTTTTTTTAGTAGCCAGCTAAAATTAGAACAAGCAGCTCTCAAGAAATGAAATTGTAACCTTGTAGTTCTCGTACTTCCTCTATACAAAAAAATTGCTCGATAAAATATTAATGTAAATATGAACAACTTTTTATCGTACTGCGGCTGTATGAAGGGTCGTTACCAATAGTATTCGAATGAAAAACTGAGGTTAAAGTTCAAATAGTTGCGAGAATAATGAGGGAAAATTGTAATACATTAGTTTCCACTGATTAGTATGATAGTCGATCGAAAATGAACTACAAAAAAAGGCTCAAATAATGATTATGTATTATAGAGTTTTTTGAAACTGTGCAAAAATTTTGCAATACCACAGTATACTTTTGAATAAAAATATGATTTACATTTATGTATTAGAAACTGTATCAGATTTTTGTATTTTTATACCTATTAGAAGTGATCACCTGGATTAGCCATCAAATTTATGATAATATTCTCTAAGCTTTTATATTTTTTTTAGTTCAGAATAATACTTCTAGCTCTCTTCTCTACTGTATAAGAAATGAGAACTGAAAACTTATGCTAGGCTGAATCTAAAATTGACAAGTTTTTGTATTCTTACAGAAAGTTTGCAATTTTAATCGCTAAACTGCTTCTCCATAAAAAAAATTCCATGCTATAATTTTACTATAAAATGTATTAGCCTGTAAAAAATCACTTGATTAAAAACTTCTTTTCGATTAATACTCTTTTCAACTCGAATTGAACTTACTTCAGTACTGTACTAATACTGAAGTTTACTATGGTCTAATGATTACTAAAGTATATTTATTGGAAGTGAGAAAACCGCTGAATTATTTCCACCGTACTTTTTGAATTTTGTAAGTCTTTTGTAAGGTGTCATACTTATAATCATGTCTTATTTTCATGGGAGCAAAATGGATCGATGTATCTGTTGCTCCCACATGAATGTAACTTTAAATAAATAAATAAATAAATACTGCAATACTGTAATTGCGGTTATGGTTGGTAATAAAGTAATGGGACAAAATACAAAAATAATGGTGAATTTTAAAATTACATTTATTGGAAAAATATTCTTATCCCTAGATTTGAACTCAAAAGTCTTGATTCGCCATTTTTAGGTAGCCTATTCTCTGTATGGACAATGGAAGATTACTCATCCTTGAATGTGGAGACTGGTAGTTAATGATATTAATCAATGATTGACAACTCAGCAATATACGTTTTGTAGTAAATTGTGAGTATAGAATACGATAATTTTTTTTCATTTGTGAATGATCGATTTCATAATATTGAGAGTTCAAGGATTTCTAAGAATAATTTGAAATAACAGGGATCATTCTGAATTTATACAGCTTTTTCTAAGAGTATAATAATCTCCTATTTTGTTCTTAAATATACAACATTGGGGAACAGAAAATCGGAGATTGCTTCTATCTGAAGCCACTAAATTTTATTGCAAGATAAAATTTATTCAACGGCTGACCCTGACCCCGAGTCAAAAACGATTTGTTTGAATTAATATTCATCAATATAAAAGATGAGTCATAAAATTCAGGTGTAGTCATTTGGACATTTGATAGTTTTGCTTGGAATGTGATAAGCGAGGACAGAGTTCAAACAAAGCTATTGAACTGTACTGTTAAGATAAATAATACGTAACAGCTTTCTCGTGAGAAAAATAAAGATTATTCTATTGAATTAAATCCAACCCCATAACTTTTATCAATGAATTTTGAATATTGCAGCAGAACTAATAACTTATAAATATTGATTTTCTGAGGTATGTAGTTCCACTATAATTTATAGTTCATTAAACAGTACGGTAAAATTGTTGTTCAACTTTTATAGCTGTATCAAGAAACATAGACTTAGCCTGAAAGTGGTGGGGAAGGGGGGTTCGCCAGTCAGACCCCCCATTACAACAATGATGTACTATTTCAGATACGATTTTTTACTTCATTATAAAATTATAACTACCCCATAAACAATTTCTACCAATAATCGATTTGACACTCAATGAAAAATTTGTTACTTGACAAACAATACATTTTTAACTAAAATAATATTGAAATCTAGATTACTTCGGCTTAGCTCAACCAATAATTATTTCTACAACTTCTACTAGGTGCTTATTATACTGTAAATATATCATGCGAATGTATAAAACTAAAAAAATGAAGCAAGTTTAAACACAGTTCTATAACTGAGTTACAGGCCCCCATAGCTGTGATAGACGAACTCTATAGTCTGCCATTACAGTAGTAGTATAATAGGCCGGTATACTTGAAAGTCTCAAGAAGAAACCTTTAACAATATAATATATTGTATATTATACAATATAACCTCTACAAGATATAACTCACTCGTTCAATAGGGGTACCGAGAGTCTTCCCTCGGTAAAATTTGAAAAGTAACCTCTCTAAACCCGGATATTGCCTGTTTCTAGACATAAATCCTTTTATTTCAATGCACATTATGGGCAAAAGTGAACTCTATCTAGTGCTTGAGTCATATAGCCGATGTTCGGACCTGGGGAACCCTTTAAAAAACACCCCAGCTTGTCACACAGGCTCAATTCAAACGAATTTTGTAATAAAAACTTAAAAAACACTTCCAAACGTAAATTGTGACTCACCATATGGCGTAACGTGAGTCACAACGTAACGTGGCATAACGTGAGTCACAATTTTCACTTAAAAGTGTTTTTTAAGTTTTCATTATGTTTATACACGAAAACAAGATAGATCTTCAACATTTGTAAGCTCAATTCACCAACTCAACCTTGCACAATTAAATCCAATGGGGTGATTGATTTGTATATGGACCTGACCCATACCTCAAAGTATTAAGGTGACCTCTCACAATAATGACGATAAAATATGACTCTCCCTTAAAAAAAAACAGGGGACCGATGGTCCTCCCACGGAAATTAAAAAAATAACCTCTCTAAAACCGCATTTTGAGCGTTTAAAAAAATAAATCCTACTATTTCAACCCACATTAGGGGTCAAAGTAAATTCTAGCAGTGTTTGAGTCATCACCAAGAGAAGGGTCTAGAGCCCCCTTTGCTACGCTCATTGAGATAATAATTATGTATATTACAGGACGCACACTTTTTTATAAAAAACAGCGCACATTCCAACATTCAGACAATCCATTTTTTACGCTGATGATTCCTACCTACATGAGTCCGAGAGTTGTTCCGAATCACCAGGTAACTAGCTGATTATAAAGCAGATAACATCATGTTTTAAATTTTATTAATTGAAGATAAATAGGCCTACTGTGATAATGCAACCTCCAAAGAAATTGTGTACGAATAATCCATACGATTGAGTAAGAATTATGAGCACTACTCGACTAAAATATAGAATTACGTTACATCACCAGTATCAAAAGAGCATGCAGTATCTAATCTTAATGCTCGTTTCAAGTGCACATAAAAAATGGAACATTTTTCTGTTCTGTTTGGTTAATTGAGAACAAAACTGAAATGAATTGAGTCGACAAACATTATAATTTGTTAGGTTACCCAGAAATGAATTGAGGATGTTGTGATTAGTTACGTAAACAGTGTCTGGATATTTTATTTTGGGCGATGGACAAACGGAAATACTAACGATAGAGATAAAGTTATTATCAATGAGTCACTCACTAGTCATGTTTCATTTCTCATTCCTTTCTATTTCCCATAATAGGCACTACACTCAATATACAGTGTAATATTTATATGTATGTATTAGAATATTAATTATTATGTGATCAGTTATTATATTCTCCTTGTACTTGTTGGTTATACTGTTCAATTTTACAAATACTGTATTTATCCGTAACATGAACTCATTCTCCACACTCAGACTTCTGTCTTTGTGGGGAATATTCACCGTATGTTTTGTAAATCTTCATTGTACATGGATGTGTATTTTGTGAATAAAACTTTATTTGAATTTGAATGTTGTACGAATAATGTAAAATGTTTATAATGGTGTATAAAGTATTTAAAATATTGTATCGTAACCATTCAATTAATTTAATGTAGGTGATGCGCTAATAGAAAGTAAAGAAATATATTATTTTCATTCTTCTCATTTCTCAATTTTTACAATCATGCTCTTTGGCTCTAATCAAGCCTTCTTCTCTTTTTTCTTCACATTTTCCTACTGCTTTTTCTAACACTCTCCCCATAACATTTTCCTTCATTTCTTCACGATTTCTTAATGGATGATCATCTCTAGATAACATCTGAAAAATATTTGAAAATTCCATAAAATATTGTATGTATTTTAGAAAAGCTTACACCCAAAACATTCCCATTTTTCAGCAGTGTTTCACACAATATGCTTGGAAACTTTCAATATTGAATGCAATGATTGAATTTCCATTGAAGAAATGTTTTTGACACGCAAGACACACCAGTCACTATTATTGTCACTGAGTTAGATTAGATTTGTAATATATAATAGGAATGTTTTCGTGATCGAAATACGAGAAATACGATCGAATTATCGAGCTATCAATAACTATGGAACTCCAGTACAGTATTTGTGGAATGAACTTATAAATTATTTTTAGAACATGATAACGTAGCCTATATGTAGAATTATCTGTGGAATATAATGAATATTATACAGATATACTCAGTTTTTTTTGTGTTACAATAATTACAAACCTGCTAGAACCACCATGAGCTCATCAAACCAAAAAGTTGAATATCGCAGATATTATACTTATGTTCATAATGTTATTATGTCCATGCATATTCCACTTCATGCAATTAACGATCATCCTGGACCAAGCTGCAATAATAGCGTTGCCCGGAGAAGATGAGTCAGTTGAATACCTAATAGTTCATTAGGAAGGTTTCTAATTACTCATACATTCATATTCTCCGGGCCAAGGTAATGTACAGATCACTCCTAACAGATAGGCCTGGCCCTGTCGATAGTTCACTAATGATTAAATGCATAGTAAACGCCGAAAGACAAAACCGGTTTCAGTAACGACAACGGGTTCATTGGCCTAAACACTGCACCGGGCAATATAGGAAAGCTGGCTTTATTATTATTGTTGTTATTTACTATCTATGAATCGCATTCCATAAGTTATCACTTCACAATAGACTACGTGGCACCAGGCACTTGCATTCCGTGCGTGAACTATGTCAGGTTCAACTCTGGGTAAGATCTAAACTTTTTTCAAACTCAACTATCTTGGGAACCTGAGGTCTGTTGAATAACAATTTACAAACAAATTGTGTTAGTTCTTGTATTATTATAGAATAATTGCCGGAATTTAGTCGTGCACTCGTAACCTTGAAACAGCATAATGACGAATAAGGTTCGCGGGGTAATATGGATGCCTTTCTAGAAACATCAGACTCTGCAGCTATGTTATGCTGGCAATGAAAATTGGATAAATTAACAATGTTTAGTACAGGTAGTGTCGTACTCTCGTGGCCCTCTGCCGTAGTGCACAGCTCAATGCCTGCCGGCTACTGCAGATATATAACATCAGTTATTACTTTTACTGTAATAATTGTGAATAATTGGTTCAGTTGTTATGTAACATGAAAGATCTCATGTGTCTTGACTCTTGAATAAATGAACAAATAATTACCTAATTCACTGATAGTGTTTAAAAAGTTATGTTATAATTACATTATTCTATAAATTATTATAGAATCGAATTTCTTTCGTGATACAAAAAGGTAGACATGAATTGAAGAAATTGATAAGCTGTACAATGTGTTCAACATGCCTGTTAATTTTTTTAATGAATGAAAACTTGAATCATTATAACACGCACAAGTTATAATTTCTAAATTTCCCAAATATCGTATGCAATATATCTAAGAGCACACTCCACCTGAAAAGTCAACTGAAAAGTTCTGTGCGAAGAATAGAACATAATGAAGGTTCTTGAATAATCCATACGGGTTTATATCTATAGCAATGTATTCTAATTGGGATAAAATTTATAGAACAGTAGAAAATGTTATACTTTGAAGCAATATCGGTATATGTTTACTAATGGCGGATAAAATTAGCATAATAAATTATATAGATTATAATAACACTATTTTTATGTAATACAGAATACATTTAGCCTAGCCCACACAGAATCATGCAGTGATAAACACCGAAAGTGAAAAACAATATTAATTGAGAAGAACATAATGATAAAGTGATAATTTCAGAGTTATGAATTGTTTATGTTGTCTATAATTATTATAACTATATATACTATCAGTTTTTGAATTACTTTGGCGAAAAATATCACTATATTAACCAATGATTCAACTCATGCAGCTCTCATCCAATTTCATTTCAGATTTCAGACGAATTAATTTATCCCACGCGTTGCAACTGCACTCAATCTATAGAGATTCTTCTGGAAAATTACAGTTTTTAAATTACAGCTACTGCAGTCTGAAAAACTATTTCATTAATCAAAAAAAGCAATCGCTGGTTGCTGATGTTATCAAATCCCGGATTCTCGTCTGCTCACAAACAAGAATCCAGATGCCTTCAAGGATAAAACAAAACGATCATCTCAAAGTAGTTTCAACTGAAAACTCATCACAGTAATTGCGAACTGTGAATAACTCAGTAGCAACACGTGATCGAGGTATTATTTTGAAAACGCTATGTGGAATTCTTTGTTTAAAAATAGTTTTACAAAATATACTTCTTTCGTCCTTCCTGACGAGAAAAATGACAATTCTTTTAAAAAAGTGATAATTCTATCACTACCAACCAAGCATGATACACTGATAAGATACAAAATATAGGCTACATCTCAAGATCATATTCAGAATCCACTCAATATATTATTTCAATTAAGCACTGAACAGAAAAGAACACTATGACTATATTATTCCCTGTACATAGCAGGCTAGGTACCGTACTGATAAAATCCGTAGATACTAAGTAGTAGTTATGTATTGCATATACGTATAGTATACGAATGATACGTAGGAAACGGCCATTACATGATTTAAACAAGGCTTTGATACATTTCGCAGGAGGCTTACAAAATCTAATAAATTTTAGGAGGCTTACAAAATCTCATAAATTTTAGAAGGCTTACAAAATCTCATAAATTTTTTTATCAATAAAATTCAATGATTTTCTTCCCCAGCTCAGTAAAAAATACAAAAATGATTGAAAATGATTGATTTACTATAAGTAAATCGAATTTAGCCTACTCTTGATGAATTTTAGAACTTCTATTCATAAAATTATAGTATGCTATGATAATATATATTTACCATTCTGTATTCTTGACCACGTGAGAACGATTTTCAATGTTTATTGCAACGAAAACAGACGTAATAACATAAGGTTCCAATCATCAAAATTAAGTTCTAAACTGAAATATTTGTTTATAGACAAAATAAGTAAACTATAATTCTCGTGAATCAAGATCAACGGTCAAAAAACAAGGGATTATTATAAAATAATGTTGGGAGGTTGTAAATAGAATATAAACAATTTATAATGTAAATAAAGAGGTTCATATTATTTTAACGGAAATACCGTTAGCCGGGACGCGATATGATTCTTATCACTGGAGGTTCTACTACAATACACTAGGAGGATATTACCCCAGTGATCTGGAAAATTAGTTTGAATTCTAGCCCAATATCAAAACGAGGATCATACTAGCTAAGAAAATATAGCTCTTATCAAAATATACTTGTTTATCAGTTAAGTATTTCAAGTTCAGCGATTTTTTGGAGGCTGTATGACGGGATTGCTATGTGAAAAGCAAAGAAAATATAGAAAAGCATTGAAAAATACGAGCAACATAGAAACGAGGACAAAAACAAAGAAAATACAGAATTTTATCAAAAACTCGTTGTTTACCAATGAAGTGTTTCAAGTTTAAACATCTCCTAAACGCTATATGCCGTAATGACTATGTGAATGCATAGAAAAGATATGATAACCAGTAAAAACACGTGGAAAACACTATTACGTAGTATTTTGTTTTTCACCAGCATGGTTTCAAATGAATGAATGGTGGATTTGTTTATGTTGTTGCAATGTGACAGATGGGAAGTGGAGTTTAATGGCGCCCACGTGGCTACATAATAGTGAGTCAGACAAGACATGTCGTTACCTGTTGCCAATGGTCCTCCAACGATGGTTGAGCGGTGAAGTATCCAGTGTCGTAAATGTCCTGTAGCTCTCTGAATATATTGCCGCTTGGTAAGATATCCATGTTTGTTGTAGCGTGATAACTGAATCTTTCAAAACAGACACACAATATCGAAGGTCATCCTTCTATAACACAATCACAGAACATTGTACACAGAGCGCGAAGAACTTGTGATAACAGATTGGTACACTGGTGATTGGCGACCGGCGCGAAAGAGATACCTCCTCACCCGGCGAGAACTCAGCCACTACTGACAGGCGCCGACAGGCGAATGAGAGAGCTAATGCGCCTCCGCAGTGACGGTTCCAGAAACGGTCACCAGGCGCGCCACTTACCTAGCGCTGCTTTCCCAAGGACATCCAACAAGGACCAACATGGTTTTGATAGCTCTGTGGCAACAATACCTAATTCCTTCTCATATTATCTAACTGGTGCATCTTTCATCCGCAAAACAAAGACTATAGTAATACACTTATTCTTTTAGTTGCAGCGGGACCTGGAAAAACTCGGAAAACACGCTAACTCGGGAAACTTTTTCAATTTTATTCACTTCATTTGATAAGAAAAGTACTCAAGGGAATGCAACGTACTACAAATTTATTTAGCTCATTGTGGAGGTTGATCTATTAATAAACAATAAGCTGACAATTTTTATAGAGTTGAAAGAACTACATTTTTTTTACTACAAGTTGGCTTTCAATTTTAGTGGCATGTAACGAATTTTTATTTTATTGTTATTTCATTTTTACCTGTTGGAATAATTTTTTATAAGGGAGCACAATTCTCGTGAACTAGAGCTCAAACATTTCTAATTATATTTCTTTCGAGGAAATTTTAAAAGTCTAAACTCTAAAGATACCTGAGGCAAGAGCTATAAGATTCTCATTAGGGATGGTTTAAGGAATAACATTTTTATTTGAAGGGAAATAACAGACAAGAATAAATGTCCTATAGATATCCTTCCTAATAGGCTGGTATGACTAATGATATGGTCTAACAACTCGTAGAAAATTAAAAATATTCTAGATTTGGAATTTTACTTAAGAATAATATAATACCTATCTAAAATTGGGTTTGCTGGATGTTTGTTGACTACAGAGAATGTGAAATAAAAGTTAATGTTAAAAAGTATGGATACTTCTATTTCTATTCATTTATTTTCCTACACTCTAGTTTCAATGGAATTGTTATTATATGATGCATCTATTTTTGCTCTTGTGAATGATATATGAATTTTTTTTTCGAGGATGAAGCCCACATAGGTCTGAGACCTGTGCGTGGGTGATGAGTTGGATGTTGGTGATTGATGAGTTGGACCTACAGTTTTAGGTGGGTTCCGAACCACCGGGAAGTGATTTAACAGCAGAGAACAATGTCTTTTTTTGCTGGCCAATCTAATCGGTCACCGTTACAAACAGGACCTGCGAGAACGCAGCTTATCTCTCTGATTGAACAGATACCTGCTTGATTGATTTATAATTGATTGATTGATTAATAATTGATTGATTGATTAATAATTTATTCTTTGATACAGTACAACATAACGTTTTCCA
Source organism: Conomelus anceps (assembly GCA_948455865.1). NCBI lineage: Eukaryota > Metazoa > Arthropoda > Insecta > Hemiptera > Delphacidae > Conomelus > Conomelus anceps. The sequence goes on along the minus strand of OX418224.1, from coordinate 24,037,463 downwards.
AGTTAACAAATCTGAATCATTAAATTTAATAAATAACTTGCTAGTATTCTAGAAAAAAATACTGATTGTAGAACGAACTTATTAGACTTTATAAGATTATTGGGATATTATCAATAGAAATATTTATTATAGGATGGTCAGGAAGTAATCTACTTTACTGCAACTATAGAAAGTTTACAGTTAATTTCGTAGAGCTTAGTTTTCTCAACAACAATAACTCTCCAATAAGTGGGGTCTACAATCTTTTTCAACTATTGATACTGTCAAGATGTTTGATGTCGTGCTGGATGCAACCAAGCCCCTTCAATTTCAAACATTCAAGAGACTACATAGTTGCACAGCAGCTGACCACATATTTTCATTAAAGTGTACCGAAAATTAGAAATACTCGCAACAGAAATTGTAACAATTATTTCAAAAGCTTGTATACAGAAGTAGCAGCACAATGCACAATGTACTCATTCACTAAATGTATTTAAACGTCAGTTTCAAAGACCTTGCACGTGGAGGGTTGCCTAGCTATTCACAAGGCACGTATAGTAATCTAACTTCACATAACCATAGCGTTAGTTGATTAAATCGGGTGCAATTATATCGCTTAATGGAGTTACCTGCATGTACGATGCCCCTCCCCTCTTCACCACCTATTATAAAGGGTTATGCATGCCTTCAAGGGCTTTCGGCTGAGATTCCTCTCTTGATGAGTAAACCACTATATCTTCGAAATTTATCGTCTAAGTGATTTAAATTCTCTTGTATGATAAATTGAGCACTCTTGGCAAATTCTGCTTTTCTAATCAAGCAATTGAGCTTGAGTAAGTCGAAATACCGTAATCATTGAAAGCAGGTGAAAAGGAAAACCAACTTTGAAATGAATAACTGGGCCGAGATTAACAAATTAATATCATAATCTGAATCATTACCATTACCAATTCTTAAGGTTGAATCCTTGTGAATTTTCTTTCACACCTTGTGGGTGCGGCTAAGCGCAGAATTAACACAATATTAAACTTGTAAGAAATTTCTCAAAATAATTATCAGGCCTAATGCATATATAAAAAATTATTTTGTGATAATGATTATCATCAAGTATTCGCTGTTTAACCCAGCAAAACCTCTGTAGCATCATACGTTCATTATAAAGTCTGGCTTAATGAATTTGATTGCAGCTCATACGTATTTTATCTTCTCTTATTTTTAAGGATGAAGCCCACATAGGTCTGAGACCTGTGCGTGGGTAATGAGTTGGATGATGGCGATTGATGATGGTGATTCAAATTCCCTGATGCCAGTAGTTCTGTGAACAGTAGACCTCACGCCCAAGAATAAGGGTGTTTAAACAGAGGAGCATGCTCCATGTAGGCTACTCAATGATAATCACCATCGAAAAATGGAACACAGTCATCGAACTAAAACCCTTGATTCAATTCGCGTAGTCTATTTCATGTCTGTTTTTCACAAAAGGTCACTCTGCATCACATCAACAAGGCTGTGTGATTTGTGAGACAGCTGATTTCTCAAATTAAATTTCAGATGTCTGATGAATGAGTTTATGAAACAATATTAATTAAATTTGTATACAATTTACATAGCAATCACTTGTTATTATACTTAATTGAAATATTAGAAATGATTTACTTCTCTTAAAAAAATATGTTATTCTTACGAACGATAAACTTGTTCTAAAACTTTATCATTCATGTTTGAACTATAAACATAAATGGGAAGTGATAGCCGCGAGCCGTAGCAGGTATCTGTTCAATCAGATAGAGATAAGCTGCGCTCTCGTAGGACCTGTTTGTAACGGTGACCGATTAGATTGGCCAGCAAAAAAGACACTGTTCTCTGCTGTAAAATCACTTCCCGGTGGTTCGGAGCCCACCTAAAACTGTAGGTCCAACTCATCAATCACCATCATCCAACTTATTACCCACGCTCATGTCTAAGACCAATGTGGGCTTCATCCTCAAAAAAAATTCTTATTAATAAGGCTTAACCAGATGAATATGGGGGCATGAGGAATATCTATGAATCTGATTCAATTGCATATGATGGAAAAGCTCATTTTAAAAATCATATGTTCCCATAGAAGAAGATCTAAGAGCCTTACTTTTTCCCTTTCGAATATCCTTTAAATGCAAGCTGATTTCGAAAATCCTTACACATACAACGATGTGTATTTTTTAAAGGAAGCGAAGATCCATGCAAAATTTCATTGAATTTGGTCCACGCGTTTAGCCGTAAATGCGTTACAGACAGACAGACAGACAAAAGCAAAACGGTCGACTTGAAATAGTCGAAACGGTCGACTCTCTTCGTTCGGTCAATTATAATTTTTTATTCTTTCAAGGTTCTATTCGGTTTAAAGTGAGAAATATATTCACTTTGATGAGTTGCATGATCGTAATGTTGAGGTAAATCCCAACCTGGCTACTTCTCAACCAATGCACAATATCACCTACAGACTTAGCTGTTTATCCACGAAACCTTCCTATAGATTTCGTTATAAGGGGAAAATGCCTCAAAGGATGATTCCAGTGTCCAAGAACCAACACTGTACTTAATTCAGAGACGATATTTATTGAAAGTGACAGTGAGGATATAAGAAGATGAAAATAGAAGAAAACGAGCTGGACCTGTAAGGAAAAAGAAACATTATCCAAGAGAGAGAGACAAAAGGAAAACAGAACGATAGATAGAGAGAGAGATAGTGGGAGAGAGAGTGAATAAGAGAGAAGGAGTGAGTGATTGAGAGGGCAATGGGAGAGCGAGACAAAAATTGAGTGATTGAGTGAGAGCGATGGAGAGAAAGAGGGCAATGAGAGAAGGTGGTAGACAGGGAAAGTATAAGGTGGATGGTGGAAGATGGGTTTGTTTGGCTGGCAATATTTCTTTGGTCGTTCGTCGTCATCATTCCTATGTGGATTTGAACAAATTGAGTCAATTGGATTCCACTCGGTCTGGCGATTCTCAAAAGAGACACACACTCCGGCACTGGCTTTACTTCTCTGCGCTCGCGATGGCCAGTGAATTCCACAAAGCTCAACTTTTCTGATGCAATTCATCCGTCGGTTCCTGTTCTAGTCTACCCGTCTCTAACGGAATTGTTTTACCCTTGAAATATTCTTCACTTGAAGTGAGTTGTTTTATTTAGTACATGCGACAAGTATAGAATATCCACCAGCTTTTCCCAGGTTGCATTTGGTGACAGCATAAATGTGTTGTTTAGATACAATATTTTCAGATGTTATACATTCAATTTTTTTTAATTGCATTTTAAACAATACAGCTCATGTTTGGTTCACATGCACGTAACGGTTGAATTCCTAACTTTATTTAGATTTATTTGAAATTGCACATTGCAGTTAGTTATGATTATTCAAAAATTAAGTAGATGAGTTCAAATTGCAATAGGTTCTAAACTATAGCACAAAATAGTAAGCTATAATAATAATAATAATAATAATAATAATAATAATAATAATAATAATAATAATAATAATAATAATAATAATAATAATAATAATAATAATAATAATAATAATAATAATAATAATAACATTCAGGACCAAGTTATAAATACCAGGGCTTACAAAAGATATGTTTTGGGGCAAGTAGTGGACAGCAGCTGTCGCCTCTGCAAAAAGGCTGTAGAGTCTATTCAGCATATCTGTGGTGGCTGCTCTATGCTGTCCCAAAGTGAGTACTTGCAACGCCACAATAATGTAGCCAAAGTCATTCATCAGGCTTTGGCAAGGAGGTTGGAACTGGTATCAAATGAAACGCCTTATTACAAATGTAGGCCAGAACAGGTTCTGAGTGGTGAAAAAGGAAGATTACTGTGGGACTGCAGCATTAGAACAGACCGAGCAGTGGAGGCAAACAGGCCCGATATTGTCCTGTTTGATAAAAAGAAAAAAGAAGCTTTTATTATTGACGTGGCAGTGCCCCTGGATGAAAATCTTGTGGGTACAATTGCTGAAAAGAAAAGAAAATACCAGCCTCTATCTGTTGAATTAAAGGATATGTATATGCTAAAGAAAGTTGAAGTTATTCCGGTTGTTGTATCTGCAAATGGACTGATATCAAAAGAATGGATGTATGCAAAAGAAAGGCTAGCTCTGGAAAACTGGCACCTTAGAACTATGCAAAAAGCTGCAGTGCTTAGTACAGCAAATATTGTACGAAAATTTCTCTCACTGTAATATAGCAGGGTAAGAGGGACCCTCATAGACCTGTCTCTACTTTGCGATGCAGCTTTGTAGCCTTGGGATCAATATCCCCGGCTGCAAAGTGAAAAATTCAAAAAACAAAAGTGGATAATAATAATAATAATAATAATAATTATAATCATAATTAGATCAGATTGATATTATTTCTTCCAAAACTGAAAATAGTAGCTGTTATTAAAATTTATAAACTATGATATATTAGGGATTTAGTAGGAATTTTTAATTCATAGCGTAGATGATAGTATATTTTTCAGATGAGATTTATTTTATAAAACACTAGCTGGCCCCACGCGCGTTGCTGCGTTCTCATAAAAATTCTCCTTGAATTTATTATTCGCCACCTCCCGCTGAGGTTACATTTCAAATTAGGAAAGAAGTTAGTCCTAGGGCTCTTCCAGCTATCATAAAGGCTTCGTTTGAAGAAACATTTCAAATTTAAACCTCCTACGACTATAAGGGTAGAAGCTAGGTTTTTGATTTTATTATTCGCCACCTCCCACTGAGTCTGCATTTAAAATTTCTAGCTGCATTGGTTAACAGATGTCATCAACCTAGCATAATTACATTTCATCATACCCAGTCGTATGTTTCCTACATATTGCAAGGCTCCGACTGTACGGTACCCTACATGCAAAGTCTTTATTTGCTGTTCAAAGACAGCGTAAATAACGCCGCTAAGGGGCCTGCCATATGATTAAAAACTGTTGACTTCTATCAGCTGTTCCTTTAAGCTGTTTGGCCGGCAAGTTCAGTAGGTTAGGTCTATAAAATGGATTAATTTAACCGACTTCCAAAAACAGCAAGGTTACTATATTCGACCTGTTTTTTTTTGTTTTTTTATGTTTGTACATCAATCATTTGAACAATATTGAACCGATTTCGATGAATTTTTTTTTAAATGAAAGAGCATCGCTCAGCGGTGGTCCCATACAAGTTTCGCAAGGATCGGCCCAATACTTAGCCCAATATTAAACAAAAAGGAGCATTCTTCGATGTCTTTATTTCAATCAAGTTTGAATAGGATAGTTCCACACGGTTTCAAACTCATACTCATAACCGCCAATCGAATAACCGGTGTCGTTTACCAGGCTGATCATTGTATCATATGGAGCGCTTTACATCTAGACGGTTTTCGAAATCATATTTATGATGCAATGCAATTATGCCGGGTAAACGACATCGGTTACCCAAAGCTGGTTCAGTGTGAAAGAAGTCTAATGACTTCTTTTGACCAATCACATGAACTTAATTTGAATCGAGAATAAGAAGAATATAATATTTCTGTCCATATGTTCATATGAAAATTGTAAATAATTTAGTTGATGTTATTGAGTCATAGGAATAAGGTTATTTAGTTGCAATCATAACACAAAAAATATCGTACATAACTTGTCCGGGAAGATGTTTACCATACTCGTATGATAATACCGCACTCAACTTCATCTCCTGTGTTTACTTATATTTTCAGTAAGCACAATATTTTCCACACTTGTAACGTAATATAGGCCTACTATTTCAGTGTAGGTATATTCTGAAAGGGACCGCATCAAAATGAATCAAAAGCCATTTCACTTTTAAGAAGCCTTTCTCACCGTCGTGAAGCTGGCCCCACCCAAAACGGCAGAAACTATAAGTTGTATATCATGAGATTCTTCAGAGTTTCTGCTATTTAATGCCGCAAAAATAAATTTTCTGCTGTTTTCAGGAAAAAAGTTATTCAACTTTAAAAAAGTTAATTACTGGGTGGGGCCAGAATCACGCTGCCCCACCCACTTCGCAAAACTTAATAAAGCACATATCAATAGTTTCTGCTGAGTTTCTGCTATTTAATGCCGTAATAATAAAGTTTCTGCTGCTTTTAGAAAAAAAGTTATAGCCCATTCAAGTTTTGGGTTAATGAAAATTAATTGGCTGTAACTCGGTTAATATACATGTTACAATAACGGGCTACATGTCAATCTTTACTGCTAAACAGTGGCTATCAAATGACACTAACAGCATAGCCGTAGCTACACCAGCAAAAAAGATATAGCAAAAACTATTTTGCCATTTAAACCAATGTTATTTTTAACCAGCCCCACCCACTTCAAAAATTTCAATTCAATATATGTCAAGATTTTCAGTTGAATTTCTGCTACTCAATGCCATGAAAAGTAAAGTTTCTGATGCTTTCAGAAAAAAGTTATAGCCAATTGAATTTTGGGTCAACGAAAATTAATTGGCTGTAACTCGGTTAATGACACATCAGCATAGACCGGTCATTTTAAACAATGTTACTACTAATGTTACTTACTACATGCCAGAGCAATGCTTAATTTCTGAATTGAGAAGTACCGGAGCTGTAACTTACCGTGGGTCTGGGGGTATGGTTTACCTCCCAGCAAAAGTGGGGTTCGGGGATACCCCCACAGGAAATTTTTTAAAGTTACACTTGAATTTGTGCATTCTAAACGCATTTGAGCATAGTTAGTAATGCACATAGTCCTATTATTTTACATAATATACAAAATAATAAGATTTAGGTTTTTTTAAAATAAGGTTTTTAAACGATTTTGAAGAGAACTTGGAAACCATAACTACAAAAGTCAAAAACTCAAGTCAGGTTTAAAAAGGGTACAATTTTTCGTTTTTTCGCTTATACATTGGAAACGATAATTAAGATTCATCAATTTCTCTGTTCTCACCAAAGTTAAAGCTAACAAAATGCTCCAAAAAATCAGCTCCCCCTGTCCTGTTCTCCCCCTAATATGAAGTGGCAATGGGTAAAATTTCGCAAAATATCTTTCAGATATTTGAAGGGTTTATTGCGTGAGGACTACTCTTCACAGAACTACTAGTGGTGGGGTAACTCAACTTACTCTTTGGTATGTATGTGCTTAGTAGTACCTATAATAAGTTTCAATTATATTGAGTTGTGTGTCCAGTTGAATTATTAATTTAATACATCAACCCCAACGGAGTAATCGATTTTTCTAGATTATTTGTAATATGACGTCACAGCCGGCTGCTGTATGTGGTGATGTGTGTTGCGTATCGAAGCGGCTCACTCCCATTAAAGCAATTATTGTGGAATGTCATCACGTGCTACTAACTACTACCAGAAGATGATTCAAAAATAGGGTGTACGGTATTACCCCACTGCACGGTATTCTTCCACTTTCCCCTATGCTTGCAATATATGCAACAAGTGATTTCTTACTCACTAAAAAATGTTCCTATATAGGTGAGAAAAAGAACTAGAATATTATAAAAGTAGGCTTACTCAAAAACCATTTTAATTTTTTAATCAAAATAATATATTAATACGGCTTTAATATGATTACAGTTAAGAAAATTGTTATCACAACCTTTTAATAAGTCAAATTGCTGTTTATTAAATAATGAGGATTAATGAGGTATTCGAGACTTTGTCGTTTGCACTAAAACGTCAATGTCAGGGTTGAATGAAGGTATTTTTAATCTTGAGTCACTTTCAACCTTGAGTTGATTTCCGTATTTGTTTTTTATGAAAGCGAAAATTAAAAAAGGGCGTTCATATGGTGGTGACATAAGCGTATCCAGAAATTTTTCAAGGGGGGGTCCACTTTACCTACATACAACACTCCTTGACTACCCCCCCCCCCTCCACACCGGCAATCAAATTCTAAAACTTTTATTCACTTTGTATCACAGCAGCCGTAGTTCACCAATTTTAACCTATTTCAATTTATTAATTAAGTATTATACTGTACTACTTATTACACAATACATATACGAATGTTTTTTTTAATATTAAAAAGTTGCTAAACCCATTTTACAATTTCCAAACTCCATGTTTTTAAAAAGAAAACATATTTTTCGACACTCATCTCATGTGAGATGAAAGGTGAAGGGAATAGGTGAAGACAACGATACATTAAAAGGGTGCATTCTATGAGTATGGAATGAAGAAACCAAGTACCCTGATGTGTATGTTATTGAGAGTGTACTAGAGAAGAAAGGTAACAAATTGTATGTGAAATGGTTGGGCTTTGATTCGAAATACAATTCATGGATTAATAATAATAGTGTTGTCTGAAAAAATAATCATATTGTCTCTGTATTGAAAAATGAACTTGAAACAGCACATATCAAAACTACCACTGATCAACTTTGATAAGTATTTAAATGAGAAGAACAGAAAGCAACAAATGAGACACAGTGTACTTTTGAATTGTGTGTGCACCATCCAATATTGGGAAAATCAATATCGTTTTCAATTTATTATTTGCAGAAAATGGTGTTAAATCTTTAAATTTATGTGTACTTACCAATTCTCACCAGCAAGACTCATGAATTTCTCAAAAAATTATGAGTCAAGTCCCTGAGATTGGATTCAATTAATTTGTTTCAACAAATGAAGAAATCCCACACCTGATTGATTTCTGAACTATCACAACTACTGTTTGAGGATTAAGTCAATGTTTCTTTAATTTAATGTTTTAGCTGTTCTTGCGTAAAAGTAATGGATATTTTTTTTTTTCAGCCAAAACAAACTTAAAACGAAAAATCAAAAATCCAATAATTGAAAAATTAAAAACTAATATTAAATGGCAGCAATTATTTTATTCTCTATTAAAACTTGTATAAATGCAAGATTGTATGGCATTGTACCAGGACCGAGAACGAAATTATTAATTTTACTTCAACACCGACCGTGATCCACGCAGAAACTGAGCTTCTGGACAGTTGAAAAGCTCAAATTGAAGTCTATAAAATCATTTTGTTATTTTATCATGGAAAAAGAATTCACAATGTCAACATTTGCGAGCTATGCTACTATAATACGTTTTTTCTAGACTTCTCCCAGTTTTGTCATGAAATTCTAACCCACTCTTTCTCGATAATGTACCATACATTAAAGTTCTCTCCTCCATCGTATAAAGATAGTCTAAACATGCTACAATAATGAATACAATAACAGCCGCGATGCTCAGTTCTCAACACTCCAATATTGTAATATTAATTCCGACTAGATTAAATTTTGTTCACTAGAATTATTATCACTGGTATAGAATTATTCTCAAGAACCTTTCCTACAGCAAAAAAGAATTCTATCTAGTGCTTGCTTAGTCATCTCAAATAGGGGGGGGGGGTCTGGACCCGGGGACCCCCCCCCTTGAATACGCCCCTGGGTGGTGAATACCATCAGAAATCTCATCGCAATTACGGATATTGTTGGATATTCTATCCTCGTCACCATCCGAAATGTTGTTAAATCTTTCTCCTTATAGCCTGATTAAATTATAGAATCGCGGCAGTTCAATGAGCTCATTTTTCTGTAAAATAATTAATTACTGGTTTTTCAAAAAACTCACCCAAAAAATAAAGGGAAAACTAAAATAGCCACACATTTTAAACTCAGTATTTGAATATAAAACTTCACAGAACAGACTTCTTATTTTGCAATAAAAAATTTGATGAATACAGTATTATGATGTTGAAGATCCATCTTGTTTCCACTAATATGTAATATAAACTTAATAAAACAACTTTTGAATGGAAATTAACTCACGTCTGACGACGTCTGACGATGCTCTAGACAACAGAGCGAAACGGCCGTCACGCCATAACGTGAGTTAATTTCCATTCAAAAGTTGTTTTATTAAGTTTATATTAAATACAGTATTATTTTTAGAAAGAATTTAATTTTGTTAGAATATTTTAAATTGATGCATTTACATACTACGATTGTGAATAGTTTAATAACTCAAATTGTTAAGAGAAAATGTGTAAGAAATGTTCAGTTACTGTAATACTTTAAGATTCAAAAGAGTAACTGGGAGGTCGTAAGGCTGAGATTATTTAAGTTTGTTGTCCTCATAAAATGGATTTTTAATCCATTGTTTTCCTTCTTCTATGAGTGGAAAGTAGTGTTTTAGTTCAGAAGCCAAGGCTTTAAGATGATCATAGATCATTTTGGACGTTTCTTTATTTACTTTGATAGTTCTGTAATAATTCTATCATCCAAAAAATCGTTCAGAAGTCATAAGTCATCAAATAATTCATTTTTTAAATGTTATCGGACCACCATTGTATCTCTTTGATAGTAGCATCAATTTTGTCTTGCACAAATAATTTGTGAATATCTTTTTCTTAAGGTCAAATTAAGAGTATTCAGAGAACTAAGAATATATGCTAAGTTCTAAGTAAGCTAACTTTATTAACCAAACCTCATCATAAAGGCATTTGTCAAAAAAGACAAGAGCTTTCAACTCTCCTACTTGCAATTGTGATACGAACGAACAACCGTACATTATCATGAAGCCTGAATCAACCTGGCAAGAACGTTTCCTATGGATAGTCAATGGACTTCACAATGCAGGAGTAGTTGCTTGTGCTCACTTCAGGGGCGCACCCAGACTTTTGGTTTTTGGGGGGGGGGGGTCTTACCTGTCCTACCAGGTAAAATTTGGGAAGGGAGGGGGTTAAAATTATGATTTTTCAGAGCTCTTTTTACAAGAATGTTGCCTGATAAAGTTTCTGTGTGGGCAATAAAGTTTATTGTGTTCTCTTATTGATTCATTACTTGACTTTTTGAAATGCATTAGTTAATAAGCAATGGGTAAACAAAATGTATCCATCATGAGTTTATTTGTACAGAGTGTTTCAAGAGTTCAAAATGATTCTGCCATACTGCATAAGCAACTTCTCATGAGGATAAAAAAATTAGAATGAATGTAGGTCCGGAACGCTTTGTTACAGAAATAAAGAAGGCGAAAGATTACAGCTATTCCATCATTCATTCAGAAATGACTAAGGTCTTCATATAGATGGCGTGAATTAAATGGAACCAGTGTAAAATTATCTGAAACGTGCTACAAGATTCACTACTATTTATTTTTATGATGCTCATATGAGACCTTTGTGTTGATAATAAAGTGAACGAAAAATGCCAGTCTGAACGCGAATCGAGATTACCAAATTATTGATATTGATATTTCAATTGATATTTTACAAAATTTCACAACATTAACATGATATAATGATGTTTTTTTTATTGTCGGCCTAGTGGTTAACCAATTAAATTGCCAATGAACCAAACATTTTGTTCAATTTCTCCATCAAACCTTGTCAAATCATTTTTTTAAATTGAATATGAATGTACTCAATAGTCAAGAACGGTCCCAAATTTTATAAAGTCGAGTTTTTTTTAATCAAAGCATACTGATTTTGCACAGATGCTTTCCACTTGCTATTCTTCTGTTTTTGATCCAATTTAAATTCTGGTTTTGTAAAATCTGGGTGCATTATTCGCAATCAATAACCAATTTCATAACCTTCAGTCTCAAAAACGCCTTCTTTTGGCCTTTTTTGCATATTTCATATAACTTTATAATCGCAGTACTTAATGTTTTAAATAAATTTACAGTCCATTTCACAACGAATGCATTCAATTCACCACCTAAATGAGGGCTTTAGAAGCCTAAAGTTTTCTGAATGAGTGCTAATTTATTGATCTCTTATTGAAAATCATAACTTCACTCTTCTGCTGTATTACTTTCTGTGTTGAAGCGTTTTCGAAGGAATAAACTTTTGCAATTGTATTGATTTTTTTCTCAAAAACCTGTAAACCTTTTTTAGGAAATTGTTAGTCGCGAACCGTAACAGGTACCTGTTCAGTCAGATAAGATAAGATGCAAATTCCTAGGGTAAGGGTGACCGAATAGATCGGCCACCAAAAAAGAGGGTTCTCAGCTATAAAATCACTTGCCGATGATTCAGAACTCACCTAAAACTGTGGGTCCAACTCATCAAACATTAACATTCAACACATTACATTACCCACACACAGGTCTCAGAACTATCTGAGCTTCACCTTCCGAAAAATATTATATTATTAATCTACTGTAACGTTAAATGTATTACAGGTTTAGGAGGTTCTAGAGGCTAGAGGTCCTGTACTTATTGGTTAAATGATTGCCAGATTAATATGAGTGAGAAGAATTATCTTTACCCAGCCGCCTGGTCAAATCTAATTCTGCCAGGCTACAAACTCTATTTCCACCTATGGTAGTCACTCATAATATTCCTTTTAATAGTATATCGATATGATATTGTTAATTGCTATTAACACTATCCTATTTAAACAAGTTTGAAATGTACAGCCTAGAGTTCATATTACAAACATCCAATTCGCTTGAAAATTATCAACGTTTTGATAAGGATTTCAGGACCTGAGGGAAAGGCTTGAGCCCCAAAGCCCCCCATGTCAAGCCACTAGTTATGAACATTATTATACTTAAAAATCTGAATACATGACATGTACCAACACTAATCAGCCTACAGCACATATTCTCCATAAAAAATTTCTTAAAAATTATTAACAATTTTTCACTGGCTCACTTTCCATTTCATCGCACAACGCACCAAAGACCCTTGAGTTTTTAGATTGTAATTGATGAAATTAACAGGTTCACACGAATCTGTGTGAGTCATCTGGGAGCAGTGAACAAAGTAGAGTGGAGTAAAAAGAGTTGTCTCAGGGGGTGGGGGGGGGGTGGTTTACTAACCCCTCCCACGGTCAATCACTCTTACATATTACTCCCTTCAAAAAAATATAAATCCCTCAGAATATAAATATAATACATATTATACAATATTCATACAGGGTAAAGGAACCAAACGCTAATAAAAGCGCTTGGCTGACTTAATTGAGCCTCAATTGTGGCGCGCGACCACAACTACAGTCGCTCAGTATAGCAAGGCTATTGGATATAATTAACTTCCATATCTATTACACATTGCTTGCTTTCTCAAATGATTCCATTTAAACATAAATTAATAATGTAATAGGTACTATTATAGTGAATGTGAACACTATGTATATATGATGGCCATTCCACATTGTTCTAGTTCTTCCTTGGCCATGGATTGAGGCCTACTCATTGATTTCAATTGTTTGCAATGAAGAGAAAATGTGGTATTCAAAAGAAGTTGTCATTAAAAAATATTTGCTGAGCATACTCCAGTTAATGACCATCGAAAATTCAGTGTTCCTGATAAATAATATTTGAAGGCATTTTGAATTTGGATTTAATTAACAGTTTTTATATTCTTTACTTCAATTGGTTTTTATTCAATCCTTATTTATGATATGAACTTATTCAATTCACTTTAAATTACCTTTGAGAATTTAAATTTTATGCAATTTATTAAAATGAATTTATGATAAATTTTATTTATTTGTTTTTTATTTTTGGAATATATTTAGACTGTTAGATCTGTTTTATATAGAAGAAAATGAGCGAACTAGTTGATTACAATGAGGACTCTTAAGTCTCCGAAAATGTTATCTTATGAAAATCTTAGTCTCCGAAAATGTTTCAAACCCAATTATTATTTTGAAACATAACAAAGTGTTACCAAAAATCGCTTTAATAGAAAAATCAATCTGCAATTATCTGCTCTTTAGAAAATTTGCAAATTATAAAGATATGGATAATAAAGGCTGTGTAACAGAGGGAAGGTCTGTAAATAGTGCCGAAGCTGATTAACAAAATGGGGAAGTGAGAAATGATTGGACGTAGTGATGAAGAAGGGGACATTATGGAAAGATGAAGAATGAAAAGGATGTGGTGTGAGCGAGCGAGTGAGTGAGTGAGAGAATGAATGAGAAAGACCTCCACAACAGACTGGAAATAATTATCAAGCTCTATGTTGTAGCTCTATCGATGGCTGGCAGCATGTGAACGTCAACCAGCAGTTGTAGGCCTATAAGAATAAGATGCGAGAATCAGCTGTTCTATGACGAATGAAAGTGAACATCTAAAAAAATTCAGTTGGTTTCAGAAGCAGTTGGTTTCATACGGTAGCCATGGCTTAATAGTAAAGATTGACACTTAGCCCGTTATTGTAACGTGTATATTAACCGAGTTACAGCGAATTAAGTTTCATTAACCCAAAAATTAAATTGGCTATAACTTTTTTTCTGAAAGCAGCAGAAATTTTATCTTTGTGGCATTTAATAGCAGAAACTCAGCAGAAATTATTGATATGTGTTTTATTTAGTTTTGCGAAGTGGGTGGGGCCGCGTGATGCTGGCCCCACCCAGTAATTAATTTTTTTAAAGTCGAATAACTTTTTTCCTGAAAACAGCAGAAAATTTATTTTTGCGGCATTAAATAGCAGAAACTCTGAAGTATCTCATGATATACAACTTATAGTTTCTGCCGTTTTGGGTGGGGCCAGCTTCACGAAGGT